>CM060905.1:433624181-434249181 GCA_030737815.1 Allium fistulosum
ACCAAAAAGGCTTTTGGCTTTTCAAGAATGATTGCTGACTGGGCTGCTTCGATTCTCACACCAATTCAGCCCAATAGGAGCCGAATAACTGTTCGTAACAGACAGTTTATCAACCGATAAAATGTCAGTAACTTCTAATTCCGAACTCCGAATGACACAAACCAATATACCGTTTTGATCAGCGCGACGGTACGCTTCCAACAGTATACAGATTATTGCGATACGATGATTTTATAAAATTGGCATTTACGCCGCTTAAATTGTACGTTTTGCAAAATAATATAAACGGAGCAGGCGATGACAGTTTTAGGCGAAACGAATCATAAAATCTTGATCAGAATAATTTTTACAAGCGGACTGTGTAAAAATATTTGGATTTGGAAGATAAATTTTACGCAGCTTTATATGGACTGATATACAGTAAAACGCGAACGGACTTTACTGTAATATTTTTCAACGAAACTTTTTCTATGTCCATATCTAACTAGATGTATGTCACAAATAAAGTTTGGATGTAAATTTAGATCGTTTAAAATTTCAAAATTTTTATTGAAACGATGAATTTAAAATTTTAAATTGGGTTGAAAATTTAGGGTCGTTACAATCTCCCCCACTCAAAACTTTTCGTCCTCGAAAAGGAACGAGACGAGTGAAGTAGAAATGAAATAAGTAGGAAAGTCAAGATAGATTTCGAGTTTTGATAATACCTGAAATTAATAGTTCGGGGTTTGAATCCCGAATACTATCCTCAGTTTCCCATGTGCAATCTCGATCATCTGCGCTCCACTGTACTTTGACGAGATTTACCGACTTCCTTCTGAGTTGCTTTGTCTCACGATCAACTATCCGAAGTGGCTTTCGCTCAATAGTCAAGTCAGGCTCAATAACTATTTCATCCAACTGAGCAGTAGGGATGGTCATAGATGGATCGTGTACAACCTTGCGAAGGTGTGAGACGTGGAACACGTTGTGAACACCAACGAACTTTTCTGGTAATGCAACTCTATATGCCAATGTTCCAACTCTTTCTGTAATCTCAAACGGACCAACGAATCTGGGAGCTAATTTCCCTTTCCTTCCAAATCGAACAATATTCCGCAAAGGCGACACCTTCAGAAATACTTTGTCTCCTACACTGAATTCGAGATCTCTTCTCCTTTTGTCGGCATAGCTTTTCTGTCTATCCTGTGCCGTCTTTATCTTCTCCCTGATTTCTTCGACTTTTTCAGAAGCTTCCATAATCATTTCTGGTCCAAGCACTAATCGATCTCCCGACTCAATCCAACAAGCTGGCGATTTGCATGGCCGTCCATATAAGGCTTCGAACAGTGCCATACCAATGCTTGCCTGGTTTTTAAAGGATAATTAATTCAAATTCAAATATACTTATTCAAATTTGAAATTCAAATTCTTTACCTGGTAACTATTATTATAAGTGAATTCAACCAAGTGAAGATGGTCTTCCCAGGATCCACCAAAGTCAATAATACAAGCTCGGAGAAGATCTTCCAAAATCTGATTTACCCTCTCAGTTTGGCCATCTGTCTGAGGATGATAAGCTGTACTCAGATTCAGTTTGGTGCCCAAAGTATCCTGGAATGCTTTCCAGAATTTACTGGTGAAAATAGGATCGCGATCGCATACAATACTAGATGGTACACCGTGAAGTTTAACAACTTCCCTCATGTATATCTCGGCCAAACTAGAAGCTGTACGAGTGGTCTTGACTGGAATAAAGTGAGCGGACTTTGTCAGTCCATCGACAATTACCCATATGCTTTCATTACCCTTTCTAGTCCTTGGCAGCCCATCAATAAAGTCCATAGAAATTTGCTCCCATTTCTAACCTGGAATCTCTAGCGGTTGGAGCAATCCTGCTGTCTTTCTGTGATCTGCTTTAACTTGTTGGCAAGTGGTGCACCTGCTAACATAGATAGAAATATCGCGCTTCATTCCACTACACCAATATAGTTTCTTCATATTCTGGTACATTTTGGTAGCACCGGGATGGAATGAAAGCGAAGACTTATGATTTTCTCGCAGCACTTCCTGTCTAAGACCATCGACATTAGGAACACAAATACGATTGTCGATCCTCAAAACTCCATCACTATCAACTTGTGCACCCACTTTATTGTCGGCATTACTTACTCTACCCATAACTAATTCCTTCATACGATAGAGCAAAGTGTCTTCATATTGCTTAGCTTTGATGCGATCCATAAGAGATGGAGAGATACTAAGCTGGAATATCATGCCTTCGATAAGATTGCAACAAGACAATGCTTTGCTGCGGCTCAAAGCATCTGCTACAACATTTTCTTTCCCCGGTGTATAAGTGATGTCGAGGTCGTATGCAGCTAAGAATTCAAGCCATCGGACTTGCCTCTGGTTCAAATCCTTTTGAGAAAAGATATACCTCAAGGACTTATGATCAGTGAATAGTTCGAACTTTGTTCCCAAAAGATGATGCCTCCAAAGTTTCAAAGCAAATACAACAGCAAGAAGCTCAAGATCATGAGTGGCATAGTTCAATTCATGGGTCTTCAACTGACGACCGGCATAAGCAATAACCTTCCCATTTTGCATAAGAACAACGCCCAAACCTTCTCGGCAAGCATCTGTATAAACAGTCAATCCTTCACTTCCATCGATGACTGCAAGAACTGGGGCTGAAGTTAATCTGTGCTTCAACTCATTAAAAGCTGATTCACACTTCTCGCTCCAAATGAACTTAACGTCCTTCCGAGTCAAAGCAGTAAGAGGAGCAGAAATCTGGGCAAAGTGCTCAATAAATCTGCGATAATATCCAGCTAGGCCCAAGAAACTACGGATATCTGTAGGAGTTTTGGGGGTCTCCCAATCCTGTAGATTAATTGATATAAATTAGCGAGAGATAAGATTGTTTGAATAGAATTTCGAATATGATAGAACTTACATTAATTATGGCAATCTTAGCTGGATCGACTGAAATACCATTCTCAGAAACAATATGGCCAAGGAATCTCACTTCGTCTCGCCAGAAATGGCATTTAGAAAACTTGGCTTTAAGCTGATGGTTTCTGAGAGTTTCAAGAACATAGCGAAGATGTGTCTTATGTTCTTCCTTGTCCTTAGAGAAGACAAGAATATCGTCAATGAATACAAGAACGAACTTGTTAAGGACATCACGGAAGACTCGATTCATCAAGTCGACGAAGTAAGCAGGTGCGTTGGTCAAACCGAATGGCATAACCAACCATTCATAGAATCCATTCTCGGTCCGGAAAGCTGTCTTATGGATACTATCTTCCGCTATTCTGAGTTGGTGGAACCCAGTGGCTAGATCAAGTTGTGAGAAAACTTTAGCACCATGAAGCTGGTCGAATAAATCATTGATGCGAGGCATCGGATAACGGTTCTTGAGAGTGCGCTTGTTGAGCTCTCTATAATCAACACACATGCGAAGAGATCCATCTGATTTGGTGACAAATACAACTGCAGCGCCCCATTCGGAACAACTTCTTCTAATCAAGCCCTTAGCAAATAGATCCTCAATTTGAGTTTTTAGTTCGGCCTTTTCTTTAGGAGCCATCCTTCGGTGTGGGAGAACTACGGGCGTAGCTCCAGGAATTAGATCAATACAGAAATCTATTTCCCGTTTAGGCGGGAGAGAGCTGACTTCGCCAAATACATCGGGAAATGACTGAACTATAGGTGTGGTGACAAGATCATCGGGAGGAGCATCAAGAGAGAATATGAAGCTTCCGGCATATTTCTGAGGTGATTTGCATTTAATGACGAGTGGTAAGCCTTGGTCGCTTACTAAAGAAACTGATCGGGATTTGCAAGAGATGACAGCATCGAATTTGCTTAACCAATCAGCTCCAAGAAGAAGGTCGAATGCTTGAAATCCAAGCACATAGAAATCCCAAGTAAATCGAGAAAAATCATACATCAATGTAACATCTTTGCAAATACTTCGGAGGTTAGCAGGTCCTCCGATAGGATTTGAGACACATAAAGAAGTAGTGGCAAGAGTGGACTCTATCTTGAGCTTATTACAAATGTCAACAGATATAAAGCTATGAGAAGCACCAGTATCGAATAATACTCTAACAGGTGTAGCATGTAAATGAAATATACTACGCAAAGTACCTTGGTCATCCTGAGCGGGTGGTGCAGATGGTGCAGGTGTGGTGACAGCAAATACTCCAGAGGGTGTACCACGCTTGTATAGTGGGCAGTCTTTCTTGAAATGACCTGGCTGTAGGCATACATGGCATAAGTCTTTCCTAGTCGTAGAAGGTGGTGGAATAGCAGCTCCGGTAGATGGACAGCTATTAGCATAATGGCCCTTTTTATCGCACTTGAAGCATGTGATATTAGCAAGATCGATAGGGCTTTTCTGAGCATATCCCAATCCTGTAGTCTTCTGCCAAGCTTTCTTTTGCTGATCAAAGTTCATCTTCCTCTTCCCGGGCTGGCTAGAAGAGGACTGAGTAGGGGCAGCCTTGGCAGTGGATCCCTTAGGCTTTGCCTCATATCTAAGGGCATAGTCAACAAGCTCTGTGAAGGTGCAATGGATGTGGCCGGTAAGTAAGTCATAATACTCTGCTCTGGCACCCATAATGAATTTCTCGTTCTTCAGAAGTGGTGTATCAATCAAGCCGAGTCCGAACTTGGAGAGTTCATTGAACTTTCTCTCATACTCAGAAAAAGTCATATTGCCCTGCTTAAGATCCATGAAAGCTCTATAAAGTTGGGCCTTTCCAGCAGCTGGCATCCATTGTGCCGAGAAAGTATCCCTAATCCAAAAGATAGACTAGATGAACAATCATTTCAAAGATAGAAGGAAGAATTTAAACCACTAGAATCCAAACCATTCATACCTAAACTGGGCCCAAGTGATGGTGTTCTCCTCGATACGAGAAGTAACGGATTCCCACCAATCTTGTGCGGCATCTTGGAGTTGCCAAGCAGCAAGCTGACGCTTCTGGGCATCAGTAATCTCCAATCCAGAAAATATCTTCTCCAAACCCTTAAGCCATTGTTGAGCCTCTATGATGTTCTCGGATCTAGAAAACTTAGTACCTCCCAGTTGCGAATACTCCTTGCTAAGAGTAGTGAATTTGACAGGAGCTGGAGCGGCAGGTGCAGCCTGGGCAGGACCATTGCCTCTTCCACCTCTAACATTTCTTCTGGTACTCATCCTGAAATACCAAAAGAGATTTAGAACCAAAGATAAGATAATAGAATGCTAAGAAAACTAATCAACGAATCAAAGGAGCTTGAATTTTTGAAAGGATTTGGATATTGAATCGATTCTCCTCATTCTAGAGTATTGCTACTCTATCTCTAATGAGTTTCTTTATAATCCCGAACTAAGGTTTTTGGGAAAACCAGAGCTCTGATACCAACTGTAACATCCCGTATATTTGGACCATTTAAATTGACAATAATCCACACTTGTCAACTTAAATAATACAAAACACAGAACATTATGGGATTATAAGTACATAAATGTAAATGAGAATCAATACAACATCACAGATTCAGAATAGTCACAGAATAATGTAGCGGAAAATACATCGTCATAATAGTAGTTCATGAAGCTACTACAGAGAATACAACAATGTCCCAACATAAAGCGACTGAAAAGAGATACAAGATGTCCAATACATAAGTACATCAAATACTGAAAATAAAATGATATAGATAAAAGCTAAGCCTTCAGCATCTTCGACCAACCTTGACCAGCAACGGAATATCTTCAGACTGACCCGAGCATATGCAAAAGAAACACTCGAGTCAGGACTCAAAATCTTATACAGGATAATCAAATGCATATAATAAAGTCCATAACTCAAAGGTGAATATAAACATCATTAAGGGATTGATAAATTACCTACAGAATACGCTAAATAGATAATGTCTAATCCATAAAGTAAGATATCAAAGTAGGGTTAAGCAGGGCCCATACACCTCTTAACCTGTTTATTCCCAAAAGCATATACAAGACCGTAGTTTCCCCAAAACCGGAAGTCACCAGAGGGCAATCCATATACTAAAGGTACAAATCAAAATCGTAGTGGTCTCGAATAGGATAATCAGTATGACAAGGTACATGAGGCGATACCAACTAGGATACTAGTAGTTGCCTGATCCGGACTGATGTTGGGCATAGCAGCTACCACCCCAACACCGCGAAACAACACTTCCAAATCAAGGGGTGCACCCAAATCGAATCACATAAGTAATAGATAAGGTATCGAAGAAGTGTGTCCGCTAGAGATGGCGATCCTCAATGGCCCGACGCGGCTCCTGTTTTAGTCATGTCAGGGGTCATCCAAAATCGTTCTCTTTCTTCAGTCAACGCGTTCATCAAACCATCCACTTCATTCTGGATCAACACTTCGCGTATATTAGTTATTAAAGTGGTTTTCGGTATTGACAGAGAGTATGTCCATAATCCGATCCCGGTCTCTTTAATAACTACGTATTTATTACCCAACAGTCAACTTTTTATTAAAGTTAAAACAAATCAAATCCAAAGGTCAAGTTGCAAATTTGACTTCCAAATTTGATATTTCATAATTCGATTCGTTTCAATTACTAAAATCTTATTTCAAAAAGAAATTCTAGTTCAAGCCCTTTAGTTACCAAAATTTTGAGTATTCACGTTAAATCAACATTTCACTTATTATATCAATTCAAACTCATGGATTACATGAAATAGTCTATCTTAGTTCAACTTATTAAATCAAGTTTTATTCTTTAAATCCATATTTACATTCCTAGGTTCATTACTATATCAATTTCATTTACTACGTTCACGTTGTCAAAACTTCGTTTATTCATTTATCAAAACTCGAAATTTAATCACTTTATTCTCCATCCTATTTACTTCTTAAATCTCATTTCGATTAACTTTGTCAAACACTTTGTTTAACCAAATAAATTTACAAATCCGTTTCAATTCATTACGTTAATTCGTTCTCATTTATTTCAATTAAATTCATTTCTTTATTCCAACAAATCTAATTTATTTAATTCGATAAAATCCATTTTATTTATTTCAAAACAATTTCATTTATTCAATTCAATAAAATCATTTATTTATTTCAACAAATTTATTTATTCAATTCAATAAAATCATTTTTTTTTTCATTTCAACAAATTTATTTATTCAATTCAATAAAATCATTTTATTTATTTCAAACAAATTTATTTATATTTACGTTACCAAATTACAATACAGTTTTCTAAGTTCATTCCATAATTCCAAATAAGTCTCAATTTCAAAACGTTCTTTGTTGACCGTTCGGTTTCTTATTTTAATTATCTATCCTAGGCCAATTCATTCAATTGGGTATTTATCATTTCAACCCGATTCTATTTAAATTTAAAATCAAACATACAAAGGGAACTTGCAGTGTGATAGCTGGGATGGTGTCAAAGTAAATAAACAAGCAATAGCATCCATTTGCAACAATTCAACAATTCAAATAATCCCGAAATAATCGTATTAATTCGCGTTTGTTATTTACGCCAATTAATATAACTATTTCTAGAATCTACACTATCATTTCATGTAGATTAAAGATTATAACATTTCAGTTTCACTTGGTCGTTCAATTTCAATTACAACGGTTAATTCAATACGTTCAATAGTCCAAAGTGACATTTATCAATTCTACGTGTCAAGCAATTTAAAGGGTCAATTTAATTATTCAATATTCATCATATAAGGGGTCAAGTTTAACATATGTCATTCAGAATTTTTATATCTATTCTATATCAAATTCAGTTCAAATTTATTATCAGTTACAATAACAACAAATTTAATATCACATAGCAATTTGGCGTCATAACTATTTAACATACTAACTTCAATTCAAATTTTTTTACATTCAATCCATTTAACATCCAAATCAACATTCATAACATCCAACATCTAATTATCATAGTATAATAGATATTTGAGTCGTGAATAGAAAATATTCACCTTGCGTGGTAAGAAGTTTGACGACGAAGCACGTAGACGATAGATAAGAGGCACGAACAAACACAACACTAACAAACAACAAACTGCAAGCGAATAATAATCCAATTACAATTTGTTCAATACAAGATATATATATAGATTGTACATATATATTCATACCGATCAAAGAAGCAGGGTATGATGACAAAATAGATGAGGCCTAGGCTTGAGATTCCGGATCAGCAGCTGGAAATTCAAGACAACGCTAAATATTAATAACTAGACAAATGTAATCAAACTATACGCAACACTATCTCCGGGCAAGGCGAGGACCAACGTTTGACGAACTACGCGGGTGGCCAGTGGGGAAGTGGGTTCGGCAGTGGCTGTTGGTGGTCCGGCTGGTGGTGGCGAACGGGGCAGAGGGGTCTCGGCTGGGTCAGGCTGGTGGTGGGTTATGGGGTCTGGCGGCGGACTGGGTGGCACGGGCTGTGCGTCTGGGCCAGGTGGCGTGGAGGCGGGGCCAGGTGTCTGGGTTGCTGGGGTTGTGGGCGAGGTCAAGTGGCGGTGGCAGCAGGCGGTTGGAAGCTGGGTGGCGAAGTCAGGGCCAGGTGGCGTGGGGCGGAAGGTCGGTAGGGGCTGGGTCTGGTGCGTGGGAACGTGGTTGGTAGGGGTCTGGTGGTGGAAACGGAAGGGGGTCTGGGCTGGCTGTGGCGGGGTTGGCAGTGGCGAAGGGATGGTCTGGGTGGCGTTGTGGGGTACGGAGGGCTGCAGGCGGAGGAGACGTGGCTACTGGAGTTGTGGGGTCTAGTGGCGGACGTGGGCAGCGTGGTGGCTCGGCTGGGTCAAGTGGTGGAAGCAGGGCTGAGGTTCGGGTGGTGGCTGACGGCGTCGGGCAGTGGTTGGTGTTAGGCTGCCGGAGTGGGTCTCAGGGGAAAGAGGTTAATGGAGTGGGAGTTTCATGCAAATGGAAAACAAAAGAAAATATAAAATACTTACCAGGAGAAGGAAAGAAGAACTGAGGGAGGAAGGGAAAGGAGCTAACGTAAAGAATGGTTTTGAATTAGGAATTGTAACCAGGTTTATGGGAAATAGTACAGAAATGATGACGGTTTTGGGACTCCAAAAGGCTTTAATTAATTATCTCGGTAACCAAAAAGGCTTTTGGCTTTTCAAGAATGATTGCTGACTGGGCTGCTTCGATTCTCACACCAATTCAGCCCAATAGGAGCCGAATAACTGTTCGTAACAGACAGTTTATCAACCGATAAAATGTCAGTAACTTCTAATTCCGAACTCCGAATGACACAAACCAATATACCGTTTTGATCAGCGCGACGGTACGCTTCCAACAGTATACAGATTATTGCGATACGATGATTTTATAAAATTGGCATTTACGCCGCTTAAATTGTACGTTTTGCAAAATAATATAAACGGAGCAGGCGATGACAGTTTTAGGCGAAACGAATCATAAAATCTTGATCAGAATAATTTTTACAAGCGGACTGTGTAAAAATATTTGGATTTGGAAGATAAATTTTACGCAGCTTTATATGGACTGATATACAGTAAAACGCGAACGGACTTTACTGTAATATTTTTCAACGAAACTTTTTCTATGTCCATATCTAACTAGATGTATGTCACAAATAAAGTTTGGATGTAAATTTAGATCGTTTAAAATTTCAAAATTTTTATTGAAACGATGAATTTAAAATTTTAAATTGGGTTGAAAATTTAGGGTCGTTACAATCTCCCCCACTCAAAACTTTTCGTCCTCGAAAAGGAACGAGACGAGTGAAGTAGAAATGAAATAAGTAGGAAAGTCAAGATAGATTTCGAGTTTTGATAATACCTGAAATTAATAGTTCGGGGTTTGAATCCCGAATACTATCCTCAGTTTCCCATGTGCAATCTCGATCATCTGCGCTCCACTGTACTTTGACGAGATTTACCGACTTCCTTCTGAGTTGCTTTGTCTCACGATCAACTATCCGAAGTGGCTTTCGCTCAATAGTCAAGTCAGGCTCAATAACTATTTCATCCAACTGAGCAGTAGGGATGGTCATAGATGGATCGTGTACAACCTTGCGAAGGTGTGAGACGTGGAACACGTTGTGAACACCAACGAACTTTTCTGGTAATGCAACTCTATATGCCAATGTTCCAACTCTTTCTGTAATCTCAAACGGACCAACGAATCTGGGAGCTAATTTCCCTTTCCTTCCAAATCGAACAATATTCCGCAAAGGCGACACCTTCAGAAATACTTTGTCTCCTACACTGAATTCGAGATCTCTTCTCCTTTTGTCGGCATAGCTTTTCTGTCTATCCTGTGCCGTCTTTATCTTCTCCCTGATTTCTTCGACTTTTTCAGAAGCTTCCATAATCATTTCTGGTCCAAGCACTAATCGATCTCCCGACTCAATCCAACAAGCTGGCGATTTGCATGGCCGTCCATATAAGGCTTCGAACAGTGCCATACCAATGCTTGCCTGGTTTTTAAAGGATAATTAATTCAAATTCAAATATACTTATTCAAATTTGAAATTCAAATTCTTTACCTGGTAACTATTATTATAAGTGAATTCAACCAAGTGAAGATGGTCTTCCCAGGATCCACCAAAGTCAATAATACAAGCTCGGAGAAGATCTTCCAAAATCTGATTTACCCTCTCAGTTTGGCCATCTGTCTGAGGATGATAAGCTGTACTCAGATTCAGTTTGGTGCCCAAAGTATCCTGGAATGCTTTCCAGAATTTACTGGTGAAAATAGGATCGCGATCGCATACAATACTAGATGGTACACCGTGAAGTTTAACAACTTCCCTCATGTATATCTCGGCCAAACTAGAAGCTGTACGAGTGGTCTTGACTGGAATAAAGTGAGCGGACTTTGTCAGTCCATCGATAATTACCCATATGCTTTCATTACCCTTTCTAGTCCTTGGCAGCCCATCAATAAAGTCCATAGAAATTTGCTCCCATTTCCAACCTGGAATCTCTAGCGGTTGGAGCAATCCTGCTGTCTTTCTGTGATCTGCTTTAACTTGTTGGCAAGTGGTGCACCTGCTAACATAGATAGAAATATCGCGCTTCATTCCACTACACCAATATAGTTTCTTCATATTCTGGTACATTTTGGTAGCACCGGGATGGAATGAAAGCGAAGACTTATGATTTTCTCGCAGCACTTCCTGTCTAAGACCATCGACATTAGGAACACAAATACGATTGTCGATCCTCAAAACTCCATCACTATCAACTTGTGCACCCACTTTATTGTCGGCATTACTTACTCTACCCATAACTAATTCCTTCATACGATAGAGCAAAGTGTCTTCATATTGCTTAGCTTTGATGCGATCCATAAGAGATGGAGAGATACTAAGCTGGAATATCATGCCTTCGATAAGATTGCAACAAGACAATGCTTTGCTGCGGCTCAAAGCATCTGCTACAACATTTGCTTTCCCCGGTGTATAAGTGATGTCGAGGTCGTATGCAGCTAAGAATTCAAGCCATCGGACTTGCCTCTGGTTCAAATCCTTTTGAGAAAAGATATACCTCAAGGACTTATGATCAGTGAATAGTTCGAACTTTGTTCCCAAAAGATGATGCCTCCAAAGTTTCAAAGCAAATACAACAGCAAGAAGCTCAAGATCATGAGTGGCATAGTTCAATTCATGGGTCTTCAACTGACGACCGGCATAAGCAATAACCTTCCCATTTTGCATAAGAACAACGCCCAAACCTTCTCGGCAAGCATCTGTATAAACAGTCAATCCTTCACTTCCATCGATGACTGCAAGAACTGGGGCTGAAGTTAATCTGTGCTTCAACTCATTAAAAGCTGATTCACACTTCTCGCTCCAAATGAACTTAACGTCCTTCCGAGTCAAAGCAGTAAGAGGAGCAGAAATCCGGGCAAAGTGCTCAATAAATCTACGATAATATCCAGCTAGGCCCAAGAAACTACGGATATCTGTAGGAGTTTTGGGGGTCTCCCAATCCTGTAGATTAATTGATATAAATTAGCGAGAGATAAGATTGTTTGAATAGAATTTCGAATATGATAGAACTTACATTAATTATGGCAATCTTAGCTGGATCGACTGAAATACCATTCTCAGAAACAATATGGCCAAGGAATCTCACTTCGTCTCGCCAGAAATGGCATTTAGAAAACTTGGCTTTAAGCTGATGGTTTCTGAGAGTTTCAAGAACATAGCGAAGATGTGTCTTATGTTCTTCCTTGTCCTTAGAGAAGACAAGAATATCGTCAATGAATACAAGAACGAACTTGTTAAGGACATCACGGAAGACTCGATTCATCAAGTCGACGAAGTAAGCAGGTGCGTTGGTCAAACCGAATGGCATAACCAACCATTCATAGAATCCATTCTCGGTCCGGAAAGCTGTCTTATGGATACTATCTTCCGCTATTCTGAGTTGGTGGAACCCAGTGGCTAGATCAAGTTGTGAGAAAACTTTAGCACCATGAAGCTGGTCGAATAAATCATTGATGCGAGGCATCGGATAACGGTTCTTGAGAGTGCGCTTGTTGAGCTCTCTATAATCAACACACATGCGAAGAGATCCATCTGATTTGGTGACAAATACAACTGCAGCGCCCCATTCGGAACAACTTCTTCTAATCAAGCCCTTAGCAAATAGATCCTCAATTTGAGTTTTTAGTTCGGCCTTTTCTTTAGGAGCCATCCTTCGGTGTGGGAGAACTACGGGCGTAGCTCCAGGAATTAGATCAATACAGAAATCTATTTCCCGTTTAGGCGGGAGAGAGCTGACTTCGCCAAATACATCGGGAAATGACTGAACTATAGGTGTGGTGACAAGATCATCGGGAGGAGCATCAAGAGAGAATATGAAGCTTCCGGCATATTTCTGAGGTGATTTGCATTTAATGACGAGTGGTAAGCCTTGGTCGCTTACTAAAGAAACTGATCGGGATTTGCAAGAGATGACAGCATCGAATTTGCTTAACCAATCAGCTCCAAGAAGAAGGTCGAATGCTTGAAATCCAAGCACATAGAAATCCCAAGTAAATCGAGAAAAATCATACATCAATGTAACATCTTTGCAAATACTTCGGAGGTTAGCAGGTCCTCCGATAGGATTTGAGACACATAAAGAAGTAGTGGCAAGAGTGGACTCTATCTTGAGCTTATTACAAATGTCAACAGATATAAAGCTATGAGAAGCACCAGTATCGAATAATACTCTAACAGGTGTAGCATGTAAATGAAATATACTACGCAAAGTACCTTGGTCATCCTGAGCGGGTGGTGCAGATGGTGCAGGTGTGGTGACAGCAAATACTCCAGAGGGTGTACCACGCTTGTATAGTGGGCAGTCTTTCTTGAAATGACCTGGCTGTAGGCATACATGGCATAAGTCTTTCCTAGTCGTAGAAGGTGGTGGAATAGCAGCTCCGGTAGATGGACAGCTATTAGCATAATGGCCCTTTTTATCGCACTTGAAGCATGTGATATTAGCAAGATCGATAGGGCTTTTCTGAGCATATCCCAATCCTGTAGTCTTCTGCCAAGCTTTCTTTTGCTGATCAAAGTTCATCTTCCTCTTCCCGGGCTGGCTAGAAGAGGACTGAGTAGGGGCAGCCTTGGCAGTGGATCCCTTAGGCTTTGCCTCATATCTAAGGGCATAGTCAACAAGCTCTGTGAAGGTGCAATGGATGTGGCCGGTAAGTAAGTCATAATACTCTGCTCTGGCTCCCATAATGAATTTCTCGTTCTTCAGAAGTGGTGTATCAATCAAGCCGAGTCCGAACTTGGAGAGTTCATTGAACTTTCTCTCATACTCAGAAAAAGTCATATTGCCCTGCTTAAGATCCATGAAAGCTCTATAAAGTTGGGCCTTTCCAGCAGCTGGCATCCATTGTGCCGAGAAAGTATCCCTAATCCAAAAGATAGACTAGATGAACAATCATTTCAAAGATAGAAGGAAGAATTTAAACCACTAGAATCCAAACCATTCATACCTAAACTGGGCCCAAGTGATGGTGTTCTCCTCGATACGAGAAGTAACGGATTCCCACCAATCTTGTGCGGCATCTTGGAGTTGCCAAGCAGCAAGCTGACGCTTCTGGGCATCAGTAATCTCCAATCCAGAAAATATCTTCTCCAAACCCTTAAGCCATTGCTGAGCCTCTATGATGTTCTCGGATCCAGAAAACTTAGTACCTCCCAGTTGCGAATACTCCTTGCTAAGAGTAGTGAATTTGACAGGAGCTGGAGCGGCAGGTGCAGCCTGGGCAGGACCATTGCCTCTTCCACCTCTAACATTTCTTCTGGTACTCATCCTGAAATACCAAAAGAGATTTAGAACCAAAGATAAGATAATAGAATGCTAAGAAAACTAATCAACGAATCAAAGGAGCTTGAATTTTTGAAAGGATTTGGATATTGAATCGATTCTCCTCATTCTAGAGTATTGCTACTCTATCTCTAATGAGTTTCTTTATAATCCCGAACTAAGGTTTTTGGGAAAACCAGAGCTCTGATACCAACTGTAACATCCCGTATATTTGGACCATTTAAATTGACAATAATCCACACTTGTCAACTTAAATAATACAAAACACAGAACATTATGGGATTATAAGTACATAAATGTAAATGAGAATCAATACAACATCACAGATTCAGAATAGTCACAGAATAATGTAGCGGAAAATACATCGTCATAATAGTAGTTCATGAAGCTACTACAGAGAATACAACAATGTCTCAACATAAAGCGACTGAAAAGAGATACAAGATGTCCAATACATAAGTACATCAAATACTGAAAATAAAATGATATAGATAAAAGCTAAGCCTTCAGCATCTTCGACCAACCTTGACCAGCAACGGAATATCTTCAGACTGACCCGAGCATATGCAAAAGAAACACTCGAGTCAGGACTCAAAATCTTATACAGGATAATCAAATGCATATAATAAAGTCCATAACTCAAAGGTGAATATAAACATCATTAAGGGATTGATAAATTACCTACAGAATACGCTAAATAGATAATGTCTAATCCATAAAGTAAGATATCAAAGTAGGGTTAAGCAGGGCCCATACACCTCTTAACCTGTTTATTCCCAAAAGCATATACAAGACCGTAGTTTCCCCAAAACCGGAAGTCACCAGAGGGCAATCCATATACTAAAGGTACAAATCAAAATCGTAGTGGTCTCGAATAGGATAATCAGTATGACAAGGTACATGAGGCGATACCAACTAGGATACTAGTAGTTGCCTGATCCGGACTGATGTTGGGCATAGCAGCTACCACCCCAACACCGCGAAACAACACTTCCAAATCAAGGGGTGCACCCAAATCGAATCACATAAGTAATAGATAAGGTATCGAAGAAGTGTGTCCGCTAGAGATGGCGATCCTCAATGGCCCGGCGCGGCTCCTGTTTTAGTCATGTCAGGGGTCATCCAAAATCGTTCTCTTTCTTCAGTCAACGCGTTCATCAAACCATCCACTTCATTCTGGATCAACACTTCGCGTATATTAGTTATTAAAGTGGTTTTCGGTATCGACAGAGAGTATGTCCATAATCCGATCCCGGTCTCTTTAATAACTACGTATTTATTACCCAACAGTCAACTTTTTATTAAAGTTAAAACAAATCAAATCCAAAGGTCAAGTTGCAAATTTGACTTCCAAATTTGATATTTCATAATTCGATTCGTTTCAATTACTAAAATCTTATTTCAAAAAGAAATTCTAGTTCAAGCCCTTTAGTTACCAAAATTTTGAGTATTCACGTTAAATCAACATTTCACTTATTATATCAATTCAAACTCATGGATTACATGAAATAGTCTATCTTAGTTCAACTTATTAAATCAAGTTTTATTCTTTAAATCCATATTTACATTCCTAGGTTCATTACTATATCAATTTCATTTACTACGTTCACGTTGTCAAAACTTCGTTTATTCATTTATCAAAACTCGAAATTTAATCACTTTATTCTCCATCCTATTTACTTCTTAAATCTCATTTCGATTAACTTTGTCAAACACTTTGTTTAACCAAATAAATTTACAAATCCGTTTCAATTCATTACGTTAATTCGTTCTCATTTATTTCAATTAAATTCATTTCTTTATTCCAACAAATCTAATTTATTTAATTCGATAAAATCCATTTTATTTATTTCAAAACAATTTCATTTATTCAATTCAATAAAATCATTTATTTATTTCAACAAATTTATTTATTCAATTCAATAAAATCATTTTTTTTTTCATTTCAACAAATTTATTTATTCAATTCAATAAAATCATTTTATTTATTTCAAACAAATTTATTTATATTTACGTTACCAAATTACAATACAGTTTTCTAAGTTCATTCCATAATTCCAAATAAGTCTCAATTTCAAAACGTTCTTTGTTGACCGTTCGGTTTCTTATTTTAATTATCTATCCTAGGCCAATTCATTCAATTGGGTATTTATCATTTCAACCCGATTCTATTTAAATTTAAAATCAAACATACAAAGGGAACTTGCAGTGTGATAGCTGGGATGGTGTCAAAGTAAATAAACAAGCAATAGCATCCATTTGCAACAATTCAACAATTCAAATAATCCCAAAATAATCGTATTAATTCGCGTTTGTTATTTACGCCAATTAATATAACTATTTCTAGAATCTACACTATCATTTCATGTAGATTAAAGATTATAACATTTCAGTTTCACTTGGTCGTTCAATTTCAATTACAACGGTTAATTCAATACGTTCAATAGTCCAAAGTGACATTTATCAATTCTACGTGTCAAGCAATTTAAAGGGTCAATTTAATTATTCAATATTCATCATATAAGGGGTCAAGTTTAACATATGTCATTCAGAATTTTTATATCTATTCTATATCAAATTCAGTTCAAATTTATTATCAGTTACAATAACAACAAATTTAATATCACATAGCAATTTGGCGTCATAACTATTTAACATACTAACTTCAATTCAAATTTTTTTACATTCAATCCATTTAACATCCAAATCAACATTCATAACATCCAACATCTAATTATCATAGTATAATAGATATTTGAGTCATGAATAGAAAATATTCACCTTGCGTGGTAAGAAGTTTGACGACGAAGCACGTAGACGATAGATAAGAGGCACGAACAAACACAACACTAACAAACAACAAACTGCAAGCGAATAATAATCCAATTACAATTTGTTCAATACAAGATATATATATAGATTGTACATATATATTCATACCGATCAAAGAAGCAGGGTATGATGACAAAATAGATGAGGCCTAGGCTTGAGATTCCGGATCAGCAGCTGGAAATTCAAGACAACGCTAAATATTAATAACTAGACAAATGTAATCAAACTATACGCAACACTATCTCCGGGCAAGGCGAGGACCAACGTTTGACGAACTACGCGGGTGGCTAGTGGGGAAGTGGGTTCGGCAGTGGCTGTTGGTGGTCCGGCTGGTGGTGGCGAACGGGGCAGAGGGGTCTCGGCTGGGTCAGGCTGGTGGTGGGTTGTGGGGTCTGGCGGCGGACTGGGTGGCACGGGCTGTGCGTCTGGGCCAGGTGGCGTGGAGGCGGGGCCAGGTGTCTGGGTTGCTGGGGTTGTGGGCGAGGTCAAGTGGCGGTGGCAGCAGGCGGTTGGAAGCTGGGTGGCGAAGTCAGGGCCAGGTGGCGTGGGGCGGAAGGTCGGTAGGGGCTGGGTCTGGTGCGTGGGAACGTGGTTGGTAGGGGTCTGGTGGCGGAAACGGAAGGGGGTCTGGGCTGGCTGTGGCGGGGTTGGCAGTGGCGAAGGGATGGTCTGGGTGGCGTTGTGGGGTACGGAGGGCTGCAGGCGGAGGGGACGTGGCTACTGGAGTTGTGGGGTCTAGTGGCGGACGTGGGCAGCGTGGTGGCTCGGCTGGGTCAAGTGGTGGAAGCAGGGCTGAGGTTCGGGTGGTGGCTGACGGCGTCGGGCAGTGGTTGGTGTTAGGCTGCCGGAGTGGGTCTCAGGGGAAAGAGGTTAATGGAGTGGGAGTTTCATGCAAATGGAAAACAAAAGAAAATATAAAATACTTACCAGGAGAAAGATAGAAGAACTGAGGGAGGAAGGGAAAGGAGCTAACGTAAAGAATGGTTTTGAATTAGGAATTGTAACCAGGTTTATGGGAAATAGTACAGAAATGATGACGGTTTTGGGACTCCAAAAGGCTTTAATTAATTACGGTAACCAAAAAGGCTTTTGGCTTTTCAAGAATGATTGCTGACTGGGCTGCTTCGATTCTCACACCAATTCAGCCCAATAGGAGCCGAATAACTGTTCGTAACGGACAGTTTATCAACCGATAAAATGTCAGTAACTTCTAATTCCGAACTCCGAATGACACAAACCAATATACCGTTTTGATCAGCGCGACGGTACGCTTCCAACGGTATACAGATTATTGCGATACGATGATTTTATAAAATTGGCATTTACGCCGCTTAAATTGTACGTTTTGCAAAATAATATAAACGGAGCAGGCGATGACAGTTTTAGGCGAAACGAATCATAAAATCTTGATCAGAATAATTTTTACAATCGGACTGTGTAAAAATATTTGGATTTGGAAGATAAATTTTACGCAGCTTTATATGGACTGATATACAGTAAAACGCGAACGGACTTTACTGTAATATTTTTCAACGAAACTTTTTCTATGTCCATATCTAACTAGATGTATGTCACAAATAAAGTTTGGATGTAAATTTAGATCGTTTAAAATTTCAAAATTTTTATTGAAACGATGAATTTAAAATTTTAAATTGGGTTGAAAATTTAGGGTCGTTACATGAGCTATCTGCAAAAATATACACTGACGCAGTAAAATTGAAAATAAAATATTTTTGCAGTATAAAATAAAATGTGATTTTGAAAATATTATTTGCCTCAGTTATTTAGGTTGTTCGTCTTCATTTAATTTTGAATTCATCATACACGAACAGCTTGTGACATACACAGTGTATCACTGTATATGCCACAAGGCCGTGCACACCGATATACACTTGATACAATTACAGGACAGGTGAGCATAGGTCAAACCCAAATGAAAAGTCGGATTCAACTCAAGTGCAATAAAAATAATGTCACGACACGAGCACAAGGTCAAACCCGAGCTATTAGCTGGATTCAACACAGGTGCAGTCCAAAATGTACAAGTACAATAAAACGGTCAAAACGATTAAAATGGCAACAACATCAAAATTCAGTGTCGACCAAGACTGCATCAAGAAAACTTCCAGTGAAACTACACCAGACTACAAGATGAACCAGACAAGGTGTGACGCCCCACCTCTATACCCACGCTAACCAAGAACATACGATGTAGTGCTGTCAATTAGCACGGAGAATAAGGCTGTGGAGGAGCGACCATCCATGCAACTTCTTTGTGCGAGCACCGATACGTCAGATAGAATAGAATGCATATCTTTTAAGGAGGAAATTCGACATACCGATACAAACACAAAGCTATCACACGGTGGCTATATATAATCTTCGGAAACAAACATAGAAATAATCATAACATAAATCAGTCACAGACATCCATATCACAAAGGCGGAAGAAGATATGAATAAATATATAACACATGAAAGTGTACATCAGAGTAGTGATCAGAAAGATCCACGATAATACAAAAGAATAGCATCACGTGCTATACAAAAGAATAAGTACACAACATAGAGTCTATATCTCAAAAGTGTACATCCAAAAACTACTAATCTATGTAGTTAGCCAAAAGTCAGAAATATCCTGAAGAGAAGTCAAGCAGAAGCACCTGTAACATCTCGGTCTGACCCGAGTATTATTCATAAGAAAATAATAAACGGATCAGTCTAGCTATAAATATCAAATGATATGGTATAAAGTAAAAGGCATGACATGAAATACCCATAACGACATACTACTCTAAGTATGTAAATGATAATCAACAAAAGATTAATCAATATCACAAGAATCTTCTCAAAGATAAGGTAGGGTATCATACCCTAAACTTGTATTCATAACAAGTCAATAACACATGAATTCACCAATGCACAAAAACTGATATCATATCAATGAAAATCATGAAAATTGGTGAAGCACAAAATTCCAGAAATCATCATCAGAAATCCAGAAAACACATAAAAAGGGGGGAGGCCTAACACATGAATGGGAGCATGAAAACTCACCTACGCGTAAACACATGACGAGAAGCTATCTCATGGAAGCTATCCATTAAATTTTCACACAGGAATGGCCCGAAGACCGTAGGGTGCTACCCTAGATATGTGATGGCGAAACATCACATAAACGGGGTATAGTCTCCCATGCAGACAAAGAGACATCGCTCAATCGCTAGTCTAAATCACAAAAATGATCGTCATGATCATAAGGAAGTGTCAATCACACCAAGCTAGTAAATATATGAGTTTAGCTTCATGTCCCATAACCACTTGCTTAACTTAAATATTTACGAACAAGCTGTAAATCTTCACTAGGAAATTGTCACAAAAAGGGTTCAATCGAACAAGTCCAAGAGCTAACCGACGAAGTGAACGCAAGCGTTTCATACCACTCGTTTTACTAAGTCGTTTAAGTCGATTTCTCATTCGAGTGAAGTAAAGGCTTGTATATACTAGTAGATTGAAAATCGGTTTGAGAAAACGAACTTTTGATATTTGAAATAGTGTTGAAATCGCTTTGGTGAAAGAGTTTTGATATTTACTATTAGTATTGAAACCTTCATATATCTTTAAAGTGACAAGTCATAAAACGATTGTAGGAACAAATCAAATCACATCAATTCACGTTCGAAGACGTGAGTAAAGTCCAAAGAAGTCAATCCCAAAACCATCAAAGTAGAAATTCTGATAAATGTTTTTCAGATAAATGGTCAGGTCGTGGGGGTCTAGGGGGCAGCGCCCCCGGCGGGGTGCGGGGCAGCGCCCCGTCACGGTACGACCTAGTGGAGGCAAGCTGGTCAAGCGACCTAAGGAAAAGTAGGTCATACGACCTAAGAGTTCACGTGACCTAACAAGACTAAGGATAAGGTCGGAGACGACCTACGACTTAACAAAGTCCTGCGACCCTAAGTGGGATGCGACTTAGTGGGGCATAGGTCGGAGACGACCTACGACTTAAGGTCAAGCGACCTAGTGAAATAGCAGGGGAAATATTAGGTCGGAGACGACCTACGACTTAAGGTTTTAACTCGCGAACGACTTAGTACTTGCTTATCTCGCGAACGACTTACGACTTAAGAGGGTGTACGACCCAACGACTTAAAGTCGATACGACTTAACGACTTAAGCTCAAATACGAGCTACGAGCTAAGGTCTATACGACCTAACGACTTATCTCAGTACGGCCTAAGCCAGGGCGAGATAGCAGAAGGCAACGACTTAACTCTTAACTCGGGGACGACCTAAGATGTTAACTCGGGGACGACTTAAGGGGTTAACTCGTGGACGACTTAGCACAGGCGACCAGAAATACAAAGGCGGTGACTTTTCAACGCGCGCGACTTAAGCCCTTAACTCGCGAACGACTTAGCACACCCAGAACTAGAACGACTTATGCTCCGTGTGACTTTTCAACGCGAACGACTTACGACTTAGGCTTAACTCGTGGACGACTTAGCGATGGCCAAAAACGACTTAAGGCCAGAAACTCACCAAAACGCCAAAATTTGTAGTTTTTCGCCAATCCAATCCAAACCAAATGCAAACAAACATGCTAAAGTGATGAGGGGTCATCCCCAACAGTCCAATGACAATTATAGGCAAGATGTGAGATCAAAAATCTCACCTTTTCACGGAATTTGATGAAGATGGAGATTTGAGAGCAAAGCAAGAACACCAACAAGCTTGAATCAATGTTCTTCACGTGAATTTGATGTTGAATCTCGGATTTGCAATAGAATTTGTGTTTGGAGTTTTAATTTCCACTTCCCACCACCATTTTTGACAAAGCTTGAAGTGTTTTGATAGAGTGAAGAAGATGGTTGGGTTGAACTAAAGGGGTGCAGTCCAAACCAAAGTCAAAGGCGGGAAAAAGTGCCGAAAAGTTCACTATCTCCAAACATATCGAAGTTTACACTTAAAAAGATCGCAAACATCATTTTGAACTCAATGGAAGTGGTCTCGAGTCCTAATTTGACCTTATGCAAAAAGTAGCTTTTCGGACTAACATCCGACTAACGATTGAATATTTAAATAAAATATTTAAATATAAAATCGATAGATATGCGGGTTGTTACACAAGGCACAGAGCAAATTCAAGTGAAGCAAAAGTGAGGGGAATCATGTGACAATAATACAATGCAAAGCAGAACCATTGAAGCATGTAGACATGTAAACCAAAACTCAAGCACAACATGTACAAAGTCTATGCACCAGTGGATACAAGACTCAAAGACACAATGCAACTAAAACTATCTCGAAGCAAATGAGAATCACATGCACAGACAAATGTACAGTGTGCAATGAAGATGTCAAGGAGACAGCATGCAAATTCGATGTGCACAGAGAAATGTACACAGTGGGGTACAACATCAATGACCATGTTCAAAACCAACTTCAACCAAATTAGCTCATGTGGTCAGAGAAACCAGAATGCAACCAAGCTCAACAAATTCAAGCGAATAAACAAGTCTGAAACATATATATGAATCGGACTCAAGTACACATGTGCAGACACACAAGAATAATTAATCAGTGGTTCAAATGGTCAGGCAAAATAAAGACTGCAACACTACGGCAACTACATGTGACAATATCAAGTCGAGTCAGAACCAAAACATCAACTCAATTCACAAGTCGAAGCAGTGCAAGGCCGAAGTAAAAAAAAAGGAAATATTTTTGCAGAGGAAAAATCCAAACAATATCATCAACAAAGTCAATGTCAAAGTCACATATGCAGATGCGATGAACCAGTCACAAAAATCGAACAGCAAAATCGAAGCAGTGGTATCCACGAGAAAATTTAAGCCGTGATGAACAAGGCAATCAAATATACAAAATTGAACAAGTCAGAACAATCACCACCATCAATATTAAATCAAGTGGCCGAGATAAATTAGTTGACGAATTCAAATAAATTCAGACGAACGAAAATCAAGGGGTTCGAACCCTATATAAACGATTAACATCATCGGCTACAAAGGCATTCGAGTTCGAGCTAAACAAAAAACAATAATCATTCAACTCGAATCATCGATCAAGTTCAAGCAAGCTAAAACAGTAAAGCAAAAGTAACAAATTACATACCGAAGTAAGTTCGAACTCGATCTAAATTGAATGAGCCTTGTGCAAAGAGAGGAGAGCATCGATCGACAAAGCAAGGATGAAAATCATCATTCGATCGAGTTAAAGTCGACATCTTCAATTTATTCAAAAGCCCTAATTTCAGAGCGAACGAAAAAGAAAACGAGCAGCCATTTAAAAGATCGAAGAACAGAAGAGCCGACCGAATTATACAAAGAAAAGGGATTTAATATCTATCATTTTTTTATTTGGGTCGGCATACATATTTGGGCTTAGTTTTAAAAGTTAGGGTTTTGTTTTATAATTGCTTTTTAAATTTGTATTTTCCCTTTTAAACCATTGTAATTTCTAGTCGTGTGACTAGGGGACAAATTACGTGGCGTAGTTTGAGAATTCGCAACTCAGTGGCTGAGTTGTGGCAGAGTTTTGAGCGTAGAGTTAGGATTAGTCGATAGCGGGTGTCGCTAGTTTACGTGTGTAAGCGTCTGACTATCTAATTTCTAGTAGAAACCTTGGGAGCAGCACGTAGGCAGGGTTTTGCTGAAGCTGGGTAAATTTGTGTGTTCTATTTTTATTCTGCTATATCTGTGCTGCTATTATTCTGCTGTGATCTGTGTTGAAAATATTATATATAAACTTCCGCAATAATTTTTGTAATTGATAGTATCACCCTATTCACCCCCCCCCCCTCTAGGATAAAATCGATCCTTCATTGGATATGTGATATATATGTGAAATGGAGTGGAAATGGAATGGAAATTGATATATATTGATTGTGTGTGGCTGGAAGGTGAATGACTTGCTGTTATAAAAAAAAATTCACCCAGATTAGCAAGGCTACCAACGGTTTTTTTTTTGTTATTTTTTGCCAACGGCTTCCAACGGCGTCAATCGGCTAATTGTCGTTGAGAGCCGTTGGAATAGCCACGTTGCTTCCATTGAAAGCTGTTGTAAAGCGTGAATGCTATTCCAACGGCTCTCAACGCCAACGGCTTGAAGCCGTTGGAATAGCCGGTTTCTCTTGTAGTGTATGAAAAGATTTATTTCAAAGTTGGAATGATTGAAGATCTATCTTTCAGAGCATTTGGTAGCGGTAATGACAAATTGGATTTGATAGGGATTAAGTTTTATTGAACAAAATTATCATGAGTCAAGGTATGGCTCATTTTATACAGTAATTATAAGAATAATAATATTGCTGAAATATAAAAAACCAACAAATAGCACAAAGAACATACTCATCTTACTGAAATATAGAAAGGAAATGAAAACAAATACTTATCAATGCGTATTGCTGTGGCTCCAAACTACGTATGCTTCAATTAGTATATATACTTCATAATAAAAGAAAATGATCCAAAAAAGGAAATGCTAACTTGATACTTGGCAACTTGCTACGAATAAGTAAAATTTCAATTATGATTGTGAATGGGTGGCACTGTAAGCATATTGCTACTCATGAAATACAATGCTACTTTTAGAATAAATCCGGTTATTATAGCTTCACACACATTTAGACTTACGTGTCTAAGTATATTTGGTGGACCCTATATGATTTATTTTTCTAATTTATTGTTGAAAAGAAAGAACAACAAATCTCTTTAGCAATGAAATACAGATATTATAGATAACAGCTGACATGGAATAAAACATAGGTAAAGGAAACTTCTTAATTTGGTATTTGGAAATAAATGTTGACAAGAGATGAATGAAATATGCTTTAGTCCCACATTGGCAAAATGAAAGATTAAATTGTGTATATACGTAGGATCCTCATTTCCTGTATTAGCTCTTAGGGTCAGGTAATTTTGTGCGAGAGGAAGGACTCAAATCTGATGAACACGCGCGCACGTCTCTCGCCCGAATCTTATTTTCGCTACAGAAAACACTGCAATTTTTGACGGGTTTTTATTTGGCTAGAGTAATAACCAGATACGGGCGCGGTCCGTTTAAATTTGAAACGACCCGTTGGAAGAATAAAGGGATGCCGTTTTTCAAGAACGGATATATTTTGAACGGACGCAACCGTGACCGTTCGGCACGGATCCTGATCAAATCACTAACTACTTTAACAGTTCTTCTTCTTCCCCGACATACTTTCTTCGGTCAATTCATTTCTGTTGTCATCATCGTCTCAGACTGACATACTCCTTACAGTCTCGCGCAGTTTCGTCGGTTGTACCCTGGGAGACTTCAAATAAAGTTTTAAGGCAATTGTCACGACAAGCCTCCGACGTACTTTGGTATTCTTCTTGCTTTCAATTGCTGATATACCAAATCTGTAACAGACAAAACTGTTACAATTTGCTTGCTGAAACACATTTAAAGTGTTGTTGTTTGGTTGTTGTAACATATGATATTGTTACATTGCGTTCTGTAGTAACGCAGATAAACTGTTGCATTCTGTTTTGAACCAATCTATTTAATCGCATGTATGCATAGGTTTGTAAAGTATAAATTCAAATCGTATCCTTATAGCAGCTTATTAAATTTCAAATGAATGAAATGATTAACTAGGATTAATAAAAGGAATGTCACAATTACATATTAGCCTTTGTTTGTTATGCATGGATCACGTACATTGTTGTTGACATAAACTAAAGTCATGTTTTAACCATATGTAAGCACGTTTCAAATCAAATCATAGATTTTAGGTACATATATATTAGTATCATTTGTGTAAGCCATAAATTGTAATTTGCATTTATATCAGCATTTATGCTGAAAGGATATGGGTTTGCAGTTGCCATTTTGTTCTCCAAATTTTTTATCTTCTATTTTTACTTGAAATTTTTATAAAGCCGCTGACTGCCTGATTATTCTCATTCCTTCTTTGAAGGATTGAAAAATTGATCGATCCAAAATATGTTTATTTCTACTTTGCTAGATGTATACCCCTTTAAATTATTGTCCAAATTTATTTCCATAATTAATTTTATTAGTATCTTAGGCCATTAGCATTATATAAGTGCTTCAGAACCTTAAGTTACTATCCGTTATTGCAAAAGTGGTCATTTGTATGAAATGAGACAAAACATATTTGACAATTTCAGCCTCCGTTTATTCGAATTTAATTTGAACGAAACATTGACAAAAAAGAGTTTTAATAACCTCGGTCATAATTATCTTCTGGATAAATCTCAGCTAGAACCATGGCCATTGGTAATTTTTTAATTGGAATGCATCCTTAGTTAGCAAAAGGACTTTCTTAATTTATTAAAGGTACTCATAACTCGATTAGCTATGGATATATTTTAATCCTTGGAACCTTATTAGCTTATAAACATGTTTGTTCCCTTCAACGTGTAACTTCTCATCTATTAAAAGCCACTCTAACTTGTTGTTGGAGTGTCTCGCGTTGTGCTTGGGTATTTTACCTCCACCGTTGCCCATTTATTCTATTTTTTATTGTTTGTTTTATCTTCAATAGAACAAATGATATGCAGAGTAGAATGCATCTGCATGTATGAGTGTTCAACTTTATATTGTTCATTTGCGTTTCTAACAATTATTTGTTTTCTATTTGTATCTACTAGGAAGCAAAACTGGGATTTGGTACTGCCAAATTGAATTTTTTTCCTATGAAATGTATGGTGATTCTCATGTGTACATAATACAATTTTTGTTATTTTTTACAGACTCGTCATTCATTCAACGGTTATATATGTATATATATCCTTTTGTCATATCATCTTTTGGCGGATCCACAAAAACAGGTGATTTTCAACGAGTATAATTGTCGCAAACAGTTTCAGCAACGCTTATTAGCGTCGCTGTAGAGGCGTCGCAATTTATTGCCAACGCTTATAAGCGTTGGCGAGTTTGGTTTCCTAACGCTTATAAACGTTGGAAGGTTGTATTCGCCAACGCTTACAAACGTTGGTGTATATTATTTAGCAACGCTTATAAACGTTGGTAAATTAACCATCCAACATTGTTTAATTTTCTATGCTGACGCTTATAAGCGTTGGTAAATTTTAATTGCCAACGCTTATAACGCTGAAATATTTTCATTCTCAATATAGTCAATTATTATAACATTAATAAACAATTAATAACTAACATGATATGCATTATTATACTACATTCAATAAGAACCCAAAATTTACAATATTCATAATCAAATAACAACATATATTTCATAGTCAACTACTTCATAACAATGTCAACTACTTCATAACAAGTACAATACATAATTAAGTTGGTTAATTCAATACATTATTGTTTGTATGAGAATCTCCTAAATTAGAAGCACCTTCCGTTTGTGGAGTCGTAGGACTTGCAACATATTTTTCTTGCAAACTAGGCATAAATTTCATAAAAGTTGAAGTAATTGAATTGATGGCATTATTAACTTGATTAGCTACTTGCCTTTCTATCTCCAATTTACAAATAGACAAATCCACGGCTTGCTTCTTTTCAGTTACAGCTTTTACAGCTCGAGCCATCTTCACTTGTTTTATAGAAGAAGTAGAACTAATTGCTCGACAATAATTTTTCTTCGTGTCGGAACCAAAAACTTCCGCAATTGGGTCATCTTCAAGATCTTCGACTCCACCCTTAGAACTATCATCCAACTTCCTCTTTTTTTTAGCTTCCTCTAGAAGTGCCTGCATTTAATATCACGTTAAATTGAATTTACAGTTCCTTTATAAAAATTAAATTGAACATTAAATTAAGTTGATAATTAATAATGTAACTGGGCTCAAACTGCGCCCCGGCTCAGTAGAACTAATTGCTCAAACTGCGCCCCGGCTCAAACATTTATTTTTAAATAATTCTAACTGTAATTGAAGAAAAAATACTTTCAAATAAAACCATATATTCTAATTGTATATTGACTAATATTTGCAGGGGTAAAAAATAGAACAAAGAATATCCATTTCAAAATTACGCCATACATTTGCACGATTTCTATGATCAGAATTCAATAATATGCTACATGCTGTATGTATTATCAATAGTCCAATAAAACATAAATTTAACAAGGAGCAACACCTTAAGACGAGACTTACTTTGGAGTTATGAGATCAAGAGCAAAACTGCTAAAGGCAATCAACGCAAACAGTAAATAAATCCGTCATTGTCAGTGATGAACTATACAATGCAAATTAGCTTAAATATCTAACTAGAAAAGAACAAGAAAAAACAGAAGAAATAAGAAAGGTCGCGTACATCCTACAATTGATAAATTAATCATGTGATTTTCATTCCTGATTACATCTCTAATATGCTTTAAAACAGCTAATAAACTATAGCCAAATCTCATATATACTCGTGCTAAACCACAAAACACAAATAAGCGAACCCTAGTTTAGAATGTCGTACCAAAAATCTCAGCTTTGATAGATAAGCAGTGGTATTGGGTGCAAAATCAAGAGAAGAAGCGATGATGACGTAACAATCAGGCTATGATTGCTATGATTAAGGAGAAAAACTACTGCTTATGCCTAGAAATTGAAGAAAATTCCATCTCCAGCCAAGTTCGTTGGAGTACAGGGCCGAGATCATCAGAGATGATGTCGGGTGGTGCCACAAGTGTGTCAGATGAAGAAGTTGCAGAAACCAAGGCCCGAGGAGGGAGATATTTGGGTCTATCAACGTGCGCATGTCTGTGCATATTGTGTACGTGCACACCTGATACAAGCAGAATTCATGCCAGTATTGCAGTGTGTGTGTGCAGTTTATAGTGTTGAGTAATGTATAAATGTGTGGGCTTGGAAATGCGTGAGTATAGCCTGTGTTTGGTTAGCCTGTGTCTGGTTGAATGGTGTACATGCATTTGCATGTATTGTATATATATGTGCACATGTATTGGTCAATGTGTGTGTGAGAATCTGAAATACAATTTTATCTTCATTTTCACTTCTGTTTACCAGTTCTTAGTTCAGTTCTTCTTAATCTTGTTACTTAGCAATATCTTTTTAGTTGCCCTCTTATTTCAATTTTCAGTTCAATTCTTGTTAAATCTTGTATTCTATCATCTGTTCACATTTCTTGCAATTAATTTTCAGTTCATTTGCCACCTTAAATCCTCAGCTTAAATCTTCATTTCATTCAATCTGGGAGGTAGCTGGAATTCGCAGAAAGAGAAGAGAGAAAGGGGAACCCAAAATTATGAGAGAAAAAACGGATCTAGTGTTCCATGTTTTTGGGCTTTGTATTTGGTTTTGGTTTTTTAGCAGTGCGTTCAGTAGGCATTTATCTTCTAAAAGTTAAACAATTTTGTTTTAGTTTTTTATGTGTATAAGAAGTATATTATTACTAGTACAGTAAATAATGTTTTCTTTAGAACAATGAGTCGGCCTTCAGGTAGCTGAGAGCTAACATAAAACACTAGCTCGGTGATGGCAAACATACCGTGAATTATTTGACAGCCTTGGCTCACACTTTAATTTTGTTACCTTTAAGTTATGCTTAAAAACTTGTTTCCCCATAGTTGAATTTTACAATTTTCAAAAATTTATGAATTTTAAATTTTGAAGTCACTATTCTCTTATAAATGAGTGAGAATATTAATGGAACAGATTAATTTTCGACATGCATAATCAACAAAAACATCACATAAAATCTAAACATCTGGAATAACCAAGAATTTTTTTAGAAAAACATCTAGTTACATGCACTGTCAGGTTAGAAGAACATACCTTCTTGGGATTCAACAAGTAATCATACAAAGTACTCTCTTCCCAAACCACAGCTTTGGTTTTGTTCGCAGCAGAGTATGAATAACCAGTTGCTGTTCCAGACTGCCTTCCAAAAAGACCGTTCAAATTTGGTCCTTGCTTATGTCCAACGCCTTGTTCAACAGTATGACATTGAGCGCACTTAGTCTTGAAGATCTTCTCCCCAGCAGCCTTGTTTCCAGGAGGAGCCTCAGCGAAAGACGCCATTTTCGATCAAATCAGAGCCCTTGGGTGTAGTTAACTATCATCCAACTTCCTCTTTTTTTCCGCTTCCTCTAGAAATGCCTGCATTTAATATCACGTTAAATTAAATTTGCAGTTTCTTTATAAAAATTAAATTGAACATTAAATTAAATTGATAATTAATAATGTAACTGGGCTCAAACTGCGCCCCGGCTCAACTAGTACGAACTAAATTAGAAGTTATATCTTGTTGCATGAACTATCTTGGCATTTTGAGCTGGGTAAATGATTTCCAAAAGCCAGTATGGACAGTCCAATTTCCTAACATATCAACTAGTTACTTATATATCAACTAGAAAATAAGAGGTAAATTATACACTCAAACTTAACAAAAAAATGGTTAGATTAGAATAGTTTACCTTTATATATGAAGAAACAGGAAAGTATGCAACAAAAATAAAAATGAAATTATAAAGTTTCAAGTTGCATATTAATAAGAGTGCATTTGATAAGCTAAAGTAGAGGTAAACTCATATTGATCAAAATAAATAATTTAGAATAAATTCTTAAGCTAAGAAAGGTATTGCAATATTGTTTATACTCATGTGCATTATTTTTGGAACATAGTTATCAGTTTGGCCATGAAGAATTATAAAAGTTAAATGCTTTATGGCCTACAATATATGCTAAGCATATAAAGTAACTTCTTTTCCCAGAGGTGTCGTGAATGAGCAGTGTATATGAGATACTGATATTACTTCATCCATAAATAAAAACTTGTTGCTTGTAGCTAAGTTGATTAAATAAAATCTGAAACTGACTAGGTTTTACTCATGGGATCACAATAATTTTCAATGTCACAATTAACACTTCAAACATCAAACAAAGCTCTAGCAACAACATGTATATCATTATTCTACAAAAACTTGCCAATTTATGCTAGTCCATAATCAACATGCCATAATAGAATCATTTATTAAAAAAATAACAAAAATCATATAAAAATCAAATGTCCCTGAAGGGCTAATACTTTACCAGTATATAAATTCACTTCTTATAAACCACTCACTCCTACAACAACTGAAATCTAAAACAGAATTCAGAGACAAAACTGGAAACTTCATAAGTTGCCAGAGTAAAATAGATTTACCTGTAGTGCATTCAACAACCAGTACCAACTTGAACAAGTTGTTGTGTAATTCTGTGTATAATCATAATAGAAGTGAAGTTGCTAGTAGATGAAGACTAACAATGAGTTGAATTTATCATCTTTTTAAAGACCAGATTACCTAAGCAATCTGCAAACTAGAAAAACTATCCACACCAAGACAAGAAGGCCAGTTTTTTCCCATATCAAGTAGTCAGACCAATAATCAATGCTTGCTTGAATCACCTCTGCCGGAGGCACCATGACCTTGTCAATTTCCACCATATCAGAAGAACGGGGCGCATACGCACCCACATTTCTCGGAAGAGAAGTAGACAAAGAGGTCCATTTTCCTTTGTTTATTGGCACTGCTAAAGATGGAGTATCAACAGCAGCACTAGGATAAGTATGCTGAGCTATCAAAATCGAATTTTTTTTAGCTTTGGTCTCAATTTACCGTGATTCACCGCTCCCAGAAAAATCGTCCACTGTCGTCGAAGTCTAATCTGGAGATGGAGCTCGCTGCATTAGTTTCGTGAAGTTTGATTCCTCTACATGCCTAGATTTGAACTGTCGACTGCGTTGCTTTTTGATAAACTCGAGATCTGAAGAGCGATGCTTGGAAATATTTGCTGCTGCCGATGACCACTTCACCTCGCCTGGAAGTACCTGCGACGTCGCCGAAGTTTCTGAATGTAGAAAGTGAATCACGCCTTGCTTGCGAATTCTTGATCTGCTTACTTGATGTTGTTTGAGATTTGAGATGCTCGAAACCGACTGCTACTCTAGTGCGGATCTGAACTCAAACAAAGTTGTGTTTGCAGTCGATTGCGTCCAGGAGAGAAGGAGGTGGATCTGGCGATGCTTACTCATCGTCTGACCCTGGCATCGGACTTAGTTGCTAATTTGGTCAGTGATGAAGCGAGGGTGGAATTTAGGAGGAAAGGATAGAAAGAAAGTTAGGGATGCTGTGGATTAAGTTATTTTTAGGGATTTGATTTTTATTTGGGGATAGGAGAGAGTGATGAAAGGGGATACAGTGCGTGGCTAGGGTTAGCGTGATATGTTATTTAATTACAATTTTGCCCTAGTATATTTCAATTAACTCCAATTAAACCAAAGCTTACAACGAAAATAAGTGTCGCCGTATTTAAAAGTGTAAATTTTTATTTTCAGTAACACTTATATTGGATAGCGACACTTATTAGCGAGACTAAAATGCAACCCATATAAGTGTCGCCAAATGAAGAAAAAAAAGTGTTGCCAAATGACTGTTTTGGTGTAGTGTGAGTGTTCAACTTTATATTGTTCATTTGCGTTTCTAACGATCATTTGTTTTCTATTTGTATCTACTAGGAAGCAAAACTGGGATTTGGTACTGCCAAATTGAATTTTTTTTTCCTATGAAATGTATGGTGATTCTCATGTGTACATAATACAATTTTTGTTATTTTTTACAGACTCGCCATTCATTCAACGGTTATATATGTATATATATCCTTTTGTCATATCATCTTTTGGCGGATCCAAAAAACCAATGCATTATGATGATCACAAGAAATGAATGACCCCTTTGATTCTTTTTTTCCTGTTCTCTGCTCTATTTTTACTGTATTTACATATACGTTTCTAAATCTGTCTCTCTCTCTGCATCGACTCATCTGAAACCTTCAATCTTAATTAATTGCATGTGGATGATTGTTTTGTGCCTCTATTCCATTCATATAATTGATGGCTTAAAATTGTACCTGATTATGTTGAAATTTTCAAAGCAATCTAAAATCAATTTTCTTACAATAATGAATCACTTATGCATTGGTTTTCCTTAACTTTCACTCTAGAAGATGTAACGAGGCTTCCTACAACGGGCTTAGTGGAGTTACTAAAATGCAAGATCAGTGAATAAGTACAAAAACAGAAAACATTTTGAATATCTGATCATTTAGAGCATCTGTTAGCATGGTATGTTGTTTAACAACGAAAGTTTTGAATATAGATCTTCATGGCTAAAAGCCTAAAATGGTCCACAGGTCATCGAAGTAATTTTCGCATATTGTCATCCATGATCTTGACCTTATATATTTAACTTTATCTTCGATGCTATGCTGAACTTTACATCTAGCGTTTCCTTGATTAAGAACTATGCTTTACCGAACAAATTGAGGAAAAAACGAATATTTTCCTTGTATAAAAATATTAAACACTTGTAGAAACGAATCTTATAACATCTACACCAAAAGCCAAAAGGTGTTCAATTATACCTCATGTAAACTACACAATAGGTTTATTTGTTTAAAGCTGAAAAATTAAAGAAGACAATGAACAATTATGTAACATGTAACTGACGGGCACCCTGTACGATAAGACATATAATGTATCTTGTATCTCACTGTAAAAAAAACGATCCTTGAATATATTACAATGAAACTGCGTAAAATATATACGAACTCGAAAAATATTGCAAAGATCCCTGTGCAGGTCAGATGTGCAGTGACATCAAACATGATGATTGCGCATTGCCCATGAATACCGGTGAATAGATGGAACGTTAAGTATATCATTAAAAAAATATGCATTCAAACTGACAGTTAAAAATGTACTTGTACTCAAATTTATGAAAAACACAATTCCTCAGTCTCATACGTTATTACGAGAAAGATCATAACCAGGTCTATGCTGATGGTCAAACATTCTTGTAGGAACATTCTTGTCCAAATATACTTGCATTCCTCAGTTTCGTACATTATAATGAAAAAGCCAAAGATCATATATGGTTTTACTTACAAGAATGTTCCTACAAGAATGTTCAACTATATAACCACACAAAGAAAATAGCCATAATAACCAGGTCTATGCTGATAGCAATGCTATCCACAGGCTCAGGCAATGACCAAGTAAAAAACAATTCCCAATATTTGAAAAGTGTTATACGTCTAGTATACCAAAACAGAGAATAATCAATTATAAACTCGTCGTACAAGTTTATAACTCAGATTTCCACTACGCTGGAATTCTGTGTTAATTATTATAACAATATGATTGTTGTAAATAAATTACAACAACAGCGTTATACTATTTTGAATAAATAGTATAACCAAAATAAAGGATAAAATGTAGAATTCTAACCGAAATATGTCTGAGGCTTGTCGTAACGATTTCCTTAAAAATTTTATTTCAAAATTCTCCCAAGATACAACAGACGAATTCTGCTTGAAATTGTAATGAGTATATCACTCTGTAATTCGAATCAGTATTTATCAGAGGAGAAGAGAGAGATTCAGAATTAGAAAAGTGAGTGAGGAAAGTGATCAGTTTTCCTCCTTTATTTATAGTGGTCCGTATCCCTTCCGAACGGTCGTGTCTGCACCCGTTCGCTCAAACAGTCGCGTCCGTACCTCTTCATACAGTCACATCTGTCTGCTATGCCCTCTAACGGATCTGTTTCGCACCCGCTCACTGTTTCGCCCGCGTCCGTACCCGTTCGTTTGCGCGCGCTTCACTTCAGGAGTCGTGTCGGGTCGCATCCGCTTGCACCTATTCAACCAGCGCCCGTTCCCGAACAGATCTGCATCTGTTCGTCTGGCCTGCAACTGTCAGAAAACCCGGTCCAGTTTGCAGTAAAAATATGAGTATCATATTAGATCCGTACCCGGCCCGGTTCGGTCGTACGGCGGCGGCGCGCGCGCGCGTGTGGTGGAGATGCATGATCTCCCTCCTCACAACGAAACATACATTTGGAAGCCCCAGGCCTCCAACCCCCTCATGAGAAAGCTATATTTAAACCAATATAGCTCTCACAATTTGGAGATGTGGGACTTTATATTTCATTCAACTTTAAGGAATTCCAACAATCCCCCACATAAATGATAATATACATATCCCCCACACAAAGCGAAATATCACAGAGTATATATGGATTTAATGCTTTATCGTGGATAAGTAGATATTTCACTTTGAACTTTCCCTAGTTAAAACTTATCGGATTTACTTGGCTAATCGGTGAAATATTTCATCTTGAACCGTCAGCCTTTATTGTATATCCAGACAATAAGTTCTACGAAGCATTAATATCCTTCTCATCCAATTTCTTGGTTGTGTTCATTTTGGTTCTGAACAGTACTTGGTTCTGCGAGTGTTTTTAGAGAATAAAAGCCTTTTAATATTCTCATAGAGCCGACCCAGCTCACACTTACATAGGTGATCGCAACCATTAAGAGTATCCTACATATACTCCACTTGTTATTTCCAAGATATGGTCATCATTAAAAAACATAGTTTTAATCTTTAAATACTTCTGTAGGCATGCATTTATATTGTGCACCATAGGAATGGAGTTGGACTATGTCCAAGCAAATGCATTACGTCTTGAGTTATTCAGAACTGGTTTGCCTATTGATCCTAGTCCGTGGGATCTCCAGTCGCTAGGATAGGTTTCCGTATAAGATAACTCTTGGTGGTTTAGGCTTTTAAACCCATTCCCCTCGATGCGCAGTCAATTTTCTCTCTGGATAAACCTTTAGTAAACGGATCCGCTAGGTTATCATTTGTCCTCACATAATCAATGGAAATAGTTCCATTAGAGAGTAACTGCCTAACTGTGTTATGTCGTCGTCGAATATGTCGAGACTTTCCATTATACACAAAGTTGTGCGCTCTGCTTAGCGCTGCTTGGTTATCGCAGTGTATGCATATGGCCGGTACAGGTTTAGGCCAGAATGGAATATCTTCCAAAAAGTGACGAAGCCATTCTGCTTCTTCGCCTGCTTTATCTAAAGCGATGAACTCTGATTCCATAGTGGATCGAGCTATGCATGTTTGTTTGGTAGATTTCCATGACACTGCTGCCCCTGCTAGGGTAAATACATAACCACTAGTTGATTTTGATTCCTCTGAATCAACAATCCAATTTGCATCACTATATCCTTCTAAGACGGCAGGATATTTTCCATAATGTAAGGAATAATTTGTGGTATTTTTTAAATATTCAAGCACTCTCATTAGTGCTTTTCAGTGTTCCTTTCCTGGATTGCTTGTATACCTGCTCAGTCGACTTACTGCATAAGCTATATCTGGTCTTGTGCAATTCATGAGGTACATGAGACATCCTATTACACGAGAGTATTCCAGTTGCATTACACTCTCATTAGTGTTTTTATGCAGTACTTCTGATGGATTAAAAGGTGTTCTCACTCCTTTAATTTCATAGTCTTGGAATTTTTCAATCACTTTGTCTACATAGTGTGACTGAGACAATTCAATTCTATTAGGAGTTTTATTATTTTGATTCCCAAAATAACGTCTGCAACTCCTAAATCTTTCATATCGAAATTGCTAGTTAACATCTTCTTTATGGTCTCTATTACCTGAGTATTTGGACCAAATATTAACATATCGTCTACATATAAACAAATCATCATATATGATTGTCCAACTTGTTTATAATAAACACATTTATCGCATTCATTTATACGAAAACCATTTCTCATCATGACACTATCAAATTTTGCGTGCCATTGTTTTGGAGCTTGTTTTAGTCCGTATAATGATTTTACTAATCTACAGACTTTGTTTTCATTTCCTTTGGAAAAAAAACCTTCAGGTTGCTCCATGTAGATCTCCTCATCGAGATCTCCATTTAAGAATGTCGTCTTTACATCCATTTGATGAATTTCTAGACCATAAATTGATGCAATTGCTATTAGCATTCTTATAGAGGTTATTCGTGTTACTAGCGAATATGTGTCAAAGAAGTCTACTCCTTTTTGACGATATCCTTTGGCTACTAATCTGGCTTTATACTTGTCGATAGAGCCATCTGCTTTCATTTTCTTCTTGAAAATCCATTTGCAGCCAATAGGTTTTATTCGTGGTGGAATATCAATAATTTCCCAAGTTTTATTACTTAGAATTGAATCAATCTCACTTTGGATTGCTTCTTTCCAACATGAAGATTCAGAAGATGACATTGCTTCCTACGTTTGAGGTTCATGTTCTAACACATATGTGAAAAAATCCGAACCAAATATCTTGGAAGTCCTAGCCCTTACGCTTCTTCTTGGTTCAACTTCCTCAATCTCATGATGAGTTCATCTTCATGTGAATTGCTTGATTCTTCTCTTGTCCTTTTAGGGACATTATTCCCTTCATTCCTTTTGTGCGGAAACACGTCTTCAAAGAATGAGGCATCTCTAGATTCCATGATTGTATTAACATGAATATCAGCTATATCAGACTTGAATACCAAAAATCTATAGGCACTACTATTTTGGGCTGGCCCTAAATAGTAACAATCTACTGTTTTTTGTCCAAGTTTGACTTTCTTGGGAGGCGGAACTGGAACTTTTGCCAAGCACCCCCACACTTTGAGGTATTTAAAACTTGGTTTGTGTCCTTTCCATATCTCATATGGAATTGTTCCTGTTTTATTATGAGGGACTTTGTTTAATATGTGATTAGACATATTTAAGGCTTCCCCCACAAGTTCGTTGGTAGACTAGAAGTTAAAAGCATGGCGGTAATCATGTCTTTTAACGTTCTGTTCTTCCTCTCGGCTACACCATTTTGTTGTGGTGAATATGGAGCTGTTGTTTGATGAATTATACCATTTTCGGCACGGAACTGTTCAAATGGTTATTCATATTCTCCACCTCGATCAGATCTCAATATCTTGATCTTTTTATTTAACTGATTTTCTACCTCAGCTTTGTACTTTATAAATGATGTAATTGCTTCATCTTTACTATTCAAAAGATATACATAGAAATATCTCGTATAATCGTCAATAAACGTAATAAAGTACTTTTTCCCACTTCTTGTAGGTAATGATTTAAAATCACATAAATCTGTATGAACCAAACCTAGTGGTTCGGTGCTCCTATCAACAGATTGAAATGGTTTTTTAACCATTTTTGCTTCTACACATGTCTCACATTTGTAGTTCTTATCTACTTGGAATTTTGGAATTAATCCCAAGTTCGATAATATTTTCATTTTTCGGAAATTTATGTGTCCTAATCTATCATGCCATAGTAAAATTTTGTGCTCAAGCAAGTAAGAAACTTCAATTTTATTAATAGCACAATCAGAATACATTGTTTTATTGCCGATAACAGCTACATTTGCCTTAAATAGGCCATCACATAAATATCCCCTTCCGATATACATTCCAGCTTTGGACAGAACCATCTTGTCTGACTCGAACACCATTCTGAATCCTTTCTTTGATAATACTGCACCAGAGATGAGATTCTTGCGTATGTCTGGAACGTGGAGCACGTCATTCAACTTGACAGTTTTTCCACAAGTAAACTTGAGGATAACTGTGCCACTGCCTTTGATTATAGATACTGCAGAATTACCCATATAGAGTTTCACTTCATGATCGAATTTCTTGTATGTAGAGAACATGGATTTGTCAGAGCAGACATGACGAGTAGCGCCTGTGTCCACCCACCATTGGTTAGGATTCTGAACCATACTGCATTCAGATACAACTGCCGAGAAGTTGGACTCATCCACTTCCATGTTGTCTACTAAATTTGCCTCTTTGTTGCCGTCCTTTTTGAGTCTGCAATCTCTAGCGGCATGTCCAACTTTTCCACAAACCCAACATTCACCATTAAACTTTTTGGTTCGTTTGTTGTCTTTTGGTTTGTTGTCTGGAGCTTTCCTTTTCTTCTGGAAATTCTTCTTTTTGTTTTTGGTCTTTAAATCTTCAGCCACAAATGCCTCCTCGCTTTGTTTTGTAATTCCACGGTTATCTGCCTCAATTTTCAATCGGACTATGAGATCCTGTAAAGAGATTTCCTTCTTTTTATGCTTTAGATAATTGCGGTAATCTCTCCATGACGGCGGCAGTTTTCCCGTGATGGCTTCAACCAAAAACGATTCTCTAACCTTATGACCTTCCGCTTCGAGTTCATGAATAATGATTTGTAGTTCATGCAGTTGAGCAGTCACCGGTTTGGAGTCGACCATCTTGTAGTCCATGAATTTGTCTACAATGAATTTCTTAAGACTGATATTCTGCGTCTTATACTTCGTGGCAAGTGCATTCCAGAGTGCTTTTGCTGTCTTTAGAGGTTGATATACTTTGTATAGCACCTTGTCGAGACAATTCAGAATATAGTTTCTGCATAGGAAATCAGAATGTTTCCACGTAGCAACATCTGCTTCCTTGCCTGGTGCAGAAATCGGTTCCTCCTCCTCGAGATACCGTTGCAGACCGAGTGTGGTGAGGTAAAATAACATCTGATTCTGCCATGTTAAAAAGTCGTCACCATCTCCCTTGAACGGTTCAGGTCTGTTGTGAGTAGTAGTCTTTGAAAATTCTACTGTTGCCATCTCGAAATATGTCTGAGGCTCGTCGTAACGATTTCCTTAAGAATTTTATTTCAAAATTCTCCCAAGATACAACAGACGAATTCTGCTTGAAATTGTAATGAGTATATCACTCTGTGATTCGAATCAGTATTTATCAGAGGAGAAGAGAGAGATTCAGAATTAGAAAAGTGAGTGAGGAAAGTGATCGGTTTTCCTCCTTTATTTATAGTGGTCCGTATCCCTTCCGAACGGTCGTGTCTGCACCCGTTCGTTCGTCTGGCCTGCAACTGTCAGAAAGCCCGGTCCAGTTTGCAGTAAAAATATGAGTATCATATTAGACCCGTACCCGGCCCGGTTCGGTCGGACGGACGGCGGCGGCGCGCGCGCGCGTGTAGTGGAGATGCATGATCTCCCTTCTCACAACGAAGCATACATTTGGGAGCCCCAGGCCCCAACCTCCTCATGAGAAAGCTATATTTAAACCAATATAGCTCTCACAATTTGGAGATGTGGGACTTTATATTTCATTCAACTTTAAGGAATTCCAACAAAAAGTACTTTAAATACAGGGCATTACACTGAAATTTAAATGAACAAGGCAATAATTTGAGTACTGAAAGTGATTTGCTACAATAAAAAAATGAAGGTACTAATCAGTGCGGAAATTAATTCAACGGTTGGATATCAGCAGGATGCAAAATTGGTAGGCCTGTCAAACAGATTGGGTTGGGTCAAAATGGGTTGGGTCGAGTTTGACCCAACCCATTTATGACTCATTCTTTTTTACCCATTTATGACCCAACTCATTTATGACCCAACCCACTTAATAAATGAGTTACCCATTTAACTCATTTAAAGATTTAAATTTAATTTGACTAATAAAAAACAAATAAATATAAAATAATTTTAATTCTAATTTTTATGTTTTGAGTTCCGATAAAAAATTAAAATTCTAATTTTCATCAAAATTCAAATATGGGGATGCAATAGCTTATTATTTTCTAAGTACAATTGTCAGTCCTCTTGGAGAACTACAGTGTGCGTTTACATGATAAAATATCTGAGTGTTCCATATTGTCCGTAATTTAGATGAGAGTTAATCGGTCAAAGTCCCGCCTGATTCTGAGTTAGAACGAAGGAGTTATTGTAGTCCGAACAAAAAAAATAATGGCTTCTGCACTAGGCGGAGTTCAAATATAAGGATGTGATAGCCTGTTATTTTCTAAGTACAGCTGTCAGTCCCCTTGGAGAACTACAGTGTGCGTTCACATGGTGAAGTATCCGAGTGTTCCATATTGTCCGTAATTTATGTGGGAGTTAATCGGTCGAAATCCCGCATATTTCCGAATTGGAACGAAGGAGTTATTACAGTCCGAATAAAAAAATAGCGGCTTCTGCACTAGGCGGAGTTCAAATATGGAGATGTGGTAGTCTATTATTTTCTAAGTACAATTGTCGGTCCCCTTGGAGAACTACAGTGTGCGTTCACACGATGAAGTATCTGAATGTTCCATGATGTACGTAATTTAGGTGGGAGTTCATGGGTCGAAGTCTCACCTGATTCCGAGTTAGAACGAATGAGTTATTGCAGTCTGAACAAAAAAATAGCGGCTTCTGCAATAGGCGGAATTCAAATATGGGGATGCGGTAGTCTGTTATTTTCTAAGTGCAATGTTAGTCTCCATGAAAAACTACAATTTATGTTCAAAATTCTTATTTTTCAAATTTATATTAAAATTTAGTGTTTTTAATAAATGGGTAAATGAGTTACCCATTTATAATCCTTTTTAAAATGGGTCAGCCCAACTCATAACTCATTTAAAAGTAGGGTAAATGGGTTGGGTTAATGGGTTGGGTCATATTTTGACAGCTCTAAAAATTGGTGTGGTTAGGATGGTTTCGGGTGTCAATTCAGGTGTTTATTTCGGGTATTGTATGTAGCACTAGCGGTACTAAAACTGCCAAATAGAACAACGACATTAGTCTTATTATTGTTCAAATTAGTCAGATGATGTAATGAAATGAAACGATCAAATGTTTTAGTATAAAAAAGTTATCAACAGAAAATGGTTACACACTAAGATTTATTTTTCAGGTACATGATAATGTTGAATTTAGTTGATACAGTATATATTAGTACAACACTAGAAGTCAGGGATAAGATGAAGCATGCAAATTGCAAAACAGAAACAAATGATCCATAAAATAAAATAGCTTAGTCTTTTCTGTAAAAATTAACTCCCTAAATCGCTACCCACCAGAATTCAGTGTTTATTATAGGCCAAATTTAGTATTATTGTTTTGATTATCTTTTTAAAATCCTAAATTTCTTTCATATTTGTTTTAATTTTGTTATAAAGACGATTAAATCACCACTCATTTCAGAAGTGGTTGATATAACACCTAGCAGCAAGGGATATAAAGCATGTAAAACAAACACACTTAATCTAAAGAGTGCTGCAAATTAATGCAATTTTTTTTTAGCATATGGCTGATAATAAACCACCTGATCATATGTAACGTACAAAATTAGCACCATTACTAAACTGAGTAATGAAATCAAGGAATTGTCAACAACCCTTCCCCTTGTCAAAACCATTCCAAATTCTCTCTCCTCATTTTATCTTCCATTATGTTCATAATATTGTGCATCATTTCCAACAGGAAGAGGTTAGAAATAAGTTAGCGTTTGTTTAAATCCGAACGAATTGAATTTGGCTGCTTTTGATGTAAATTGATCAATAAAAGGAAAAGCTAATTTTTGCATAAATCGTAATAGACGATTAGATCTAAATCACAATAAGCTAGACCTTTCAACAAAATGATTTTTACAATCACATAATAGATTAAGAGAGCGTACCATGATTCATAGTAAATCAATTAATTTCTAGTAAATAATTATCTAGCATTGTATTTCTCTCTCTTGATTCATAGCAAAGAACAAACAAGCTTTCTTGATGGAGAAAAAATATAGATTACTCACTTGCATACATATGGACCAACATTCTCTCACTTGGCCCATGTGATATTAAGTATTTTAATGGTTTAATAATAAACGTAATGCGCACGCTTAAAGAAATAAATTCATCATCATATTGATCACATCATAAAGTCATTATTGAGTAGAGAAACTAATAAGGATCATAACGGTCATATATCAATTTATCGACATAGTCCCTTCTATGTATCACAATATTAGTTTTTCATACAACATGACACATAATAAGGTATTCACGAAGCCGGTCATAGAAGTTTTGGTACCTAAAACCAATTACAAAACCAATGCCTTTGTGCAAAAACCGCAGTGATTGTGCCAAATTAAATCATCAATATATCTTATATGGTTTATAAATAATGAAAAAGAGGGAAAAAAATAAATAACTTTATTCATAACGGTAACTTTAGTTCTACAAAAAAATTATTTTACTTATTTATGGACATTTTTCCAACATTCTAGCAAAACTACTAATAATATTTTCGTATACAAGTTCGCTCATTAAAATACCATCATCAATATGATCATTATTCTCATCAATAAGAGTGGTATTATCGATATTCAAACTCGAACTATTGTTATGAAAATCTTACTAAAAGCACCTTTTGTAAATCAATGAGTTCATCTAGCCTTTTTTTAAAACCCTTTTAGCATGTTTGGATTCTTGTTTGTGCATTTCAAAACACTATAAAACATTGAAAACTATTAAATATCTGATTATTTAAAAAAGAAAAAAAATCATAAGGTAATGTTGTTTTTCACTAAATTATACAATTGGATCTCCACAAACAACAAAATTTTCAACAAACAACACTACGCAATGAATCACAAAATAAAATATGTACCAAAAAAAAAGAATTTGTCAAACCTTTCATAGTTTAAAATTGATATTTAAAAAGAAAAAATTAATTGATAATTTTATCTATGAGTTGTAATTTATCGAAAATAGTTGCACATAACAATTTAAAACAAAATTTCTCTTTTATTAATTGATTCGACTAAAAATCTTCAAAATTTCTACGAAAACACACTTAGTTATTTATAAATGATTTCTTTACCGACTAACCATTAAAAAAAGACTTATCCCAAATCAACCCCTATTCTACGATTATTTCAAAATAACAAACAATTACAAATCATCCCAGATAAGAATTATCATTACTCAATCTTTGACATGTTAAATTTTGGTGGTACAAACTCACAAATAGAAGGAAACAAATATGCAAGAAGGAAAGTAATCATGTTTGTTCATTATGGAAATGAATAAATTATTGGATCGCAATTGCATGAGATGGCAACAAAATAAATGCATGTGCAAGTTATGGAATAAAAGGATATGCATATTATTTGTTTCTTGGTAACCGCATTGCTTTGGGATTATTTTCTTCCATCTTTGCTAATTAAATGAATGAGTGAATTACTTGCTATGTTTGCATCATTTGTTACCATTGTAAGTCGCATCCATTATCTTCTTACCATATCTTGGTAATTTAATCGACGACTCTCAAGGATTTTCACGGCTATATATTGATGGTAGACTTCATTGTAAACCCATCCTGGCATTCATGCACCGATCTCCAAATAGAGTATCTCTTCTTGTTAACCTCAATTTAGGGCTTTGGTATATAAACTCTTATCTTGTAATCTCTTGTAACTCTCTTATGTGTAATAAAATATCTCTCTTTTGGATTGGACGTACACTATCTTAATGGTAGTGGAACCAGTATAAATATTGTGCGTCTTTTTTTTCTTTATAGTTTTTTTTGAGATCATGGGGAACCTTAAGATCATGGTATTCATTGATACTCACTTAAGTAAACCCCACGCCGTGTGTCTACCCCGCTTTTATTTAGTCGTCGCACACGGATGCGTAACGTTGAAACTCCCACTGATGGTTTGGCGCTGGGATTCGAACCTGCCCGGACACAGTCCTTTGGTTCCCATCTCCCATCTCCCAAACCAACCGAGCTACGAACGGCGGGTTTTTTTTTTTTTTTTTTTCTTTATAGTTATTTGCTTTTTATTTGGAGTAATAGAATAATTGTTGCTAGATTAAGTGATGTTCAAATTGGCAAATCTAGATCCTGTTTTTTGTTTTTTCGCATTTGTGCAATTTTTGCACAACAGATTGGTATCGGAGCCAAGCGAATTGTTTAAATTTGTGCATCAATGGCTTCTAGAAAGAGCGGTAGATCTGGTGGTAATTATGCTATTACCCATTTGGATGGAAAAGTAGATTTTGTGCAATATGGAAGATAAAGATGGAGGAGATTATGTTGAGAAAGAAGAGCGTTCCAGTCTTGGAATTTTGGTGATAAGGAGTTTAGTGTGTTGAAGGGACATCTGAATATCTACTTCACGGCTCAACGCTGATGTGTGAGCCTTATGTTGATTTCCATGGGAAATTTGGGAGATTGCAAAAGGAGATTCCATTTTTTTTTGGTACACCATATTTGTAGTCCACTTGGTTCTTCGAGTATTGAGGGTGGTGCTCATAATACTAAAGACCTCAGTTAATGTAGCTGATTTTGATGACGGATTTGGTGTTGTTGAGGCTTGTCGACTTGTGATGCCGTCTTGGAGAGTTCAGTTCATAGAGCTGATTTCTAATGGATTTGGTATCGTTGAGGTACATTGTCGATTTTGTGATGTCGTCTTAAAGAAGTTATGCAAATCATATGTGGACTTTGTGGACATCGTAAAATTGCTAGCTAGCTTTGGATTTGTTGATTTGCATATTGGTGCGTTCGGGTGTGCCTCGAACTTGGTTTGTTTTATTTTCCTCAGCGACTTGTGGTGCCACATGATGGTATGTGGGAGGAGAGAGATTTGTCTTGCATACAAAGATTTGAATTAGACTTTTTTTCTTTATGTCCATTGGCTTCTGTTTTCTAGCTGTGTATTTGATTGGTGATTGATAGGTTTATTTTTTTGCCTTGGTAGTTTTGAGATTATTTTGATATCTACCTTCTTTTGATTTTGGATATTTGCAATATTTTGTTAGCGGGCGGGGACATAGTCTGAGCTCGTTAGCAAGGTGTGATGGGGGTGACCTTGCCGGAACCCATTGGGTAAGTATTCATTTTTGGTATCTATCTCGTTAAGAGATTTTGGTTGAAGGTGGAGTTCATTTTTAAGAGTTTTATGTTGAGAAGAGAACTTGAGTCGAAGTGGGATGTTGGAGATATGTGATTTTGCATCAAGGTGGAGTGCTAAATTTTGGTGATACAAAATCATAAATAGAAGGAAACAAATATGCAAGAAGGAAAGTAATCACGTTTGTTAATTATGGAAATGAATAAATTATTGGATCGCATTTGCATGAGATGGCAAGAAAATAAATGCATGCGCAAGTTATGGAATAAAAAATATGCATATTATTTGTTTCTCAGTAAGCGCATTGCTTTGGGATTATTTTCTTCCATCTTTGCTAATTAAAGGAATGAGTGAATTACTTGCTATGTTTTCATCATTTGTTACCATTGTAAGTTGCCTCCATTATCTTCTTACCATATCTTGGTAATTTAATCGACGACTCTTTAGGATTGCACTGGCTACATATTGAGGGTAGACTTGATTGTAAACCCATCCTGGCATTCAGCCAGCAATCTCCAAATAGAGTGTCTCTTCTTGTTAACCCTAATTTAGAGCTTTGGTATGTAAACTCTTATCTTGTAATCTCTTGTAACTCTCTTATGTGTAATAAAATCTCTCTCCTTTGAACTGAATGTACACTATCTTGATGATAGTGAAACCAATATAAATATTATGCGTCTTTTTTTTCTTTATAGTTTTGCTACTTATTTGGAGTAATAGAATAATTGCTGCTAGATTAAGTGATGTTCAAATTGGCAAATCTAGATCCTGTTTTTTGTTTTTCCGCATTTGTGCAATTTTTGCACAACATGACATGCATTAAGAATCATCAAAATTAACAATTACTCATTTCATTACTCCAAAATAACAACTAAAATTATGAATTATCCCAATAGGGAAAAATTTGATTTATAGAAACTAAAAATGAATAGAAATTAGTAGGTCTGTCAATGAATGTTTTCGGATGTGGATAGTGCCATACCCGCATCCGCATCCGAAATCATTTTCGGATATCGGATATCCGCATCCGTGGATATCGGATAATTAATATTCTATCCGCCAACGACCTATAAATCAAGAATTATAAAAAAAATTGAGTTTAACATAAATATTTTTCAATCCCATTGATAGTAAAAGTGCTAAAAATTAACAAATATGATGATAATAAATAATTTCGAGCAGTTAATAAGTATTAAGTGCATATAATATAAACTACTAACTTAATAGAATAATAAATGAATATCTTTCATTGCACTAAAATGTACATAATTTGAACTATAATCTTAACAAAAATTGGATGGATAATTTTTGGATGCGGATGTCTTCGCATCTGCATCCGCATCTGCATCCGTTTTTTCGGATATCAGATATTTATCCATTTTTCGGATGCGGACGGATTTTGGATTTTTCAGGTATCCATTGACAACCCTAGAAATTAGCACCTTTTTAATTTAAAGCCGAGGAAGATGAAGATAAAACTGCTACCTCCTTGTGTCCTCCTGATATGATGTCATCATTGATTAGTGTCGCTCCTATCTCTCCCTGTCGCGGCCTCTGCTCACTGCTCTGCACGAATTTATTTTTCAGTTCCCATATGCATTTTTTTCCTGGCTGCTACGTGATTAGGGGTGTAAATCTGTCAGACCGGATCAGACAAAGGTGTATTCGGTTTCTATTCTAAATGAAATCGAATTGGACTCGGACCGAACGAGATTTATACTCATACAAATTTTGTTGTCCTGATTCATGTCTTAAATAAAATCGGACGGACATGATGGATGTTTTTCGGCTACAGACACAGACGGACATTGCTTTTTACATTACATTTTATGTTTTTTTAATAGAGTTTCTATCAATTATATTATTTTTATCAGTATGTACTGAAGTATAAGCATTTTTCATAAATAATTTAAAGAACATAATGAATATATTGAATTATAAGAAATTCAGATGATTTTTAATGAACACCGGTCGGACGAGATTTTTGCTCGTACAATATTTTTGTTCTAATTCATGTCATGAATGAAAATTGAACGGGCTCAGATGGATGTTTTTGGGCTATGGACTCGAACAAACATCGAACATTCAGACAAAATTAACGGCCCTGTGCATGATTTTGTGTGAAGCGGGAGATATTAATGCCCTAGATTTTTAGGGCCCAGAGCGGATGCTTCAGCCGCTTTGCCCAAAGGTCGACTCTGGATATTCAATAATGGTTCAACAGTAATTCCTTTGTCAGAGACAAAATTCTGTTTAACTTACATAATGCATTCATGTTTATATACCAATCATACGAAACAATATTCATAAATTCATACCAGAAAGAATAAATAAACGAGCTCAGAGTGTCAAATTCATAATAATGTAAAATATAATATAACACCAATAATAGTATTCAATAATGCCCATTCTTTCGACATGTTCATTAAATGTCTTTGGGGGCAATCCTATGGGTTTGCAACTATAAGGTTTGTGCTAATGTGTTCGATTGACACTCTTTGTTTTTGAACTTCTTCTTTAACGGTAGAGTATTTTAATTTTATATGCTTAGCACCTCTCGAATGGTTGTTGTTTTAAGAAAAGAAGACTGTTGGAAAGTTGTTACAATAAATTTTCAATGGCTTGACAATAGTGTCGACAATTCCAAGTCCTAAATAAAGTTCCATAGCCATAAAACATGAACCATGGCCTCAAAGCATGCCACAAAATCAGCCACCGTAGTGGATGCAGCAATGAATAACTGCTTCACACTCTTTCGTGAAATTGCTCCTCCAGCTAATAGGAACAAATAGTTGAATGTGGATTTTCTGGTATCCACACATCCAGCAAAATCTGAATCTGAATATCCAATCACCTCGAGTTGATCAGATCTCTTATAAGTGAGCATATAATCTTTCGTTCCTTGTAGATACCTCAACACTTTCTTTACAGCTTTCCAATGATCCTGTGACGACCCGACTTTTCATCACCAGAAAGTCGCATCATCAATAAGAAAGAAAGGGGTGAGAAATAGAAAAGATAGAGAAGAAAGAAGAAAACATCATCAGAATCTCAACAGCGGAACGAATGAAATGTAATATATCACATAAGAGATTACATAGTATCATATACATCAGAGTTACACAGATAATACAACACATACTAGACAGTTATAAACACCTGTCTAGTTAATACAACTCGATACAACTCAATACAACACAGAAAATACAACACAGCGGAAATACAGATAAACACTAACACAGCGGAACCAATATATATCTATTCGCTGAAGCCTCCTGCTCCATTGCTCCTCCAAAATTCATCAAAGCTAACCTGATACCCTTGGCTACTCGTAAAAATTTGAGTACCCGAGAGTTTAGGAAAAACAGAAATAAACTCCGGGTCAGACATGGGTCTGGTATGAGTAAACGGTTAAAGCTGCTTAACTTTTAAAAACCTTTGAAACAAAGGTATCACGTAAGACTTCCCACACATAAACATGGAAAAGTTTTTACCTTACGCTAACCAAACATTTGATAGGACATCCAGTTATATTATAATAGTGTCTAGGGTTTTCAAGTAAAATACAGAAATAGCTGGAATGCTTACATCTCACGTTCCAACATAGTTGGGCACAACTAATACGTATGTCACTTATTGGAGATTGGATTCCATACAATGGCAGGGCTACTGGGGTACCGCCCGTCACAGTACGTGGCCTAGATCACCGTACCGAGGATTACTCCCAATCCCCTACAACACAAGGCCGGAACCATCCCTTACTGAACAGTCCCAAACGAAACAACCCCACGGTTGTCATGATCAACCGCACACTAAGCCGAAAAATAAGGGACATCTAGACAGGGGTATATCTCGCTCTCAAGTGGGTGCTACCCACGAAGCCTTGCTGCACCTCCCCTGTTTTAGCCATTCCCGGTTGATGAGGATTGAGGCTACGATTACCTTAAGAGAACACATCTCTTAGAATGCTCATCGTCCACCTGACGATGTTCTGAAAGCATTCATTCCATACAAGTTCGTTCCGAGTTCGAACGAAACCGAAGGCATTATCTCGTTACACTCATTTTGGAATCATCCTCAGAGTCAACGACAATAACCCTTGCACTCTGAATCTTCATCTTCACTTGAGATTCACGACCTATCGTTAATTTGGATCGATGTGGTTTTCGGATATCCAAATCTGGAAACCCGATCCCGGTCTCATCGAAATCCAAATCGCCATCTTTTAGGTCCAAGTTGTTTTAAAGTTAAACAATTTAATTCAATTATCTATATACACACAGATAGATAAATCACAATATAACAATGGATAATTCATATCATCATCATAAACAGATAATCCATATTATCAACTCAAACAGATAATCAATATTATCATACTTAAAACAAGCATCCATAACACATAGATATTATTCATCTCATATCTGAGATCACAATCAATCAAGGAAATCAATATCATCCATCATATATAAACAAGGATTAATAATCACACCATTTATAATTAATTTAAAATGAATTAAATTAATTACCTTATCTTTAATTAATTTAAAATAAATTAAATTAATTACTTCATCATTATTAATCTAGCTTACATAACCATTAATTAATTACAAGTCAATTAATTAATCATTCTCTACTTTCATCTTAATTAATCATCCTTGATTAATTATCTTTAATTACATTTAAGTAATTATCCTTTAATTATTTTTCACAATTTAATTATCTTATACCAAATATAGAAATAATCTTTAAATTACTAAAATCAATTACCTTACTTCCTAATTAATTACATTAATGAATTCCTTCATTTATTAATTATTTCCAAATAAATCCATTTTAACTTACATCATTAATTACAATATTTAATGATCTATAATTACATCTATTACATTTAGTAATTTATCTTCAATTAACCAAATTGTTAATCACCTTGATTAACTCCATTCAGTAATTAACTACCTTAATTACTTCAATAAATAATTTAATTACTCCATAATTAATTATTCTCTAATTAATCCCTTGATTAATTTACACAAAGTAATTATACCCAAATTACTTTCATTTTTAAATCATCCACAATTAATTACTTCCTTAAGTAATTATACTTATCACATCATCAAATGGATATTTAAATTAATTAAACTTAATTAATTAACTTAAACAATTCATATTAGACTTAATTAATTACAATGAGAAATAAATTTCTTAATTACTTTCATAAGTAATTATACTTAAATAATCCACAACTGATTATCCTAAATTAATAAAACTAATTAATTATCAAATTAATCATGTTAATCCATTATTTAATAATCCTAGTTAATAATCTTCATTAATTATTTACACTTCTTAAATTACTTTTCTAAAGTAATTAAGGTTTATTATTAATTACAATTAAATTTCATCTTTAATACTCATTAATAAATTCTTAATTATTTAATTAATTAAGTATTCAATATAACTTAATTAATCCTTACTTACTTCATAATTAATTACTAATCATAAATTAAAATTCAAATCTTATTTAATTAATGATCTTAATTATCCCTTTATAATTCCTAAATTAATTATCTTACCTTAATTAACTAATCTAACTCTTAATTATTAAATTAATTAATCCAAATCATTAAGTAATCAAATTAGTTAATTATTTATTTTAATTAACTTAATAATTACTAATCCTTAATTTTCACTTGTTTAAAGGATAAAACATTTCTTATTAATGATCAAATTCTCATTTCATATTTTAGATTCAAAATAAATACAAATTTTAACTTAGCAAAATTTAACACACTTTACAATATACTTTAAACATTTTTAATGTTGTTAAAACAATTTATTTTTATAAAACTTTATTTATTTAAAAACGAGGAGTCAAAAGTAAATTTGAATCTATCTTTAATTTTTGGTTTTAAACTTTGTTAAAACCCAGCTTTACATTTAAAACTTAAAAATACTTATAGGCCTTCAAAACTGGTAACAGCTAAACAAACCCGAGTCTACCCCATTATTCTTCGAGTCGAACACCAGCCTGCTTCAAAACAAAACCCATCCTACTCGAGAAAAACTCGAGACTATCCTACCTGCCCAAACCAATATTCTCAGCATTCCCCAATGAAACACCGTGCACGTGCACAATGCCGGCGAGCTTTTCCAGCCATCACTTCATCGTCGAACAAATCGACGATCATCCCAAAACCATCCCCGACCCACTCGAGCATCACCATAATTCTCGAATTCGAAATCGAGAAAAAGAACGAAACCTAGAAACGCAACTTAACACCTCCCAAACCTGTCAACAATCCAATCTCACCTCCTCGACCACCGGAGGTCACGATATTCTGGCCACGGCTTCACCTACCACCTCGCTACCATCCTCCAAAGTCCGGTCGAGCTCGATCCATCACAGGGGACGAACGAATCCAAGCAAGTACCCTCGTCAAAACTAGGGTTAAAAATTTGATTCGATCGCCATCCTCACCCCGATGCTTTGATTACCCACCTGGCATTTTCTCATCATCGTCGATCATCCTTCTTCCACCGGAAAGAATCACGATCGTCAAAACACTCGAGATCATCAGAAAATCTCGAAAACCCATTTTTCAGACATCACTAAATATCACATTCACTACTTCATTAAAAATTGTGAATTTGATCTTAAAAATCCTATCTTTCATATACAATTCCAGATATATAATTATATCAACAAATTTCAATGTGATTTTTAACATTTTTCAAGTTCCTCTGTGTTTTCATTGTTTCCAGACAATGTTTTCTATTCTAAAATTCTTGCAACTATTTTTAAAGCTTGGTTTAGTTTAAAACAACAAACTTTGATACTTAAGTCTAAAGAAGGTTAGAGTGAAGTTGAATCTAAGTTTGAATTTCTGGGACTTTAAAACAGAGATGATCACAGTGGTTTATCTAAACATACTCACAAGTTTCAGTGTCTTAAAAACCATCATACAAACACATTTCCATACATACTTCACAAGTACTTCAACCATAGGTCATATGCATCAAAACTAAAGGTGTATCATGTTAACAGTTTAAAGGCAGAGACTTATCTAAGATCAGAGAAGTATTAGTATCAACAGATATGCACACATACATAAGTTCACAAAGCATTTGCACATACACATACATATAAACAAACATTAACACAGAGACTTCCAGATTATTTAAGTTTAGTTTAAAAAGTTTACTCACCTGACTATAAAACAGAAAGTTTGATCTTTTGTTTGAAAAGAGGAAAGCTTGAACTGGAATGTGAAAACTTGCATACATTTTAGTTTTAATCCCTGAAAACTTTGAACTGGCTTTGAACTTGAACATGAATGCTGGAAATCTTGTTATAGTTGAGATGCTTTCATTTTAAATTTTGAAACTGAAGTGCTTTGTTTTCCAGTTGATTTTCCAGGTTTGTATATTTGTTTGAATGAACAAAAATGAAAAGAAGTTTGCTAAATAAAACACAAGTATGTAGAGCTTAGATAGTTGCATTAGTACACATAAATCCTAGCTAGTACAAAAGAAATCAGAGATTTTTATTTTAAAAAGAAGCTGAAAAGAAACATTTCGTGTACTATAGGTGATGGCATTTAATGCCTTGTTTCATATCAAGTCTACACAGCCATATTTTTTTATTCTTGTATGTACAACCTTGCATACATTTTATCTTTGTTTACTTAGCTTAGCATACTTACTCTATTTTTTTCGTATACACTGATACGATTTATGCCTGCACATGTACATTGCCATAATGTATAACATTTTCCTGTCTTATCTTATCTTGTACTTAGGTGATTTCCATGCCTGCAAGTATATATTGCTATAGTTTATAAAACTCTAGAATTTACTTAAGTTCTACTTTATAGTTGTTATGGTTATTGTATTATGTTAGCTTGTTATTTGTTTCTAATTTCTAACATAAGTGTATTTATTTTTATTTTAAAACTCAAACTATCAAATATTTAATTACCTACTATTATTTTATTTTATACTTACTTTAAATATTTATAAGGCATATTTTATTATACATATTATTCTTTTGAGAGATTTATATAAATTTAAAAACCACTCCTGGATTACTTTGATACCTGCCCGGCATTTCGACAGTAAAACTGGTGTCTGGTCTGGTACAAGTTTGAGCATACATCGAGCTTCCAATGGTATATGCATAAGGAATGTGTTCCATTCGACCACATTCTAATTCATTCTTTGGACATTGCTTGAGACTGAATTTATCTTCTTTCTAAATTGGAACGACACTTGGAGAGCATTTTTCCATCTTAAATCTCTCTAAAACTTTATTAATGTATGCTTTCTGAGACAATCCCAATAACCATTGCGACTTAGCATGAAATATTTCTATTTGTTAACCTGCTTTTTAGCCAAGCTGATTACAACTGGAGAAATCAAATAGATAACAATTTCCCATATGAATAGAAGAATTGATGAGATGTTGATTTATAACCATAAATCAATTACTTCAATCCTTGGTAACTATCTTTATATAAAGATAGTTATTCTTTAGAGATTAGTAGAATCCTCTCAAGTGGTATTTTCTTTATATTCTTCTTAACTTTCATTCTCAACCTTGTAAATTTTCTTTTCTCAGAAAGTAATAAAACCTCCTCTCCCCAAAGTGGAAGTATACCATCTCACGATAGTGGAACCGCTATAAATCATGTGCGAGATCTTTTTTTTCTATTTGTACATCTATGAATAGTTATTGCTATTTTTTTGAATTCTTTTGTTCCTATTAGTTTTATCGCACTACAACACTATCTAATTGCTTCCACGTGCATTTGGGTTGATTTATAACCATTTGTGTGAATTTACCCCTACAGCCTGTTATCAGAGCATTGAAGATTGTTGTTGAAGACTAGAACTAGAAGGTTTTTGATAAAATGGTAGGATATGGAGAAGCAAGTGAGGAGGTTAGACCTACCCAGGTATATGCACCATACGCTAGGGGTTCATATACAACATCTAGTTCACAGTTGGATATAAAGAAGTGGAACAAAGATAATAATTTTGAGAAGTGGCAGTGGAAGATGAAGGCAATGTTGAGATGAAATCGTGTTCATTAGGTTGTGTTTGGCACAAAATCGTTACCGGAGGATATCTCGAAATTGGAAAGGAAACAGATGGAAGAATAGACCTTTGCTACCCTCTAATTGGTCATGGGTTAGAACGTCATTCCAAAGATTAATAGTGAAACTAATGCTAGAGGCTTGTGGAAGAAATTGGAGGACCTCTACATGTAGAAATTGCTCACGAATATGCTAATTTTGTTGAAGACTTTCTTCACTTATAAGGTGCGAGAAGGTACATCATTGAAAGCACATCTTAACTTCTTCGATGACTTGATAATGAAGATGAAAGCTATTGATTTGAATGTGGATGAAGAGAAAAAGGTTGTGGTTGTTTTGCGGTCTCTTCCAGAGCGAAACATGGTATTCGTCGATAGCTTGATCTATAGCAGAAGCACACTGACATTAGAAGATGTGAAGACATGACTCCTTAGTGAAGAGATGAGGGATCAAATTAAACATATGCGCGAAAGTGGAGAAGCTAGTAGTGGTCAGGGGTTGTTCTTAGAGAGAGGAAGAAAGAAGAAGAAGGAGAATAATTTCACAGGTCGTTCAAAGTCGAGGAAGCTAGAAAGCACTTGGAGAGGCAAGTCTAGAGATAACATGTGTCATCATTGTAAGAAGCATGACCAATGGAAGAAAGACTGTCTAGGTTTGAGGAAGAGAAATGAACTAGATGGTTATTCATCTACTGTGGTGGAGAAGGTTGTTTCTAATGATATGTTTACTGCATCTTTTTGTGATGTATTAGAACGTTTGGTATTGGATTCAGGGGCGTTTTGTCCATATAATGCCTAGGAAGGAGTATTTCTACTCTTATAAAGGTAAGGAGGGAAGTGCTATATTGATGGGGAACGATGCTACTGGCAAGTCATTAAGAGAAGGATCCGTGTGTATTCGCATGCACGATGATGTGATGCACATTATTACTAGAGTCTTATATGTTCCAGGTTTAATGAAATCTCTTCTGTCTTTGGGTCAGCTAGCACCTTTGGGTTGTAGGATTATAATAAAGTCGGATAGCTTGAAGGTGACATGGTGCTCTTGTATTAATGAAAGGATTGATGTTTCGGAATCGTTATTTGTTGAAAGGATCAACAGTTCTTGGAGATTCATGTGTTGGAGTTGATAGTTCACGAGCTCTGAGAGTTATACATTTGTGTATTGACAAGACCATTCACTATTTCTTGAAGCTCGATCTCCCCCCCAGATGAACCATATAGCCAAGAAAAACCATGAACCAGAATAGAAGAGCTTGCCCCGCCCATGAGTAAATATTTCGTAGTAGCCTCATTAGACCGTACATCTCTCTTGGTATATCCAGATAATAGGTAGGATGCTACTAGACTTTGGCATCTCAGATTGGGTAATGTTTCGTAGAGGAGCTACTTTGTAGAAGGAAGATGATCAAGGGTGAAAGCTTCAACCATTTGGAATTCTTCTAGGAGTGTGTATTAGGGAACCAAACATAGGTTTCTTTTGGTGTTGGTAGACACGAGTCCAAAGAAGTACTAAAGTATGTCTATACATATGTTTGGTGGTAAGTGCTACACCTTCTATTAGAGGAGCTAAGTATTTTATCTCTTTTATCGATGGCCACTCTCGGAAGGTTTGGGTGTTCATGATGAAAGCTAAGCTAGAGTTGTTTAAGAAGTTTAAAACTTGAAAAGCACTGGTAAAGAATGAAATAGGACTGAAGTTGAAGGTGTTGAGATTCGACAATGGCGGTGAGTTTGTTTCTAAGGAGTTCACGAATTTATGTAAGTAGCTTGGAATTCGGAGATACTTCACTGTACAGAGAGATCCGCAATTAAATGGAGTCGTTGAAAGGATGAATATGACTCTACTGAAGAAAGCTTGTTGTTTAAGATTGATAGTAGGTTTATCTAGAGGCTTTTGGATTGAATCTTTATCTACTATGGTGTATATTATCAATTGAATTCTATGCTCAACCATTAATGGGAAGATTCCAAAGGAAAGATGGAAAGGTACATCTATACATATTAGTTATTTTCGTATATTTGATAGCCATGTGTATTGTTGATGCCAAAAATGGGCATTAACACCCAATAGAATCTTGTAGAGATTAAATGATGAATGAAACTAAAACATAGCAGAGAAAGTAAATGAACACACAGATTTTTATAGTAGTTCGACAATCTTGGCCTACGTCCACTTCATATTTTTATTAATCTTGCGCTTGAATCTGATTACAAGAATGTTTGGATCAGTTGGGATCCATTAGTACAAGAGTGAAGAATAAAAATGGAAGTGCCTCGGCAGTAGAAAGAAGGATCTTCTTTATGGAGAATGGCCACTGTATTTGTAGATGAAGATGTGCATGGATCGGACTGAAAATTCGCCAGAAGAATCTCTAGATCTACATGGGCCCACACAAATAATCGCATGTCCAAACTCATCATTCACAACGATCGATGCCGATCATTCAAAAATGCTCCAATGAAGGTGCAATCATTTCTATGAGCTCTTCATGGTGTTAGCTACGTTCACTCTAAATTTCGTGTTATTCCGACTTATCTTTTGTGAGATATTGCATTTTCCGTGGAGTTGGGATCGTTCTGGCTGAAATAATATGATCAATCTTGAACGATGTATACCGATCGTTCATTTTTGCTCATCTAAGCATATGATTGATTTTTGGGGCTTCTTTCTTCAATATATCGATGTTCCTAAAGTTTCATGTGTAATGGATTTGTAGATTCTGATATATCGATCGATCATTGTTGAGTTAGGCTGTGGACTCGATACGATATGATCCATTGTAATGAATATGGATTGTCCCTGATCCATCTTCATGGTGTAGTGAGTTTTCATACTTTGAGTGTTCTATTGAGTTCGCTATCAGCTTATTCTTTGTCACTGCTTCATATTATCATCTATACCTAATTTCTGGGCTTTATGATCGTTAATCTGATGCATTAGTCTAGATGATCATCGAGTCTATCTCCTTTGACCAGTCCGGATATAGCCAAACCAAAAGGCCGAATAACATTTGCCCCCCAAAGTATGTCTTGTTGCATACATGATGTGCTTTGAATCAAAGCAAGTTAGAGTTATCCGGAAGAAATCCATCCAGTTTTCTGAATAGTCACTATCCTTCCGTTGAATTATCTTCCCAAAGTGTTGTATCCCTCTTTGATCGTCATGACACTTGGTCGATTTCCAATAGTATAAATTCAGAACTATACTCCATCAGTTGCTACCCGTGTCCGGTTCTACGGGGCTAGTAAGCTTTGACTATCTGATCCAGTCTTTACTCTAGTAACTCCAGGTGAAAATTCAATTTCCATCGGTCTCAAGAAATAGAATTTTTAGAATATACACGTGCACGTTTAGGTACACGTTCTTGCCATTAGCTCCCGAATGCATTTGTACGCTCACGAGTCATCACCAATTCCTCATAGTTTAATTGCAAATGGATTGCAATTCTTGTATATTTTTTTAATAATGAAATAGGTGTCACAGTAAGTCACTCGATGGAAAGGGACTTCAAGATCCACAGGGATGAAGGCCTCAGAGCCATAAGAAAGGGCGAATGGAGTATGGCTAGTCATGAACTTGTGGGTCTGTAAGCCCATAATGTTGTTGGGAGTTCATCCACCCACTTGCCTCTAGCCTTTTCCAAAAAAAATTTAGAATAGGACTTTGTGATTTTGTTCACAGCTTCAACTTGTCTGTTTGCTTGAGGGTGAACAACTGCCACAAATATCTTTTCGATATAATGTCGACGACAGAAGTCTTTGAATTCAGCGCTGTTAAATTGGGTTCCATTATCAGTTACAATGGTTCGTGGGAGGCCGAAATGACAAATGATGCTCCGAACAATGAAGTTGATTACTTTCTTTATCGTGATCATGGCTAAAGGTTCTGCTTCTTCCCATTTGGTGAAGTAATCAACTGCTACGATGGCATACTATGCTCCATCTTTAGAGATCGATAAGGACCTATAATATCTATGCCCCACATGGCGAATGGCCATGGAATGACCATTTGTCTAACTTCCGTTGGTAGAGCTCTCGGAATTTTTTGAAAATATCTAGCACTCATCGCATTATCTAGCGTGATAAGCTACATCTCATTTGACAGTTAGCTAGTAATATCTATAGCGGAGTATTTTCTTTATCAGGGGCCTTCGATGTGATCATCGCATTCTCCTTCATGGACTTCTCTCGAGAATCGTTTTATTTCTTTATGGACGATACAACGAAGCGGGGGAATGGAGAAACCTTTTCTATACATGACTCCTTGGATGATGTAGCTTGAAGCATTGCGGAGGATCTATCATCTTTCATTCCTCCATCCAAGAAGGATCCCTCATTGCAGATAACCTTTGACATGAGTCATCTACAACTCCCTTTCCGGCTCCATCTCCAAAACCCAATTAATCTCCATCTGGTCGATGCTCGGAGCGTTTAGTACTTCAACCAGGACCAAGCTCATCTGCCGCGCATCCCCAGAACTGGCTAGCTTAGCCAGTGAGTCGGCTTTCTCATTTTGTTCTCTGGGGGTGTGCTTAATGGTGTAATACTCGAAGATTACTATTATTTCTTAGACCCGGCCAAGAAAAGGAGCAAGTTGCTTCCCCCAGCCTGATAATCTCCCTTGACTTGGCATACTACTAGCCGGGAATCACAAAAGATTTGTAAAGTTTTCACTCCCGGTTCTCTAGCAAGTTTGAACCCGACGTTCAAGGCTTCATACTCAGCTTCGTCATTTGTTGCAGGGAAGTCGAGTTTCAGGGTGTAGAAGATCGATCATTCCTCAGGAGTCACTAACATGGATCTGGTGCCAGAACATCGATCATTGGATGCTCCATCCGTGTACATTTTCCATCAGTTGGTCAATTTTCCACTACTCTCCGGAGAGTCGTCTAGTGTAGTGAATTCAGCTATGAAATCCGCCAATGTCTGTACCTGGATAGCTCTCCAAAGGAGATAAGTGATATCGAATTGGCTTAGCTCGATATTCCATTTAAGCAACCTTCTAGACGTCTTAGGTCGCCATAGGACCCATCGTAACGGCTGGTCGGTGTAGACGTTGATGGGGTGAGCCTGGAAGTAAGGGCGAAGCTTTCATGATGCAATCAATAGGCAGTACGTGAGCTTTTCCAGCTTCGGATTATTTCTCCCAGCACCTGTCAATCACTTGCTAACATAATATACTAGCCTTTGGATCCGATTCTCTTCGCGTAACAGTGCGACACTTATGGTGTTTACTGACATGGCTAAATAAATGTATAAATCTTCGTGATCTAGTGGCTTGGATAGGATGAGAGGTCTCTCTAAGTAATCTATCATAGCTTGATCGTGTCAACGCAGTCCTGCATCCATTCAAAGTTTCACTTCCCTCTCTTGATTAAGTCGAAGAAGAAGAGAATACACTTGTCGGTGGCCCTGAAGATGAATCGGCTTAAGGCGGCGACCTTTCCATTTAGGCTCTACGCTTGCTTGATTGTCTTAGGTACCTGGATGTCTCCGATTCCCAATATCTTCTTGAGATTGGCTTCAATTCCACGAGAATTGACGATAAAACCCAAGAATTTCCTTGATGCAACGCCGAAAGAGCATCTCAAGGGATTGAGTTTTATTTCATATTTTTGGAGAAACTGAACATCTCCACCAAGTCATCGATGTGGTCATTTGATCGTCGTTATTTCACGAGCATATCATCTACATATATTTCCATTGGTTGCCCAATCCGATCTATGGACACATAGCAATATAATCTCAGATCGGTAATGAAACTGGTGTGCTCCAGGTTAGGGATGTGTATCGGGATCTGATTGTATCTGGAGTACATGTGCATGAATGAAAGCAATTCATGTTCAACGGTTGAGTCTAACAGCTGGTTGATCCTTGGAAGTGGAAAGCTTTCTTTCGAGTTCACCTTGTTCAGATCTGACCGATCCCCGAGTTTGAACTATTTCGTGTAACAATCGACGTGATATCCCGTTGGAACCGTCAATGATGATGGTCACTTCGGTCGAATTTCCAGACCTCGTCATGTGCTGTTGAGTTTGATAGTGATGGGCCCTAGATGCTTTTACTAATTATCTACAATGGTTGAAGATCGGGCTTAATGGAATGTTGAACCAAATGTCGAGTAGAGCTAAACCTTGTATTACATGTAGTTAATTAGTTGGCCTTTGCTTTGAGTTCGAATCTGCTTGTGCATTCAAGTAACGCGCTTTCCATTCAATGTACTCGCGATTTGTTGCTCGTCGTTAGGGTCGAAATGATGGTTGTTACCCATGAGCCTGGGCATCCATTCGATGTTTCTATCTCTAGGCATCTTTTCGACCGTAGCCTCGAGTCATTGTAAACACTAGGCATGAGTTATAGTATTGAGCTTTCGTAGTCATTTTTTGGATGATCAAACTTCTGCCCCCGGTCTTGGGTTGATAGGTGTACTGTGTGGACGATCGAGTCTCGTCCTAGTCGTGTACATACTTCCGCCTAAGCTTCGAAGACTTAGAGTTGGTTTATGAATGGTCAGTTTACATTTATCTTGTTTCTTGCTCATGCCCCCAAGTCCAGGCATACTCGATAAGTGGGAAGGAAAGTCCTGTCCACTTTAGCTTTATACTCTTTCCCGTTGAATCATGGGATCAAGCTAGTTGATGAAAAGCTGAGTCTGGTGTATGTTGTTTTTTCCTCCTTGGATTTCGGGCATGAGTTGGGTATTGGATGATCGATCACGTCCACGTTTGGCACAAATGTCACCATACTCTGGGCAATGACCTGAAGAATAGAGGGTCAAGTCACATCTAGTCCAAGGTTTTAAATCTCGGATATAGGTCACGTTTAGTCTCCGCGATTTTAGTGACTTGGTATCGTATCGGAGGAGATCTCGGACGAGGCGAGTGCATCTCGGATGCCAATATCGGATTTACATATCAGACCTTAAAGTTCATCTTGGGACCATATTGGCATATATTTCAATGTTTCAAATCAGTTAATACAATACTAAAATATGATAAACAATATTAAAGAACCACATCCATGAAGTTTACACAACAGTAAAAGTTTAAAACAAGTAAACAACACGTACATATCTAATTAAACATTACAAAAATATTGAATGAACACTACTTACATAATTAAAGTTCTAAACTGACATGAACCATTATTATGTGAATACCAACATAAAAGCAGTAAACGCTACCCATCGTGCTTGCATTACTTCCTACCACATAAACAAGGAAATTCTACCCTTTATGCTTGCATTACTTCCTACTGCAGAGCATTCACAGCGCCACTAATATTCACAAAATAAATGTTTGAATAAACATATAATGTTTAAGCAAAGAAAGTCGTAGTCTTAACCATGAAATTATACTTGCAAATTAATCTATTTGCAAATCTACTCTAAATTATATTGTAAATTCAATTTTTGAATTTCATTAAAATAGAAAAAACCCTAGTTTACATACCTGTAAGAAGTAGAGAGATTTATCGAAGACGAAGTTATAGACTGTCAAAAGCGATCGAGCAGTCGGAAATTGGAAACAATCATGAGGCGTTGGAAGTTAGAAGAGGGAGTTCAATTTTTTTAAGCAGAGGGTGTTCGATTTTTTCTCTACAGAAGAGGGAGTTCGATATTTTTGATGAGCAATGTGATTTTTGAGAAGTTTAATCGGATAACAAAGAAAAGGGCCGTCTGTTTTTTGAATTTGGGCTGAGATGGGCCTATATCTTTTTTAATAAAACAATATATCGGGGAGATCTCGGAATATTGTTTCGCTCCAAATATCGATCGATATTTGTAAATTTCGACCGATATATTCGAAACGAGATATTAACCGATATCTCATGTTTTGTTTCACCCATGCCTTCAACCAAGATCTCGGCCGAGATATCGGCTGAGATATCTGAGATTTAAAACAGTGGGACGGTTGAGTCACATCCGTTCGTATTGCTCTTCTAGTCGGATCATGGTAAGAGTCAACGAATGAACAGTCGTGTAGCATTCATTCGGAGCTAGACGGTCAGTCACATCCATTTTGATTCATATTCTCCCATAAGATCTAGGGATAGAGTTGACTCAGGTGTAGTCGGGTCATGCTCATCCGGTTTCATACTCTTCCCGACGGATCGAAGGAGGGTGCTAGAGAATTAATGATTCGTGGTTTATTCTCCTATCCCTACTCTGGTGATCGATTTTTTTTTGAGGACATCCGGGATATATCCATTTGTGTTTGGTGTGGATCAATATTGACCGTCGATCTAGTGGCACGATATAGAGAGTTTGGATTGATATTGCTTGTCGATCCAGAGGTATGATATAATCGGTCTCCCATAACTTCAGACGTCATTCTGATTGGTTTGGTATTAAGGCCTTCTTGCAGTCATTGTCTTAAGTCGTAAAGAACACCAAGCCAAAGCTATAATGAGCTATCGTATTCCAGCTTTTAGTGGTTTATACTCCCGCCTCCAGTTTCGGGTCGGCGGAGTTAGTTCGTGGATGGTCGAATCTCATCCGTAGCATGTTTATACTCCTCATGTCATGTTTAGGTCAGAGTTTATGGAATAGTGAGTGGTCCAACTGCACTCATCTATTTGTTTATACTCATAGCCGCACTCTAGGGATAAGAATTTTTTGGCGGGTGGTTGAATCTCACCCAATTTGTGTTTATATTCCAGTCCACACACTAGGACTTAGAGTTATTCCAGAAAATGGTTGAACCACATTTTCCTTAGTCATTTCTTAGCCCCCAAGTTAGGGGCGGCATCGAAGAGCGGTCGTTCGTATCACATTCACTCTTACTTGGAGTTCTTCATGTCGAATCATCGGAAGGAGCTGATTAGCGGATGGTCGGGTCATATCCTATTTAAACTTAGGCTCTCAAACTGCCCTTGCATCTGGGGTAGGAGTCGATGCGTGGACGGTCGTACCGCATCCACTTTCATTTAAATCTTACTTCTACCGAGCCTTGGAAGTGAGATGAGTGTTTCGGCGAACTCTTTACCTGAGCAGGGGAGCGGATGGTCAGATCACATCCACTTTGAGTTTTCTCTTTGCCCCAAGCCAAGGGGAAAAGTTGGAGAGCGGACGGTCGAACCAAGTCCACTTTTTTATGGTATTTATACTCCTGACCATGCTCTGAAGAGTGGAGTTGGTTGATGGCTGGTCGAACTACATCCATCTTCTTGTGTTTATACTCCAGTCCGCACTTTGGGAACTAAAGTTGATCGTTGGATGGTCGGACCACGTCCATCTTTTTGCGTTTATACTCCGATCCGGGCTTTGGGAACTAGAGTTATATGATGGGTGGTCATTCGCACCCATTTTTGATTTATATTCCACCTGTCAAGTCGAGGTAAGAGTTGTCGAATGGACGGTCGAATCATGTTCATTCATGGAATGGAATTCTACCCCCGGCATCGAGGATATAACTTGGCAAGTGAGACGGTCGATTCACGTCCACTTGGTGATTGCAGCTCTTCTTGTCAAGTCAAGGAAGGGAGTAGGTGATGGATGGTCGGATTACATCCATGCTTGGGTTGGACAGTCGAGTCTCGTCCAATTTTCTTCATACTCTTCCTAGCAAGTCAAGATAGAGAGTTATTGGGTGGACGGTCAAGTCGCATCCACCTCAAGATGCAGTCATGTCGTCGTGTCGAGGGTGGTGATTGATGAGTAGACAGTCAGTCGCGCCTACTTTTAGTTGAGCTCCCAAACTGCTTTCTGTGTCAAGAGTAGGAGTTAATGTGTAGACGGTCAAATAACATCCACTTTAGTTGGGCCTTGGTCTTGCTGAGCTTTAGGCGAGGCATAAGTATTTTGGCGAACTTCAAATATGAGCTGGGGAGTGGATGGTCGTGTTGCATCCACTCCAATTGTTTTTCTGGTCTTCAAGTTGAGCGTGGAAGAAGTGGACGATCAGTCGTGTCCACTTTGTACTAGATTCTGACTTTGTCAAGCTCTGAGTAAGGCATAGATGTTCTATCAGAATTGAAGCACGGAGTAGGAAGTGGATGGTCGAGTCACACCCACTTTCCATTTCGAGTCCTTGCCCCCAAGTTAGGGGCATATGCACTACAAGAATAACCATTTATAGTAGCAATAATTCATGGCGTTTCAATCTAAATCCAGCTAATACTATTTCATACTACACTATAAATGTAAAAAAAATTCCCGTTCCCGCCTTCACCTAAATAATTTCCGCCTAACCCAATAATCGTAACCCAAAATTTACCGCCTCATTGCTCCTTAGTACTTAGAAAATTTCTGCCTCTTTACTCCTAATTCCCTGATTCCCAATTCCTTGGTACATAGAAAATTTCCTTTCTCTCTCTATTCATCACAAAGAAATTGTTGGTTCCCACTTCGTTTCCCCATCCTTCCATTAAACTCGATTGACCGATTCAGCTGCTGATCTTTGCAATTGCGGTTCATCAAATTCCAAACATCAAGAAAAGCAAGTGACAGTTGAGGTTTTTATCGGAGTCTCTAACAACGAGAGTCAAGCAAGGCCAAGTGAGCTATCACAGTCAGATGAACTCCTGGACAAGCATCGCTGCAGTTGTTGATACAGATATTATTTGGTAGAGGCACGGTATTAAGCTTTGATTTCCCACGTATCAGTTTTAGAAATCCCCATGGTTATACAAATTGAGTAACTCCACAAGATTTGAACCTATCTGAATAGTTTGATTTTTTTTATACGAGCTGATGATGTTTTTAAGTTGATTGTTGTAGTTATTTCATTATAATGTTCAACCTGCACCTCTTTCATTTTGTGACTAATATTGGTAAAATGGGATTATTATTGCCAACTAACGATATCTTAAGAACTGGTTGTTTGAGGACTTTACATAGTTTAAAAACCCACGGTTTAAATTGGTGTGTTCTTTCTTAGTTTTGAATCCAAGCAAAGTAATGACGTGAGTATGTGCAAGTACAAATTTGTATATATCTGTGTTAGGATAATAAGGTTGTGTATATTGATTAAATTATAAAGTAAAACATTGCATATACAAAATAATTTGTGTGTATGTTTGGCAGAGTAAATAAGCGAACAATAATGCTTGATAATAACAAGTCATACCAAATCATACTGCTTCAATATTCTTCTCAGTTTCATTCTTCTATCGATATCAAGAAACTAAATTTAATTCTATTTGATTTCTTGTAGTTTGATAGTGATGCAATTATTCTTTTTATTTGATTGCTTTGTTTAATTCATTAACAATGTGTTATGTTAGGTAGTAAGCACCCATGATAAGGATCAGGATGTCTTTGGTTTCTACCGGACAAAGACCATGTATTGGATTTGTAGAAGTTTTGGTTAGGTACAAAGAAATTGTTCAACGATTATGATTGAATGGTAAGTCTTATGCTAGAACTATATCCACTGTCATATTTCATATTTCATAAAGAATTTCAGCTTTACTTTCTAAACCATTCTCATGCTTTCAAGGTCATCCATATACTTGGTTACTTATAGAGACTATATACAGGTACTTCTTGGTTAATTTACATCTATTGTTAATCATTAGTATATTATCATGATTGGTTTTAACTCATAATTATTGCAATATCATGATTGTACATTAAAATTTCCTATAAATATATTTTTCCTTAACACTTCATTTGGATTTTATTTGTTCAAATAGCAAAACTTATTGTAGCGTTTCCCAACCTTGATTGCTTTTGGCAAGTCATCTACATCATTAACTCTTAACCACAATGTATTTTCCAAATTGATTTTAAGGGGAATATAATTTGAACCAAGAATCCTACATTTTAATATTAATACAGTAGTATAAAGCTCTATCCAAGTACACAGAAATGGTTAATGACATCATTCGAACACAGGTGAAAAAGTGAAGCAAGGAAGTGAAATCGCAAGGGTGAGATCGAAGGAGATGGGCCTACCCAATTCTATATTAGCTCTTGAAGGAACACATTTCTTACCATCGACCATTCCTGGTTATTCATGTACTCCCATCAGATTGTTAGTTTTGTAATGCATACTGGCTATAAAAGAATCATTGAACATAACTTTGTGCAAGCTTTGGGTATAAATGCAAACAAGGCATGCTAGGTAGAGAAATACATATATGTTTTTACAATAAATCGGTCTAAACACCTCATATTTACCAAGTTGGATTCTTATCAAATATAATACGCTTCATCCTTACAATCATGATAAGATAACCTCAAATCCAATCATCTTGCGGTATATAGTTATTTCTCTATTACAATGTCCAAGCCAACACGATTCAAGTGACAAGGAAAATTGATACTGTGGTTCCAGATAATTGTTATACTAATTTGACATTTAGTTTTTGAATATTTATTGGATTCATAAACGATACGAATGAATAAAGGTATTGTCAAGTTTGTTTCCTTATACCAAGACATTCAACTTAACGATATCTTGTTTGCAATTGTATAGTATAAGAAGGGAATTTCATTTGTATTTTTTGACTAAAATCAACAACTTGTATAGCCACAAAACAAAACTTGAATCCGGCTAGTTCTTCAAATATATGCGTTTACTTGTGTGTTTTGAGAGTGTGTATATGTTTACTTGTGTGCATGTGTTGCAGCATATATGTGTGTTTGTATGGGAGCTGTGTGCATTTTTATACATATGTGTGTGCTATGTGTACTCTTGTTTAAGCGTGTGTAGGTGTGTCAGATGCAATATCTAACCTCTGATATTAGTATAAAACAATAATGATTACTATTGTTGTTCGATACAACTGTGGCAGGCAGAGTCGAAGTAGAGGGATCCAGCTGAGGTTTGATAATGGTACATTTGTGGTGTTTGAAAGCAATGGTTTAGGAGCAACCAGAGTTGGGATTTGTTTTGATAAAGAAGCAACATTCATTATAGTGAACAATGAATGGTTTAATGCCACAACATGGATCTGTCAATCCCTTAGTGAGTTGTAGCTATGACAAGTATGGCGAGTAACAATATCAGGTTAGTTTCTTTGTGATTTCAGCTGATTAATTGTTTATATAACAGTATCATCATTCAAGGGATGCATAATCCATGTTCTCCATATTAGCATTTTATATAGATATTCAAATATCTAGGCATTTGTTAAGCAGTTGTATAAAAACCGATTAATGTTTTTTGACTAAAATGTTTGCATATAGCCATTATAAACTGATATATCCAGTTAATCTCTTTTACTCCTATAGTATATCGAATGTCTCAATCCAAATAGAGCTCAAGAGTAACTAGTGGTTTTTCGTTTCAGTTACTGTATAAAATTGTAACCTACTGCATAATTAAATTCATATATGCACCATAAATTATGGTATATGTCACTTATGCACTCATGATATATTCACTTTCCTATATATCAGAAGAGTCAATGCATCTTGGTCACATGCTATGCTTTAAATATACATGAGTATGTCATTCTTGCTTTTCTTTAATATACACGAGTACACAATCAATCTTGGAGAATATTGATGTAACGAACCGGTATTTTGGATCATTCAAATCGACAATAAAACAACACATGTCTAACTTGAATAATTCAAAATACCGAATTGTTAATTTAAATTTGGCAAAACTCGGCATATACAGTAAATAAGTAATCACAGAATCACAGACACAGAGTAATATAACAATAATGCAGCGAAAACAAAAGAATAGTAGTTCATGAAGCTACTATACATATATAACAGAGTTAAACAAGATACAACAGAAGTCTCGAATACAATAGTCAAATACAAGATCAGAATACATCACTGGAATCAACTGAAAATCTGAAAGCTGGATAGATAGCTGGATCTCCAAGCGAAGCTCCAACTCCAAAGGTGAGCCTCGAATACTGGTACACTCAGTCTGACCCGAGCGTAAAGCAAAACACAAAACACTTGAGTCGGGATTAACATTCTTATATCAATAAATCCAACTCAAGTGAAATAACAACTGAAAATACAAGTAACTCAAAGGATGTTTGGGATAACCATCCTCTAAGGGTCCGTTAAACTATCTACTATATAGTAGTGTACACTAAGTAGATAATGCCTATCAGTAATATAAAGTATCAAGATAGTGTTAAGGCATTACCATTACCCCCCTTAACACATTTTATATAAGCGTCATAGTCTATACAGCACTGTAAACTCCACCGTAAACTAGTGGGCTATCAGGGAGTATTCCATAGATATAACACAAAACAAATCGTAGTGGTCACACATAGGGATACGAGTATGACAAGGCACATGAGGCAATACCTAAGGTAGTGAAACTACTGTTTGCCTGATCCGGACTGGTGAGAACGCATCGCCGCAACGATCGCAACACCGCGAAACAACACTCCCAATTCAAGGGTGCGCACCAATCAAAAATAAGTAATGAGTAGTTTACGAAGAAGTGTGTTCGCTCGAGGTAGCTAACTCCATTTCGCCCGGCACGGCTCCTGTTTTAGTCATTTCCAATTTGACACAAGTGTCAAGGTCATCCATTATCGTTCTCTTTCTTCAGTCATCAACCCAACCACTTCATTCTGGATCACACTCCGCGTATAATAGTTATTAAAGTGGTTTTCGGTTTGGACAGAGAGTATGTCCCTAACCGATCCCGGACTCTTCAATAAGTACATAATTATTACACTGATTGGTCATTTAATAAACTTCCAAAATAGTTTACATTTCAAAATCGAAATATCATTGCCATTTCAAAACCATATCAACACGATATCACTTCCATTTCAATATCATTTCCATTTCAAATATATCCATCTCAAATATATCCATTTACAAAATCTTAGTACTTCAAAGTTATAACACTTTCTAAATCAAACACTTTGGAAACTTTGGAAATCAAAGTTTAGAAATCATAATGCTTTGGAATCATAACACTTTCCTCTTAAACAATTTAGATATTAAAATTAGTATATATAATAAAATAGTTTATAAATAAAATAGTTTATAAATAAAATAGTTTATATAAATAGTTATAAGTTAAAATAGTTTATAATAAAATAATTTATATTAAAAATGATTTATATTAAAATAGTTTATATTAACATAATTTATAAAGTAAAATATCAATAGTTTTAAATATAATTCAAAATTACTTTATAAAATAAAATAGTTTCCTCGACTTCCACAAATCGATTCAAAGCAATTCAAATTCCAAATTCAAATTTATCAAATCTAAATCATCAATTTCAATTCCCATTTCAATTAAACATTTTCAAATTATATCGATTTCAAATATCGATTTGAACCACAATAAACCATTTCAATTTCAAAATATTTCAAAGCTTCAAATATTCCACATTTCAAAACTAAATTCGATAATTGTCTATATATCAAATTCACTTCACTATTATTCAGTTTTGAAATATTTACTTAATCATTTCAATATCCTTTAAATAAACCTCGATTTATAAATTTAAATAAACAAAATATCCCATTTAAATTTATATAAATTTGAAATATTCATTTAAGTCACTTTTAATCAAATTCAAGTTATAAAATCATATCTTTCAAATTTCAAATTTAATAAATTTCAAATCAAACTTATTTACGTAAAATTCTTAAATAAAAATATAATTTCAAACCAATTTCAAATCATTATAAACTTTATATCTGAAATATAGATATTAAATAAATACTTATATATCAACTTTATTAAATCAACTTTAATAAATCTTTAAAATCAATATTTATTAAAACCATATATTTTCTTTTCAAAACCATAGAAATCATTTTCTCAATATATATATAGATCAACGGTGTCTGTATAAAATTTTCTACCCTATGGTCAAGTGATACGGATATTTATCATTCAATCCGTAATTTATATATATACGGGTATATATCTTTTCAACCCGCAATCCCAAATTCAATTCAATGAAAATCGCTTGGGTTTTTCATTTCAACCCATAACGATTTTCTCCTATTCTATAGATCATTCGGGTATGTATCAATTCAACCCATAGTGAATTCTATACTAACAGGGAACTTGCAGAGTGATAACAGATATGGTAATAATATAAAAGTCAGTAACACGCATATATCATCAGTGATAAATAAAAGATAATGGTGTCAGATGTCATAGGTGAACAAATACAGGTAATGGCATATATATAGCAATATAAATAACAGATAATGGTGTCAGATGTCACAGGTGAACAGATATAGATGATGGCATATACATGGCAATATAAATAACTAACGGCAGCATGTTTCAATTGACGTTTCAATTGAAATCAAATTTAATAAATAAAAGAACGTTAATCGTGTGTGATCGCTCACCTTTCGAAGCTGGATAGATTGACAAATGGAACGAGTTTCGAATTCAAGCACGAATCCCAAAGCAACGCTAGATTGGCACGAATTTGACGAACAGCTGATAACATGAATCGATGAAAAGAAATCAAATCAGTTTTGATATAAGCTGAAAATATATAAACATTGTTTTTATATTATATATGTTTTCCTAATAAATTTGAATTTGACAAAACTAAAATAGTATAAAATTTAATAATCATTTTTCCTTAAAACCCAAGTATTAAAAATCAATGATATATATCTATTATACTTAAGAACATATGAAATTTAAGATAAAATAATAATATTTATGACTTATATAATTCATATTTATAAAACAACAGATCTATAGTTCATATTTATATACTTACAACAACTTACTTTATTATAAATCATATACAATACCATAGATCAATTATAACTTACATAAACGTATATACTTACACATTCATATCATTAAGCCGATCCTTACATATATATACTTATTTAAAATCACATACTTAAAACATATATACATATATAATATTTTCCATGAAACGAAAGAAGCTACGGCCTATGGAGATACAAGAAACGAAATAAAGCAAGCGGAATTTATAAGGTAATACACATAATATACAAACCTATATATATGGTATATATATTCAAACAACAGCCGCAACTTTATAACATGATAAAATATAATATATTACTTTTTTTCGTACATATATAGTAAAATATAGAGTAAACAACAGGTTTTATTTACAACATACATATAAAAATATATAGACCGAAACATAGTTATAATTATAACATATAATAGACGTAGCTCTAAAAGCTTGCTTTATCTCCAAATTCGACTTATACGTAGATACCACTATATACATAAACTCACGTGGGATGAAATGAAACGGGCTTAAAATCTTATTATCAAATATACTACGCTATATATATATTTACTGTAAACCAAGCTCTGAATGTAAACCCATATGTTAAAACACATATTTTGAAGTCTATACACATCCATATGTATACTGACCATGCTGCTATATATATATACACAAAATGTGGACAACTGTTATCTATATATAATTAAGATATCATCAAAACTCGCATATAAATATATACAAACCGAACTCATCTATACCCATATAACACATACAGCCTGATATATATATATATATAACTAATATGGCCTTCTTATCTACAAACAACTGAATATGCAAGTAACAGATCTTATAGTATATATATATATATATATTTCGAACAAAGCCAATATATAACTTATATATATAGTTAACAGGATATATAAACCTACAGGAAACTAACATATAACATATATGAACATATACTTATATATATAACATAGAATATATATACTATAAAATATAAACTGATGATTTTATTTCACTTTTAAACACCTTTATATATATACACTTTACTGTGAACTTTCAAAAATCTAAACACAATGCATATGAATATAGACTATATTTTCTAGAATTCAAAAATCAATATATAATAACCAATATATATTACCTAGTAGAAAAGGGCGGTGAAAACTGAAGGAAGGTCATGATAGTGGTTCGATGGTGATGTCAGCACGGTCGGGTGGAGGAATGTGTGGCTGAGGCAGAGTTCGAACAGCGTGAACTAGGAAAATGGAAACGAAGGGGTGGAAGGCGGAAAAGGTGGAGGTTCAAGTGCGACGGTTATCGGGTTGGTGGGGCGTTAGGCGGCAAGGCTGGTGAGGCCGAAGTGGGAGGCTACTAGATCGGCGGTATGGAGATGGCTGCTCTTTGTGGGGATGCTAGTTGGGAGGTACAGCAGATAAGGGGACGTACGTGGGAAGTGGTTGAGTTTTGGGATGAACGTGGGTTTGTGGGTTCAAAGGAGAAGGGAAAAGTAGGATAGATGAGTAGGTATAAAGGAACATGCAACCGAAAAAGATGAACATGCACAGGTAAGAAAAATATATGCAAATGCTTGATACGTATGTCATAAATTCTTGAAGCAATAGACGTTGATTTCAAAATTTATTAATAGCTAGCAGTAGAAAAGTTTGTACGTGAATTCAAGAAAATAATAATAACAAACGGCTATTGAGTTATTCGATGGAAAGTTGAATGGACAAAGAATTCAAAAGGCACAAAAACCAAAAGTCACAAAACTGGTACCGATACGGTAAATTGTTTCGCGGATTCTGCGATGTACTGGACTCCGGGACATACAAATGAATATACCATAGAGATCAGTATGATGAGACGATCAAAATGATATACAGATACCAGTGGTATGATTGAATTATAAAAATTCGAATTTTCTACTAGCGGAAAATGCAGCAAAAATGCAGAAAAATAAGATCGACGGAGCTAAAAAAGTCCGAATTTGGAAAAACGAAAATTGACGTCTTAGTCAGAAGATGAATTAGAATTTTTCTATGTAAAATATTCAGGTTTGGAAAATATTTTATTATCATCAATTTTAACTGATATAAAATGGAATAAAAACACTAGAAAATAAACTTCCAAATTATCTGATGAAAATTTACCAGTTGCTATGATTAATTAGACGCATTCCAAATATCAAATTTTTATTTCAAAATTTTATCGTTTAAAATTTCATAAAATTTCAACTAATTACGTTATTAAAACAGTTAAAATTTACGGGTCGTTACACTCTCCCCCACTCAAAACTTTTTGTCCCTGAAAAGGAAGGAGACAGGAGAATAGAAACAACCAGAAAGAAAATAGATTGGAATACAAGTAAAACAATTAATTTAAACCATATAAATTTCAATTTAAATTAATTAATTTTTAACAATTTGGTTAAATCCCTTTGAGTTCACTTAAGTTAAATCAATCTATCTATTTCTAAATTCATTATTTTATTATCTAGTCATCCTCAATTAACAATTTCTAAATCATCAATTTGTATAATCATTTATTGTACTCATATTTTATTCAACAATTTTAATTCTTTTATTCCAAATTATTATTAAGTTTATTCCACTTAATATATCTTATTACATATATTTAAACCGTATAAATTAATTTAAACCATATAAATTTCAATTTAAATTAATTTATATTCAATAATTGGTTTAAATTTAAGGTATTTCCATAAGTTGATCTAATTTCAATTTGTAAATTCTTTCGGAACAAAATTTATTATATTCATCTCATTCAATTAACTTATTATTCTATCATCTTAATTAGCATTTTTATATAATTAAAATCTAAGTGTATAGAATTTATTATAAACACTAAAAAATTATTTATAAAATCATTTTATATTGTATAATATCTAATTACATTTTAACTTCTGAATAATTTAGGTAAGTTATATTGAAATGCAATTTAGTAGTATACAAATAAAATTTACAAATTCAATTATTTCAAGTTTAAATATTTATCCAAATTTTTTTTTACTTCAGTTTATAATTGAAATCATCTTTAAATCATAAACTTAAGAATTTAAATCTCTGATTTACTTCAAACAATTTTTAGATAAATATATATAGTATATATCATATCAAAATTAAATCTTTATATATATAATAAATCAGGTCATACCACAGAAATTCAAATCAAATTAAATTTCCAAACAAAGTGTAGCAAAGCTACTGAATGGTCTCTTCACTTCGAAACTCGAAAATGAATGTCAATGATGCGGCCGCCATCCCTGAAATTATTTTCCAGCGACAAAAGAGAAGAGTACTGATTTAAACATTAAAATTCTTTGAAAATCATTTATATTCGAAAATACTTTATATAATATACATTTAAAATTTTAAAACCAGAATTTGGAATCATCGGAAATTAAATTCTCAAATTCCTGATTTAAATTTATTTAAATTCCAAATCAATTTATACCATGTTTATAAATTCATTTAGAACGATAAATGATAATCAAATATTATCATTTCAAACAACCAATTAATTAACCCCTTTTTTTCCAGAAAAATTTACTTATATATTTATAATATAATCATACAAAATTATTTCATTTACCAAATTTGAAATCAATATTGTGTCAGTTTGCTATGTTCAAGTGTTTTGGAAATCCTATCGATAGCGTTGATCAGACGAATCGATCGAAAACCCAAATCAACATCAACAACTCAAACAACACAATATATAAAACATTTTTTTTATAAAAATTTACAAATACACTCCTCACTCGACGATACAAGAATGGATTTCAAAACAAGAACAGTGATTCGAATGTTAAAGGATCCAAATCAAAAGAATTTCTAACAGGAAGATAGGCTTGAATGGGAGATAAATAGATTTCAAAGAGAAACGAATGTATCGACTTATATAAATCGTGGGCAGCCTTAACCGGGTCAACCGTGACTTCAAAATAAGATCGAGGTAGAATTCTGGAGCAAATCGACATTCGATTGCCAGAGACAGGATTCGGGTATAGCAAAAGATAACAGCATCGTAAACTGAGGATACAGAAATCTTCGGTGAATCAATGCTGGTTGTATAGGAGTTTCACTCTTTTAAAAATTATTCAGATATTGGCGAGACCGCCGATTTATTATAGAGATCATTCGAAGTGGAGTTATGGGATACTCCAGAATTAAAAAGACACGAATGGACTTTGGAACCGAAGGGAACGTTCCAAAATTCAAAGGAAACCGAATCAAAGAAGAAGGTTATTCAAGCTCGAACAAAAGTGATTCTGTAATTGAATTTTACTCTATATGCTGAGTTTTGCATAAAACCAGAGCTCTGATACCAACTGCAACGACCCGGTATTTTGGATCATTCAAATCGACAATAAAACCACACATGTCTGACTTGAATAATTCAAAATACCGAATTGTTAATTTAAATTTGGCAAAACTCAGCATATACAGTAAATAAGTAATCACAGAATCATAGACACAGAGTAATATAACAATAATGCAGCGGAAACAAAAGAATAGTAGTTCATGAAGCTACTATATATATAACAGAGTTAAACAAGATACAACAGAAGTCTCGAATACAATAGTCAAATACAAGATCAGAATACATCACTGGAATCAACTGAAAATCTGAAAGCTGGATAAATAGCTGGATCTCCAAGCGAAGCTCTAACTCCAAAGGTGAGCCTCGAATACTGGTACACTCAGTCTGACCCGAGCGTAAAGCAAAACACAAAACACTCGAGTCAGGATTAACATTCTTATATCAATAAATCCAACTCAAGTGAAATAACAACTGAAAATACAAGTAACTCAAAGGATGTTTGGGATAACCATCCTCTAAGGGTCCGTTAAACTATCTACTATGTAGTAGTGTACGTTAAGTAGATAATGCCTATCAGTAATATAAAGTATCAAGATAGTGTTAAGACGTTACCATTATCCCCCTTAACACATTTTATATAAGCGTCATAGTCTATACAGCACTGTAAACTCCACCGTAAACTAGTGGGCTATCAGGGAGTACTCCATAGATATAGCACAAAACAAATCGTAGTGGTCACGCATAGGGCTACGAGTATGACAAGGCACATGAGGCAATACCCAAGGTAGTGAAACTACCATTTGCCTGATTCGGACTGGTGAAAACGCATCGCCGCAACGATCGCAACACTGCGAAACAACACTCCCAATTCAAGGGTGCGCACCAATCAAAAACAAGTAATGAGTAGTATACGAAGAAGTGTGTTCGCTCGAGGTAGCAACCCCATTTGGCCCGGCACGGCTCCTGTTTTAGTCATTTCCAATTTGACACAAGTGTCAAGGTCATTTATCGTTCTCTTTCTTCACTCATCAAAGTACATCATTCCAACCACTTTATTCTGGATCACACTCCGCGTATAATAGTTATTTAAGTGGTTTTCGGTTTGGACAGAGAGTATGTCCCTAACCGATCCCGGACTCTTCAATAACTACGTAATTATTACACTGATTGGTCATTTAATAAACTTTCAAAATAGTTTATATTTCAAAATCGAAATATCATTGCCATTTCAAAACCATATCAACATGATATCACTTCCATTTCAAAACCAAATACGATATCATTTCCATTTCAAATATATCCATCTCAAATATATCCATTTACAAAATCTTAGTACTTCAAAGTTATAACACTTTCTAAATCAAACACTTTGGAAATCATAATTCTTTGGAAATCAAAGTTTATAAATCATAATGCTTTGGAATCATAACACTTTCCTCTTAAACAGTTTAGATATTAAAATTAGTATATATAATAAAATAGTTTATAAATAAAATAGTTTATATAAATAGCTATAAGTTAAAATAGTTTATAATAAAATAATTTATATTAAAAATGATTTATATTAAAATAGTTTATATTAACATAATTTATAAAGTAAAATATCAATAGTTTTAAATATAATTCAAAATTACTTTATAAAATAAAATAGTTTCCTCGACTTCCACAAATCGATTCAAAGCAAGTCAAATTCCAAATTCAAATTTATCAAATCTAAATCATCAATTTCAATTCCCATTTCAATTAAATATTTTCAAGTTATATCGATTTCAAATACCGATTTGTACCACAATAAACCATTTCAATTTCAAAATATTTCAAAGCTTCAAATATTCCACATTTCAAAACTAAATTCGATAATTGTCTATATATCAAATTCACTTCACTATTATTCAGTTTTGAAATATTTACTTAATCATTTCAATATCCTTTAAATAAACTTTGATTTATAAATTTAAATAAACAAAATATCCAATTTAAATTTATATAAATTTGAAATATTCATTTAAGTCACTTTTAATCAAATTCAAGTTATAAAATCATATCTTTAAAATTTCAAATTTAATAAATTTCAAATCAAACTTATTTAAGTAAAATTCTTAAATAAAAATATAATTTCAAATCAATTTCAAATCAATTTCAAATCATTATAAACTCTATATCTGAAATATAAATATTAAATAAATACTTATATATCAACTTTATTAAATCAACTTTAATAAATCTTTAAAATCAATATTTATTAAAACCATATATTTTCTTTTCAAAACTATAGAAATCAATTTCCTAATATATATATATATATATATATATATATAGACCAATGGTGTCTGTACAAAATCTACCCTATGGTCAAGTGATACAGATATTTATCATTCAATCTGTAATTTATATATATACGGATATATATCTTTTCAACCCGCATTCCCAAATTCAATTCAATGAAAATCGCTTGGGTTTTTCATTTCAACCCATAACGATTTTCTCCTATTCTACAGATCGTTCGGGTATGTATCAATTCAACCCATAGTGAATTCTATACTAACAGGGAACTTGCAGAGTGATAACAGATATGGTAATAATATAACAGTCAGTAACATGCATATATCATCAGTGATAAATAACAGATAATGTTGTCAGATGTCATAGGTGAACAGATACAGGTAATGGCATATATATATCAATATAAATAACAGATAATGGTGTTAGATGTCATAGGTGAACAGATACAGATGATGGCATATACATGGCAATATAAATAACTAACGGCAGCATGTTTCAATTGACGTTTCAATTGAAATCAAATTTAATAAATAAAAGAACGTTAATCGTGAGTGATCGCTCACCTTTTGAAGCTGGATAGATTGAAAAATGGAACGAGTTTCGAATTCAAGCAAGAATCCCAAAGCAACGCTAGATTGGCACGAATTTGACGAACAGCTGATAACATGAATCGATGAAAAGAAATCAAATCAGTTTTGATATAAGCTGAAAATATATAAACATTGTTTTTATATTATATATGTTTTCCCAATAAATTTGAATTTGACAAAACTAAAATAGTATAAAATTTAAAAATCATTTTTTTCCTTAAAACCCAAGTATTAAAAATCAATGATATATATCTATTATACTTAAGAACATATGAAATTTAAGATAAAATAATAATATTTATGACTTATGTAATTAATATTTATAAAACAACAGATCTATAGTTCATATTTATATACTTACAACAACTTACTTTATTATAAATCATATACAATACCGTAGATCAATTATAACTTACATAAACGTATATACTTACATATTCATATCATTAAGCCGATCCTTACATATATATACTTATTTAAAATCACATACTAAAAACATATATACATATATAATATTTTCCATGAAACGAAAGAAGCTACGGCCTATGGAGATACAAGAAACGAAATAAAGCAAGTGGAATTTATAAGGTAATACACATAATATACAAACCTATATATATGGTATATATATTCAAACAACAGTTGCTATGATTAATTAGACGCATTTCAAATATTAAATTTTTATTTCAAAATTTTATCGTTTAAAATTTCACAAAATTTCAACTAATTACGTTATTAAAACATTTAAAATTTATGGGTCGTTACAATTGAAAACAACATTACCTTTAAGCCATTTACTGGTATAGTTGATGATGTTACCAAAAAGCAACATATCGTAGAAAACAACAGTACTTGAAAAGCTTCGTTGATTTCAGAGACACAATATTGAAATTTGATGTGTGTCAATGCAGGTCTCCATTTCCTGTGTTACTACCAGCATCGACTGGCCGGGGTCTGCAGATCAGTGGATAAATTTTAAGGCGAGATGGGTAAATTTTCTATGGTATGATGGTTGAGAACAGTACACAAACTGTTTTGGATGGATTTTCGATACAATTTAACAAAAACTCATTTGGTCTTGCAATTGAAGGACCTCTATAGGTGATATTTCTCTCTTGAATATGTATTGACAGTCATATACAGTTTAGAATATTTCTAGTATAAAACCATTCAATTCCTAACACTTTAGTATAAGATTCAAATTATGTTGTGAAGTCTTCCAAATTAGAGTTTATGACTTAAAAACTGAAATGGCAGCAGTGCCGCTGCTGTGCTAACAGCTATTCTTCCTCAGCTCGCTTAAATTATAGGAGATGATAAAAGATTAAAAGATTTGATAGATTGATACAAGACAAGCTTCAGATTGAGTGAAATGCGGTAAATAAGGCTAAATATTATTATCATTGATGCTTGATTATTGATCATCAGTAACATAACATATGTTTCTTCAAAATTAGTTAAAATGAAACAAGGTTTGTTAAAATTAAACAAGTTTTATAAAATTTGTTAAGTTTAAGCTAACTAAATTTTATAAATAATAATATAACTTATTTAACAAAGTTTTATAAATAAAAACAATGACTATGATGATGATGATGAATTAACTATGTTTATAAAAATTAACTAAGTTTATAATAATAATAATATAATTAAATTAATAGAGTTTAGTAATAATAATAATAAATTAACTAAGTTAACCAAGTTAATAAAAATTAACCAAGTTTTGTTAAAATTAACTAAGTTTAAGTTAACTAAATTTTATAAATAATAATATAACTAATTTAACAAAGATTTATAAATAACGATGATGATGATAAATTAACTTAGTTTATAAAATTTAACTAAGTTTATAATAATAATAATATAATAAAGTTAACTGAGTTTGAATAATAATAATTATTATTATAATAATAAACTAAGTTAACCAAGTTAATAAAAATTAACTAGGCTTTGTTAAAATTAAACAAGTTTTATAAAATTAACTAAGTTTAAGTTAACTAAATTTTATAAATAATAATATAACTAACTTAACAACATTTTATATATAACTGTAAGATTGGACTTTATTAATTTCATTTCGTTTATAACTTTGATTATTTATATAGCATTATTTATAATATGATATACTCGTACAATGTTGTAGATGTTTGATATTAGATTTGAAGTTCTACGAATTAACATAATTGTTTGACTATATGTTGTGCTTTCACTTGTGTAGGCATTGGATTTTCGAAGAGAGCAAGGTTGGACTTTAATGGTGCTAGCTTTCACTTGTGCATGCAACAAAAAATTATGGGTAATCAAGCGTTTTGCTAGCACCAGTTTGGTATAACATTTTATTAGTACCAGGTGTGTAAATTTGTACACGAATGGTTATTGTATGTGAGTTTGGTCATTTTATCAAAAAACTATTGTATTAGAATGGTTATGGATATCTTATTTGATTATATGATTAATATGTTTTTTTAATTGTTTGAATATGATGATTATGTGAGTAATTGTTGATTGATATAGTAGAAACAAAATAGACCACCAACATGAAATGATAGCATGAAAAAATGGGGCAAAATGATCAACAAATTTTAGTACCGTCTCAAAAATGCTACAGAAATACATATAGTAGCGTTGAGTAAACGCAACCGTAAAGTAGGGGTAAAGTTGGAAACTCTATTGGTAGCGCCATAAAACCTTTTGTTGGCGTTTTTAAAACGCTACAAAAAGATTTATGGGGGCATTTGAGAAACGCTGCAATAAAAGGATTTATAGTGGCGTTGAAATAAATGCAACTAAAAATCATGGTTTTTAGTTGCGGGCTTTATCACGGCGTTTATCAAAACGCTATCATAAGTTTTGGTAGCGTTTTTTGTGTGCCACCAAAAATAAAATTTCTTGTAGTGATGGTAGTTGATGAGCGGTTGAATCACGCTCGTCTTGATGATTCTCCAAAGGTCCGATCGTGGTTCGTGGAGGTTGGTTGGCGCCCAACTCTAAGTTTGTCACCTGCATCGTTTGGAAGTAGTTTAGCTCAATTTGGTCATAATTCACAACATATTTGAAATTGAAATAAATCTTATTAATAAGTGAAGAAACATCGTATGCTCGCTATTCCATTCGCCCCAGCCCTTCTCAACTGGAGGTCGATCATAGGTTGTCCATTTGATAATCGAGTTCTTTTTTGATAGGGGTCGGATGTTCCCTGCCCACTATTCCGTGGGGCTTGCACACATTGTTGAAACTTTCCTTTCCGGATCAGGTTTTCAATCACATCTTGGAGGTATCTGCAATCGCCGGTGTTATGACCGTGTGTATCTTGAAAAATACAACTTTTCTTAGATTTCTTCTGGGTTTCGGTGAACTCTCTCAAGGCTTGTTTTCAGTATTGCTCCGAGTCATGAGTCTCCAAGTAGATGTTATCGATTGAATCGTTCAAAGGAGTATATGAGTAGAATTTTGAGAATCTGGATCATCTTCTAGAATTCGAGTCCTCATCTAAGGCCTCGATGCTGCCCTCGCTTTGATGTCCCTCAGCCAACGGGCCTGCATTGTTCTTTCTCCTAGTCTGCTCTGCCTTCTCCTTGCTTAGGTTTTGATTCACTTTGTAACAGAAATAATTCAAGGTCGTAGGAGGCTTTCCAGCTAACCAGGCGCCAAAGTCTATCTTGGGGTTTGTTCCCCTTATCAACGCCATCAGTATGATATTCTCGTAGAGAATGCTTATTTTAGCGACGACGATGTTGAACCTTTATAGGAATTCTTTGAGCGACTCACCTGGCGTGTAGAATAAATTGGATAATGACATCACATCCTTGGTGTGAGTCGTATGCATCCTGAATTGCTTGACAAACTTCTGATCTGGTTGATCGGAAGAGGAGATGGACCTGGGTGGTAACTGCGTAAACCACATAATCGTTATTATTTCGAGGAACATGGGAAAACATCTATATTCGATGGCATCCATCGCTCTGGCGGGATCCATGTGCCACTCGTACTTCACGAGATGTTGTCGGGGTCCATGTTCACAGAATATGCTAGCATGGTCGGCACATTGAATCTGCTCGGATATTCTGCATGCTGAACGGCTTCGATAAATAGGCTTCAACTAGGGGAGATGCTCCAATCGTCGTTAGTCCGGTCCATTTTCAAGATACAGCTGCTTGTAACACTTGTGAATGATGTATGCATGATTATCGAATGTTTTAATGGTTGAGAACGCTGATCGAATAGCGTAGTTAGGATAGGGTCATGGATCGGTGATGATCCCCAAACTTTCATCTAAATGGGGTGCGATCCATATGAGGTAGTAAGGAAGGCCTCTTGAGGTTGCATACCAAGTTTTAAGTCATTTGGAGGTAGCGTGATCAAGATATGGGCATTTAATGACGGTTAAGTGGTGACTTCAAGTGGAATCGGGACCCATCCCAGTTCTTGCCCCAAACCGGGTGAGATCGATATGGAGTGACTAGGAAGACCCCATAGGCTACATTTCGTATTTCAAGTCGTTTGGACCCGTATAATCAAGTTATGAGCAAAAGAAAATGGACCAAATTTAGCGGATTGGTGATAATTTACTTGGAGAATGACCTGAGAAAATCTGCTGTTTGCTTGGAGTCGGCAAATGGTTTGCTTGGAGTCGCTGAATTTGAAGTGTTGGGTCAGTGAAGAACGATGCTTGGAGTCATTTGCATGTTTGCTTAGGGTGGCTATACTTCGAGATGGAAAATAGTTCGTGTTATATCACCTCTGTTCTTCAGCCTCTAGGAGTTCCGTTTGAGTAGCAGCACCTTGTCCATTCCTTGGTGGCAATCCAGCAGCTGCCGCTTGATCCCCTATGCCTCGGTCAGTCACAGGACGTAAGGGGAGTGGACAGAATGCACCGTCTTTAAGTTGAGTTCCGAATCCTGAATGTGGGGGCACTGCGCTGCGGCACGAGCATTAAGGGTTCTTTTTCTAAATTTTATTCGTACCCGAAAAAGTTTTTTTTGGAAAAACGATCGAATGAAATCGATCGGTTGGAAAAAATCGTTATTTGCAAATGATCAGGTTGACAACGATCGGTTGAAGAACGATCGGCTAGGAAAATGATTGGTGGAATTATCTGCTGCAAACGATTAGGTGGAAACAATCGTGTGGGAACGATCGATGGAGAAACGAACGTATGAAAGATCGTATAGAAAAAAGATCGTACAAATCAGGTTGGTGGGTGGAACGATCATGGAGAAACGATCGTAAGGAAAGATTGTATAAGAAACGATCGTACATAAAAACGATCGTATAAGATGATGCGGCATATAGGTTTGTAGGGAACGGTCTGGTGGGAATGATCGTATAGAAACGATCAGTGTGGAAGCGATCGTGCGGAAACGATCTGGTAGGAACGATCATATAGCAACGATCGATGTGGAAGCGATCGTGTGGAAACGATCTGGTACGAACGATCGTATAGCAACAATCAGTGTGGAAGCGATCGTGTGGAAACGATCTGGTAGGAACGATCGGTGTGGAAATGATCTTTGTAAATCCTTGAAAATATGGATCAGACCCGATCCAATTATGACCTTCAACTTTTCTTGTTTCTTCTTCTATAAAATGGATCGGTCGGAAGGTTTTATGGAGGGAATGATGGAACAATCGTTTGTATGGAGCATGGCCGATGACCGATCATTCATAGATGCTTTAGAACTTGAAAATGTATGCATATTGATCAAATACATGACTAATCGATCACTAATATCATGATTTCCTTCTTCTGCAAGGGAAGTAGACTTGGCTCCTCTGGCCATGCTAATAGTTTCCTTGGAGATTCTCTTCAAATCTGAGTAGAATAGGAAACTTGTTAGTCAAAAGCTAGATCTATCTCGCGAACATTAAAATGCACAAGTAGAAGATGAGATCTAATCAAGCTGACAATTCATCTCTTAGTGAAAGCACCAAAATGTTGATGCCAAAAATGGGCATCAACACCCAATAGCATCTTGTAGAGATTAAACGATGAATTTAATTAAAATATAGCAGAGAAAGTAAATGAACACACATATTTTTATAGTGGTTCGGCAATTTTGACCAATGTCCACTTCATATTTTTATTGATCTTATGCTTGATTCTGATTACAAGAATGTTTGGATCAGTTTGGATCCATCAGTACAAGAGTGAAGAATTAAAATGGAAGAGCCTCGGCAGCAGAAAGAAGGATCCTCTTTATGGAGAATGTCCGCTGTATTTATAGGGAAAGATGTGCATGGATTGGGCTGAAAATTCGCCAGAAGAATCTCTAGATCTGTATGGGCCCACATGAATGATCGCATGTCCAAACTCATCATTCACAACGATCGGTGCCGATCATTCAAAAGTTCTCCAATGAACGTGCGATTATTTTTGTGTGCTATCCATGATGTTAGCTACTTGCTTTTCGAATTTCGTGCCATTCCGACTTACCGTTTGTGAGATATCGCATTTTCCATGGAGTTGGGATCGTTTTGACTGAAATAATACGATCGATCATAAATGACGTATGCGGATCGTTCATTTTTTCTCATATAGGAATGCAATCGATTTTGGGCTTCTTTCTTCAATATATTGATGTCCCAAAGTTTCATGTGTAATGAATTTATAGATTATGAGATATCGATCGATCATCGTTGAGTTAAGTTGTGGAATCGATACGATACGATCCATAGTAATGAATATGGATTGTTCTTGATCCATCTTCATGGTGTAGTGAGTTTTCATACTTTGAGTGTTCTATTGAGTTTACTATCAGCTTCTGCTTTGCCACTACCTCATATTATCATCTGTGCCTAATTTCTGAGCTTTATGACCGTTAATTTGATGCATCAATCTAGATGACCATTGAGTCTATCTCCTTTGACCAGTCTAGATATAGTCGGGCCCAAAGCCTGGATTACATGTATGTTCACCATACAGGAAATGACAAGTTGGAGGCTAAAGCCTATTAAGGCATATTTTTGGGCTATATAGAAGGCATCAAAGGGTATCGCATCTGGAACCCTGTTGATAGGAAGGTAGTACACTCGAGACATGTCAAATTTGATGAGTTCGCCATGTTCAAGCAAAAGGAGAATACATCTAGTTCAGTAGATTCAAAAGCTTAATGGCCTAAAGAGAAGGAAACAATTCCCACACACCAGCCTTGTAGTAGAACCAGAGTTGCAAAAGAGGATAGAGTAATTGCATTCATTGACACATCGTATGAAGGTTGACAGAATTACTCTCGCAATAATGGTGATGGTCGTGAAGCTAGAGATGATTCAGCTCAAAGTGGAGTTGACAAAAACTTAGACGAAGTTACACCTATTCGAGCTAACTTTAGAGTTAGAAGGCCATCAAATATTTATGGAGATTAGAATTATGCAAATCATATCAGCTTGACTTCACATTGCATGTAGTGCAAGATGATCCTGTCGACCTTGAAGAAGCCACGAGTTTGAGTGCCAGCTCGAAATGGATGCATGCTATAGAGGAGGATATGGATTCATTAAAGAAGAATTAGACTTGGGAATAGGTAAGGCCTCCTCAAGGAAGTCGAGCCATAGGATGAAAGTGGGTAAATAAGGTGAAGAACGATGGGAGATATAAGGTTAGACTTGTTGCAAAGGGGATTTCACGGAGGAAGGGGATGGAGTATGACAAGGTGTTTACTCCGGTTGTCCAACATACTTCTAACTGGGTATTGCTAGCTACAGTTGCAACTCACGACATGGATTTGGAACAATTAGATGTAAAGACGACCTTTTTGCATGAAGACTTAGAGGAGACCATCTATATGAAGCAGCCATAAGGATTTGTAGAGGATGGGAAGAAGTAATGGGTTTGCAAGCTGAATAAGTCTCTATATGGTTTGAAGCAGTTGCTTAGGCAATGGTACAAGAGATTTGACTCTTTTACACTTACTCTTGGTTTTGATAGAAGCATTAAAGATGCTTGTGTTTATTTTAAGTATATGGATGTTTGTAACTAGATATATTTACTCTTGTTTATGGACAATATGATAATCACTTCCAAGGACAAAGCTAAAACTGATAAGTTAAAACTGAAGCTAAAGATGGAATACGAGACAAAAGACCTTATAGCAAAGAAGATACTAGTGATGGAAATCCAGAGAGAGAAAGCTGAAGGTGTTGGAATTTGACACAGAAAGAATATATCCAGAAAGTGCTTGTTCGATTCTGCATGGACTCCCATGCCTCTGCACATTCAACTTTCAGAGAAGGGCTTTTCGATCTTTGATGAAGTTAAAGATTATATAGAGAATGTACCTTATGCTAATGCGGTTGGAAGCTTAATGTATGTATGGTCAGTATGAAATCGGATATTGCACAGGTGGTAGGTTTAGTTAGTTGCTACATGAATAATCCGAGGAAACCGCATTGGGAAACGGTGAAGTACATTTTGAGGTACCTTAAAGGAACAACATATTTTAGGCTTGTTTTTTATGGCAGGGAGAAAGATTTCAACTTAATCGGAATTTGTGATTCTGATTATGCCGAAGACAGAGATGAAGGAAGTCAACTTCAGGTTAGGTCTTTACACTTAGAAAAATAGCTATTAGTTGGAGGGCGAGGTTGTAGACTATATTCGCTTTATCTACTAAAGAGGCAGAATTGATAGTTGTTGTTAAAGCAGCTAAGTAGAGACTTTACTTGAAAAGGTTGTTGTGTGATTTAGGCTTTGTTCATAGAAGTATAATAGTGAATCGTGACAGTTAAAGCGCAATACATCTGGCCAAGAATCTAGCATTTATTTCGAGGACAAAGCATATAAAGGTAAAAGAGTCTTTCCTTGTCCCTATGAATGAAGAAAAGCAGGTACTATCTTCTGAAGATTCACATCGAGGAGAATGCAGCGGACATGTTCACTAAATCCTTGCATGTTGCAAAGTTCGAGCATTGCTTGAACTTGATCCACTTTTTGAGGTTCTAGGTGCCACACGGGGAGAGTGAGTTGGTAGATGGTAACGTTTGTTTTCATTATGTAGATTGATAAGTCCTAGATGGAGTCGGTACTTTCAACACTTTTTTGGTGGACGGTGGCCTTGCCAAAGTTTGCTGACAAAATGCAATGGGTGATGACCGTGACGAAGCTCATTGGGGAAGTATCTATGGTGTCTTGCTCGAGAGTTACTTGTGGTAAAAGGACATAGGTGGAGTTGGTAGGCTTGCATGGAAATATAGTATCAAGGTGGAGAATATTAGATTTCAGTGATACAATATATCATATTAAAGAAGATTTGGAAGATATTATTGATTTTGATGATATAATATTTCCAATTACAAAAGATTTGAAAGATAATTGAGTTAATGTGAAATAATGACTCAAATATATTACATCTTTTACTAAATTAATGAGGGAAATAAATTATCTACATGCGAAGGAGAATTACTTTTGGGAGAATGAAGTAATCAATTAATTCTCTAATCAGCTGACTAAAGATGACATTTATCAAGCTCATGCATGTTAAAGTAAACTAGAGAAATCAAATAGATAACTGTTTTCCATATTAATAGGAGAATTGATTAAACATTGGTTTATAACCATAAATTATTTTTTCTAATTTTAAGTAATAATCTCTATATAAAGATAGTCATCCTTTAGAGATTAGTAGAATCCTCTCAAGTTATATTTTTTACATATTCTTCTTAACCTTCATTATCAATCTTGTAATTTTTCTTTTCTTAGAAAGTAATAAAATCTCCTCTTCCCAAACTGGACGTACACTATTTCACAATAGTAGAACCATTATAAATGCAGTGTGTGACCTTCTTTTCTGTTTGTGCATCTGTGATTTGTTGTCTATTTTTTTGAATTATTTGTTCATGTTTATTTTATCACTACAACATGATCTAATTTCTTCCACGTGCATTTGGATTGATTTACAAACATTTGTATGAATTTACCCCTACAATATATACCTTATGGACAAATAGTCAAAGTAAAATAGATAGAAGACGGATTAGAAAAAGAATTTTAAACAAAAGAAAGAGAAAACCCAATTGGGCTGCATATCATATACTTATAGAAACATATTTGATTTCAAATGCAAACTCAATTGTCCCTTGTTTGCGCCAAAATTGGTCACAAACCCCGAATGTTGTGAAAGCACAAGTATATGAACACAGATCAATAATAAACGATCTCCAATCACAGATCTAAGTAATGTAGAGGATAAAAAATGAAGAAGAATGAACTTAAAACGGAAAGAAATAGACAGAGACACGAGATTTATAGTGGTTTGGCTATCTCCGGCCTACGTCCACTCCAAAAGTTAATCTTTTATTGATGTTCTTCGCTGGATACAACCGATTACAGCAGATTATGATGATAAAATTCGAGTATAACAGCAGTGATGGAGTACAAAGTTGAATCAGGCAGAGTCTGGACGTTGAGAAGCCAAAGATCAAGAAGATCCTTTTTTCTGTATGCCCTGGGGCTCTATTTATAGGTGTAGGAGGCTGATATTTCGCTCAGATCTCGGGAGACTCCTTCTGGCACGTGGGTAGGCCCGCGCGCCCAAGCTTGTGAAGTTTCGGCCTGATCCGTGATCGATACGAACGAATTTCGTACCGATCAGGATTTCATCCGATGGAGTCGAAACTTAGTGTGAACCTTCCTTGATTTGTACGCAAGCTCCTGTGAAAATTTCGTGGCATTTGGACTCGTGGTTTAGGAGATAATTGATCGATACGAATTGGGATTTTCAGTTGGCTGCCTCGTTCGACTCGATCAATTTCGCATCGATACTTGATCGCATCGATACCCTGCACGCGCTTGGTGATGACGTGGCCCAATCTTCAAGGTGCGATCCATTTTCCATGCCGCGTTGAATGTTTCTTCCTTCGAATCATGCATATTTCTAATTCGTGTCCGTTACTTTGTATCCATCTTCGCCTACCGTTCGTTTCCTCTGGCCGCTCCTCTGTTCGTATCTATCGACCAACCTTCCTTCGTATCGACCCGAAGTATCCAATGTCGATCGATACGAACAACATCGATTCAAAGTAGTCCATGATGATCGATGCGAATAGCATCGATTCGAAATATACTGTTATGCTCCATCTTGATCGATACGAAATCACCGAGTCGAAATCAATTTAGCTTTCCTACCTGATCGATACAAACATACTGTTTGTGTCCATGCTGGTCGATACAAATAGTATCGATTCAAAGTGCACAGCCGAGTCCATTCCCATCGAGTCGAACAGCACCGAGTCGAACAACATAGTATCCTTCTCCCTGATCGATACGAATGCCTTGTTCGTATCCATGGGTATCGATACGAAATGCATGGATACAAACAATATCGATACCAAACCTGTTTCTTCCAACATTGATCCATCCATATCTCGAGCATATGAACTCCGATTGACCTGAAATTTGAAATGTAGCTTCTCTTAGCCCTGTTCATCATTCCCAGTCGATTCCGCCTTGATCGGAGCTCGGCCAAATTTTGACGACATCGATTGAAGTCTTGTTTCCAACCGATTTCCAATCCTGATATCCATCTTTCCTAGCCAATTTGTTGATATTCTTGCCTTAACCAAAAGGTGGGATAACATTTGCCCCCCAAAACATGCCTTGTGATAAGAAGGTGTGTTTTGAATAGTTCTAAATTCGATATCCGAAGTCCATATTTTGTCCATAGCCATACCATCTGATTCATAATCCAATCCATTACCAAGCCATCCCATCCAAGCGCATCGTTCTTGACTGCTCCGAGCCAATGTCTGATTTCAAATCCAGTAACCAAAGCCATAGCCAATTCCATATCCATCCGAACCCGATAACCGAGTCCTAATCCATCCTCATCCAATAACCAATAAATGAATCTAGGACCTCTCCGGGTCGATATCTTAATCCGTAACCTCTCCCGGTTCTTGCCAAGCGTAATCCACACCTAACGACCGTGGTCCAGTGTCCCTGGATGCTGAGTAATACCAAGGCTTAAGTCCTAAGCCGAATTATGGTCGCTCCAGACCTTTGCCGAGCATAGTCCATACTCGACGACCTAAAATAGTAACCGATAATATAGGGCCTAAGTCCTAGGCTGAATCATGGTCGCTTCGGACCCTTGCCGAGCATAGTCCATACTCGACGACCTGAATAAGCCAATTCGCCACGTTTGGACCAAAAGACTTACCCCTTGCCAGGCATAATCCATACCCGACGACCATTTTCCAAAAACCAGATGAAAATCCAATCAAAATCCAATCCAAAATCCAAATCAAATCGGAAAACCAAAAATCCAAATCAATATCCAAAACAGAAAGCAATCATCCAAACCAAAAAACAACCAAAATCAGGAGTTCAAACCAAACTCCAAAACCGAACAAGAAAAAGCAAATGTCCAAACCAAAAGAGAAGGCAGATTTCACAAACCATAGCGTCGTAGTTTATCATCATTCAGAGCATGCCTAGGGGCCATCTCTGTCCCCATACATGTGTAAATGACTTGGCCATTTGCCAGTAGTTTGCTACTTATTTTATATCATCCCGATCAATTGATAACCAATCGACCATCATTCCTGTGTCTCGCACCATCGTGGTTTGAGGTAGACGGTGGTTGCTCCTGCTCCACCGCCGCATTTCGAGCCCCGACATATTGTCGTAATTGCCCATTCCTTACCTGCTCCTCAATAATGTCCTTTAGATGCCTGCAACTGTTGGTATCATGTCCGTCTAAATCGTGAAAGAGACAGTGTCTTCCTGATGCCCTTTCACATTTTGAGGGCTCTCTCCTAGCTAGCCTCCGGTAAGGAAGGCGATTCCGAGTCTCCATGAATATTTGTTCCAATGTTTCATTTAACCCTGTGTAAGTGGAAAACTTTGGTTCCCTCCACCGCTTCCTAGCTTTTCCTGATTCGTCATCCAGCTTCCTTTTCGCTTTATCTTTATCCGAGCCTCCACTGGATGGCCCACCATTCTCAGCTGCGTTCACCTCTTTTAACTTCATATCTGAACATGCATCTTCCTGCCGAAGGAATCTCTCGGCTTCGTGAAAGAATTCCCCGAGATTTATCGGTGGGTCTCGTATTAGAGATACTTTGAAATCTGAATCCTCTCTGACTCCCGATACTGCTGCCATTAAAACCATCGATGGATCCGACCGATCCATCGAAGCAACCGCTGCATTGAACCGAGTTAGGAAAGCTCTGAGTGATTCATCCATCCTTTGCTTTACTGATGTTAGCGTCATCACGTTCTTCGGCCTTTTGATATGAACCCGAAATTGCTTCAGAAACCTGTCCACCAATTTTGTCCATGTCCTGATAGATCCTTCCTCCAGCTGTCTGAACCACATCGCAGCTATATCCGTTAAGTATAGAGGGAAACATCTGGCCATTACTTCCTCAGATGCCCCCAGCACTTCCATATGTCTCACATATCTCATCAACTAATCAGTTGGATCAGCTTTGCCATTGTACATCTCTAGCGTGGGCAGCTTGAATTCTGGTGGGTTTCGAGCCATTCTGATTTCACGAGTAAACGGACTCCTATTTACGCCTTCCAGGTCTTTGTTTGTCAATCCTCTGTGCATAGTTCGCCTGATAATCTCAGCCAATCCAGCGTTGTCTGCCGATGATTGCCCCCCGAGTCCCCGAGGGAATTCTGGTACGTACTCCTCATCTACGCTCCTACATTCCTGCCAGCATCTTGTTGTGTAGTGTTAACTGGAATTCCTCTATGAACCGGTCCATCGTTGCCAGGTGGCGTGCCCCCAAGCCCGGATCCATCCAGATTTGTGGTCGTGCGCTGGTCCGGGGTTGTGCCTTGTTCAGCTGCTTCATTCGATTGCCTGTTTGGCCCTTTCGCTCCGGCTCCATGGATCTGAACTCCTGAAGTTCCAACTGCTCCTGCTTGCCCAAACTGTTTGAGGAGGTTCTGCATCATTTCTTGCTGACTTTTCAACAACCTTTCATGAATTGAATCCGCCATAGCCTCCATTTTGTCCCTGGTGATGTAGATCGAAGCATGTCCTTATCCAGCTCCAGAGGATGCCTCTTGACTTCCCCCTTGTTGGCTTCTCTCCACTCTTTGTCTTCTACTTGATTGCCTTGTCATAGCTCTTTAGATCTGAACTCCAAAATTGGTATAGCGGTTGCTCGTCGTTCTCAGTGAAAGCACCAAAGTGTTTGCGCCAAAATTGGTCACAAACCCCAAATGTTGTGAAAGCACCAGTGTATGAACACAGATCAATAATAAATGATCTCCAATCACAGATCTAAGTAATGTAGAGGATAAAAAATGAAGAAGAATGAACTTAAAACGGTAAGAAATAGACAGAGACACGAGATTTATAGTGGTTCGGCTATCTCCGGCCTACGTCCACTCCAAAAGTTAATCTTTTATTGATGTTCTTCGCTGGTTACAACCGATTACAGCAAATTATAATGATAAAATTCGAGTATAACAGCAGTGATGGAGTACAAAGTTGAATCAGGCAGAGTCTGGACGTTGAGAAGCCAAAGATCAAGAAGATCATTTTTTCTGTATGCCCTGGGGCTCTATTTATAGGTGTAGGAGGCTGATATTTCGCTCAGATCTTGGGAGACTCCTTCTGGCACGTGGGTAGGCCCACGTGCCCAAGCCCATGAAGTTTCGGCCCGATCCGTGATCGATACGAACGAATTTCGTATCGATCAGGATTTCATCCGATGGAGTCGAAACTTGGTGCGAACCTTCCTTGACTTGTATGCAAGCTCCTGTGAAAATTTCGTGGCATTTGGACTCATGGTTTAGGAGATAATTGATCGATATGAATTGGGATTTTCAGTTGGATGCCTCGTTCGACTCGATCAATTTCGCATCGATACTTGATCGCATCGATACCGTGCACGCGCTTGGTGATGACGTGGCCCAATCTTCAAGGTGCGATCCATTTTCCACGCCGCGTTGAATGTTTCTTCCTTCGAATCATGCATATTTCTAGTTCGTGTCCGTTACTTCGTATCCATCTTCGCATGCCGTTCGTTTCCTCTGGCCGCTCCTCTGTTCGTATCCATCGACCAACCTTCCTTCATATCGACTCGAAGTATCCAATGTCGATCGATACGAACAACATCGATTCGAAGTAGTCCATGCTGATCGATGCGAATATCATCGATTCGAAATATACTGTTATGCTCCATCTTGATCGATGCGAAATCATCGAGTCAAAATCAATTTAGCTTTCCTACCTGATCGATACGAACATACTGTTCGTGTCCATGCTGGTCGATACAAATAGTATCGATTCGAAGTGCACAACCGAGTCCATTCCCATCGAGTCGAATAGCACCGAGTCGAACAACACCATATCCTTCTCCCTGATCGATACGAATGCCTTGTTCATATCCATGGGTATCGATACGAAATGCATGGATACAAACAGTATTGATACCAAACCTGTTTCTTCCAAAATTGATCCATCCATATCTCGAGCATACGAACTCCGATTGACCTAAAATTTGAAACGTAGCTTCTCTTAGCCCTGTTCATCATTCCCAATCGATTCCGCCTTGATCGAAGCTCGGAAAATTTTTGACGACATCGATTGAAGCCTTGTTTCCAACCGATTTCCAATCCTGATATCCATCTTTCCTAGCCAATTTATTGATATTCTAGCCTTTACCAAAAGGTGGGATAACAATCCTGGTGGCATATAAAGATTGCTCTGACAAAATGAAATAATATCATGGTCAAAAATAATATATAGACATTTAATGAACCGGATTAGAAACAATGTACAATCTCCAAAAGAAATAAGTGCTTACGTGAATTTGCTATCAGTAAGAAATGCAAATACTATTTTACTAACTTAATTTATGTTAACAACACTAATATACACTAACTTTGTTTTCTAAAATACAATATTGGTATTATGACATAACATTCCTTATAAAAGAGAAATTCAATTATGAAGAAATGATACCAATAATAGAAAAATGGACATTAGATAGCTTAGACCATAGCATATCATGAAATATTATTTACCCAAGGTAAGTAAATTAAATAATATTCATTATATTAGTAAAAAAGAAATTATGAAAACTGCATATATTCAATGTTTATTACAAATAATTACAATCCAAACTACAAAAATTTGCAGGGATATCCGCAAGTAGTTGCACGAAAATATGCAAATACTTGTAGGGAAATTTGTAGATACTTGCAGGCAAAACTGCAAATATTTGCACCGGAATATGCAAATTTTGCAGTGAAATCTGCAAATATTTTATATTGAAAAACCATTTTAACTGAAAATTTACTAAAAAACAAGCATTTTAGGAAAAGCAACAGATAAGGATAAAAAAATCATCAGAGGAAGAAAAGAAAAAAACAGAAGAAATAGAAATATTCGAAGTAATGAAAAATGTATGATGAAAAAAAATGAAGAACTGACTAGAGAAAATTTAAAATTGAAGAATGAAGTATATATTTGACAAAAAAAACTAAACAAAATGACTAGAGATTTAATGGATGTGACAGGTGATAATGAAGAAGGAGAAGATGATGAAAAGGAGAACGAAGAAAATTCTAACATTTCATTTTAAATTCCTAAAGTACAATTATGATTCCCAAAAGAAGACGAAGGTGATAACGATGATGAAAATGAAATAGAAAATGAAGGATTAGATGATGAAGCAGAAATGAATTTATGATAATGATGAAGAGGAAAAAATAAAAAATGACGATGATGAAGACAGGAAAGATGATAAAAATGTCAAAGAAAATAAAGTGATACTGATGAAGATGAAGATGAAACTGAAAATGAAATACAGGAAATAGAAGTAGAATAAGAAAAGAGTAATGAAAATGAAAAGAACGAAAAAAACAAAGATGATGAATACAGAAGTGTGGGAAAAAATAAAATGAAGAAAAAGAAAATGATTAAGAAGAGGAAGATGATACCGATGAAACAGTAGATGAACAACAATATGAAATTCAAAGAACAGACATAAAGAAGGCATAGGAAAGCTTAGAGAGTCAAGAGAAAGTAGAAAAGAAACAACAAGAAGAACAATATGATAAGAATAAAGAAAAAGAACCGAATTAAATGAAAGTGAAGAAAGGAAAGATGAAGCAAAATGAAAAAAACATTGAAGAACAAAGGGCTAAACTATATAATGACCGCCCAGGATTCAGATTTATGTCATGTGAAATCAACATCAAAAATCAAAACATAATTTTGCCATAAGATATATAATCAATAGAAAAACAAGTAAAAGAAGAAGTGGAAAAAACCAAAAAAATATTGCAGCAACAAGAAGAAAAAGAAAAATCTCCAAGCTCAATGATTAAGAAAATAAAAACAGGAAATAAAACTACAAAGACAAATGACCTAAACCTTCTATATGATCTTGTAACAAGAAAATCAATTGAGGGAGTAAAGGAGAAAAGGGAAGAAGAAACTAGAACAGTTGAAGACATGCAAAAAGAAACAGAATCAAAACCTGAAACTAGAGCAGTGGAATTCATTGAAGACAAAAAATGAAAATGAGCAAAACTGCTATAAAAAGGTATTTACAAGAAGAACAAAAGGCACTGCTACAACAATTCTTCGATGAAGCACAAGAACTAATAGAAAGTTTAAACTATAAATATTAAAATTTGTAAAAAAATAATAATATTTATAATTACGTGTTATAGGGTTGTTTAAGAAAATCAAGAAGACGATAGAACAATAGCAAAATCAGTAATGATGGATTTGGTCGATGGAAGATTCTTGGATGGAATGGTAAAACAATATACAAAAAATAACAATATTTTAAGGAAATCTGCAAATATTTGCATATATATTTTTAAAATCTGCAAATATTTGCAGCAAAATCTACAGCCATTAATCACTTTATATTTGATATTTACATACAAGATTGCTTAGACTTAATGGAAATACAAACAAAAAGATAAATAGCGATTTATATTTGCTAATGATAAAGACATCTGATGATTGTAAGTTGTCCAACTAAGCAACATTTAACTTTATCATGTCTGTCATAATGACATTAGATTATTTTTACATAAATTTATCAGTCTGAACAACCTACTCCACATTTAATCCCAAACTGCCCCACTTCTCTTTAAATTTTGTCTCCCCAATCTCTCCACTCAATCCCTCTTCCTATAATCAACACCAACAATTGCAGGTTTTTGATAATTCTAAATCGATTTTTATTTGCCAGCTACTACATTACAAACCTACATGCTTCAATTTGACTATGGTCTATTGCTGCTATATGTTTCCAAACCCTGGGCAATTTTTTCTTCTATTCCTTTCTCATTCATTTTTTATATTTCCATCTTAATATACTTATTGCCTATAAGTTGAGGATGTTGCGGCTATGTTTTTCCATAGTTTAAGCTATTGCTATTGAATTTTTGGATCCATCTACACATCTTTCTATGGGAGAAACATAGAGTTTGATCAACACTTTTAACAAAATAAATCCTTTGTTGACATGCAACTAAACTCATATATATATATACACACACGACTCACCTCCATTATTTTTCAATATGTGGAACTATTCTTTTCCATTATGCACCCATTAGCTACATTCAATGCAAGACACCCTAAAAATCTCTATCTTGGCTTGTATTCATTTGTGTATCCTCTGCTATGCCAACTTTAGTGCCTACACCATATTGAGAATTTGTTTACATGCCAATCTACCAGATCATACATATTACATACCATGGTCTAGCTCCACTTTAAGTTTGACTACTTAAGCCTAGTCTGCTAACTATCACGATTTACATATCTCTTGCGCATTGTCTGAGGCATAAATATCGGCTCTGATACCATGTTATTATTTCATGAATCCGTCCGTACATCCTTCCGTGGGGGCAACATAGAGTTTGATTAACATCTACAAAAGAAATCTCTTGTTGTTACATACAACCAATTCATACATATCAGTCCAGCTCTATTATTTTTCACAATGTGGGACTATTGTTTTTTCTAATTCGGGCTCATTATCCACATACAACACGAGACATCCCAACAAATCTCCACCTACATATAAATAGGCTCTTTCATTGTCACTCGTTACCTATTGTCGACCACACAACCAACCAATCTATAAAGGTTTCCATCATTCAATACTCCTCTCATCACAATATGACCACCCTTCATCACTCTCAAAACTCCACCTCAAGTCTCATAAGTGCAACCAAGGCGATCCAGCTGACCAAGAGAACTAAGATTATGCGAATTAGTAGGTACATGCCTCATGCATGATACTTCTCTAACTACACTATCATGCATAAGAAACTGGATAGATTCAATACAACAAACTGGTGGATATACTCCATTAGCGGTCCTTATCATGTTGATGGTCTTCTTATAATAAGAAAAGCACCTCGCGTCACTGCATATGTGAAAACTAGCATCTAAATCCATCTTCCAAGGCTTAACATTACTAATGAGGACATCAAAAGAAGTATCACTATTGCTACCTACAGCTATGTCGACTCGTTTATTGCTATCACCGTCATTATATATAGTCTTCCTTTGATCCCTCTTATACGATTCACATCTGTTGCGCATATGACCTTTTTTACAACAATAATAACAAACAATACTTTTCGACATACCTTTACCATTAGCAAACTTTTTCTTTAATTTATATCCCACTTTGAGTCTCTTACATCCATAGCCTCATCCCGAATTTATTTCAAGATTGACCCTTTCCATTTATGATCTTCATTCAATATACTACCCCAAATAGCATCCAAAGAGACGATTCTGTTAATATTAGAGTTACTCAATGACAAAACTGATGTTTCCCAACTATCTTAAAACGAACTCATCAATAAAAGAGCCTATAATTCATCATCAAATTTGACCTCCATAGTTTTCAAATAATTTATTACATCTTGAAATTCGATTAAACGCTCTGCTACATACTTCTCTTCATCCAGCCTCAACCGAATCAAGTTCCAAATAAGGAAAAGCCTTACTAGTAGCACTTTTTGACCCATATAAAGATACCAACTTTTCCAATAAAACCTTCAAGGATTTACAACTAGCCACATGGTGAAAAAGTGAATTCTCAAGATATCGGCGAATCAATGCAATCGCCTTTGTGTCCGTCTTCTTCCATTTTCCCTCCTCTATATTTGAGGGCCTCCTCCAATCACCTATAATCGGCTCATGAATGTCGTTAAGGTATTAAATATCATCTTAGGCTTCCACATACCCCAATTTTTTCCATTAAAAAGAGCAACCTTAGAGAAGGAAGTTATATTTGACATCTCAACAATTACCAAATCTAAAGTTATCCTTAGACTTGCAATGATCTAGCTTCGATACCAATTTGAATTTCTAGTTTCATCCGCACATCTCTCCGTGAGGGCAACATAGATTTTGGTCAACACATTTAAACAAAAGAAATCCCTTGTTACATGCAATCAACCTCATATATATACCGATCCACCTCTATTATTTTTTACAATATGAGACTATTTTTTTCTAATATGTGCCTGTTACCCGCATTCAATGTGTAGGACCCCAACAATTTCCATTAATTTGCTTCTATTCCCATAATTTTGGATTGTGGTACTTGGTAATGGCTAAATTTTACTTCTATATCCATATTTCGGTAAAAAAAAGTTGCTATGTACTATGCATTTATTTTTGCATTTGAAGAATTAGTGCATACCAATGACAGGAAAAGCTAACTGGGCATTAATGACTCAAAATGGAATATGTAGCATGAGTGTAAAAAGGTTTGTACATTACATGTTATATACTTGTTTAATTTTTTATGTCGGTAGTTTGGTTAATTTACTAAAAATAATAGCTGACTATTGGCTTACAATATTATGATGTTCAAACTTCTTAAAATGATATGAAGTTTCATGGTTTAGGAAACTCATTTAACACATATGTAACTTTTTTTGGTTTTTGAAAATAGCCCAAGAAATTGTAGAAACTATATTTGAAATTCTAAATATTTTGAAATAAGTATTCATTAGTCATATTGTATTTAGTTATTATTTCTTATAACTATTTTATAGCTAATAAGTTGTTTCATATTTGTCAATTTAACCAATTCATTTTTTTATTTTTTATTTAAAATGGATATATAATATATTTTGTATCCCGTGTAAGATTTTTAAGTATGTGCACACAATTTGATTAACAAAACATTTCTTTACTTGAGCGTTGTTGCCGAAAATGGAAAAAGGAGTTATCTTCCTTTAAGTTTGAATATGTATTCGCTGCTTTAGACGAGTACATTCATTGTGCTGATAATTTAAATTCTTTAGCATACCACATCAAAAATATACCTTTTCATCCGTATATGCAAATGTTTTAATTTATTGCTATAATTTTAATTTTGGTCTATTATATTTTTTAATGACTGCTACATTGATGCTAAACTTTACTACTACTTTTTTCTTGTGTAGTATTCTGTATGTATAGTTCTTCATTAATCAAGTAATTGAACAACTTTAATATTTTGTCCGATTGTTATATTGAAAATTTTTCTAACCCTTGTGAAGCATTCCTGCTTTAAAATTATTTTAATTCACAAGGTATTTCACAATAATACGCATAGTACCATTAATTTGTATTATCAATTTGCTTCCACATACTTATTTCCTTTAACATTCAATCAATTTATCACTTCAAGTTTGCAAAAATTAACGCTCTTCTATGAACAGATCTACTGGATAGAGTTAACTTTTGGAATATAATTTATATTCATTAAGACATTAAAAATGAGAAAATTCATGGATGAAAATCCGGATGTTTAATTTTTTCAAACTAACTGCAATATGCGTTGGTGATTTCACATTGACTTTTAATTGCATAGCATTAACTATTATTCATTGCAATATTCTATGTTTAGTATTTTAAGTAATTATATTTATGGAACAACATATATTAACTTTGCACTAATGATAATGATGATTAAATCAAGAAAATCATAAATAAAGTAAGTTTCACAAATAATTTACACTAAATGGTTAGATTTACTGATTCATCATTTATATGTTCAAAATTTCTCGCTTGGATTGAATTACATAGGTGAGTTTTCTTGATCGAACTATATATTCTTCTGTTTAGCATTTTATGGTAAGTTTTATTACTTTACACCATGGTGGATTGAATTATATATTCCCCCACTAATTTACATTCTGTGGTAAGTTGATTTCTTGGATCAAAACTTGCAGTGTTATTAATATATAAAATCAATGATCATTAAGAGGGAGCATATATGCTATTTGGATTTGGACTTTTTCTCGATGGTCTATTCTTGACTCTTACTGTTGCATTAATGGTAAGTTTTATCAAGTTGCAATAGCAGTTATTTTCTTAACTTTTAATCACATTCCTATACATACTAACTTAGATAGGTTTGATTTTCCAATGCAATCCTTGCTATAAAACTATAGTAACTCTAAAGCTTGATATTTAATTACTATATAAAATGCATAAGAAATTATTTCTCATTTGCATCTCAACTTTAATATGCATTTTATTTACATTTAATCTCTTAGCATTTTATTTGCATCTTATCACTTAGTCATATGTAAAATAGGCTTTGTTTTTAGTATGTTACGCATATTTTAAATAATCATTCTACAGTTGAGATATAATGCACATGTTAATTATGTATACATTTCACTTCCCTTTATTTATCTATAGTAGAAAGGTAAATTAGTTTGTGGTTTTAGTAGTTTGACGACTTACTATATATGCCAATACGGTTTTTTTTCCTAAAATCTACTTCATGCAAATGTAATTGTTTTAGTTTAGCATGGTATTACTTTTTGATGCATTGCCATGGTTTAATAATATGTGTCAACTATTATTCCTTGCAATTTGAAGTAACTAAAATTATGTTGCAATATAAATTAATTTGGCATTTATGTAGTAGCAGTCAAAACAGTTATGGCATAAATAGAGATTTTTTTATGTATACACTAAACAATAATTTTTGTTACTTAAGCATTTATTAATATGGTAACTGAATTATGTATTTCCTTGAGTTTGCATTTATTATATGAACCATTCACTGCATTAATGGTTATATTGATTATCAAATAGAACATTTAGCAAAGCATAACTTTTTCCTTTTTTTGAACTTTAGCTCTACACATTCTCTGACCTCATATAGATTTGATGTTTACTAAAAATGTTTGTAGCTCTCTCAAAATTCCAATTCACAACTACGAAAACTTTAATATGCATATTACACCAACCATATTTTTATTAAAATAGATCATCATTTAATGTTTTTGATTTAGCAACTTTGTGTGTCACGATAACCATGAGTTAGATTCTTGCAAACCAGATCTTGGTCTATCGGAATAGCTACACTTACTTTTAAAAGGAAGCTATTTATGTCAAGAACTTGCCACATGCCCACAATCACGTATAGCCATTAAAAACGATGATTCAACTTTACTTTTGACATCAAAGGAACTTTAAAATAATTGGTCAATGCCAAAAAGTCAAAGAATGATGATGTAAAAATGGAGAATCTTAAGTGAAGCCTTCAAGCACCACTATGATCCGCCGAACCTGAAGTGCATAGTTAAATAGAGGTAAACAAAGGAGAAAAGTGTCCGCCGACCGGCTACTTCAATTTTCCTCGAGACTGGGGGCATAACTCAAGTACCAGCCACTGACCGAGACAGTGTAACATCGAAATTCGACTCGACATTTGGTTATGACCCTAATCCATGACTTCGGGACCTAACGACCAAACTCAAGTTCGACTTAAAAACTAAAAGCCTCACGAGTACATTGAATGGAAACACGAGTGCAGAAATGCTTAAGTGAATAGACACATAGTTATGCTGAAAAACAAAATGGAATCTCATTTCAACTATTCTTCAAAAGAAAACGTTAAGTGCAAAAATTATTTCAAGAATTCCTATAGGCAGGGACCGAACCTGCATCTATACACGGCCTACAGAAAGCGAAAGGAAATTCCTACCTATTTACTAAAAAAGGAAACAAGAGGACATGTCTACTCCTTTGACTTCTTCTTCGGTGTTGATCCACTGGAGCTACCGCTCGGCTGTTTTTTTGAGCCTTTGCCTCCCCGGCTTCCTTTTGCTGGTTGGTCTTCGGCCGGGGGAATTATAGCGGTCTCTTCCTCCGAACTCATGAGGATTGGAATACTTTATGAATGCGGAGCCGGAGGAATAGTGGCACTTTTAATGTAGGAAGACAAAGGAGGCACGCCAGTATCTACGATTGTGCCACCAGGAGAAATCATACGCATAGGGACCGGGCCGGGACCTGCCATACCACTTCCAACACTACTGACCCGCTTGTCCTTCTCTATTTCAGCTATGATTTTTGCCATTATCTCATCAGCCCTTTGTGCGCTAACACCCGCTGGAATACTGCTAGTCGGGCTCGAGGAGCTAGTTATAAACACATCTTCACCTATATCGAAAGGCAGATCAGTGATTGGGTTGCTTTTGTGGCTGAGGAGTTCTTCCATCATTTGTTTGTCAAGAACGAAACTGCTCTCGTGAACCTCCCTGGTTGATGTAGCGGCCATTGTGGTCGTTGCCTCCATCATAATCGCCTCCTGCTCATGATGCAATTCTTGGGTTGCAGGAGGAACAGTTGGCGCATCATCTATAACTGAATAAAGATAAGAGAAGATATTAGTGACATCTTCCGACAATGCTCCTGCATTTAAGCGAATAGACAGAGTGTTCAGAGTACCTTCCTCAGATTGGCTCACATGCTGAGCCGACGTGCCTTCAGAAGCATGTTCAAGTACTAGAATATGTGCGGCCAGTCAGGGTCGTATGTCGGAACAGCTGGAGGATCAACTGCGGAAGTAAGCTCAGGCTGGGTTGCTGCAGAAATTTCGGGGCTAACTTCGTGGTGTTCAACTCCAGACCCCTCTCCGTTGTCCAAGAACTTGGTGGCTAGTTTCTCCTTTTCAAAAGTAACAATGGCATCGTGAAGAACTTTTCTCTCATCTTCGGTTAATATTCGATTCTCTAACTCGAAGTCGTCAATAGATGTAGTGTTGCGGTCTGCTTTCTCATCCTCTACCAAGTGGCACCAAGCATTGTACATATGTAGCGGTTAGTCATCGAGCCAGCCTAGGTTGCGATGTTTCAAGACATTGACATTATAAGTGACTAGGAGGTCTTCGATATCACCTTCCAACCTGGTGTATGTCGCTCTAACCTCAGTCTCAATTTTGGCCTGGGTTTCTTGGACCTTTAGCTTGGCCGCATCTCGCTCGTCCCTGAGTACCACGGCCTGCTCATACACCTCTTGGGTAGCTCTACTAGCATCGTCTTTTTCCTTGGTGACTTCAGAAAATTTAGCTTTTAGCTCCTCAAGCCTTTGAGCACCGCATCTCTTTCAGCCATGATTGTGGTGGTCCGGTGCCCCATTTCCTCGACCAAGGCTAAATGTATTCACCTCATCTCCTCCATCTTCCGGGTTGCCTCGTCGGCTCTCTTATTAGCCTCCATTTCCGAATTTCTCGAAGACTCATTTTCATTGTTTAGCACCTGAATTATGCGGTCCTTCTGAGCGAGATCAGTTTCTCGATTGTCTTTGCCCGCTCAAAGGCCACCGCTAATACTTTCTCTGCAGTCTTCATCCATTCTCGATATTGACTATAAACATCATATATGTAGTCATGTATCGTCCGTTCTGCCTCATTGGGAATTCGCTTTAAGTGCGGAGGAAATATGAAGCCGTCGAAGCAGACATTTGGGAAATCCTTCTTCAACTTAGCGATTCTAATTGCTCCATCCCCGGTAGGTTCTATGGCGACTTGTTAAGTAGTAACGGGGGTCTCAGTCTCGATCCTCCGATATTACTCGTCGGGCCTTGAAGTTTGAGGAGGTGGTACTTGACGATAAGTTTCCAAAGGATGTCTACCGGAGCCAGAAGGTTTGGGAGGAACTCAGAGTGGCAGAGAGCGCGACCGTGAGCAGAGCCTATAATCCCCTTCCTTCTCCCTTTCCCGGTGCTCACGCTCTTGATTGGAATGGCGACAGTCATAGTCACTGTCAGACTCGCGCCTGTGAGACTCGAAGTAAGAACTAGAAGAACGACGTGCGGAGCGGAGACTACCAAGCATCGAGCCTTGCCTTACCATTGTGTCTATGAAATGAAAAGGAAATTGGAATTAGTTATCCCCTGAAACCGAAAAACATGTGATGGTAAGTTGTACGGTGCTTTGTGTGTGTGCATGTGCAAACCCCCCAACCAACCGATTGTGGCGGCTCTGCTTGCAGGAGTCGGCTCCCCTACATCTAAAGCACTCCAGCCTGCCTCGGTTTCCAACCCGAAGTCTTAAAGTGAAGTCAGATCGTCTGGGATTGGGACATCTTCCAACCTTCCAACGAGCTCTCCATTTGCGAAGGAGGAATCTCCCGACTAGTAGCGGGCAAAGACACCACAACGGTTTTGCGCCTTAGAAATTTGCGGGCAACAGTCTTGCCTTTTCTTTTTCCCAATGCTTGAGGGTCCTGCGAAGGCACAACCATGGGCTCGTCTCTAGCTAGCAAACTCTCGTCATCGCCTTGTTCGGTTATATCAATTCTGGGAGTTCTTCTTCTTTGCCTCGCTAGAGCCGTCCTAAGAACTCCTGCTAGTCCTATCTCTGATCTCTATCGATCAGCCCCACGACAATCAAATTCTCATCTGTGAGGACTTCATCGATCTCCCTATATTCGACTGGCACCGCTTGAAGAACCCCTACTATTTCTTTGAACAGGACTCCTTCGGGTCATGGAATCGAAGCTGTATAAGAAGCAAAGTGTTAGACTCCACGTCAATTAATATTATCCAATTAATCGGCAAAAGGGTTGGATCACTTACGTTTGACTAGCCAGCGTCTGGCGAATCTTGACGGACACCGAACAAAGAACCATTCGATTTTAAAATAGCTAAGCTTGCTCCAAGCTTCCGCAACTACCTGGCAATTTCTAACCGCTTCCAGAAAAGTGAAAGAAGGGTTGTCCCCACGACTTTTTATGTTGAATAGGTATATGATCTCTTCTACAGTTGGAGGTCGGATGAGATGCTCCATGAAAATAACAAATAGATTATTGAGCAAAGCGTACCTGTTTGGGTGCAACTAGGACAGAGCGATCCTCAAGTAAAGCAATACTTCCCGGATGAACTGATTGAAGGGAGGAAGCGTCCCGGCTACACACATGAATCTAATGCAAGTCGTGTATCCCTCCGGGGGGTTGTTAGCTCTATCTTCCGGCCCCGGTAATAAGACATCATTTAGCGGCAACCCATGTCTTAGGCAAATACTGCCTAACATATCTTTGGAGATATTAGAGCAGACAGAATCCAACGAGTTCATAATAAAAACTGCTCCCGGTAGCTCATCCGGAGCAGGTCTAATTACTTCAGCTGCGATAGTTGGCATTTCAATTACGGAAGAGGCGGACTCTGAGCATCCTGCGACTGAGAACTTCCGGGTTCCATAGCTATGGCACCTAGTAAAAATTATCGTTAGACAACAATAAACCCGTGCTTCCCCTGGTGTGAAGTGTGTGAATGTGTTCTGCAGTGCAGTGCTACATGATACTTAGAATTCTATAGAATTTGTGAGATGTTCAAACGACAAGACTTCGAGATTCAACCGGAGTGACCGTCATCGTTGACGGTCACAACCGTGCCATTCAGATTTTGGAGAACGATCCAAGTTAGAGTTCGTCAAATTTGTCAAGTTACAGTTCTATCAACGAGGTTTGAAGGGCAGTCAGATATGCAGTCAAACGGTTAAGTCCAATTATGCAAGACAAAAGCTCAACGGACTCAAGTGTTCGAGTGTACAAAGTTTCCATCAAAGTTCGAACTTGGATCGATCACCGGAAGCCCAATTCATATCGATCAAAGAAAAGCAAGCTTCGTATCGATAGGAAACACTCACTTTCATATCGATCGCCTACAAATAATTCATATCGATCATCGGTTCCTCAACTTCGTATCGATCACACTGCCAATACTTTATATCGATCACTTCATATCGATATGAATTTTCGCCACTCCAGACCGATACGAAGCTCCCTCTTCCACCCATCGGTTCCAGACCAATACGAATTCCCTGTCCCTGATCGATACGAAAGGCATTCCTTCTTTCCTCCATCGATACGAGGTCAAAGCCAAGGATCCTTCCACCGATTCTTTCGTATCGATCATCATTTCTTCTTCTCCAAACAACCTGAACGTTGTTCTCTCCTCCCTCAACCATACTCCGAACCAACTCCGGCCTCAACATCACCAGAATCGGCCATGGTTATGAGCGAATTGGCATAAGAACTCGAGTCTCATCGTTCTAAAATGAATTATTTCAACTAATTACCTAATTGAAGCAGTTAGTTCGAGAGATTAAAAGGTTTGAATAGTTTGAAGGCAAAGGCAGTTTCTTCTTTCCAAGCTAATGATCGATACGAAAGAAGTGTGTAGGAATGAAGGCAAGTAAAAATTTGGCTAAGTCCAAAATGAATTTATATGGGTGCAAAACCAAGGGGAAGAAACGATTTGTCTCCCAGTAGCATGGACCGGTCGAAATGGTTGAAGCCAGATCGATACGAAGGTCACTGTGCAAATCAACATTAAGCGGTCTCCTATATCATTGATACAATGAAGCTTATTCGTATCCATCAATCCAGAACGGTCTGAAGAACAACATTTCGTATCCATCAGCTATCATTCTCATGTGTCATCGATACGAATGCCGCTGCCAAGCCCAGTTTAGACCGTTTGTTTTCCATCGATACGATATTGCCAATTTTGTATTCGTTCATTCAAAAACTGCAAGGGCTCATATCCATCGATACGAATCATCTCAAAAGGCCAACTACTTCGTATCGATAGCCATCGATATGAAGCATACATTCCAACTTCTCAAATTGATTCAGGAGAGGATCGATACGAAGGAAGGACTAAAAACAACCATCGAACATTGTTACACCTAGAATTTCACATCGATTCAGGAGAGGATCGATACGAAACATGATCCAAATGGAAAAACTAAAGAACTTGATAACGACCCGTGAACGTGCAGATGTGAACAGGAGTCAAGTTAACATACGTGCATGTATGACGAACTAACATTCAATTTTCAAAATTGACAGGAATTGAATGCTCACCTGATGACAGTCAAAACAGTGAACAACGAATTGCTAGCACTCGACACTCAGTTACAATGAAACACTGCATGATCATTGGCAGTCAACAATTCATCCTTTATATTATTGAAAATTGATTAAAGCTTACATCTTTCGATGAAAAAGCAACGACTATTCAACAAATCAGATAGGACTTTTTAGGATAAAGAATGTAGCTTTTCAAAGCATGTCATGTTCATAAAAGACGTACTTTGGGGGGCAAATGTAATCCCGCATTTTGGCAAGGCCGTGACACCAAGGGCTTGACTAGAAACCAAAGACAATTTGACTCGAGGATCGGCTATACATATGTTCACTATGGAAGCTGGCAAATTTTGTCCGAGTCTGGATCGTGCTACAACTAACATGGTGCGACAAACAAAGCTATGAAAGCCAACGTTCAAAATTTCAGGTCAATCGGGGTTCATATGCTCAAGATATGGATCGATCGAGATCAAGAAAATCAACCTCATTTGTATCCATACGATTTCGTGTCCATCCATGAAGGAAGAGTCAGTTCGTATCCATCAACTTCAGTTCTCCTTCGTATCCATCCATTTCCCTCGTATCCATCAAGTGCTGGCATCGATCAGATTTCATCTACTTGGCTCTAAACCCTCTTCGTATAAATCCTCCCAACCACAAAGTTCGTATTGATCGGCCAATGGTCGATACGAAGCTTCGCACCAAATATTCGATACAAAGAGCACGTAATAGATCAATATGAATGCCACCATTCCCTATCGATAAGAAGCAACCCATAGTTATCGATACAAATCCAGCGGTAGAGATCGATACGAAATGACATCCAAGGATCGATACGAAAGGAATTATGTTAGATCGATACGAAATAGCTTGGTCAACCAGAGGAAACGTTCACTGGGCACTAAAAGTGGATCTTCACGTGATTGCCGATCCACGTCATCAAAGCGCGACCGATCGACACGCACAAGCATCGATACGAAGTGATCGATTCGAACATGGATCGATACGAACTCTACAACCAACTGCAAATACGAACTTGGATCGATCATAACTCAAAAATCTACAAGTCCAAATGCCACCAAATTTTCACAGGAGCTTACTTACCACTTCATCAATGTCTCTGATCGATCTCAGCTCAAATGGGTGTTGGTTGGATCAATACGAACAAGATTGTGATTGATCAGGGATCGATCCCAAATGACCTCGGATCGATCAAGTGGGCCCACCCACGTGGGAGAAGGGGTATTCCGAGATCTAAGTCAGATATTTCCAGACTACGCCTATAAATAGCATCCCTACGCCTTTAGAAAAATTGACTTCTGATTCTGCTACACCGATACTCTGCTGGGAAACCATTGTAACTCGAGTGCTTGAGTATTCTCTATTGTAATCATTTAGTAGACATCAATAAAACATCAAACTTTCCAAAGTGGACGTAGGCTACAACGCCGAACCACTATAAATCCCTGTGTTCTTGCATTTCTGTTTGTCTGTTTTGGCATGTTTGTTAGATTAGCCTCTTTTTACATTTATATTCTTCATTCTAATCTCTTCAAATATGTCAGAAGAGTGTTGTGCCCAATTTTGGTACAAACACGATCCATATATAGAATTGATTATATGAGATGAAATGAAATTAACTAACCTAAACGAACACATAGCATTAGAATGTCTAATAAGTATTCTCGCACGTCTAATAGAAACTATGAGTTTCTTATTGATGTCGAAAATATATAATCCTATATTGTTTAATTAAACCATTGAGAGTGTCGACTCTATATGGTATGATGTGCAAATCCAGAAAATTCCAAGTACGCTATCAAAATGTAGATTTTGGTGGTCGTAACTGAAGGGATATGATCCATTGACCACGACTGTGTCTTTATGAGTAAGACTAATGCAATTGGAATTAAATGAGCAATGTTGATAAGAATAATATCGCAAATTTCGATTGTTGAAATTAGCGTAATAGGTTCGATATTCAACACGTTCAAGTCAATTCAGATTTACTCACAAAATTATTGCTTGATAAGTCCTAGTGTTTTAGTATGTATGTATTGAAACAGAAAATTCTAAATAACGATTTAGAGTAAGTTATTTACACATATTAACCAAAAATGTCTCAAAGTCAGTGGGAGTGATATTGAGTTTGTGAGTCTTTGGATATGATCCAAGAAATGATACGAAAGCATCATTTTATAAGCATCCAGATTGAATAAGTATTATGGTAGAATATCAAATAGTTTGATTTTCAATCAAAGTGCAGAGGAAGCGTGTGTTCATAAGAAAGAACGTTAAAGGTACATTGATATTTCTAAACTATAAGTAGTAAACAACACGTTGTTGATTTTAACGATGTACTTGTGTTAAAATCAGTCTTAGTTGTTTTAATACTCAATATTGGATTAATAAATGATGTCTTTTATAGTAAGTATAAAAGATGTCAGGAATGTCCCAAATGATATGCAAGGACACCTTATTAAAATGTTTAATACGTAACATGTAAGATTGATTTCTTTGCATTGGCAATAGGAATTATCATACATGTTATGTTGTCTATGATATCATGATTTGTTCATGTATTAGATACATGAAGCAAATATCAAATCCAAATTGATATCACTAAATGGTTGTTTGAAATGTTCTCATATTTTATGAAATACTAGAGAATTATTTACAGAAACAATAAATTCCATATGAAGGAATGTTTAGATTCAAACTTTCAAAAGTAATATTGAGTATAATATGTCAATAACAAATCTTTAAGTTGGAAATGTTCCGAATGAAAGACCGTGGCTGATTCAGTGAAAAAAGGCTAGGTACATAGCCTTGAATAGCGCCGCAATAAAAACAATGTATATAAAAATATAAGTGCACAAATTTATAACTGAGCCGATTCCAAATGTTGAGAATCTCATGACAGTTATATGATAACAATGTCATGATATAGTTCGTAACAGAACTTAGAGCTCACTTAAAGCCAAGAAACATACTCCAAATTGTTCCACATGATAAAACAGTTTATCACCGTCGGAGAGAATTAATTGACAGAGTAGATTATTAAAACATAATATCATACCCGTTCATAAAGGGACTGATACAATTGGTTTTGAGAATACCGATTGGAGAAGTTGGAACAAGATTCCATAATTGACCCTAAGTGCAAGTGGGAGATTAATAGAATTAGGGGTATGCCATAGGGGCAATTATATAATTTGTTACATATATCTAACTCGTTGACCAATCTTGTTAGAAATAAAGGTATTTTTTTCTATTATATACTTAATATAATGTGTTTATATTAATTAATCAATTTAATTAATAGTATATTTAATAGAAAATCCAGAAATGATATGTTTTGTGATAATAGTTACAAAGTATTGTAACCGTGAGTAATTTATCACAATGAAACAAATATACCATTTTAAATGTTCCTAGTCAAGGTGCATCGAGACTGGATATCGATGTATCCAATGAGACTAGAGTACGTAACGCTCTCTAAATGTTGGGCAGTGTATTACTCATGACCGTTGGAGGCACCAAGGGGTTACGTACTGATAGTTATTGAATAAATATGGAATGACTCACTCGATAGTTTTCTGTTGGTTAATATACCTAAGGTTAAGCGGAGATATCGATGTGACTAATTTACACAGTTCTCTCGACTTAAGAATACTGTTGATCTTCAATGTGGAAGCTCCGGTTTGATTATAGTTAAATTATGGCACGACGTCCATCGATTGGCTATAGTTGGGTCGAGTGGAAGCATTAGAAGTGAAACACTATTCAAGAGTGGATTCGTCTCCTCAGTTATATAAGGTTAGTATCACGGTCAATTGAAGTCAACTCAAAGTCAAAGTCTCTGGCCAGAGCATTTTAGTTAATAATAATTGTTATTATTGAACCAAGGACTTTGTGTTTGGACTATAAAGTTGAATGTGGATGATATTGGAATTTTGACCATTACCAAATTCCATAAGTCCTAATGTGATATAATTTTGACGAAGAGAATTGGTGCAAATAATTGTCACTATTAGGTACCGCTTATGGTAAGTAAAATTGGATTTTACCAAAAGATGTATAAGCGATAAATTCGGCCAAAATGTCACACCGCCTGCTAAGCGACGTGTGAACGTTAATATTCGAATAGTTCGATATTAATTGCTGACTGAATTTACACCTTTGATTCGCACAAGCGTGATGATGAATTCTCTGAAAATCCACCTGATTTAATTAATTTATAAAATATTGTAAATTGATTAGATTAACTGATATTTGAGAAATATTAATTATTATTTATTTGATGTTTGGAAGTTTTTTATAATTATTCTAACGCATTTATAAAAGTTATATTTGCGCACATTAATATATGATATCAATGTAATTTAAAGATAATGGCATAAAATGATTTATGGAAATTTTATGTCAATTGTTGACATGATTTATGGAAGTTTTATGTCATTTGGTGACTTATCACATGTAAAGAAAGGACTGGAGAGAGAGAACAATCGAGGGAATTAATTAGGGAAATTTTAATTAAAGAATGGGAAAGGTTTCATTCTTTCAAATAAAATATATTATCTAATTCATTCTGTACGTACAATTCATTTCTTTTTCATTCAGTCTATTTCTTTCTCTTCTCTTAACTTTTCATGGCAGAAAACAAAAAAATCCAAAATTCTTTCAACTCCATATGAAAACATCAAAAATAAATAAAACTCCACCTTGAAGATCTGAGGAGATATCATCATTCAAGGTGTGACTTCTAGGCAACATCCTAATGGGAGTTCATTTTCAAGATGTGCTTCAGGGCTTTGGGTAATAAGGTATGTTTTTCTTTAATAGATAATGATATTTGATGTAATGTTTGTTGAAAGTGAAATTTAATTATCATAATTTGTATATACATATCACTGCCTCATTTAAGTTGAAAATTATTGTGTAGCCTGAATTGTTTGTTGAATGAATCAATTGATGTTTTGTTTAATAAATCAAAACTAATATTCATATATGTTTAAATATAATGTTTTTGTTTTGGAACTATGTTCTAAACATTCAATTTAAAGTCTAATTTTTAGATCAGAAATTTTGTATGTTCAATTTATCAATTGGGTTCTTATTTTGTTAAATTAAAATTTATATATGTTTGAATATAATGTTTTATTATAGATCTATATTGTAAACATTCAATTCAAAGTATAATCCTTTAGATCTAAAATTTTGTAGTTCATATTATTTTGATTGGATTTTACTTTAACAAATTAAGCTAAAATTTGTTTATGAATATTACAGTGTTTTATTGAAGATTCATGTTTTAAATCATATAAAACAAAATGTAATTTTAGATTTGAAAGTTTACATGTATGTATTTTGTGTTTGTGTTGTTTTGGAAATTAAAAAAAGGAAGATGTTTTAGCAATAAATCTAAATTTTAATTTGATTACAATAGTCTCTAATTAGTATTAATTAGATATATTTTATTGAATATTGCATGCATACAATTAATGTTTTGATAATAAACCTACTTTTGAATCAATTGTTATAAATATCTAATTTTTATTAAGTGGAAAGATTTGATTTAATCTTATATACACACGATAAATTTTATATGTATGTTTGCATATATAAAATTTATTACATGTATCTTATATTGTCAAAGTATGATTAGATTTATTTCCAAAAGGAGGAAACAATTTAAATGAGGCAATAATATATACATACATTTATTTTCAACTGTTTATATCCTTAAATTATGTTGCCAATAATTTGTCATTTATATACTGTATTAATTAAGTTTACGAAATGGGAAATTGATTCAATCATCGTTGTTACCCTTTATTTATTTCCCATTTTTTCCTTTATGTGAATAGCTGTCCATTTAATTTTTGTTTATATGTCTACACCTTGCCATCAATTTATAGCACCTATCATGTTGCACTTACATAATTTACACTATAATATATTTGCTTATACTTACATTCATGCCATAACATGTTGCTAATTAATGCCCCGTCATTAATTGAATAATTTAAGAGATAGGAAATGAAAAGTATCATTCTCTAAATAAATTTAATAAGTTACTGTTACACACAAATATGTACATAAGAGTATATTTGATATACTCTAATTTACATACACATTAAATTAAAGTAAAACTTTATTTATAAAATTAAATAAAATATTGATTTTATTTAAAAGAAACTTAGAAAAGTTCTACGTATATTTAGACTTAATTGGCCCATTAAAGATCCAAAATGGCTAATTTTTTTGAAATTCACTCATTTCTTTCGCTGCGGGCTAGCCCAGTTCCTTCACTTCATATGTCGCTCTTGGCGTAATTTGTAATAAGTATATTTAATCAAAACTTGGGAATCGATTATGGGATTATGTAACTGAATATGAAATATTGATGTGAAATGTAATCAGAAAAGTTGTTTTTAAATCTATGTCGATTTTATTTCATATTGATGTGCTTCTGATATTTTGGATACCATTAACATTAACGTATTTTATCGCTGGAAGTTAATACTATGGATGACTGCAGCATCTGTAGCGCTTAGCATCAGGCCTCAAGATATGGGATGTTACACATATTTAAAGGCCTCCATATTCATGGCCACAAGGATTAACTTTTTTCACTAATAACAATCCCAAACTAGAAACTCTAATAACAACATTGTTTCATTCATCTCAAGCTTAGTAACCGAAAATTAAATAATAAACAAAGAAGAACTGTATTAAACGTAGATCATGTGATCGAACCACTCTAAAATATCTTTAGCCCATGCCCAATGGGTTTAGATCTATTTCAACCTTCATATAACTCCAAGATTGACCCAATTTTTAGTCAATGTTATGTATTTAATGTATTATTACCATTACTTATATCACCATATAACAATATATACAATAAAAACAAAACCAAAAATTTACTTTATTTCGAACATGATTCGTTATAGGAGTTAAGTTATATAATCAAATCAAATAATTTCCATTGAAGCATACCATTAACTCTATCATTGAGAAGAATAGGATCACAACCATCAAATTTTTCCTTAATTTATCAAATCAAAGGATCACAGTTTAAATGTGTAATGGAGCTCATAGATAGAGGAGCCCCTAGATATGTATTAGGAAGGTAACCTTCTTCAAATCCAAATATAGTTTTAGCTTCCACCTTCAACTTGCATTCCATATTAGAGAAAATACTGGATTTCAACTGATTCACGTTTAATCCTGCCAATTGTTTGAGGTCTTTAGAGTTTTCTTACAGTGATTAAGCACCCTCAACATTGGCCTTTGTGAAAATCATTAAATGATTAGTATATAATAAATGTATAATATTGCGATCAATTTTGAAAATAAGGTGAATCCTTCCCAATTTCTCTTCCTTATACATAACAATTGAATGAAACTACATAGTAGCACAAAAAAGATAAAGTGAAAGAGGATCTCCTTGTTTAATACCTCTAATGCGAAATATAAATTCTCATTGAATACTCTAAATAAAAACTAAGGTAGTGTTTAGTTTAAATTGAATTTTGGATTTTCTGTTTTCAAATATGTATTCAAATACGAGAGGAGTGAAGTGATGATGGAGGTGATGGAAGGAAAATGAAGAAAAGACGGAGGGGATGGAAGGACGACGGAAGGATGGATTGTTTGTCATGCTTCTATCATTTTCCAAAACACAGAAAATATAAAAAAGGTTGTTTTCTATTTTGTATGTTAATTTCGTTTTCGAAATTGGTCATTTTCAATGATATACATGCGTCTTGCGCATTTTTGTATGGACGAAAACCAAAACTAAAAATGGCAAACCAAACACAGCCTAAGAATGTAGGAATGTAATAAGTCAATTCATTCAACCCGTCAGGAAAACCCATTTTCTTCAACATGAGAAAAATAGATTATTTTTTAATTTTTCCATAAGCTTTTTGTAAATCAACTTTAAGATACATCTTAGAACCATTTTTTCAAAATCCCCAAACAACTCATTTATAAGCATTGTATTTTCATGTATTTTCCTATGCGGTAAAAAAGTTGATTTCAGAAATGGGATAAGAAAGATATATTTCAGTTATGTTGACGGTAAAATTGGAAGCAATTTTATAAAAGGCGTTAGAGTAAGCAATAGATCAGTAACCAGCAATGTAACAGAATTTTTTCCTTAGGCATAAGAGCGAGAAACATATGGTTAATTTCTTTACTAGTTTACTAGCAAAGAAAACCTTATTTATTACTTTTGACAATAAAACTTTTGATAATTCTCAATGGTGCTTAGAAAAGGTTATAAAAGTGAAACCATCGGGTTCCGTGCTTTTATTGTTTTTAATACTAAATACCGCCTCTTTGAATTCTTTCAAAATTGAACCACAAGAAAGAAAAATCACACCCTTATTATTAATTGATTTAATACATTTAACATTAAGTCGGACTATATTAGCCATATTATTTTCATTTGAATTATACAATCCATTAAATTAATTAATTGTTTGGAATTCAAAAGCTGGATCATTAAAGGTAGGAGCTACATAATTTTCCATTATGCTATTAAATTATTATTTTTATTCCTTCTCTTTTCCATCTTCACATATAAAAACAATTATGAATTGTCATCTCCAAGAGTAAACCAATCCACTTTAGCTTTCTACCATGTCATAGTTTTGTCTTTTTAGTAGAATTTTGTATTCTTTCTAAGTAGTAAGCATTTGGTCAAACAGTTCTTCATTTTGTGGATCATTATAAACTACCGAAAGAGCATCTTTGAAAGTAGTTTCCAAATTTTACAAATAGTTTTTATTGTGGTTTTGCTTCAAAACATATTTAACCTTAAAACAAGATTATATATGTTATATGCATCATGCTTGGTACAATTCAATCCTCTTTCTATACAATTATAATAACCCCCAAATAAGATTCAGTTATTAACATAATGAAAATAAATACCTTTTTAGATTTTAATATGATCGTGCAACAAAACAGTGGTATGATCACTGGTAAAGTTGTCCAGTGCAAAAGATGTGAAATTTGGGGATTTTATGAGAGTCTCACTATTTGTAAGAATCTTTTCAATCTTCATGGCTACCATTTTATTTCACCATGTACATCTATAACTCAAAAAATTGGAACCAATCAACCCAGAAGCTAGAAAACAATTATTGAACCTTGAATTTTAAAAAAAGGGGACGAATCCACTGCTTTTATTGGTTATATTCAAAACATTGTTAAAATCACGAAGAACTATCTAAGGTTGGTTAATAATATAGCAAGAACGTGTGCGTGCGTGAATGAATATACATACATACATATATATATATGAGCATTCAATGACACCCTTATTTTGCAGCACCCCTTGTAGCCACCTGATTTGCACCACAAATTCTGATTTAATTAATAGTATAATGTGGAAGAAAGAAAATGTATTATTATTTAAATCAGAATGTGTGGTGGAAATCAAAATGTTATAGGGATGCTGCAAAATAGGGGTGTCATTGAACGCTCCTTACATACGTACGTACATACATACATGCATGCATGTATGTATGTATGTATGTATGTGTGTGTATATGTATATATATATATATATATATATATATACATATGTATTAGAACGAGAATAAATTCTTTTTAACCAGTACTTATTCACGTGCGATGCACGTGTATATAAAAATGGTGATACTACTTACACACACTCGAACACTTCTCTCACATATTTATCCTTTCACCCAATCAAATAATTCATTCACCTACCCACGCCCACCTTTTTATATTTATTTAATTTTCTCATAACCACAAAACAACTTTTCCTTTCTCTCTCTTTAAACAATGAAACCAAAACTTCTTCACTTGATTCTCCAAAGCTAATTTTTTTTCATCTAATGTTTCATCAATGCATACGAATCTAACTAATTTGGTTGTGATTATGGTGTTATCGAAATTAATTGTACGTAGATTTTTATTTTTTTTCCTATAAATTGTGTAACCATAACAAATATTAACATAGTAAAAAATAATTTGCAACTCAATTTAGTGCTATTATAGAACATAGTAAAGAACCTTCATTGGCAGTTTAGTCAAAATTGTCCAATTATTATTACTTTTGCGATTGTTTTAATTAGAAAAGAAAAAAATAAATGACTCAACCAATTATAATAAGAAGTAGTATCATGTAGTCAAATATATTTGATTATTATTATCCTTCCCTTTAACATTAATGGGGTCACATAAATATTGATTTATATGCATATTCTAAAGGACAATTTTTCAATCAATGCATCTCAGAAAAACAAATAACAAAAATAGGCCTCAGCAAAAACTAATTGCCAAAATAGGCCTGCTTTCAGTTATAACTTGCGCAAATTTGGATTGCGCAAGCTAATTTTTTTTAACGTATAGTTTGCGCAATCCATAAGTGTGCAAGCTATACAGTTAGAGTTTATGCACTTATGGATTGCGCAAGCTCTGTTTCAGGCACCAAAAATATAGAGAGCACAACCTAACTTCATTTCATCCTCTATCTCATTTTTTCCCAAAACCCTCCCCATTTCCAACTTCGAACCCATTCCAAATCCAAATCTATTAACTCAAAAACATTGCTCTTCATCTATTCCTTCAATCAACCACTGGACTAAGCATAAAATGGAAGCAAGCTCTTCTTCTTCTTTGATTAGAGGTAACTATAATTTGATTGTAAATTGAATACTACTTTAGAAATGATTGTTGTTGTTAATGGATGGAAGAGGTAGTCTTGATGATTTCGATGTCAATATACTATTATTGTTGGTTTGTTTGTTGAAAATGCAAAAGGATTTGAAGTATTCATATAGCCATAACCCTAATTTATTACATAGTTTTCTAAGTGATAATTAGTTGTTGTTGTTTGTAGAATTGTCTCTCGGGCTCGAAGATAGAAGTGTTCTCTATCTTCAAGAACACCATAGAAGCCAAAACGACGCGCTAATAGAGGTAATTGTTCGTTAATGGTAAACCGTGGGAATGCAAGTATGAAATACTAAATTTAATTCGTTTATAATTTTCAGGATTTTGAAACAGTAAAGCTATGCGATCATTCGAGCAAGCTTAAGGATATCGATTTTAAAGATCCAAGATTGGAGCCGAATCTAAGAATCGCCGGATTTTGGAAAGCTATGTAAATCGACTACATTCAGCTTAATCATCACCTTATTGCCGCTTTATGCGATAGATGGAGGCCGAAAACAAATACGTTTCATATGAGAGTCGGGGAGATGATAGTTACTCTAGCGGATGTACATTTTCTTTTCAGTCTTAAAGCAGACAGCCATCCGGTATGTTCTCAAAATTTGGATATTAATTATATCGAATAGGCTCATGACTTACTTGGTATTTTTCCGCCTAAAGAGGCAGTTAAGTCTAAATGTGAATTATCAATGACTTGGTTTAAAAACGAATTTTTTGAACCACTACCTGAAGGGGCGACCGATTTAGATATACTTCGCCATAGTCGTGCCGTGATATTGTACTTTTTGAGTTGCCGACTATTTCCCGATCATTCGAAAGGTAGACTAAGTTTGAAGTTTTTACCATTTTTGGATGATATGGCAAACTGTGGTTACCATTCTTGGGGTAGTGCTGTACTATGTTATTTGTACAGTGAGTTGTCAAACGTTGCCTTGCAACGTAGAAAAGTTTTAGGGGGTTCTGCAACGTTGTTGCAACTATGATCATGGTTGCATATTGCTATTGGACGGTCGTCTATTAGAATTCCTACCGACTTAGATCCGTATCTTCCATTCGGGTCTAGGTGGAATTGTGCTAGTAGTTGGCGTGAGACGCCAAGAAATGTACAGTTTTACCCTAATGAGTTGGACTTGTTGGCGGATGAAGCAGTTACATGGGAACCATATTCATTAGTGTACAAATTCGGGCATTCGAACTTTAAGTATTCGTTCGCCGGTTGGATTACTAAGAGCCGACTGATTCTATTTTTAGATTTTGAGTTGTATGCACCCGATCGAGTTATGAGACAGTTTTCCTTTGATTACCAGCACATTCCCGATCCTGTCGTCCCCCTTACCCAGAACCCACTAGCTGGATGGCATTTTTGCAGGAAAGTATTGCTATTTGGCAATCAAGAATTGATCATTCCAAACAAGCACACGAACCCTCGACACTTTTGAGCGAGTATGAGTACTGGTATTGGCGAACCATTTACCGTTATATTCTTAAAAAGTCGGCAAGGAAGTTGGTTGCTTACATTCCCCATGCTCCTCTCGAACGTGATGTGGTAAGTATTGTAATTTCAATTTTTTGATAGTCCAATTTTTATCTCATATTGATACATTGTTATGACTTATGGTTTAGGTAAGCAGAATATACGGTGCTTTGGATGTGGTCGGCGAAATAGAAGAAAGTCATATGGAGCCGGAAAAGGTCAAAAGCAAGTGCATCGACCTAAAACGTATACTTGACTCGGTTTTGGGTCGAAACAAGCTAAGAAGGACGGCCAAACCGTTGTGTGTTGTAGAAGAAGCACCACGTTCTACGAAGGAGACACATACTACACTAGTGGGTGGACAAGCTCGATGGGAGGAGGCACATACGGAGGAGGAGGGTTCGTAGCATCCCGCCGGGGAAACGCTAGCTTAATGGCCCGCTTGGCCTGAGGTAGAACAACAATACGTCGGCGAAGAAACTCATGCTCAATGGCCCGTTTGGCACGAGGAGAACAACACTTTGGATATATTGGAGAGTCGACATACGAGCAAATGGAAGAGCGGCCGCAGTGGAAAAAACAACAAGAAGAACTCATTTTTGGGCCAAGTCAAGAACAAGAAATTCCTCTTCCAACACCCGCTCCTACATTTGAAGAAGGCCAAGGATTGACTCCTATCGTGTATAGAATTAAGAAGAAGAAGAGAGAAACATCTCTTGAGCATAAACGAATTCGCGATTGACGGTGTTTGTGTTACTATTGTTGTTGTTGTTGTTCCTTTGGTTGGGTAAGGGGTTGTTGACTTATATGTTGTCTATGTTATTGTATGACTTGTTGAACCTTGTTTGGATGATTTTCAATTGAAATTTGGATGTTTGGCATGTTGTTGACTTTGTTTTGTGGTGGTGTTGTTATTCGATTGGTGTTTGCATGCTATATATAATGTTTCTCATGCTTTTTGTTTGAAAATGTTGGTTGGAAGGTGTCCCAGTAGCTCTCTGCCTTTGACAGGGCTAAAAATACACTTACGCAATTGTGGATTGCGCGAAAATGCGCAAGCTATATTGCTAAATATAGTTGCGCATCCCACAAATGCGCAAGCGTGTTATTTTGGGTTATTGCAACAGCTCACTGTCTACAACATGGCCAAAAATACGCTTGCGCATTTCTGGAATGCGCAAGCTATATTTCTAAATATAGCTTGTGCAATCCACAATTGCGTAAGTGTGTTTTCAGCCCTATCAAAGACAGAGAGCTGCTGCAACACAAAACAAAGTCAATAACATGCAATAACATTATATATAGCATGCAAACACCAATCGAATAACAATAACACTACAAAACAAAGTCAATAACATGCAATAACTGAAAGGGAGTGCGGATTAAGGATCTAAAGGATAATTTAACACTAGAGGGGGGTGAATAGTGTTTAATGGATTCTATGACTTATATGGACTAAAGTAAAATTATGACACAAACAAATGCAGAACTTAATCACAGAACAATCATAGAATCAAACACAGATGCAGAAAGTAAATAAAAAGCAGTAAAAGGAAAGAACACACCGGATTTTATACTGGTTCGGAGTTACCCTACATCCAGTCTTGTACCAAGGCAGAACACCTCATACATATTTTTATTATACCAAAGTCGAGATTACAATCCTCAGTTTCTAAAGGCCTTGAGGTACCCTCCTGTCTCACGAGTCCGGGGCAAACTCTCTTGATTTACGGGCCACGAGATTACCTAATTGATTTCCAGGCACAACCACACCTTATAGAGAGACTCGATAAACTTTTGATTACAAGTTGATCCTATAACTCTGAATAGCACTTTGATCTTTGAGAGAGGGCAGAGAATCAAACAAGAATGAGATTCTAATTTGATTCACTTGAGATTTCGGCAGAATTTCGGCACGATCTTAAAAATATGAAAATTTTAGAATATGGATTTGTGGAGAAGAAGGAGTGAAGAAAATATGAAAATAGTTTGTTAAAAAATTCGTTTGTGAAGGCTATTTATAGACCAGTAACGGTCATAACCATTCGTGAAGAGATTTAAACGAATAGACACTTCTTTTGAAAATTGAAACTTTTGAATTCAACGGCCACCATGTTGACATGGGGTATCCCATGATGTCGACATCCCTATGTTAAGAATAATATAAAATTTGTTTTGAAAATGGTATTGAAATGAAAACAAAATGAAATGACTCTGGAGTAAAATAAACTAATTTTACTATGTTTTAAAACACAAAAACAAAGAATATTTTAAGGCTAAAACATCTATTTGAAAAGATAATTTGAAGGCTAAAATATTTTGAAAAGCAGTTTTGAAAATCGTTTTGAAAAATCATTTTGAAGTAGTTTTGCAAGCTTCTTCCTGCAGAATATCTCATCACGTCAGGACTCGAGAACTTGTACAAAACCAGGATGTTCGTGGGTTTGTAAGCCACTTGTCGTAGGTTTGTAAGCTACTTGTCGTGGGTTTGTAAGCCACTAAGAAGGTAGAAATGGGTTCCATCCCAAATGAAATTCGGAATGAAGATTTCCATGTTATTATGAAGTTTTAACAATAAACTAGACACATACCTTGAAATCTTGATCTTGATACTCATGAGTCTTCAAACTTGATTTCTTCATCCTTGATCTTTATACTATACAGTCTTCAATAATCAGTATCTGCCTTATATATATTCTGCATAATAACATTCATATATATCTAGACAATAGTGTTAGTATATAAGTTATAATAAAATAAGTTACAAAGGTTGTTGTCATCAAAACCACTATCTCCAGTTCCTAACAATCTCCCCATTTTTTATGATGACAACCTTATAAAATATACTTACCACTTCGATCATACCATAACTCCCCTTACACCAACAACTCCCCCTTACTCCAAGCTTACTATTTTATATAACTTCTCCCCCTTTGTCATCAACAAAACAATAACCTATAAACCTTGAACTTAATAGAAAATGAGGTAAACAAACATATGACATAAGAATAATAACTATGTATGAGTTAAATATAATATCCTAAGTTAAATGGAATTCATGATTTTATACACCAAAGATTGTTTTTTTAGAAGAACATTAATTAAGAAAACACTTCATATACTAATTAACAAACTAATATACAATGAAGAAAGAGAAAAATGAAAAACGCTTAACGAGGACCCTTAACTATTGGTGATTTATAGACCGAACAATTTGGATAGTTGAGACAAAAGTTTCCACGTTGTTCGACCAAGTTCCCATTAGCGTCAAAAAGGACCTCTCCAACGCAAATTACGCGTCTTCGTCCATATGAACATCCAGATTCGGCAGAGGATGTTCTTCTTCTTGATCCTCTTGTGGTTCTTCTATAGGATCTTCTTCTTCAAAATCCATGGCTTGTGACGATTCTTCGATGACAATGGGACTGGCATGGTTATCCATAAGGAATTTATGTGAATTCCTAAGAATTCTGCCTTGCCTATCTTTTTCTCTAGGCATTCGCAGTTGACTCACTTGAATTTCCATCATCATTTGTAGCAAATCTTTCATCTTCTCCTGTAATTTGATGACTCGTACGTGTATGGAACGTTGAAAAGGGCCAGAATGAGGAGAAGTGGGTGAAGAAGGTTCATTATTAGAAGAGGAAGCCATTAATTTACTATTTTAGAAGTTTATTACAGAGAATAGAACAGAGGAAAGGAGTAAAAGTCAAAATATATAAATATATAACCAAATAACTAATTTTAGAGGGAAAATTAAATTTGAAAATCTCGGCCTGTATGTCGACATAGGGGGATGGATCATGTCGACATGCCCAGTTCAATTTTTGAGAAATCTTTATTAATATTAATTATTAACTATACTTGTATTATTTATAATTTATATTCCAGTTAATGAACATATACCTAATTCTCTTCTAAATTTAGTAAATTTTGTTCATTTAATGGTTTGGTTAATATATCAGCAATTTGTTTTTCAGTATTAATATATTCAAGAGTTATGACTTCTTTACTTATATTATCTCTAAGAAAATGATGTCAAATATTAATATGTTTTGTTCTAGCATGATGAGTTAGATTTTTAGACAAGTTTATTGCACTAGTATTATCACAATAAATTGGTGATTTAGTTATAGTTAATCCAAAATCTTTTAAAGTTTGTTGCATATATATAACTTGAGAACAAGCCAAAGCAGCAGATATATATTCTACTTCAGTTGTTGACAAGGATACAGTGTTTTGCTTCTTACTAAACCAGGAAACCAGAGAATGTCCTAGAAAGTGACAAGTTCCATTTGTACTTTTTCGGTCTGATTTACAACCAGCGTAATCAGCATCACAATATGAAATTAAATCAAATACATCATTTTTAGGGTAAAATAAACCATAATCTAAAGTATGTTTTACATATCTTAAAATTCTTTTAACAGCTTCTAAGTGAGTTTCTTTAGGTTGAGATTGGTATCTTGCACAGAGGTAAACACTATGCATGATGTCAGGACGACTTGCTATTATATAAAGCAGCGAACCAATCATTCCCCTATATAATTTTTGATCAACATCTTTTGATTTATCTTCTTTACTTAAAGCTACATTAGTTGTCATTGGAGTTGGTTTCCCACTAGAAGTGGTCCATCCTAATTTATTAGTTAAATCCTTAGCATATTTTTCTTGACTAATGAAAATTCCTTTATCTAATTGTTTGATTTGAAGTCCTAAGAAGAAGCTTAGTTCTCCCATATGACTCATTTCAAATTCTTTATTCGTTATATCTGAAAATTCTTTATTCATTATATTATTAGTTGACCCAAATATTGTATCATCTACATATATTTGTACTAATTGAATATCATTTTTGTTTCTTTTAATAAAAAGAGTTGTATCTATTTTACCAATTTCAAAACCAGATTGTAGTAAATAAGATCTTAGTCTTTCGTACCAAGCTCTAGGAGCTTGTTTCAGACCATATAAAACTTTCTTTAGTTTATATACATGATTTGGAAATTCATTATTTTCAAAAAGTGGAGGTTGTTCACCATAAATATCTTCTTTTACAAAACCATTTAGAAAAGCACTTTTAACATCCATTTGATATAACTTGAAATTATTGTAATTTGCGAAAGCAAGTAGAATCCCGATTGCTTCTAGTCTTGCTACGGGTGCAAAGGTTTCGTCGTAATCAATTCCTTCTTCTTGACAATAACCTTGCGCGACTAAATGAGCTTTATTTCTCACGACCTCACCGAGTTCATTCATTTTATTTTTATAAACCCATTTTGTTCCAATTATACTTTTATCCTCAGGTCTAGGAACAAGTTCCCAAACATCATTTCTGGTGAACTGATTCAATTCTTCTTGCATAGCAAGAATCCATGAATCATCAGATGATGCTTCCTTTGGATTTTTAGGTTCAATAGTTGATATAAAAGCTACATTACTCATACTATTTAGTTGATTTCTTGTTTTAACTATAGATTCAATATTTCCTAGTATATTTTCTACAGGATGATCTTTTAATAGTCTAATTCTTTTATTAGGTTGAATGATTTCATAATTAGTTTCATTAGGTTTATTATTTAAAGTTACAAAATCTTCTTCATCTTCTATTTGTACAATATCTTTAAAATTTTCATCAAAAGATACATGCATTGTTTCTTCAATAGTGTTAGTTCTTAAATTATAAACTCTAAATGCTTTACTTCTATTAGAATATCCGATAAAGATACCTTTGTCGGATTTAGGTTCAAATTTATCTAAATTATCTTTTGTATTAAGAATAAAACACTTACTACCAAAAACTTTAAAATAAGCTACTATGGGTTTCTTATTGTAAAGTAATTCATATGATGTTTTATTAGTTAATGGTCTAATTAAAATCCTAATATATAACAAGCTGTAGCGACTGCTTCAGCCCAAAATTTTTAGGTAAGTTACTATCAGAAAGAATTGTTCTAGCACACTCTTGAATCGTTCTATTTTTACATTCTACCACTCCGTTTTGTTGTGGAGTTCTTGGAAAAGAGAAATTATGAGTGATTCCTTTTTATTACAAAAATTCTCAAAATTTTCATTTTCAAATTCTCCACCGTGATCGATATACGAATAGTTTTTATTTTTAAAGAAAATTGATTTTGAATTCTTTTAGCAAAATTCTTAAATAATTCAAAAGCATCACTTTTAAGTTTAAGAAAAATTGTCCAAGTATATCTAGAATAATCATCTACAATTACAAAAACATATTTATTGTAATTAATTGATTGAACTTGAGATGGACCAAATAAATCTAAATGAAGTAATTCTAGAGGTTTAGAAGTAGAAATCATATCTTTTAATTTAAATGAACTTTTCTTAAGTTTTCCTAATTGGCAAGCATCACATATACTATCTACTTTAAAGTTTAACTTGGGAAGACCTCTAACTAAGTCAAGTTTTGATAACCTAGATAACAATTTGAAATTTAAATGACCAAATCTTTTATGCCAAATCCAAGGGTCACTTGTATTAGCCAAAAGACATAAGTTATCATTTGAAACTTTCATACTAAGGATGTAAATGTTTTTCTTCCTAATTCATTCAAAGATAATATTTGACTTATTATCTTTGATGTGACACTTATCTTTTCCAAATTTAATTTTAAATCCTTTATCCCATAGTTGACTTATACTAAGTAGATTATGTTTTAAATTCCTAACTAGCAAAATATCAGAAATAAGAGGAGTTTTAGAATTACCGACATTGCCGATGCCAATCACATATCCTTTTGAGTTGTCTCCAAAGTTGACCAATCCACCATCTTGATATATAATGTCATTGAGTATCTCGGGATTTCCAGTCATATGCCTTGAACAGCCACTATTAAGTATCCATTTATCTTTCTCAATTTGCACAGTTTGTCCATTGGTTGTTGATTCTTCAAAAGCCATGTAACATGTTTGTTCCTACATAACAAACCAATTCGGTAGATAACTTGATTTTTCATAAAAACTATATGCAGATCTATGATACTTTGATGAAATGCATAGATTCAAACTAGTATTAAGAAAATTTTCTAAAAATGCCATTTTCAACTTTTCAAGTTTCAGATTATGAAAACTATGAAAACCTATGCTCTGATACCAATTGAAAGGGAGTGCGGATTAAGGATCTTAAGGCTTATTTAACACTAAAAGGGGGTGAATAGTGTTTAATGGATTCTACGACTTATATGGACTAAATTAAAATTATGACATAAATAAATGCAGAACTTAATCACAGAACAATCACAGAATCAAACACAGATGCAGAAAGTAAATAAAAAGCAGTAAAAGGAAAGAACACACCAGAATTTATACTGGTTCGGAGTTACCCTACATCCAGTCTTGTACCAAGGCAGAACCCCTCATACAGATTTTTATTATACCAAAGTCGAGATTACAATCCTCAGTTTCTAAAGGCCTTGAGGTACCCTCCTGTCTCATGAGTCCGGGGCAAACTCTCTTGATTTACGGGCCACGAGATTACCCAATTGATTTCCAGGCACAACCACACCTTATAGAGAGACTCGATAAACTTTTGATTACAAATTGATCCTATAACTCTGAATAGCACTTTGATCTTCGACAGAGGGCAGAGAATCAAACAAGAATAAAATTCTAATTTGATTCACTTGAGATTTCAGCAGAATTTCGGCACGATCTTAAAAGTATGAAAATTTTAGAATATGGATTTGTGGAGAAGAAGGAGTGAAGAAAATATGAAAATAGTTTGTTAAAAAATTCGTTTGTGAAGGCTATTTATAGACCAATAACGGTCATAACCATTCGTGAAGAGATTTAAACGAATAGACACTTCTTTTGAAAATTGAAACTTTTGAATTCAACGGCCACCATGTCGACATGGGGTATCCCATGATGTCGACATCCCTATGTTAGAATAATATAAAATTTGTTTTCAAAATGGTATTGAAATGAAAACAAAATGAAATGACTTTGGAGTAAAATAAACTAATTTTACTATGTTTTAAAACACAAAAACAAAGAATGTTTTAAGGCTAAAACATCTATTTGAAAATCATTTGAAAAGATAATTTGAAGGCTAAAATATTTTGAAAAGCAGTTTTGAAAATCGTTTTGAAAAACCATTTTGAAGTAGTTTTGCAAGCTTCTTCCTGCAGAATATCTCATCACATCAGGACTCGAGAACTTGTACAAAACCAGGATGTTCGTGGGTTTTTAAGCCACTTATCGTAGGTTTGTAAGCTACTTGTCGTGGGTTTGTAAGCCACTAAGAAGGTAGAAATGGGTTCCATCCCAAATGAAATTCGGAATGAAGATTTCCATGCTATTATGAAGTTTTAACAATAAACTAGACACATATCTTGAAATCTTGATCTTGATACTCATGAGACTTCAAACTTGATTCTTCATCCTTGATCTTTATACTGTACAGTCTTCAATAATCAGTACCTGCCTTATATATATTCTGCATAATAACATTCATATATATCTAGACAATAGTGTTAGTATATAAGTTATAATAAAATAAGTTACAAAGGTTGTTGTCATCAAAACCACTATCTCCAGTTCCTAACAATAACATCCAAATTACAACTGAAAATCATCCAAAAAAGGTTCAACAAGTCATACAATAACATAGACGTTCTACTTCTATTACAATTCAACGCGGACAAGTTTTTTTCTTATGGCCAATAGAACCGCATTTGCTACATCTGTTATGGCCGGATGAAGATGGTGGATCCATGAATCCTTTGATTCGAGTAGACCACGGACGTCCTGAACTTCTGCGCACTGGCGGTGGTTGTATAATTGGACCATCGTAGACATCTCAATGTCGACTATCCGGTACAGGGTGGAATAAAGGAGCATAAGCTGCGGAATACATAGACTTCGTGTACCATGTGGAGATTAAGTCAAAATACGCTCTATTAGCACCACGCGAACCACGTGAACAAGCTGTTAATACATTGGATCATGGAAAATGATCTAACGTTGACATGTTGCACGAACATTTGGCAACATTATCTTCGATATTCACCGTATAACCAAACATATGCACATCTTTCACCTGTCATTCAACGAAGCTATATCTCTCTATAGACATGAGTCCCGATTCTTCCATTCTTCTCCGCGCTAATGCTTCCCACCTAGTGCGAGCTGCAACGTCCACTCTTCTCCTTGAGTTCGTCGTTCGACGAAGTAATGGTTCAGTCGATGAAACGTACGTGCAACCAATGACCTAACAGGTAAATTCCTAGTTCCTTTCATCACACCGTTAAAGCTTTCTAAAACTTTGGTCGTCATCATATTGAATCTTACTCCGCCGTCGTGGCAAAGGGTCCAGCTTGATTCCTGGTCTTTCAAACTTCTTTCAATCCACTCATCGACATCTCGATTTACATCCTTCAACTGTTTTTGAAAATCATTATATTTTACGACCTTCGATTCCGTGGCATATGCATGTAACAAATTTTGTAGCTCATCCGTGCCAAACCCCGCTTTCTTGAAATTTGCTTTAATATGACGAATACAAAAGCGATGATGATGTTCAATTGGCCAAGCTTCTCTAAGCGCACGTGGAATTCCTTTCATACGATCTGAGATAAAGGTGATACGTCTACTACGTATGGATGGAATATAATCCATAGGCAACGAATAAACGAACTCCTCGTTTGCCACAACTCTGTTTGTACAATAGCAAACGCTAACGAAAATAGCCCTTGATTTGCATCCACCACAGTAGCTACTAGTAATGTACCCAGATACTTCCCGTATAAATGAGTGGCATCAATAGACAGTACTGGTCGACAATGGTTGAAGCCGTGAATAGAAGGTCCGAAAGCCCAAAAAGCACCATAAAAAACACCACGACTAAGAATAACATCATATACGGTTCCGGGGTTGGTACGTTGTAGGGCTCTAAGATATTTCGGCAATTCCGCGTACGACGATTTCCAATCTCCATAAATCATTGCAACAGCTTTCTGTAGTCCGTGCCAGGCTCGAGAATAACTCACTTTTATATGAAACATATTGGACATTGTCTCTCGAACAATTCTTGCAGTCATGTTTGTTTCGGCTTTAATCAACGGAAGTATTTTGTTGCATATAAACTTTGCAGTTGCTTGTCGATGGTTTGAGTTGATTGTGGCATTTAAACAAGTGTGATCGCCGCCATATGTAGTTATCTTCCACCAATTTGAATTTTTTCTTACCGAAAGGCTTGCATGAACTCGCCAAGGACATGTTTCATCCACATCACAACGGACTGTGTACTGATTCACATGGGATCTCAGAACTTGAAATGAAACCGAACATTTAATCGCTTATTCACATAACTGTTCAACAAGCTTCTGCTTACTTTCAAAAGTTAACCCAACTCGTGGTCCTTTCTCCGCATGCTCTCTTCCAAACACTTTCACGTCTAGTTGACACTTTTCCATTATCGATTTCACCATCATTGATGTCTTGCATAAATCATCGGCTAGAGCCTCTTCATATGTGATTTGTTCTTCTTCGCATTTACATCATCAGCCTCCTCAATGACTGCATATATGATTACATCATTGTTAACTTCTATTTGATGGATCCAAGTTCTATCCTCATCATCCGCACAAGCTACTTCCATGCTATCCAATTGGCCACAGATCTCGTGTGGAGTTTGAACACGATCATCACTATCATCGTCATCACAACCAATAAATGCATCTTCGACACTATGAATACAAAAAACAAAGGTAAGATATTTTGCATTAACGTAAGTCAAAATACAAGTGCCAAAGTATAATAGTACTCACTTTTCAAACGCTTGCGACTGATTTGGATTTATAGCGTTCTGCATCATATTTTATTCCTGACTAGAAGAGACTCCAACCATTCTGATGTACATGTGAAGTAAGTTTGTAAACTCTCCACCTTAATGGCTTGAAAGATATGAAGAATACACCGACCATTGTGTTTCTTGTAACTGTGAGGTGGGTATATACTTATCCGCAGAGATTACCGGCGCTTGTGTTTCGACCACATTTTCATGTTCCACTTTCGCAACATAGATTTCTATCACTCTCATTCCAACCGAAAAGGTAGAGTTCAAATCATCGTCGTCTTTCAAATCAGTAGCGGATGCACCATCATTCCGAACTCATTTCACCGCTAATTTTAAATCATATATCAAAGGATTTACTTTTGTCACCTCAAATACCCTTTGTTTAAGCTCTTCAAAACTACAAAGATTTTTTATTGTCGATCCTTTTTGCTTCTCGCCAACGCATCTAGGTTTACCTTCATCATCAACCAACAATTCCCCATCAAAGTAAAATATAGTCGGAACCTTTGACATTATCTACAAAATCAGTTGTAATACCACATTCAAAATCTTTATTTAGTGACATAATTCTAAACATAAATTTGATGGATTAATACCTATTTTTCCTAAGTAGATTTTGCTTTCGTAGGCAATCTTCAACCAAAAGCAGTCAAATCAATCTTTAAAAAAACCAAACAAGCAAATCAATATAATAACATAACCAATATATTTCAACAACATAGTCAACACTACCAAATGAATTTCACCAACATAATAAACTGCTTAGCTAGCACACGTTACGGGTTACAAAAAAAAGAAACATTTTCGCAACAACATATTTCAAATACAACAGTTCAACATACAAACCAAATATGACAACTTAACCTAGTCCCAAACGTCTACCAAAATCAAGGCCTCCTACTACTTGTCCTTAGTTCTTCATTCGCATTTTTCAGACGACTGATTTCAGCTTGCAATTCGTGGGCATACTCGAGTCTCCTTTCGCACAAGGTTGATCAATCCATTTAAATAATTGCAACAATCAACTTCACGAGGATTCAGTCTATATTCGTTGTACGAACTACAACTGAAAAATCTTCACCTGACATTCTTTTCCTTTCTGCAAACAACCACTACACACATATCTCCACAATAACAATTTTGATATGGACATTGTCCCCTTAGCAGGGATGGACCAACATGATGTATATGCGTCAGCAAATTTCCGTCAACTGTAATTTGATGACCGGGCATTTCAGCAGAAACAACTTCACGTAAACGAGCGTGTAAGGTTGATGTTCCTAAATGGAATTTACGCGGTATTGTTTCGAACTGTGTTTCCGGAACATGATCAACATCAAAGTCAATATGCCTTGAGCTTGCAACTTCGATTTTCGCTTCAAGCTCGTCACAATGTTTCATCAACGTTTCATCGTCTATCTTCCAAACATTCATGTCTACCGTCAGAATAAACAATAAACCATTAACATGTAAATTAGAGTATTCAAATTACTACTACTTAAATAGGGTTTCCTATTTCATTAAACGTTATCAACTAACTCAACCATGGCAACAACATTGCCTAGTAGTTAACACTTCTAACACCAATAACACTTCATTTTCAAAACCATCAATAATAGCGAAATTAGATCTTTTTTTTTTCATAAAAGTAAATATTACATTTGTGTACTAACGATGAAGAAGATGATTCCATGTGTAGTTTAGCAACTATTTGGTTGATAAGGTGATTAATGATTTGGATATGGAAGAAAAATGGGTTTGAAATGAGAAATGGGGAGGGTTTTGGGAAGAAAGTAGAAATGTGGTGAAATGAAGTCATGCTGTGCTCTCTGTCTTTTTGGTGCCCGAAAAAGAGCTTGCGCAATCCATAAGTGCGCAAGTTCTAACTGTATCACTTTGCACACTTGTGGATTGCGCAAACTATACGTTAAAAAAAATTAACTTGTGCAATCCAAATTTGCGCAAGTTATAACTAAAACCAAGTCTATTTTGGCAATTAGTTTTTGCTGAGGTCTATTTGTGTTATTTGTTTTTCTGAGATGCCTTGATTGAAAAATTGTCCTATTCTAAATACGAATAAACACTTTAACTTATCATCTCCTATTATGAAATTGATGAAATGTTTTTACTTACGTTGTTATTCTTAGTTTTTTTTTCTACCATTGATGATTAAGAGGATTATAAATGTTCGAGGTTTATATTTCATTTTATATCTACGTTGCTCGGTTAAGCATAATTGATCATGTTTACTTCCATCATAAGTTTAATTTGGGTTTTTGAAGTAATTTTTATGATTTAATTTTATTAAATGTTTAAGTGGCATTAGTAAGTGTTTAAATTGATGTAAACAGTAACACCCTGTAAAAATGGAACCATCTTACACTTTTAATTTTTAAAAAAATGATTTTGATTTAAAAAATTGTGGAATTGATAGCAACATAATTTGGTGTTTTTGAAATTCGAACACAAAACTTCCAAAACTTCAATCTAAAGGACTCATTCAACATGAGTATTTTAGGAATTTCAAATGCTTCAAATGGACTCTCATTGTATACAGATACATATAATGTTTTGAGTCAGGTTCATTTTTGACATTTTGAACAATTAATCAAAGGGTAAAACATTTACTTCTCACAAAATCCCACTTTCCTAACCCTCTCTCTTCTATGAACTGAGATATCTAAAGTGCTAGCTCACAAAAATCAATACATTTAACCACAAAATTTCTTCATTCTTATTGCTTCCATGCAAAAATGACTACAGAAGTAAAGCAAAATTCACCGGGTACTAATCTAGTTATGGAGTGATTATTTTCAAGTGGTTCAACCAGTCTTTTTCTCAGTCTATGGTGGTGAAAGATCGTCAATCCATGCCCATGCAAAGTGCGATGTTTCCAACCATGACTTTTTGTATAAGATCGAGAAGAATAAATGTAGGGCGTGAGATTTGATTTTATTCACCTGGCTAAATCAAAAGCAAGTAACTTGAAGGTTCAATATTGTGGTGTAACTTATGTGGAAAGTCAATAGGTTATTGTTTTCTATTATCACATGTTTTGTGCTTGAAATATGGTTAGAAGAAGAATGCAATTTTGTACATACTTTTGGTCACTGTAAGATGAGTTGAAAGGATGAACATGTATATGGTAAAGTAAATAGATGCAGTTATCTTTTATATTAAGTCAGTGTATTTTTTATATTTTAACTGGATCTCATTATTATTATTTTTTTTGATTTGTAGGTTTATAACATGACATTTTACTTGAAGTTCAAGTTTTTTTTTTTCAAAAGACAAAATATATAAACAAAAGGAGAATAAACGCCATTCTCTGGTGGCTCACAGGACAAGACGAAGCATATGAAGGACATATGCCTCCCACAGACGAAAATGCAAAGCCCGCAGAGCAAAGACATACACTACAGCTCCATGAAAACCAACTCAAAATCTAAAAAAGAAAAGAGAAACCGCCAACAACCCCTAACCCGCCTTTACCAGATAGTAAAGGCCAGACCACCAATCCGTACCACAGAAGAACCACACCTAAAACAGCAAGGCAGCGAAACCTGAGGAAGCAGACTCCCAGGGAGGCCAGCACGGACAACCCCTCCGATATGATAAGCCAGCACGGATGAACCACAAGAGGACTCACAGGAGCTGCATATCAGGACAGCCAAATCTGGACCAGTCTACTAGAATAACCGGCAATGCCATCGACCAAAGGAAGATGACTAAGGAGCCTCGGACAGCGCACAACGACTGGGGAAGCAGACAAAAGTCTTCCACCGAGAACCATCACAAGAGCTCAGGGAAAGTAACGACAAAGGTGCAAGACGAAAATAGGACCGATCAAGAAATCAACGGAGACACCAGAAAAACCCGCCACACCATCCATAGCGAAAGCCCAGCCCAGAGAAGACTGAAAACTCCTGAAGATAAGACTAGCAAACACAGTAAAATAATAGTAGGGGGGAGGGGGAAAAAGTGGTGTGGGAAGTGCACCACCTTACAACGACGGCTCAACCAATTCCTAGTCTAGCGGCTGCTTGAGCGCAAGAGATCGATAGGAGTCCCACTAGTCGCCTGGACCGGTGGCTCATGGGTCCCCTGAAAGGTCTTCCCCGAAAGGCCAGGAAGACATCATTCCTCACGCGCTGGATAATGGAACGCGGATCCATAGGAATGATGTCGTAGATGGCCTTATTTCTCGCGCACCAGACATGCCAGCATATGAGACACGGGATCAGTCTGAACACACTAGACCGAAGAGATTTTCCCGAGTTCCCAGACCACCACGAATGGAGAGGAACAGAAGGGGATCTTGCATTACTCCGAACACCAACTAGATTCCCGAAGTAATTCCAGCAAGATCTGGCAGTGTAGCCATCAAAAAACAAATGGTTGGAGGATTCCGTTTGCCCGTTGCCACAGCAGCGACATCGGGATACTAAAGGGATGCCAATCTTTTGGAGATTCTCGTCGAGTGACAACCCTCCGTGTAAGATTCGCCACATCAGAAGAGAAACCTTGGGAGGAATACGAGAATCCCAAATGAAAGAGAATTCAGGACGATTAGGGGAAAGAGATCTGATAGAGGTCCAGGCTTTAAGGATGGAGAACGAATCGCCATCCCAGCCCGTCAATCCTCCGTGGGAGTCCGATAAAGCCTTGACTGACTGCATATGCTTCCAGGTCTCACTAGAATAAGATGGAGAGCCCGAGAAGTTAGAGCCAGCAAGTCTATGGTATTTAGCTCTGAGGAACGATGCCCACAGGGAGTTGTTAACCCCAAACTGGTACCATAACTTACATGCAAAGGCCTTGCAAAGGTCAGAAGGGTTTCGCAGGCCTAAACCACCTTCAGATTTCGGGCGACAAACCACGTCCCACGACACCCAGTGGTGGCGGCGGACGTTTACCTTGTTACCCCAGAAGAACGAGGAGGCCAACGATCGATATGACTGGAAGAAAGAGGAAGTAGGGGTCATGGCCGCGAAAATGTGAGTTCCCATTGAATCCAAAACTGATTTGATAAGAACAAGCCTGCCGGCCTGGGAGAGAAGAGACGCATTCCAGCGTAAGATTTTGCCCCTCACTTTGTCGGTCAAAGGATCGAACAGAGCATTAAGCTTCCTGCCCCGATAAAGGACAATACCTAAGTAAGGAAGAGGAAGGGAAGTTTCCTTGAACTCGGAGATGGTCTCGATCCAAGAAGCGCTAGAATGAGACAAGCCCTTCGAGTGGACGAAACAGCATTTGGAGGGATTAACGAGTTGACCCGAAGATCTCTCGTATTGATGGATAAAGCTAAGGAGCCGCCTAACAGAGGAGCGACTGCCATTTGAGAAAATGACAATGTCATCTGCGAAGGATAAGGAGGAGATAAGCGGACAGCCCCGTGGGAAACCAAATCATTGGATTTGACCATAAATGGTTAAGGATTGTAGACCGCGTATAAAAGCCTCAGCTGCAATCACAAACAAAGAAGGCGAGAGCGGATCTCCTTGACGCAAACCCCTCCCAGCTTTGAAGTACCCGTGGGCTGAACCGTTAATGAGGACAGAGAACCAAGTGTTGGAGATAAGCCTCCAAACCATGTCAATCAAGGCCTTTGGAAACCCGAAAGTCCTTAAAACCTTGATGACGAAAAACCAGGACATGTGATCGTAGGCCTTGGCCATGTCCAGTTTAAACACAACATTGGAACCCCTAACTTTCCGATCAATTTGAAAGATGAGTTCCTGGGCGAGAAGGACGTTATCAGAGATAAGACGTCCTTTGACAAAACCTGCTTGAGACGGGGATATGATACGTTCAAGGAAAGGCGCTAGTCGGGTGGCCAGGATCTTCGAGATGACCTTATTCGAAAAGTTGCAAAGACTTATCGGACGGAAATCCGAACAAGACCTTGGGTTGTCGCACTTAGGAATGAGAATCAGGTTGGTGGAAGTCCAACCAGCGGGGAGATTCCCTCCCGAGAAGAAGGATTGAATAGCAAGACAAAAATCAGCTTGGATAATCGACCAGACAGACCTATAAAAGACACCATTGAAACCGTCAGGTCCACTGGCACTATCTTTACTCAAAGCAAAAACACAAGCACGAATCTCCTCAGGGGACGGGAGATTCGTTAGCACGGCACTCTCCGAGGAGAGTACCAAAGGAGGGATGAAAGCTAAAAGGCCCGGGTCTGTAACCGAGACAGAAGGGGAGCCCAGAAAGGAATGGAAGTGTGAAAGGATGATATCAATGACTTCCTCGCGCGAGGAGGCCGAAGTGAGATCAGGACGCAAAATCTCGTGAATCGAGAGAAGGCTATTTTTCTTACGAATTGAAGAATGGAAGAATTTGGAGTTCGCATCACCGTCGATTGCCCACTTGACCCTCGCCTTCTGACGAAGGTAGTCATTCTCTACACGAAGCTCCGAAGAGAAAGAAGCTTGGGCAAGGGCCCACGCCTCTTTGTTGGCAGCGGACGGATGCTCGTCCATCAAAGATTCGGCAACGATAAGCACCTCTTCGGCCGAACGAACACGATCGAAAATGTTCCTGAAGACCTCAACGTTCCACACCTTAAGGCACGCCATGAGACGCGACAGCTTGCGCCCAAAAGCAGTACAGGGAGATGCAAAGACAGGAACGCCCCAAGAGCTAGAGACCACTTGAAGGAACGAGTGGTGGGACTTCCACATGCTCTGGAACCGAAAAGAAGAGGGCCCCGAGAGCGAGAGTGGAGAACATCGCACAATCATAGGAGCATGGTCCGAGAAGGACCGATGTAGATGAGCGATAGAGAAGGAGAAAGGAAGGCGAAACCATTCCTCCGAACCGAAAACCCGGTCCAGTCTAGAGAGGATTCGAGACGGACCTTCTTGGTTGTTAGACCAGGTGAAAGCTGAGCCCACAAAGGGAATCTCCGAGAGGCTAGATGATGCGATGAAAGAGTTGAAATCCGCCATAGCCCCTCGGTTAATGGCCGCTCCACCCCGTTTTTCCGCTTGGCAAGCGACGATATTGAAGTCGCCGCCAATCACAGAAGAAGAGAAGCCAAAGGACTCGAGCGCAAGAATATCAGACCAAAGAACCAACCTACCCAAACGATCACATTTGGCGTAGACTGCCGAGAACAGAAAAGAGGGAACAAAGGAAGGGGACGAACACACCACAGAAAATAGCTGGGAGGAGTCGAAAGCGGGAAGAACCACAAAAGATTTGGACCACAAAATCCATATCTTGCCCGAGACATTTGCCGATCCACCGCCAAATCCTAAGGACAAAACGACCCGGGAAATATTAGCCGGATCAATCATGGGCTCCAAGAGAGCAACCAACCCAACCGAATGCTTCCTAACAATGCGTTTTAGCCTAGCCAAAGACACATCGTTACCCACACCACGAATATTCCAGAATAGAAAATTCGCCATGAGAAAAGAGAGGAAAAGAGCGAGAAGAACCGAAAAACAACTCAAACTTAGATCAAATACAACGAAAATCGAGCCGATCGATCGATCTGCTCGGACGCCGCTATAGAGCGTGTGCGAATGGTGCGAGGGGTAGAGATGACTCTCCGCGACCTGCGCCTAGATGATCGTGGTGGAGGGGCGGACGGCGCAAGCATCAAATCGCCCCTGGTCCCGACCAAAGGATCTGACGATGAGCAGGACAAAGGGGTCGAAGGAGAGAGAGAGGAGTTCCTAGCCAAACAATCAAGCCGCTCATTTAGAAGCACAATCTCAGACTTGCTCATCAGAGGAATAGAGATGGAAAGAGGGCACGAAGACGAAGAAAGAGAGCACTCCGAAGAGCAGCGCAGAGGAGTAGTGGCGACTTGGACCAGGAGGCCAAAAGGAATCCGAAAGCAAGACGGGATGCGATCCACTCGCAATCCAGACTGCCAGATGAGCCAGTCGAGAGAGGAAGCAGCTTGCACTGCGGAGACGGATGAACAAACGACAAAGGAGCCTATAGCAGAAGCAGCCACCGAATCTACCGACGTAGAGAAGGTGGCGGTAGACGCTTGGATGGGAAAAGCAACCTCGGACGGTCGACACAAAAGTGTATGAGAGCAAACAGTTTGCTTCCCAATTTGCTGTGGGAGTCCTACCACTGCCAGACTGTCACTAATCAAACAGTCCCGCAAAGAGGGTAGGAGTCTCGAGACTGACCAAGAGCAAAGATCAACCGCGCTGGCCGAAGGTGGCTGGCAAAAACCTAACCTGCCCGTATAGCGGTCATATACGATCGCTATACGTCCATAGATAAGATAGTGCCCACGCCGACCACACCAGGCCTGAAACATCCACCGACAAAACCAAAAGGGGGCTGAATGGGAAGACCCACAGAAGAATGATAAAGTCACAAACGACACAGAAAGGAAATCGTTATGACAGAAAGTAAAAAACCAGAAAGCTGATTCCAATCGGCCGAACCATACTCGAAAACGAGTGCGGTCATAACCGATAATGCAGTGTGGAGCCTGCAACCTACTCAGAGACCAAGGCTTCTGAGTCAAGCAACAGGACACAACACCACGGCAAGGCAGTGCAAACCGATGCAAGCAAATGGAACATGACGGGATTCCAGGAGATGGCGATGAAATCAAGTCAGGAGAGAAAACAGCGAGCACACACAAACGTGTGATAGAGCTCAGGTAGACAGAACCGGCCTCAATGGCCATCAATCCAACAAGGAAGCCTTCAAATACAACGAAAGAGAAATAAGTAGAAACAGGGGAATAAACCTGACTTACCAAGGCACCACCAACCTGCCGACAAGAGGAAAGGGTCCACACTTGTGAAGAACTGGGGAAGACCCTATCGATAATGAACCGATCAGACGATAAACCATCACCAGCAATCGAAGTCGCCAAAGATGCTAAGTCCGAGAAAGCAGGCGAACGACCAGTCAACACCTCAAGAGAACTGAACCCAGATACCAACGCGCAATCTGAAAGCGGGGGAATGGTGGTCAATTCCATATCCCCACAGCCACCACCGACATCGGCAGAGCCCAAGGACCCAAAAACACAATCAATCTCATGCAAACATGCCGTTTCCACTGCCCCGAGAACGGCGAGCCGAGGGGCAAAGCAAGTGGAAATAACACGTTTTCCACTCAAAGAAGAACCACCGAAATTGGAACCAGATCCAGACTCCAACGAGCCAAAACAAGACTCCCAATGGAGCAACTCCAGAGCGCCCACCGCTTCCCCGAATTGAAGGCGCGGTTCGAATCGGGTGATGAAATCCTGACCACCGGCAGGCTCCGAAAAACAAGGGAGGGCAGAAAATAGCTTACGCTCTTCAACATCTCCAGAGAGCAAGGTTGAGATGGACGGGCCACGCACAGAATAAGAGAAACAAGGTAATAACTCCATAAATCGCCCATCCACAATCAGATAGTGGAAGCGAGACAAAGCAGTCGCCGAAAATTGGAAAAAGACGCAGATCTCAACCGAGAACGAGCTGGTAAAACAAACCGATAACGGCGGGGCCACAACCGCCAAAAGAGCATCAGCTAAACCATCAAACGAGGGACTAAAACCCACGAAATCGCCTCTAAAATAAAAAAGCCCCAATTCCATAATAAACCCTAGAAACCACAGCGAACCAAGGCGACAAGCGCGCTCTAGAGAAGAGAACACGCACGAAATAAGGCAGACTTGAAGAACGGGGAAAGAGAGAAGAGATTCACAATCTAGAGAAATTAGCAGGAAGCCATGGAAAATAAGACCGTTGCGTTTTCTTGATTATAGTATTAAATACCAATGACGCCAGGTGCTCTCTTTATGGTTGTGCATTAATTTTATTGTGTTGAAGTTCAAGTTTGTTTGTTATGCAATGGTTTCTTCTATAATATAAGCGAACAATTTGTTTTTGCCTTCTTTCTTATTGCGGGGAAATTGCCGTTCAAGTGCATGTGTATATATGTGCATGTGGATATAAATGTGTGTTTTCATTTTATTCATTTCAATTTCACATTCGTGTTTGCCTTTTCTCCTCCTTGGAAAGAAATACAAGATGCTTGACTGTTAAATATCAGTTATACAAGCTTTATTGTTACTTTCACCTCTAACAACTATGATAACTTTGCTTACCATGCATGTCGCATGCTTGCATATTATGATAAGCTAAAATCAAAAAACTTGTTCATACACAGTATTATTATTAAGAGGCATGTCCAAAAAAAAATTGTTTATTAAAAAACATGAAATGAATGTGCCTATATGGGGTTCATTTCTGGACATGACAGAATCCAAAAAATATCCACCTACAAATTTTACTCTTCTATTCGAGATGTTGCTATAAACAAAATAAATTACAAAAAGCTTTTATAATATTATAGCCAGGCACTGTACTTGAACAACCATGTACATGTGCTAATGTGCTAAAGTGACATCCATGACGTATACAACAAAAACGTGAGCCAAAAAATATAAGGCCTGACCCTGTATTAATCACCTTGCAGACAGTAGAGCTGGCGAATATTCCCTGAAGCTGTCATTTGATAAAAATATATACCATTTAAGATTTTTAAACGTAAGGTTTTGATATAAAACTAGTATCATATGGTTACAAATACATACCCGGTGCATGTCAAAATAAGGGTATATGTTTTAGTTTGAATACAAATTTAAACCGAGTAGTAAGTTTAACAAATTAGATGGTTTACCAACTCATGGAATGATGTTATGAATCTATTGTTCCATTTGAAGATGCATACTTTCATTTAAAGCCAGATCTATAAGGATTAACCAAGCAAAAATTAAGGACAAAAATAGACTTTGACGAGGATATGGGCTTTTACCGTATAACCAATCTTTGAAATGATAATGAAGAGCACAGGCTAATTCATGCTTCTTGCTCTCCTCAATTTGGGCATTTCTAATTATTTTCTGGATATCACTCAACAACGTATGCTGGTTAAAGTAAAAATGATTGAAAATATCAGCATGTAGACTTGATGAGACAGTATAAAGTCACACACACACACATACATACAATGTGTGTGTGTCAATATATATGTATGTGTGTGTGTGCGCACACACACACATACATATATATTGACACACACACATTGTGTGTGTGTGTATTCTTTTAATTCAAGGAGTAAACTTACAGAGTTTTCAAGTGATGAAGCGTATGAATCGGGCAGAGAAAATGGGTTATCTTTTGTAGGTTGTGCTGGTTCACTATCAAACTTTGGTATCTGTAAAACACATTAAAGACGATATTACAACCGAGAATATCAAAAGGTTGATGGATATTGCAAGAAAATGCATCAAAAAAAGTTAAGACGCACTACAAAATTAGTGAAATGGTCAGGATCAAGGCAAGTAACAGACTCTGGTTGAACATCAGAAACACCAGCAGGGTGTGAAAGTGAATCGTGAGGACCAACCATTCCTAACACATTTAGTTCATTCCATCTGTTGATATTTGCATTTATACCAACTTGAGCCATGTGTTCCTCCAATTCTGAATAATATGTATTGTATGGTGCTACCTGTTACAATACAGTGAAAACTGAACAAAGATTTCAACATCTCTATTTCTACTATTAATAATAATAGTGTGTAACCCGTGCCTTGCACACGATATGTGGTTGAAAAAAAATGATATAAATATTTTTGAAGAATAGAATTTATTATGCAATATGTGGTGAATTTGTTAGAATAAATGAGTTCTAAATTGAACTTCGTATATTTCTAGGTGTATAATTATTGTTATAAGGTTTACGTACTTCTGAATATAATCAAATTATCATTTTTGTAGATGAAAATGAGTTATATATAGATTTATTATTTTCAGGATTCAATATTTGTTAAGCAACTAAACAAAAGTAGTATTTTTAATCAATTTTGAAATTAATATTTAATAAAAATTTATGGATAAATATTTATGTACATAGATTTTGAAATTGACATTAAGCTTTTGATATATTTGACTGAAAGGTAAACACTATGCACATTGAATTTCAAATATTACTTAAGAATTAGCGAAAATACCTAAAACTGGAAGTGTAATGTTAATGAATCAACATATTTATATGCATTTAAAGTTTTTATAGCATATTTTTGTCAAAATAAGTATATAATATTATCAATGTGAAACAAAATATTTATTTAACTGCTAAAAGAAATATTGAGTGAAAATAAAACCTATAACGTTACAAATCACATTGTCATTTCAATTTTAAAAAAATGAATTTTAATCCAATGTTTCATACCTCAATATTTTTAATTTATAATAAAATTTTCAAAAAAATATTTAACATTTACCTTTAAAAGATGATAAAATACAAAAGAAAAAATATTTCTAATCAAAATATAGTATAATATTTGTCCACTGGTTATCGTAAATTACGAATATAAACAGTCAAAATGTAATTTTTTTTACAAAAACATTCTAACTGAAATTTTTTATTATTTTCCAGCATCATAAATTACAAACATTCACTACTTATCATTAACTGCAATGTCATTCTTCACAAAAATAAATTTCACCACTGGCCAAAAATTCGCTTGACATATCAAATTTAAAAAGAAAAAATGTTATATATGTTTGTAATGGTATACCAAATTTAAGAAGAAATGATTATGTATATATTTACTTGCAATGAAATACCAACTTTAGAAGGAAAAAATTATGTATATTTATTTGTATTAAAAATACTAATTTTAAAAAGAAATAAATTTTGTGTACTTGAATATAGAATAACGTAATGATATTTAATAAACTTTTGTATATAATTGTAAAAATTTAGAATCATATGGACTTGAATGAAAAAAGAAGTTTTATCATTTTTGCCAATAGGAATGTTGTGCTAGACACATTGAATTGTCATTTTTTATGATTTAACAGATCAATTAATAAATATTTGTTAATTGGGTTTATTTAAAATGTTTAAATTTAAGATCACTTAATTAATTCAAATAAAATATGGACTTGAATGTAAAATAATATAAGAAACCTTAGGAGAGAAACCCATAAATAATTGCATTAAATCGCTTATATTTAAGTGTAAAATGACAGACGAAAAAATTAGTAGAACATCATACTAATTTGCATGTAATCACGGAAATTTTAAACTATATGAACTTGAATGAAAAATGGTTTAGTTGTTGTTGTTGTTGTATGGACTTGAATGAAAAATTAGTTTTATCATTTTGTCAATATAAATATGAAAACACATATTGAATTGTCATTTTTTAAGAATTTATTAGATCAATTAGTGAATATTTGTTAATTATATATTTAAATAGTTTAAATTTAATATCATCTAATTAAATTTAAAACACGGACTTAAATGTAATTAAAATAACAAAAGAAGAGAAATCTACAAATAATTGAAAATTTTATTAAATGTTTGTATTTAAATATAAAACGTTAGAAAAGAGAAGCGGTAAAAACACTGTAATAATTATAACAATAATAAATTGGAGAGATTTGAAAATAAAATATCTGGGGAAAATGAAGGAGAGCAGAGGAATTCCCTAGAATCAATAAGGAAGCATTAAATTCTTCTGCTTTACTATTATTTAATAGATATAATAATAAACAAAAACAAAAACAAAACAAAACAAAAGGAGCTTAATTCATGTGATTCAACGGTCTTTTTGAAACGAACTATTTGCACAGCTAACATTTCAAATTTTCAACCTTCAACTGAACTATTTGCACTTTCCTCGTTATTTAATCTATACTCTGATGTTTCTTACAAATTTCCTTTTTTCTTTTTTGGTACATATATCAATAACTATTTTACATTCATACCTATTGCCATTTTTCAGTCTAATTGTAAGTAAAAAAAATATTATATGTGAACCAAAACTAATATTTTAAATCGTAATTGAAATAACGCAAATATTTGTATATATTTAGTGTCTGTTTTTCAAAAATATATTTCATATCGGTATAAAATAGAATAAACTTAAGTGATTTACAATAAATACTGTACGCACGTCATTAGTGAGGCATTCAAGTTTCATATAAAAAATATTTGGATAATTTGAACGAGTGTTATGGAACTAGTAATAGGTTACTAGTTTGTATTTCCTAGCTTTATAATGTGCAGAAACTATATCGGACTGGACGCAAATCAATAGCTTCTTCAGATTTTATACTTGTAAAAGTACTAGACTTCAAACTTCTACAATAAATAAAGTGATTTGTAAATACTGAAATGATGTAATGTCAAACTCTACAATGGTATACCTGACAGGTAACGTCCATATGCATGTGTCGAGTATACTGCAGATTTTATTAAAACCTATTATGATGATGATGTGTAGATTAGTTGTCTGTAGGTAGAGTTTGTGTAAGTGGATGGGTACGAAGTTAAGAACGAAAAATTGATGACAGTGAAATAATCATAATCTCAATCCGGGTATAATGCAAATTTCTAAGATATTAGTAAAATTCTAAAGCAATAACTTACTAGTAATTTTCTATTATCTCCAACTAAAAGTGGTTGTTGATTAACACCCAAGAAAAACACACATTCGCGACAATTAGCTATGCATATTCGCTTTGCCGCTGTTATGATTTGTACCCTTTCACAATGCTCAACTTTCACAGCCTGCAGATTAACAATAACAATGAACACCCAGAACAAAACATAAGGTAAACAAAGCATGCTTCCATTTCCTTCGTGTTTCCTTCTGCAAATGATGCAGCTCTGAATAATAGTCCAAAGTTTTATTTATGGAATACCGAAATGGACTAGCGAACCAAGATGGCGAGATTCAAAAAAATGTGTTCGCATGCAGCAATCATAATATTACAAAAATTAACCAGGAATAAAAAGAAATCATATTTCACTTCAATAAATCTGAAGAAAAAAAAGTACCATGGATGGTTCTAGGAAAAACGAAAGGAAACTAAAGAATACCGAAGATATATATGATTACGCTTTAACTACGTACCTTGCCAATAGCACCAAGAACAATTGTTGATTCGGAGCATCCATAAACGGTGGCATATCTCAAAGGTGCTAGAATGTATATACCTGAGTCATGACAATTCAAAACCTGCAGGAAATCAATATGTAAACGAGGCTTACCTCACAACTTAAATCTTCTTAAAATGGGCATCATCATGTATTTCGATGCTACTGAATATATTGGATAAGGAAGATTGATCGATCATTTTCAATTAAATAAAATGTAATTATATATGATGTATTCATCCAGATGAGCAGCACTAATAGTCCTTTTGGATTGTTATCTACTTATCTTGGCAAAAATCTCAGAGATTAGTAGAGCTACTTTCAGTTGACTGTTTTTCAACATTTTAGACATCAACAATATATAGATTATTGGTATAACTAACAGAGATGTTGATTGATATTTGACTACAATTAACCATATAGATGTAAATTAATATGGGAAAAATAAAATATAAAAAAACTACTACTTCAGCATTGGTATATATATCCACAACTAGGTAGTCCTCACAGCCTAAATTCTTAATATCTGAATTGGTGAAAAAAATTTAGGTTGCTAAATAAGTTGTGCATGTAGTTTCCTCACCTTCACAGAATGTCCCTTAATATCACATCCCGGTCTGATGATGGATGATTTTATAATGCCTTCCACACATGTTTGGCTTCTAGAATAATCATTATGGTTGTTTGTTGAAGCATCAGATGTAGAGTAATCAGTCTTTACTATATTTGAGCCATTCTCTTTTCTTGGCGATTTCTCCAAAACAAACTCCAATGATGTAGCTGTTTTTTGCAAAATCCACTCAAGGACCTGTGCTGCAGGTGCTGAATCTGAATTTGCAAACAGAGGAACTGCCTGCTTAAATGGTAATACTTCACTTCTCTCGACAAATTTAATGAGGAACTCAAGATTCTTAAATCTTTCTAATGTTAAAACCTGTTCAAAAAGAGATTTGATGCATAAATTTTCTTTCATCGAGTCATCATGCAATCACAAATGTACTGACGCAAATACAAGATATAGAAATAAACAACATGGTCATTTTCCACTGCCTCTATACTTTCCCATAAAGTTATTGCCAGAAAACCTTTAATGCAAGTTTACTCAATATAGCCCTTTCCAGGATCAAAAGGGAATAAACGGACATTTGGAATACATTAACAAAAATAATAGCTCAAATTTCTGATCATACATAGCGCATTAGTTTATCAAGTAGAAAGATAAAATGCAAGACAAAACACTATAATGTAGTCATCTGCTGATAATCAAGGAAACTACTCAGTTTCAACTACCACCATCCTTTTGCGAACCACCAGTTAAATCTGAAATCTCCAAATTATATTTAACATGAGATTTATGTTCTATGTAACTTCGCTTAGTGGTTTAATGGAAACCTAAAAATAGCGGACGACTATTTTTTAGAAAAGAAAAACCCTACATTTATACCTTTTTACACTATTGGGCTATCCGCATGTAGAGGCAATGGTTCGTACTATCTAAACCTTCACCAGAGGTTACTTATAGTGGGAGCCTCATGCACTGGTTGCACTATTGGGTCACTACATGTAGTGTAATTCAAAATTCTAAATGGTTATTTTGCAGAACAACATAAATCTTTTGTGTGTGTGTAGGGGATAGAATGCGTAACCCCTCTGTCGCCTCCTTACTCTTTTGTGCCAAAATAATGGAAAGATACGAAAATTTGAAAATGTAATATATTTGCTATCGAGATCATTTACACAAAAAATTGGATCAATTTGAAACTTCTAAGTCATTCAAAATCATAAATCAATATAAGCCATTGACTATATATATTTTAGTCGTCGATTGGAAATGAAAATTTTAAGAAGTTAAAAATCTTGTGTCGATCCAATTATTGCATAAATGATCTCGGTAGCAAATAAATTACATCTTCAAAGTTCTGTTTCATTCCTAATTTTTTCAAAAAAAAAATGTAAAGGGGATGCATCATAAGGAGGCTATGGATCCTACACTATACACACATACATACACACACACATACATATGTATACACACACATGTGTGTGTAGAGAGAGAGAACAAGGTTCAATGGTAACCCAATTTTTAGCACTGTCACATGTAAGAGAGAAAATTTTGTCTTTATTCACTTTTTTTAATTCAAATTCCACCATTGATTTGATGAATCCAACGGTGGAAGTTAATGTGCATTTGGGTGTTAAAAATAGGGATGATATTGAACCTTGTTATATATGTACACACACACATACATACATACACACACACACTCATACATATATAGTAGTGAAGCATTATGTTGATAACATTGCTAACCAGTGATTCATCATCCTCGCCATCTGCTAACAATGTAAGTATATTGGCCATATGCTTTTGAAGATAAGATAACCGATGAGCCTCTTCATCAGCTTGTGATGGAATTAACCGACGACTGTTACTACGAACAAGCTGCAATTAGGGACAAAGTAAACTATGATACGAACGACTATCAATGTGAGCATGCTTTATATCTAAAATGTTAAAAAGAATGGATTTCTATAATCTAAAAAAAAGACAGTTAAAGTAAAATATTCTTGGCAGGTATGTATCATTAGGACCAAAAACCTTAGTTTGCGTTTGGTTAAAAATGAGTTTTGTGTTTTGAGTTTTCAACATTAATTACAAAATATGAGAGGAGTGAAGGAATGACGGATAGGATGGAAGGAAGAAGGGGACCACGGAGGGGATGGAGGAACGATGGAACGTTTCTCGTGCTTCTCTTATTTCTCAAAACATCAAAAAAAATTGTTTTCTATTTTGTATGTTAACTTTGTTTTCAAAATTGGTCGTTTTCCAAAATATACATGCGTCGTGCGCATTTTTATATGGATGAAAACCCAAAACTAAAAAGGATAAATCAAACACTACCTTAGTTTTTCACCTCTTCTTAACAATTATGCCCATCCACAACAATATGATAGAGAAAAAGATCAACATAGAGTCTGACATATACTAAAATCCTATAACAGTATACTTTTACTTGTTTCAGCTTCTAGTTCTATTATGAAGTAAGATAAGATATTCTTTAAAACAAAAGATGTATCCATTCAAAGCCAATACGTTAAGGACTCGTCAGTTTAGAAAGTGTAAGTGTATTGCTGGTAAAATTAACCCAGTGATCAGCTTCATATTTTAATTTGAGAAACATAGCAAATATCTTTCGTAAAAAATTATGGTCTAATATCCGTATATGATTCCAATATCATAGGCCACGGCAAAGCCTGTATTGCACTCCTGCCGGTTCTCGAGCCAATAGTCCTTTTTTACTTGGATAGTGCATGATCTCCACAATCTTTATCAAAGAGAAAGGGCTATGTTAATCAAATGAAGCATGAAAGGAGATGCAGATGACATAGGTAAACTTCAAAAAGAATCTCCCTTACAAAATGGAATTGGTGTTTTTTGTTAGGGGAGGGTAGTCTTATTTGCAAGTGCAACTTAAGATCCATTCAGAAACTTTAACTATAAAACCTCCTCTCATCCCCTCTCCGTCTTTTAGGAAAAAAAGTTTCCAAAATGAGACGAATTTTGTAGATGTATTGTATTCGTTACTGAGATCATCTACGTGAAATTTGGAATCGTTTTGAAACTTTTCGCCCATTCAAAATTATATTTCAATTTGTCGGTTAAAATGACTATTTTTATGCTTCAACGGTTAAAACTTTTGAAACGATCCAAAATTTTGCATAAATGATCTCGTTAATGAGCGCAGCATATCTACAATCACATATTTCATTTTGGAGAATTTTCCAATTAAAAACAGAGGGGATGTGTTGTAGAGGTATGATGCTCTAGACTTAGGCCATGGATTTGAACACCTGAGACATCAAAATGATTGTCGTGCTTGCATAAAGTATCCATCCACTTACTATTAAAAAACAAAGGGGATAGGAGAGTATCGAGTTTTCCTCCCTTTATAGGTATAGATCTGCTATACCATTCATGTTACATCCCTTGCGGTACACTTCAACGTCTTCTAGAGTTATTTAACTCAAAAAATTTGTAGATAGGTACCCAATTTTGTAGATAGGTACTGAATTTTGTAGATAGGTACTTACAACACTAAAAATCATCTTCATAAAAATTCGGTTCATTTGGACAATCCTAACAATTAAAAAATAATCGATAGTCAAATTTACAGTTGAAATAAATTTGACATTTTGAACACATTAGAAAGTATGAAATGATCTCGAATTTGGTGAAGATGAACTTGAATGGGGCAAAATATATCTACAAAAATTAGTTTAATCTTAAATTCCGAACTGTTTAAAAATTGAAATGTAGCTAATCCCTACCCTCTACACACATATATAACTACATTATTTTAAATACTACAAATTTTGAAGATTTTAATCCAAATTATGATTCCTCTACACAAAAACACATCATTTAAAAATGTTCCATCATCTTCAAAATTATAAATCAATATCAAATGTATGAACATCTATTTTGAATGTTAAGTTGAAACACATCAATTTCATTGTGCTACGAATACCCAATAGAACTTCTTTTGTAGAAATGATATTAAACACGATTTAAAACTATATTCAAAATTTTGTAACGTTTGAAGTATTTTAGTCGAAGATATAAAAGAGATGCTAAAAACTTGCCATGGATGGGGTGGAAAGATATATGTACACACACAAGATATATATGTATGTATAAGTATGTATGTGTGTATATGTATATGTATATGTATGTGTATATGTATATGTATGTGTATATATACGTATGTATGTATGTGTGTGTATTTATATGTATGGAGAGAGTTAGCTTTGTTCTTAAGCAAGAATTTTTTGGCTACATGAATGCTTCGAAGTAGATATGTAATGTGAAGTTTATGTTTGGAGAGGGGCGACACCAGACCGACGACCCGGTGACGCCAGTACAAAGGCGTCGACAATGTTGTGTAACTTTGCTCAACCAATAAAACTCATTAAAGAGAAATTTTTTGCTACATGAATGCTTCGAAGTAGATATGTAATGTGAAGTTTGATATCCGCAATATTGCATGTGACCATCACTAGTCAAAACTTACATTATCAAATTCAAATGTCATGCTATTTTCGTAGCCAAAGATATAATAAAGATGCTAGAAACGTGCCATAGAGGGGTAGAAAGATATTTGAACACACACAATATTATATATATAGGTTGTATGCGCGTGCGCGTGCATGTATATAATGTATGTATGTAAGGAGAAAGTAAAGTTGTTCTCAAGCAATAACACTCATTAAAGAGAAAGTTTTGGCTGCACGAATGCTTCAAAGTAGTTAAGTAATGTGGAAGTTGGTATATGCAATATTACAAGTGACCATCACTAATCAAAATTTACAATATCAAATTTAAATGTCATGCTATTTCAATCTAATAACATTACTTTGGTTTCCTGCTAATTCTGTTATAAATAAATGTAGGACCAATACTCAAAGTCGGTCTATGATTTCATTTTAGGGATATGCTACATTGCCCAAAAATGGAATGACATGAGAAATAAGTTAGTGACAGCATGTGGTACCACCCACTAATTTATCTTGGGTTATGGTAACATGTTAACAACCACTAAAAACGAAATTAATCACTAGCCTACAAAGAAGTAATAATTTTAAACTCAATACCATCCATATTAATTACATAATAATAACATTCATGTAAATATACAACTTTGTGTCCAATAGGCACACATTTACGTTTCCCATTTATCTCTACCCGCAATTCCTGATTGGAATGTTTAGTATTCTACTTTTTATTGGCTTTAGTTTATTGTTTGTCTTCTCTTTTTCCTTTTCTTTTCCTTCTTCTTTTTCTTTCTTTCTTTCGTTTTTTTTTTTCATTTTTGATTTTTGAAATTGGGTACTTACGTGGTAGGACATAGCCATACCACAAGTCTTATGTAGTATGTAACATACTACAAATCAGCATATGTCCAATGGTTCGAATCACGGTATGCATGATTTTTATATTCTTTTTTTTTGTCTTGATTCTGTGCTTTGAACTTTTATGTTCCTTTTCTTGTTTCTTTGCTTTTTTTTTTACTTTCCATTTTTTATGCTTTAAGTTCGTATATATAAAACACTAAACCATGTAATAAGGTACTTAAAAATACAAGGAAGTTGTCCTTTTGTTTTTGCATTTGAATCTCCAAGTTTATTCGTCAAAAATATGTTTATATCACTTCCTTTTGTTTTCTTGTTGCATCACAACATATGACAAGGAGGATTCATCCCATCATGGGATTGTTGGTTTTGAAGGTAACAACACTAACATTCTCATCAAATGAGTGGATATGCACATTCAAAATCATGGCTAAAAATACCATCTAGCACACTGGAATTCCAGCAATTTCGTCTTGATTTTCGAGTGGACCTCAACCAAATTCAGAGGAAACTTCAGTTTTGATATCAACAGATATAAAGAATCATATATTTATCAAAGAAAAATACGCGAAAAGATTAATAACTTTGAATCTTACGCAATAATTTATTATTTTATCACTTAAACAATGAAATCAAAGGCAGAATCAAATCTTTTTTCAATTCAATCAACTCAAGTTCAGCTTTCTCAAAAAAATAAAATAAAATAAACATGCTTAATCGGTTAAATTAAACAATTGAATCTACATTGCAATATTTGTAAAACAAAAATCGGATTCATGGAAAATTTGAAGAAGAAAAAATACATACTGCAAATTAGAATATTTTAAACCAATGCTCGATTAATTACTAAAAATTATATCTTGAAAAACATACCTCAAACTATGTTAACAAAACAAACAAAAGACCCTCACAACGCAACTCAAAATAAAATCATGCAATTTATTATCCTCATTTACACTCTCAGTACAAACACAACATACTTTCTTTTGGCATTATCTATTACTGTATTAATATAATTAAGTATCAAAAAGTAGTGAAATTCAAAACCGCAATTGGAACAAAATTTCTGAAATTTATGAAACGGAACCGAAATTTCAAAATTTTGAAATGATCAAAATGGAATCCGAAGAAGAAATTTCAAACCTTGTCAATACAGTCATTTTAACAACTATGCTACAAAACAATCTCTTTTATTTATATTTGTGTTGATTGGCTTGATTATTGGATAAATTGTTTTGGTTATTGGTGTGTTACCGACATGCTAGATTCTTGGTTTTAAGTTTTAACAATACTTGAAAATCAAATTCACTATGGATGGGTATCAAAGCATGTTTCAGGCATCAATGGTGAGCTCTTCTGTAAAGAGCAGTACTAGACCTATTAGAAATTATGCAATTACCAGATCTAACGGAAAGAGAAATTTTGGTGCTTAGAAAATGAAGATGAAGACGGTATTAAAGAAGAGGAAGACTTTCAAAATAGATCATGTCCCGGATAAAGTGAAAGAACTAGAAGCTGATATTTTGAAGGAGATAGATGAGGATTTAGAATATTTGTCTGATCACAGAAGAAAAAGTAAGAGTAAGCCCAGATTTGATGGCGAAGGTAGGAGTACATCCATATCTGAGTCTAGGCAACCTAATAGTAGAAATTGCTATTATTGTAGGAAGTTTGGACAGTTTACTGCAAAATATCCAAAGTTGAAAATGAAGAATAAAGACCCAAAGAAACCTTCAATATCTACCATAAAGACATCAGAGACAGAGAGTGACATCAATGCTTTCACAACTTGTAGCTTCTTTCTAAGACAATGTTATGTTTATTAATTTTGGTGCATCCTACATGTACCTGATAAGGATTGCTTTTCTGAGGAGAAAATATGATGGATGATGATGAATCATGTTGTATGGTGAGTGTTGGAAGTGTGAAGCTTAGAATGTTTGCCCGTTTTATAAGACAATCTCTGATGTTATGCATGTGCCAAGTTTGAGAAAAACCTTGATTTCAATTGGAGCTTTGAGTAGGTTTGGACTAACGATAGTAATTGAAGGAAAAAAGTTGAAGGTGACGAAGGGTCCAGTAATTGTTATAGAGAGTGAGGGCAGTAAATCTTCTTCTATTAAAGGGCACTATCATTGTTGAAAAATCAACTTCTATTAATTCCGTGGATTCCGGTTCTAATTCTACCAAACCGTGGCATTTGAGGATGGACATACAGGAAAGCGCGGTTTGGAGTTGAAAAACAAGGTATGATTAATGGCATTCAACATTCAAAACTTGGCTGTTGTGAAAGGTATGCTCTTGGGGAGCAAGCAAATGTTTCTTTTGGCACATGAGAGCACAAGTCCAGCGCTATATTGAAGTATTTTCATACAGGTGTTTGGGGCCCTTTTGCCCATCTTTGAATGGTTCCAAGTACTTCGTTTCCATTATTGATGATTTTTCTTGAAAAGCACGGGTATACTTTATGCAATATAAAAGCAAAACATTTTCGATGTTTCAATCAGGAAAGCCTTATAACCACGAAATGGAATTCCTTAAATGTCATATTTTCGAACAATGCTGCAAAAAATCTTGTTTATAAGTTGAGAGAATTAAGAAAACATCTAAAGATCTGGAACATTAATGTTTTTGAAAACATAAATATCAGAAAACAAAATACACTTAACGAAATTCTAGATTAAAATAAACGGGACAAACAGAGAAATTTAACTAGAGATGAAAACACCATATTATATACTTTAAAAACGGAACTAAATAGATTATTGGATCAAGAAGAAACTATGTGAAAACAACATCCTCGTTCCAATGGATTAACGAGGGCGACAAAAACACCAAATTCTTTCATTGTATTGCTAATGGCAGAAGACGTCAGAATACCATAAAATCTATTAAGTTTAATGAAATTGCATATAAGGAGAAAAGGCAATTAAACAACATTTTTACTAACTATTTTTAAAGACATATATGGTAATAGATGCATCCATAGAATTCGGGCAAACCGGCCCTCCCTGTAGCCGAACATGGACAGCTCCCTATCCGAGCTAGACTCTCCGTTCACAGAGAACGAGATTTGGACAGCTATTAAAGGCCTAGCGAGCGATAAAGCTCCAGGACCTGATGGCTTTCCCATGTTCTTCTATCAAAAATTCTAGACCCTTATTAAAAGAATATTATGCCGCTTTTTGAAGAATTTCACAATGAAACTCTCCAATTAGGTAGATTTAACCAGGCGGACATTATCTAAAAAGAGCCTGGAAAACCCTTCAGACTTTAGACTCATCTCTTTGATTAATTGCTCTGCTAAAATTATCACAAAAGTGTTAGCTAACATACTAAGACCTAAAATGGATAAATTAATTGACAAAACACAAACAACATTCATTTAAGGTAGATACATTATGGACGGGATAGCCACGGTCCAAGAATTTATTAACTACTGTCATAATGAAAAAATCCAATTGCGCTCTACTTAAATTAGACTTCACTAAGGCATTTAACTCAATATATTGGAGCTTCTTATTAGAAGCTCTTAAAGCTAAAGGATTCACAGACAAATGAATATCCTGGATTAGCCTTATCCTAAAGTCTAGTGCATCCCCTATACTAGTACATAGTATCAAAGGTAACAAAATTCAATCGAAAAGAGGTCTTCGATAGGGTGATCCCTTGTCACCTCTTCTTTTTAACCTTGCGGTTGATGTATTTTTTAGAGTTCTCTTCCTTGCTATCAGAAACAACATTCGCCCTTGTTTAGGGAACGATATCCTGGTAGATGAGATGTCCACTCTGCAGTATGCAGACGACACTACTATTCTGCTCTCTCATCCCCTATCACATTGCGTCGCTTAAACTTATTTTATATAACTTGAACTTTTATCTAGTCTTAAAATTAATTTTCATAAAAGTCAGCCCTTGTCCTCAATGACACAGCTGATGGTACGGCTGCAGTGGCCAATACCCTAAACTGCAAAATTATGAGCTTCCCTATTAAATATCTAGGTATAACAATTAGATACACGAAGCCGAAAAAATAAGATTGACACATTATCATTGATAAAATTAATAGTAAACTTCCTTCTTGGAAAACTAACTGCCTTTCCAGAGCAAGCAGGGCGATTCTTATTAACTCGGTATTGTATGCTATACTGGTTTACTGGATGTCGTATTATAAATTTTCTAACTGGGTAATTAATAAAATAGATTGCATCAGAAGAAATTTCTCATAGAAAGAAGCAGATAGATCTAACCTGAGCTGCCTCGTTAACTGGAGCCTTGTCTGCAAACCCAAAACTCAAGTAGGATTGAGTATAGTTAACTTAAAAGCCTTAAACTCATCCTTGCTCTGTAAATGGATTTGGAAGTTTATGGGAGATGAGTCTTACCCTTGGAAAGGATCTTGAGTAATTATTATTACAGTGGTTCAAAAAATCTTAATGTACACAATAATCAAAAACTCCTGGAAAAACATTTCCAAGTTATATCTCTTATTTAAACTTGGAACTAAATACATCGTCGACTTCAGCGACAAGACCTCCTTCTGGAACAGGCCATGGATATCGTCCATTGCTTTGAAACACGAGCTTCCTGATCTGTTTCTAGTCTCTAACAACAAAAATAACCTCATAAAAGACGTTTATAGAGCTCGTTCAACTTTTAGATGGGACATCTCCTTTAATCAAAATTTGATACGAAACTTTCTTACACAATCCTAAAATTAGTTAATATGATTGAAAACTACACCATGGGAGACAATCTTGATTGTCTGGTGTGGTGTTGGAACAAAAAAGGTAATTATAACCCTATCGATGTATAAATTCTTAACTTCCTCGGGAACAAAAGACTTCAGACATTTTAATCCTATTTGGAGAATCAGGGCTCCCCCCAAAGTTAATCTCCAAACGTGGATCGTTCTACATAACAAATTAAACACTATAATCAAGCTCAATTCGTTATTAACCACTAATAATAACCTGCATCTCTGTTACCTGTGTAATTTGATGCCCGAAACTACTTTCCATCTGTTTTTTGACTACCAATTCTCACAATATATTATTGGTAAGATTTTAGAGACTTTTAACACAAACATTGATACTATTATACCCTTTCCTAATGTTTACTGGAACAATTTTAGATTGTCTTAATTTGCCGTTTAGAAAAACTTTGGACTCTATTTATTCAATCACTTGTTGGAGCTTGTGGACTGAACTTAAAAAACATATTTTTAACAATATCTACAACAACTCCACTTCTATAATTTATTTCGCTGCAAGGTACATTTCCTTTTGGACTTACATGGATCCAAGGCACATTAACCGGCAAATCCATAGCGACCCGATCGAGTATCCGGCTACTGCCTTGTCTATGGCTCTGATGGCCCCTGATTGAATTGCTGCTCTGTAATTTCCTCAATGCTTTTTCAGCCTCATTAAATCGAAATATTAAACATTATTGTATAGTAACCTTTAAGGACCATAGTCCTACTCTTTTCTTTACTACATATCGCTTTCTAGAAGTTGGAAACGACTTAACTCAAAATAATAATAACAACAATAACATATAAAGTATAAAATCGTTATATTATTATTATTATTATTATTATTATTATTATTATTATTATTATTATTATTATTATTATTATTATTGTCATTGTCATAGGTTCCAATAGCCAATATTGAATCCAAATATTGTCGTTCTAAACTTGAAGATAATTATAAGCAACAGATCGGTATAATTGCTTGTATTATCTTTCTTTTAATACAGCCAATATTGAAGTATAAGCTTGAGTAATATCACACAGTAGCTAGCATAATTTGGGCACCAACAAAAAAAAAGACATATATTATCCCTCCTAATTTCTGCAACACATCATAATGCAGGCTTACTCATATAAACTGCAATATGCTTTGCTCCTAAACTAATATTCAAACCGATTTTGTTCTGATTTTAATGACATAGAAAATACATTATTAATGATATTAAATATAGCTATTATTAGTTTGGAATAATGCACTTTACTCTTATAACCACTTATATGAATATATTAGTATATACTCATAAGTGCACACACGAGTCTTTTTAAAAAAACAGGTTGGCAGCAATCACACTGCGTTAACAGCCCACCTCAACACCGCCTCGCCAATCTATGGTCAGCATACCCTTGCCTCAGCCAACGTTTCAGTGTACACGCTATTCAGTGACTCACCGGGATAAGTAATAAATATGATCAAGGGTTGGTAAATAGTAATTGGATCCATATGGAAAGTAAAAAATGTTATGTAAAAGAAAAAATATATGATTTCTCGGATTGAGATTTAAATCATATTTCAAATGAGATTCGGATTTCATATGATATGAATGTCAAAGGAGATGTGAATGAGATTTGATAACTCGTTTCATCTAAGTGTGAAAAGAAGATCTTGGATGAGATGAGCAGATTTGAAACAATGTCCATAACTAATGAAGAAAATAATAGAAATTTCAGTAGAGCCCGTAATAAAACCAAATTTAGAAAGAATGTATATGTGAAACCTACAATAAGAATCTATTATTGATGCAACAAAACATTTATTATGTATCCCAAACAAACTAAAGACTTATAAGAACTATAAAATCACTTATGGAGAAAAAAATTTGTTGATTAGGAATATGAGAGCTGAATTTGCAGACAAAGAATGTATACAACTTCTTACTTTTGATGTTTCATTACATTTGCTTGGCACTGAAGAGATCGGTCAATGGCATTGCTATTCAATAAATATGTTCCGTTAACTTAAAGGTCAGCAATATAATCGTTGGCAATGGAAGCAATGGCAGTTTCGTAGCCAAGAAAGTGATGAAATTCAACCTGCTTAACCACATAAACCTATGTCCAGTCGTGCTATAGAAACCTATCATGTCCTACTACTGATTGGCAAACCCTATAGATAAATTTTAGCAGGTACAAATCCTCTCATCCTAGAGTTTGATGTCCTAGTGTACACACCTAATAGGAGTTTGTGACTTTTTGCAAGTAAGTCCATTTTATTTAATTGTGTTAATTTTCTGTAAAAAATTACAAGCTTTTATTGGTCTGGCACACCGAAGATTAGGGCTAGAGGATTTGTGACCGACATAGAGGCATTCATATACCGCGGAAAAGATTTTGACCAATTGATGTGAATTCAGCATTGAAAGAATGAAACAATGTGGTGTAGTTCAGTTGAAAAACCATACATCACAACTCTAGTTTCAGTATTTAACAAACCAAAATTCAAATTTTCTGATCTTGAGTGACAGAGAGCGGTAGATAGAGATAGACATCATAGAAGCTAATTCTTTTTTTTTCAACAATAACAGAAGGACGGTTGGCAAAACAAACAATAAATTTAGAAACATGCATTCAACCTGAGGAGAAACATATCAAAAAGAATTTTGGAATGTAATTTATGAAAAGTTACCAAACAAGCTTGCACCTACAAATAATATACAATATTCACCATTATCAAATGAATTTAAAATAGAATGAGATTCCCAACGAGCAAATCAAGATTATTGAGTAAAGATTTGTCCCTTCGATCTTCCAAACTAAACTTGCATAATTGTTTTGATATTGTTGATTCATATGAGTTCAATACGGATAATCTTCTTTTACACTTCAAATCGAGATTTAGATGAGAAAATAACTGATGTAGGTAATGTAATCAAGTTAAACAATGATTCATTTTCCACCTAGTTTCTTTCCTTCTTCTCCTTTTTTTTATTACTCATGTTTCTTACGTTTTGTTTTCTTCATTGCTATTTTTTCATTACTGCCTGTTACATTTATGTTTTGCTATCAACGACACTCCATGCATCATGACCATGCCCATTTTGACCCTAGTAACGGAACTTTTTGCTATATGCTCTAAAAGCTAGGGGTTTTAGTAGTAAATGGATTTCATGGGTTGATTTAACTTTAGAGAGGGCATCTCCTCAATATTGGTAAAGGGTGTTGAAGGCAATAAATTTCAATCTAGGATTGGAGATAACATCACCAGTGATGGCATTTCGATCCTCCAATACGTGGACGATACTCTCATGTTTTGTTCTCACCATCTCCATCACATTGCATCGTTAAAGTTCATTTTCTATAATTTTGAAATAGCTATTCGGCTTAAAAATTTATTTTAATAAAAGCTTTGTTTTACTTCTTAATGGCAAATGGGGAATTAGACAATGACTTAGCAAACACCCTGAATTGTAATATCATGAATTTCCCAATAAGCTACTTAAGTAGAATTCTTTGACCGATCAAACTTAAACATGATGACCGGCTCTTTGTTATTAATAAAGTTAATAATAGACTTGCCCATTGAAATGGATATTATCTTTTGAAAGGAGGTGAATTGTTTTAGTTAATTCTGTTTTGTCATCAATTTACTAGCTTCCTACTACCATTTCTTAACTGTGTGATTTCTGCAGTATGTTCCCCGATACCTCAAATCACTGTGTGATTTCATGCATCTCAATTCACTAGCTTCCTACTACCATCTCAATTTACTCTTACCTAACGCCTTGGCTTTTGCCAGGTCTTACTGCTCTGTTCCAACAGCTCTTGCAGCTCTCCATTCTTGATCCCGAATCTCTGGTTTGCCCACGCTATTCAGGTTCTCTCCCTTGGTCCTCCAGTATGGTTCAGTCCTGTGTTCATGTTGTGTTTGCTGTTCAGGTTACACTGCAGTTCAGTGTTATACACATGATGGTAATGTTCATTTGTCCTTTACACATTAGATTGCAACCGGATTTTGGAAGTTCTTATACCGATTTTCATGCTACCGGATGTGCTAATGATCCACTGACGTATTATCTGCCGATGCCACCTTCTAGCATGCATCTCTTTGCATGCTGCTATGCCGCATATTAGCTGCTAATGCCCTTTCCTGTCCACCCTGGTTTGCTGAATTGCTGCCTGTCTTGATTGGTTGCAACCTACTTTTTGATTTCTTTGACATTCTGATTCCTCTTTATAGACACATACCTTGATTTATCTTTGAATACATATTGCTATATTTGTTTTAGCTGGTTGTATTAAGGCTGTGTGGGACTATAGCTTCTATTCTATTGTGATTAGCCCATTACTAATCTTGCTATTGATTTTCTATTAACTACATGTTATTCTGGCCATTTACTTCTAGCAGGCATGTTAGTGGTTAGACCTTCTAAAATTTTTTATAATACAATAATAATATGAGGGCTCTCCCCGTGTTGAAGACCACTCTTGTTCTCAGGAAAAGAAGACGTAGATGTGAAAATATTGATGTAGGAAACGTAATCAAGTTAAACAATAATTCATTTTTCTACTTAGCTTCTTTCCTCTTTTTTTACATTATTAGCCATGTTTCTTAATTTTTGTTTTGTTCATACTATTTTTTTCACTACTAGTTATAGTTATGTTGAAGTATCATCGACATTCCATGCATCATGATTAAACTCAGCTCAGAAGGCAGACCATTAAACCCATGGGGTAGGGCAATCGACTAGACTAAGGGAAGGAAAAGAATGATGATTTCTTTGATAATAGTTGTAATACCTTTGGCGTCACACTTTTTTGGTATCAACGTGAACTACCAATGCCCCTTTATAAATATGATTAAATATTAATATCACTTAAAAATAGAATATACTAGATAAGTTTCCTTTACCAATTCAAAACGCTCATCTACAAATACTATTGAAATCTCAATATCACTTAAAAATAGGATCTAACAAATAAACTTTCTTTTCAAAGTCGTTCTTTATTAATTAATAATAGAAATAAAAATTTAAACTAATAAAAAATTAAATTCATTCTTTATTAATTGAATAAAAATGAAAATTTAAACTAACAAAAAATTAGATGTTGCAATTTAGAAAGAAAAGTTAAAACTAACTGCATATCATTTCAATGCAAAAAATGACTAAATATTTATTATGCAAATCATATTATTTCGAACAAGTTAAATATATACAATTTGTAAAAAAACAATTTACGCACGAAGTGTGTACCATCATCACGTGCGAAGCACGTGCCGTAACGCTCGTTTTACATATTACGTGTTTGTATGCATATGTATGTGTGGCTGTATATTTAAGTTTTAGTTTGACTATCAAATATAAAAATGTCCATGTGTTAACTCCTAGTTGTTCCAACGATGACCAAAGTTCAGGTCTTGTTGCAGACATATTTTTCATCCACTTTTCTTTATAAACATTCTTTACAAATAGAATATTCTTAAAAACGGCGGAAGCAACCCAATCTCAGGGTCGACTTTGATCATGACTTATTGGTTTTTCATGAGAAGGAAATATTCATGTGCTTATAGTTGTTTTATCTTTTTAAACATACATTGACGAGTTACAAGTACAATCATCAATAATAAGTAATTCAATGCAAGTTCTATCACCAACAAAAACCATAGTGTTGTTAAATGCACCTTGATTTCTTCTCAATACGAATTTCAGTAAATACCAAATATTTCATTATTAACACTTCCAACTATCAGACTACCAATTTTTAATAGAAATTACGGAAATTATATTCGGCAATAGTCTACCTAACAAACTTTTGTTCATTTGGCAAAACATTACCGAACTAGAAGAAATTATTTAGTTCGAGGATGTTTTGTCGAACAATAGATAATCCATTAAACATTTCTGAATTTATTTTGTACTAAGAAGAGTAAATTTTTAATAGCTTTAACGTAAGGGCACCGTAAATATTTTTTTCTTGCACCGAATTTCAAGGAACTAAAACTATTAAGAATTTGCACTTCTTATCACATGGTTCATTGGGCAAACTGTTATCTAATAATGATAGCTCAATCACTCTCTTAATGATGTGGCACTTTATCATACTTCTATTCAATATTTTTACATTATATATATGTGTGTGTGTGTGTGTTAGAGGTTAGAGATCACAAGTTCGAGTCTCACCAAAGCTATCTTACTATAGTTTTATCTCTCGCTATATAGCATTTATCTATCTATTAAATAATACTAAAACAAAAGCACTTAGTTTGCTCTCCTTAATCCCCTTTCGTTAATTAATATGCCCAAGTCTCTCATAACTTGAAATTCTCATCCAAATTATTATATTTAGTATTTACATTAATATTCAGGTCATTACTTTTTTAATCTCACATGATCTATCATCTGTTAGAACCTCTCTTATTGAGTTTTAATGATAACAATTATACAATCATATTTGTAGAATATTTCAACTGCTTTACAGCTATATGATGGATGAAGACGTTGTGGGCATCGGAAGGTCAATAAAAGCTATAATAAAAGGTATTCACGAAAGAGCAACATGAAGATGTTTTTAAAGTAAGTATGTCTTAGATTATTTTGTACAATCTCCCTTGAGTTAGATGAGCACACACAAAATATTCCTAAGTGATACCATTTTCAAAAACAAAGTTAGAATTCATATTTTTTTGCACAACTCAGGCAACCAGACGTTTGGGGACACTATCCAGACGTCTGGCGACATAAATTTTTGAATCTATATTTCAAAGATTTCAAATACACTTAGACGTCTAGGTGGAAGAATTAGACTTCTGGCAAAATTCTCGGTTTTCTACCCTTGTTTAACAGAGACGTCTGACCAAGCACAAACAGACGTCTAGTTGGCTATGTTCAGACGTTTGGTTACACCAATTTTTAATTATCTTTTAAACTGTCATTTCTATGCGTTGTATATTCAAACAACAAGATGTATGTCTCTATTTTTCAGACATCTGATTTTTTGCAATAGTCAAATTTTTTGAATGGACACTTCTCTTCTTCTTTACCGGTCGCGTCTCTTTCTCTAATGGTTGCAACTGATTATCAAAAGATTTCATCTGAATAGTAACAACCATTAAACAAAACCCTTGAACATCTATAAATATATTAAAGGATTGTGATTAAACTTCACTTCTCCGACTTTCTACTTTATATCTTGCTATATAGCTCTAAGTGCAATTATCAATTTCATATTTTCACTCTATATCACCAAAATCTATATTATAGCATTTGGTGATTAAACTTCCTACAAATTCACGTGTTTACACTCATCATACTCAAGTTGAGATTATATGAAGATGTTACCCGGTCTTTTGGTCTGGCTATATTCAGACTAATTGGATAAGTTAAACTCGACTATCATGAAGGCTAGTAGTCCAAAGAAATGATCGTGCGTCCAGAGATCAAGCATAGACGATAATATGAAGCAGCGATCAAACAAAACCAAGAGATGGACTCTACGAAATATTTTAGATTATTGTCTCGCATAGGTAAGGGATCGAGTACGATCCCTCCCTCTATATAAGAGATCGGATCACATCAGCTTAGCGGTACAACTCAACCGGAGGGTTCGCAACATGCCACGTGGTCGTTAAGAGGGGTCGAGACCGACCCCTATTCCTTGGGAATTGGGCCTTGGAATTTTCCGGATTGCCTCGTCTACATCTCGAGTATCTACTGTCGAAATTTCAAGAAGATATTTAGTCGTCTACACCTATGAATACATGGTTCATTGTTCATTTTGGAAATTTTTACGCTGTTGTTTCCTTTGCACTTCATTTAATCTCGGATTTCGTTCCGACCCCTCTTGTACACAGAATTCAAAGTCATTAGTAAAGCAATTTCTCCAAAGTGGACGTAGGCTTTTAACGTCGAACCACTATAAATCACTGTGTTCTTATTTTTGCTTATTTTTTGTTGGTTAATTGCTTGTTTCTTCTATTTTCATTTAGATTTGTTCATTTATTTCTCTACACAAACTTTATTGGATGTTTGTGATCATTTTTGGCGCAAACAGAAGATTTGTACTAACAAAACATTAGCGTTGTAAGAATACAAGCTTGTCAACTCAAGATACTCTGTTGTATTGCCTGTTCCTTCGGGCTAAGCGAGAGATTTTGGTTAGTGGAAATTTCGAAGGGGAGTTTCGAGACTGGACGTAGGACGGGAGGTCCGAACCAGTATAAACATTATGGTGTGATCGCTTTTATTTATTCTACCTTTTTGATACTTTATTTGTTAGCTTTACTTAGTTTAGAATGCATACTTGATTATTCACATTAGCCATATCATACTAGATCCGTGCACTCTTTCATTTGGTATCGGATGATAATAGCAATAATGAAAACGAAAGTATCAGTACAAATAATAAGATAATAATAATAATGTTTTGACATCATTACCTAGAATTTTAAAAGATCATCCAATGGACAATATAATAGGAGATGTAAACACCAGAGTTACAACTAGAAGTCAATTAAATCAAATGAGTCACATAGCATTTATCTCTAATATTGACCCGAAAAACTATAAAGAGGCAATTAAAAATGATTTTTGGATTTTAACAATGCAAGAAGTTTTAAACCAATTTGAACGTAATAAAGTTTGGGAACTTGTTAAAAGACCGGATGATCAATCTGTAATTGGAACTAAATTGGTATTTAAAAACAAAGCTGATGAAAATGGAAATATAATTCATAATAAAGCTAAATTAGTAGCTCAGGGGTATAAACAAGAAGAAGGAATCGATTATGAAGAGACATTTGCTCATGTAGCTCGATTAGAAGCTATAAGAACATTACTCACTTTTGCATGTCACCATAATTTCAAATTATATCAAATGGATGTCAAAAGTGCATTTTTTAATGGCTTTATTAAAGAAAATGTTTATGTCGAACAACCACTATTATTTGTTTATGAAAAATACCTTGATCATGTTTTTAAACTTAAGAAAGCATTATACGGTCTAAAACAAACACCCCATGCTTGGTACGATAGACTTAAGTCACTTGTTAAATTTTGGTTTTCAAATTGGTAAAATAGACACTACATTATTTATCAAAAAGAAAAATGATGATACATTAGTTGCTCAAATTTATGTAGATGATATAATATTTAGATCTACAAATAAAAACTTATGTAATGATTTTTCAAATATTATGAAAAATAAGTTTGAAATGTCACATATGAAAGAACTGAATTTCTTTTTGGGTCTACAAATCAAACAACTAGAAGATGGAATCTTTATCTATCAAGAAAAATATTGTAGAGAGTTGTTAAAACGTTTTGGAATAGATAATATATCAAGTAAACCAACTCCAATGACCACAAAACACTTTATGCAATATTTGGGGGGGGATGTCAATTGGGCAAAGTTTGTTCATGATGAGATAAAAAAAATTGGGTCCGTCGACGTCCAATTATTATTTATTCACCATACATAATGAGGCTCTTGAAATTTTTTGACGTGAATATCATCCCATCTAACTTTGAACCTATCCCAGTAGAATATAGCGATAGACGATTCTTTAGTTTGATGCATCTCCCTAAAATCATGCCTCATCACATAAGTTTTGAAGAATGAACGGTTCAACAAAGCCAATGCGCACAAGGCACATCTCAACCTCCACCTCCTCCACAAGCTCCTACCCTCACTCATTATATGGAAGAACAATCCGATTACCTCTGACTCAGACATTTATGATGTTAGACATGTTCCAAATCCGAATGAATCAATAGAATACCTGACTCTACAAAATCAAGTCACTACCGATAATCAAAAAACATTGGCAAGGAGGGTGAAAGGCTTAGAAAATAAAAAGATCCTTTTCGACAAGAATAGGAAAAATGGAGCGCACTTTGGAAAAGATAACATCATCGTTATAAAAAATAATGAGAAATTAAAGGCCGATCAAGCTCTACTTCATCATTCTCTCCTTATAATACACCACTTCTCACGCTCGACCATCCGAGTATATTGCAGAATCCTCTCATCGTGAAGAGGAAGACAAGAACGAGGAGATATCTTGGTCTGATCCATCATCTCCACCACCTACCCAACAATTGTGCTATGCTCCGTTCCAAGATCTAACAATTAATGAAGACGAAGAGCTAAGCAACAAGGAGCAACAATGGTCGAGAGATTACCAAACTAAACCTTCAACATACTATGAGTACTATGAGAATTATGGTGGTTTCTCTTATAGTCATTACCAGACATTTCTTTCCTTTCATTTGCATTTATGTGTCTTGAAACAATCTACTTAGCATGTTGTTTTTTGCTCTTGTTGTAACTTTGTGGATGTTGTTGGATTGTTGGTCATTGTTCGGTTGACTCATTGTGTTCGTTTAGCATATGTATTTATTTTTGTGCATGATTGCCAGCATTTTGCATCTACATACTCCCTTCTTCATATTTCTTTTTGATAATGACAAAAGGGGAGAAATATATGCATATTGATATGAGGAGATATCATATAAAGGGGTGTATGAATACTGTTGTTTGAACATTCATTTGAAAAGATTGTATAGTTGTCATCATCAAAAAGAGGAAGAATGTTAGAACCTCTCTAATTGGGTTTTAATGACAACAACTATACAATCATATTTGTAGAATATTTCAACTACTTTATAGGTATATATGATGGATGAAGGCGCTCTGGGCATCGGAAGATCAATAAAAGCTATAATACAAGATATTCACGAAAGAGCAACATGAAGATGTTTTTAAAGTAAGAACATATGCTTGTGTTAATGTCTGAGATTATTTTGTACAATCTCCCTTGAGTTAGATGAGCACACACAAAATATTCCTAAGTTATACCATTTTCAAAAACAAAGTTAGAATTTGTATTTTTTGCACAACTCAAGCAATCAGACGTCTGGAGACACTATCTAGACGTCTGGCGACATAAGTTTTTGAACCTATATTTTAAAGATTTCAAATACATTTCGATTAGACGTCTGACAAAACTCTCGATTTCCTATCCTTGTTTAACAGAGACGTCTGATCAAGCACAAACAGACGTCTAATTGGCTTTGCCTAGACGTCTGGTTACACCATTTTTAATTATCTTTAAACCGCCATTTCTATGCGTTGTATATTCAAACAACCAGACGTCTGCCCCTATTTTCCAGACGTCTGATTTTCTGCAATAGTCATTTTTTTGAATTGGCACTTCTCTTCTTCTTTACCAGTCGCGTCTCTTTCTCTAATGGTTGCAACTGTTTATCAAAAGATTTCATCTGAATAGTAACAACCGTTAAACAAAACCCTTGAACATCTATAAACATATTCAAGGATTGTGATTAGACTTCACATCTCTGAATTTCTACTTTCTATCTTGCTATCTAACTCTAAGTGCAATTATCGATTTCATATTCTCACTTTATACCACCAAAATCTATATTATAGCATTTGGTGATTAAACTTCCTACAAATCCATGTGTCTACACTCATCGTACTCAAGGGTAGATGATAGGAAGATTTGTACCAGCAGTCAACATTAGTGTTGTAATAACACAAGCTTGTCAACTCAAGATACTATGTTGTATTGCATGTTCCCCCGGGCTAAGCAAGGGATTTTTGTTAGTGGAAATTCCGAAGGGGAGCTTCGGAACTGGACGTAGGATGGAATGTCTGAACCAGTATAAAAATCATGGTGTGATCGTTTTTATTTATTCTACCTTTTTGATACTATGTTTGTTAGCTTTACTTAGTTTAGAATGCATACTTGATTATTCACACTAGCCATATTATACTAGATCCATGCACTCTTTCACCGTCTCTTTCCAAAATCCCAAATACATTTTTTCATCATCAATATTTTCATTATGTTTTCCACATTACTCAAATTACAAAATACGTAATATTGATTTCATTTCTAATGGTTGTATTAATAACTAACCGTAAAAGTGTTACTGATAACAAATAACAAAACCAAAAAATACAATACGATTAAACAAAATTCTCTCCAATTCATAGTTGTTCATACAATCATGAAAAAATGGTATACTTCGCTTCTGTTGGTTATCACAGTGTAGAAAATAGTAAATAAAAAAAATAGCAGTAACTACAATAACAACAATCATAAAAACATTGATAGTATCATAGTAATGAAAATGCAACGATGATATTAATATATAATTAACGAATGTAGTGCTATAAAAATAATAATATGGTTTACTGACTTAATAACGATATTGGTAACAAAAATAATAATAACAAATACTATAGTATTGATATTACTAATACAACCAAATATAAAAATAATAATACATAAAATAGAAGTAATAAAAAATGATAACACAATATGATTCCAATAATATTATTAATTGTCAACAATAATATTTCCAATCATCTTATTAGTTCTACTAATTCCAAAATCTTATCCTAAGTTCTTTCTTGGTAATTTATAATCAAATCCATAAAACTGAGGTTTTTACAAATATCAAAATTTTCTTAATTCACTCTACATAAAGTACATATTATTTATAATTTGTACATTCATTTAACTATTTTTCCAATTCTCTTACTATTTTACATTCATTTTCATAAAATTAAACAAAATAGTTTATATTGTTAAATTTTAAACTAATTAAAGAAATTCAACTAATTGATTTAATTATCAATAAAACATTAAATCCTAAGAATGATAATTTCAATATTTATACTGCATTCGTATTAAAAGAGATGAAAAATTATTTTTTATTCAAATATGAAAATATGTAAATTACTTAAAACATGGGAAAATATATACTCAAACGGTGGTAATAAGTACAATTTGAAATTAATTTGTCCCATCATACTCGCTATGCATTGCATAACAAATTTCTATGTTTTGAAAATCTTATAAAGTATTCAAATTGTGTCTTTACAACATTATCGTGGATAATGCACGGGTTTAACGCTAGTGTTTAAATATTGTACGGCAGAACATCACCGAACTAAATCATTTTTTCTTTTGTAATGTTTTTCCGAATGAACAAAAGTTTGATGTAAAGTATTACTGAACAAAAATTTCTTTCTAAAAATTGGTAAGTGATGATAGCAAAACAATTGATATGTTTTAGATTTGTTTTAAAGGTGAAGAAATCAAGATGCTTTTAACAATACACCTACCAATAAATTCCAAACATAGAAAAGGATGATCGTAATTCATAAACGCAAACATTAGCATGGCTGTATTGCTCTAGCTATCACATGTTAAACAAACACTTTGAAATACCATAATTGTAACGGCATTCCGTACCTTACCTTTTTTTTTTCAACATACGGAAAGCCTGAAATATCTAGATGGTAAATACAAAAAATAAACCTGTATAGGCGAGACGGCCGACATGCATCCATCAAACGCCGAAACCCGCGGCCACACGTCGGCGATTGCCGCGGCATCTTTTGAATTCCTCAAAACCAACCTCTTATATCCCTGGACATACAAAAACAGCAGCAAATCATACAAACCCACTTCTCCATTCTCGTAATTTGATTCCAAAACGGTGTTCAAAGTTTCAATGACAAGATCAGCAATGTAATGCGAGATCTGGAGTGAATCGGATAGTATTTGGGAGTTGATAATGTTAGACTTTGAATTCGACCTGAAGGAGATTAAAGTTTCAAAAGGGAGGATGAGTTTGGGGATTGGGAGGAGCCCGTGGTCGAATGGCTCGCGGCGCGGAAAAAGGAGGAGGTCGCTGTTGGAGTTTTCTTCCTCGGTCATTTTTCTATTTGATTTTTATAATAGGCTATGTCAGGCTACATTTCGAAGAGAGGGAGATATTCTGTGATTAATTTTTGTTTGGGGTACACGAGGGTAGAATTGGTATAGTGCTATAATTTGAGCATCCATTGGACATGACTAGGGTCTCTTATGGTAATTAATAATTTTAAATTTATCATTTTCACAACGATAGCATTGATATATCGATGTAGCTTAATATTGATTATCAATTATTTGGTAATGGTCCATTGCCGAGCAATTGATAATCGATATCGAACTACAATGTTGTCGGCATTGGTAACGATAAATTTATCGTTATTAAAGATAAATGTAGCGGTAAAAAATTTATCAAAATCAACGATAATGAAAAATTTATCAATCATATTAATTTTTTTATTTTATTTTAATTAATCCTAACCACAAAAACATTTGAAGATTTATCATATTTTAAGCAAATGATTGCAGTACTATTTATAAGGGGGAATTAATTTAAAGGACAAAAATTTGTATATTTTTAGCCTAAAGGATACGACCTCAATATTTTAACCACAAGGACAAACATTCTCCTAAAAATTATTCATAAGGACAAACATTCTTCCAAAATTGCTACTGAACTAAACACTGATACCTAAAAACTGCTACCGATAACTACAAACTGATACTTAAAAACTGCTATCAATGACTAAAAATTGATACCTAAAGAAAGTTGTCCTTCAAGCTAAAATACTGAAGTCTGTCCTTGAGGCTAAAATGCTGAGAAATTTTGTCCTTGACAATAATTTCTTGTATTTATAATCGTATTTTTTTGGCCTTATTAACTTCAGAGTTTAAAATTAGCAAAATTATTATTTCACGTTGTTATAAATAACTTGTAATGAATCAAGAAAACTTCTCCGCAACTAAAATAAGTCAAATTGTTTATATAAGCATTAATGAAGTTATAATTATTAACAAGATATTCGCATTTTTTCGTTATCAAAATCTTATTGTAATAAAAAAATTATGTCTTGCTGTATTGGTAAATTTACCATTATCAGTTAATGATTTACTAGTTTATCGATATACCAACGAACATTTCACTAGTAGTAACTATAAAGTGTCGGTAGTCATTTTTGAGTTACCAATGGTATCGGTACGGTAATGATTTTCATGTATCGGCAATGGTTACCATTACCAAAACAGCCATAGACATGATACATGAGTGAGTGCATACGAGTCGTTTTGATAACATAATTCGATTAGCAAGTTAAATTGATTTTATTGTGATTTAAATTACTTCTGATGTTTCCAAAGTCATATAAGTGCATATTCAGTAGTTAAAGCCTTTGATATTCACAAGATGAATATCAGGAGCAGAATATATGGGGTTTAATCAAATAATCAAACGCATATTTAATAGATAAATATGTATCCGACTATCAAACATTGGACGCCTATTTAATAGGAGTTTGAGGGTCGGACATTTATTTAATGGACTTTTAACCTTTAGACGTCTATTAAATAGGCGTCTGAGTTGAGGCTTCTACAAATACCCCCAAACACCTCATTTTCATCATTATTATCACATTATTTTCCTCTTTTTATTCTAAAATACAATGAAATGTTGCAGTAGTTAACTAAATTGTTAGACGAACTATTCTTAGGTGGATACAGGAGGAAGCTAGCTTGGTTCACGTTGGATCAGGCCTGATGCGAGGATTGACGATTTATAAAGTATATAGGAGCTTCCAACTAGATATGTACATCGTGTATATACCGCATTGAAATTCCACAAAGGTACGTTTATATATCTTTTCTACTATTTACTTACAGGCGTAATCACTACTTGGCAACAAAATGGCAACTATATAATAATTGCTAGTATATCGTTATCAAGTTAATTGAATATGCATTGTTTTTTATTATATAGACCAAGTACATTAGTTATCTGGGTAGTTGGACCAAATGTATTGTATAGTTGTACGATGTACTCCCATGTGAGCTAGTAGGTAAGCTTCATGCTAGTCCATTTACCTAGTTGTTACATAATAGGCATGCACGGTCTTTCGATCGTCCACTCATATCGACCCTAGTCGAGAGGTGGTGGTTTACCACACGCACATTCCAATTTTTCAATTTAGAGTTCGATATTACTTTTGTTGATTTTTACATGATGACTAGTAGGGGACCTGATAGGATACACTTTCCATTTGATGATGAGTACGAGACTCATACGTTCTTTACTGTTTTATTACCTCATATTGATGATGGAGCTATAACTGCGGAGTTGTTCCTTTAACATATTTGTAGTAGTATATCAAGGAATGCGAATTTGGTTCATGTTGTATTCAACCTTTGGTTTATGTTGTTGTTCCTGTTATTTATTACGTTTTGAGTAAGTTCTACAACAAAAGTGCTATGATTAGCAACTAGTATGCAATAAATTATTGGATGTAACAAAAGATATATAATCATGCATAGAAAATTACAAACACAACATTTTAATTAACACAAAGCAAATAATTATTTGTTTAACTAAAACATAAGTCCTGGTCAACGAGTTCCTTGAACTATAAAGGGTTTAATATCTAAAATCTCATTAATGAATTCCTTCTTACCTTTTATTTGTGTGTTATAGATTTTGGTACAATTTAGGACTATAATCACAACTTGAGTCGAAAATGTGTTTGGTCATCCATTTTTTATTTGTATGTTTTTTCTATATTGTAACATCCTCCATTTTGAGGCCCGAAACTAAGTGCTACGGATGCTGCAGTCATCCATAGTTATTAATTTCCGATGACAAAATGTGGCTATGTCAATCATTTTGATAATACGAGGAACACGTGAATATGGAAATTCAACACAATTTTTGAAAATAAATTTTCTCATCTCATTTCACGATAAGATTTGAATTTCATTACATAATCCTAATTCGCAAACCACGTTTAGAGAAAATATAATTATTACAATATATTCCAAGAGCGACATATAAAGATGCCCCCTTGGATGGTCAGAGTCAAATATCTGGCATTTAATACAACCTGCCATTACAACACAAAAGCAGAATCAAAATAAAGCGGAAATAGATATATAGCTCCTACTAGCTAGACTGCATCCTGCATGTCTTCAAAAGCTTACTCGTCTAAAGAGAATCTGAAAAGTCCTTACTCTCGATCTACTCAAATGAGCACCCGAGAGTTTAAGAGGAAAGACAAAAACTTCGGGTTAGACAAAAAGTCTAGTGTGAATAATAACCCATCATCTCGGACCAACTAGATATTTAGTGAGACCACGCTGCTAAACGGAACGGGTTTTCCCCTCACCGGTATCTTAACCATAATAAAATAACCATATAATGTGCACCTGCATCCACAATGGTTTAAACATAACATAATATGATGATAGTCAAAACTGCAGTATGCCTTGGATTTCCCATCCCAGTTTATCTGACCATCCGTCTCAATTTGTAGTTTCTAGGGTCGCTATTAACCTATTAGTTTTCATGGGTTGACTAATAATTTTTTCCAAACTTACGGACTATCTGCCTGATTTTAAAGTTTTCATGGGATCACTAAGAACCTATTGGTTTCTACCAATAACTTTATCCAATCATAGTTTTCATGGGATCACTATGAACCTATTGGTTCCTACCAATAACATCTTTCAAATCATAGTTTTCATGGGCTATATATGAACCTATTGATCTCTATCAATAACATATTACAGACATAGTTTTTATGGGATCACTAAGAACCTATTGGCCCCTACCAATAACATTTCTCGTAACATAGTTTTCATGGGCTAACTAAGAACCTGTCTAACTCAATAATATTTTGATCAGTTCTGAGTATCCTATATTATGGTCTACCTTACCTCCTGGATGCAAATCTACTCACACAGGAGTTAAGTAAATTTATATTCACTATTGGGTCAACCTAGCTGGTTATCATGCCCTTAACACGCCAAAATGCAGTTATGGGTCATAGATGATGTGAGTATGATAATGTTAAATATGCATAATAACTAATCAACGAACACAAGTCGTACAACATCCACCATTTAATAAGTTCAAAATTAGTTAATCTCGAGTAATACTCTCTTTGGAAATCTCTAACTCAAAACTTGGTCTTTTCCATACTTAAAATCCTTGAAACCATTTTCATAATGATATATGATTAATACCCTTAATCCATATATGATACACGTAAAGTATATCTCTTTATATCACCAAAGTCTTAGGCTATTTTATAAATCACTTGATGTATTGCCATATATAAGTTTGAAAATGATATAAGGTTGCCGCTTTAAAAAGATAGATTTAGATCATTGTCGACGACACTGTGGTGTCGACTAAGAAGCATTAGGCTCACTGCCTTTATTGTAAAATCATTAAAACAAAAACACGCAACATCTAGAAACCTTGTCGACAGTGATGATGTCGACCTTCATAAAATATAGGCTATCCGCCAGTTTAAAACAGCGACGACATCATTGACTTCGATGGTGATGCTGCCATAATTGGTTAACAAAACAATGCAATAAGACCTCGTCGACTCCGATGAATAGAGGCGACAAGGACCGCGGCGTCTTTGATAAAATGAATAGGTGCGATGACCTTCAAAACCTTGATAAAATTATGCGGCATAGGATAGTTGTGATGAGACCACACGCGACGAGGTTCATAAGCGACAAGAGTGCAATGATCTCGCCTTTTTATGGACCTAGACCTGGTTAGAATCGCTCTGCAACTACCAAGTAGTTGCCATGCGCTTCTCTCCTCATCGACGTCAATCTGATAGGCTAAGGAATAGGCACAACGATAATAAGGGTATTGTGTCATCATCGTAAATAACCCAAAAACTATATTTTTACTAAATCAAGCTTATATTTTTTTACCAAATCCCTTTTGTTTATCAAGATATGATTGGTTACAACAAAACTTTATAGTTTCTTTTCAAAATTTGCTACCACACCAAATTTTCCAAGTTCAAAGCATGTGTTAAACCAACTAATTAATTTAATTAATTATTCATTTACATGCTTTTCTAAAATAATTAATTCATAATAATATGAAATCACATGGGAAAATTCCCAAAAAGTCTTAGAAATTCTAAAATACTATTTTCTTCACCATATAAATTTTTTGGATCAAAAATCATAATTAATTAGTTAATTAAATTAAACCTAAATTAAATCCATTTTCCCCCTTAGGAAACTCAAAAATATTGATCTTAACTTAGAAAATTATAAAATTAAAACCCATGTCCAAATTAATATTTTACACATCATATCAAAAATTCATAGCATTTGGAGATCGACAACTATGGTTTTTAGCCTTGAAATTGAATTATTTAACTTCATAAAATCCTTATAAATTATCACTTATTCAAAACATGGCAAACTCATCATGGCATATCTTCAAGACCTCTATACATTGGGTTTTAAATCTAAACCGAATCAAACCAATCATAAAACAATGAAGATGAGATGGATTTAGCTTATTATTCACCTTATTTGGGTAATGGATTTTGAGATTTGATTATTGCTTAATCTTTCTAGCTTTCCTTCTTGAATCTCTACTTGAATTCATGACTTAGGTTGTGACTAATGGCTGGCCTTGCTTGAGCTCTTTGATTGTTTTGATTTATGAAAACATGAATATAACGGAATAAGGGTTTAGGGGTTATAAGATCTATATATTCCTATTTTACCATTTCCCTATTCAAATACATGTTTAAGTTATAAAACAAGCTTATAGATTTATTTGCTTAAGGCACGACCTTACTTATTTTCAAATCTCAATTCTTTTATCACTCTAATCATCACATTATCCTATTTAATTTATCTAATTAAATCCCCTAAATAATGTTAACTAAAATTAGGTATGTTACATATATGAAATAGTTATCATCATTTACTTTCTATGAACACGACATATTTGAGTAAATAACAGTTTTTGTGTTGCCTTTCTGCATATTACATGCTGGTTCCTTCTCCTATACTATGTTAATGCATAGTCACATTTGTAGAGGAATATGTTTTTTATATTAATACATGTTTCATCATTACATCGATTATCTATTATTCATTGCCCTTCAGACATCATTTTTATATCGACTTTTAATCTATTAGTTAATTTCTCAAACTTTTAGTGTAATGTAATAGGAAATTCAATATTTTTATGTTTTAATTTGTTTAAGAACATCACGCATAAGGTATTGTAAGATCAATATTTGAATATCGTGGTTATGTTAATTAATTAAGTGGTGTTATGTTTTCCGTTTCCATTTTAATTTTAATAGAAGTGTAAAAAAGGAAATTAATCTTCTTTTCATGGATTTACTATTTTTAAAAACGTTGTTCATGTTTATAAAGAATAAAAAGTATCATAACTTATTTTGATATGTGATTTCATGAAGTTTTCAATTACGAATAATTTAAAAGAGAGACTAATAAAGAAATGTCATCTTCCTTTAAGATGTTATTATATATGCAATGATTCATTTTCACAATGCATTGAACTATTTCCATGCCTTTTAGCCTTGGAAAGTTAATAGTAAGATAAAGTCAATGTGGGTGAAAATAATAATATCATAAGAAATTGAACATGTGTTTAACTTATTTTCTTATGTGGTTGCAACACGTTGTAAAATCTACCACAAACAAATAAATTTGATAAATTAACTTAAATAATGTAGAGCTAAAACTAAAAAAAATAAAAAAGTAAAAATGTGATCAGGTAAGTTATGTCATTGCATTTGTAGCGAAATTCTGATCAATTTCCATATATAATATGTTGAAAACGGAGCTCAAACGGAAAAGTTATGCACGTTTGAAGTTTTCGAATTTAAAATAATTTAAATAGAATTCAAATTCAAATAATTAAATAGTTCTTAAATTTGAAATTTTGGATTTGAGGGTTATGTAAATGTTAAAATTAATGTTAACGTTAAGAGATAATTAAGAAATATAATAAATAAAAAACAACGGTAGAATAAAATACTTCACAAAATAAACGTAACAGTCGATCGCTCCCCTAGGATCGGTTGACCCCTAGCGATCGACCGGTAGGGTAAAGGCGATCGATTGGTGGAAGCTAGAGGCGGCCAGGGTTTTAACAATTTGAACGTCTGGATTTTTATTATTTTAAACCAACTTAAATCTAACAGTTCTGGTGCATTCTAACCACTATAAATATGAGTCTTGTCCCCTCACTTTCATTCACAAATTATTTTGAAAGCCTAGCGAAACTCTGTCATTCTCTCTCTTCGGATTCTGAAAAAGGTTCTTTAGGATTTCAGGTAATTAATTCTAGATATTTATTACTTTATTTCTAATTCTATTCTCCTCTTATAAGGCTTTGATTATGGAAACAGTGAGATGTGTGATAATATATATAGAGTGTGATATTGATTATGACTAAGTTATAGGGATGCAAGGTCGGTCAAAAGCACACAGAAGTCCGTCCAGCTAATCTGGCTATTAGTAGTATGACTTTGGGGCTGATGTGAGACATCACCTATAATAAGTAACTATGATGACCCAAGGTTAGTCCCAACACTACGCCATAGATTGCATACTGCAACACACAAGAAGTGATGCAGAAAGTGCCAAATAATGTTGCTGGAGGCCAAAAACGAGCTAAGGCAACACTTTCTCGGTGTTGCATTTTGCCGCGTTGCCGCAGACTCAAATGCAACATCTTTGTGACCCTAAGGCAACATCGATTCTGTTGTTGCCACAGGTACTAAATTTACTAAAAAGTGGGTCCCACAATCTGGGCCCCAACATGTGGGGCCCACTAATTCTGTTAACCAACTTAACGGAACCGTTTTGTGGGGCCCACATTCATTAATCTATGGTAACACTTTTACCAATAAAATGGCAACACTTTTCCAGTTTATTACCACATTTAACATCACATACTGCAACATTATATCATATCTACGGCAACACTTTTTGCAATTTAAATTGGAAATGTACTGCAACATCATACTACTGCAACATTACACTGCATTTCATAGTAGCCAAAGAGCTATTCATTTCATAACAGCCAAACAACAAGTCGTTTCATAACAGCCAGCAACACAAGTTTTAGTCAAGTACAAAATAACAAACATAGCCAGTGCATTCATATTAACAGCCAGTACATACTAATTAAATTCTACATACTACACGTGAATTCATCTTTGCGAGCCTCCAAATTTCATGCTTCCGAGCCACCAGTACCATCAGTGCCTCTAGTGGCTCCAGTGCCAGTTTCATCACTGCAGACGGTCGCACAAAGACCCGCAACATCAATTTGCATGTCAGGGTTAGCTTCGCCTAATTTCTTAAGCACCCATGACAAGTTCGCCTAATTTTATTTAAAAGGTTAGACAGCAACTCACAGATGCAAAAATGGAGCAACAGCAGCTTACAAGTGCAAAAATAAAGAAACGGCAAGTATAAAATCACAACATATGTAGCAACAATTTCATGAATATACTCCTCCAATTTCAGTGTACTTTAGCTCTTCCTTGACATACTCCATCAGTACTGTGTAAGAAAACATATCCAGATCAACGCCCTTGACAAAACTCTCTTCTCCACCAACATATCCATTCTTCTCAAATTTTCCCTTGTGATGGAATATAAAATTTGCCTCCATCCTACACAAAATGAAGGAATTAACATTAGAATGACATAATTACAAATTAAAATAAACCAACTGCATTATAAAATAAAACAGTCACTTCACTATTGCTTTTTCAATCTTATCCTGCAAAATAAAGCAGTTTCAAAATGTGACATTAAATAAAATTAACAATTCTGAAACAAGTTTCTTAAACAAGAATTGTTTTGCAATATCTATTAACAAGTTTTAAAGTGAATCAAGAATTCATGCAAATTTCCCTGACTTAAATTCTATTGCTCTTCCTACAATTCTTAATGAGCACACTCCTATCTTGATCAGATTTAAGGAAAGCAATAGGCAGGACAAAAGTGCTCCTTTCAGATACATTAACAGTTTGCACATATTGGAGGGATCTCAACAATGCATCACTGAAGTATTCAAACCAGTGTTATTAATATTGGGGGATTGTTAGAAAAATGAATGAGAAAATGGTTGGGGAATGTTATTAATAGCTATTGAGTCGTAAATTAATGTGAAAATGCAAAAATAATAAACAGATACAATAAAAATTAATACATTAAAATTGAAATAAAAACATTTGCTGGATGATTAATGTGACATATCAGATTATATAGCCTGCTTGTTATTCTTTTAGTTACAAACTTCTATATCATAAACAGAACATATATCACTAATCATGTAGAGGATAGACTTACCTATGCTAACAGCTCTAGTACTTTTCTAAACGGATCGCCACCACGACCTCTGTCACCTCTACTTCCTTTTGAGGTTATGTTATCAGCAACTTCATCATTTTCTTCATTGCATATTCATTGCCATAGCAACATTTCCAAATGTGTTTGTGGATTCGAGATCTAAATAATCAATGATTCAAAGAAACAAAAGTTATTAATAAGAAACAATAAGTGGTTGATGTAATATGCTCAAATAGAAAGGAAAAAAATAAAATCAATTCACGGTCTAAGTTTAACTACTTAGGGAAATATTTGAACAGTAACTTGAAATCCAATTATACGAATTATTTAACAAACATGTAGTTTAGGAAAAGAATATGTTTATTTCAGTACAATATTAAAACCTTATCAATATCTTTTTCTTCTAACGTTTAATCTACTACAAAATTATACAGGAAAGAAAACTCACCAAATGTGTTATTACCTCGTTCATCATTATCCAAATCAATCCGCATCTTAGTCAGTTAAAAATAAGAGGCATCATTGAAGCTATCATATAATAAATACAAACTTAGTAAAATAGTCAAATGTATGATAAAAAAATTAAAGATATAAATAGCTTAATAGTTAACAAATACCATAGCAGTACAAACTATTAAAGAGCCAAGTGTATAGAAAAATAATTGGCGTATGGTATGCAGACATATTAACATCAATCTAAAGCCACCAGGCGATAATACACTTTCCTTCTATAAAAAACAATTATATCAAACATCAAACACCTTAACTACATAAATGGAAAACATGCACATGACAAAGAAAGAATGGGTATGTAATTCAATATTCATCTATAGATAAAATAAACCATTAGTGCTTCACGACAAAATTTTCTTAAGACCACATAAGTTGAATAAATCCATATCAAGTTAATGCTACAAACCCAAAATAGAAGTAAGAAATTAAGAGAAGTTAATGAATATATGAACTATTATTGTCTGAAAAATTAACGAATTATTAAATCAATACACAATAAAGAATAGTAATATAGCTTTTCTCGTATGCTCATAGCTTGTTCTTGTTTTACATGAACTAGCATGCATATGATAATGTGATTTGGGTAGGAAAACTTACATGTTGATTGACTAAAACAGGGCTTTTAGTTTTTGGATATATCCCCAGGACTCTTATCTGCATCCAATGCATCCAATGCTCATACCTAGGCTAAGTCGGTCAATCGACAAGCTCGCCAACGCTGGTGAGAGGACGATTTAGCTTTCTAAGTGTAATTTGTCAGTAGCAATCCAACTGTAGGTGCATTTCATGTTCTTGAAACTGCACCAACATCTACCAGTATCACACAAACACCATATTCCGACGCGCATTTGCATAATATCGTGGATGAAACAAAAGAGCATCTACTTGATGGTGCTACTGAATATGATTTTGTATCAAATATTGGTAGCTTCTCCGGTGAATCCGAAGACCATCAAAAAGAGAAAATAATACCAGCAACACAAACAATGCATCTTCTCGTACAGATCCATTACCAATCTCCGATGCTGAAAAGCGTTAAAAAAAACAAAAAACTTGAAAACAAAAGGAAACATCAAAGACAAAGGGAGCGCAGAGCTCAAGATCTTCATGAAAGGTGCTGTAGCTATCTAACATCTAGACAACTGGAATCACTTCCCCAGAAGTTAGTAAATATGGCTTTCATTTCTGAAGCAGCGACCATGGTCCACAAAGCGATGTAGATTATTCCAACTCAGTTAGTAAATATCACCTGGCTCAATATTTATAACATGTACTGTAAAATCATACATTTTATACTTCAATTTGATTGTCACGAGTGCTATCTGTGGTTGACAAACATTGATTTAGTGAGAAAAGGGTTTGATACATGTTTAAATGCAAAAATTCAATTGAGTTTCAAAATTTAATCAGACCGTTTAATATTGAAAGTGAAGAGTGCTTAAGTATGATTACTGTTCTCTTCAAGTGCATGCAATTTTAATCGATATATACATGACGAGAATGGTGAAAGTGACGTTGAGGATGATGATGATGACCTCAAAGTGCATCCGACTGCAGTACCTGAATATAATAGCCGGTGCTTAAAACCTCACTTTTTAATAAGTGGTGTATTTGATCCTAGGGAAAAGTTACCTGTAAAGAGAACCTTGAAGGTTAAGATATACTTGGCAGATGGCTGGCGTATGGACTTCAATCCCACACGTTTTGATATATATTCTCCTCCAGACTTTTACACTAGGGTAGGAATAGCTGCCGCACCAAGAGATAGCATAATTAAGAAAACAAAGGCACCAAGAGATAGCTACAGTTGGATTGCCACAACCCAAAAGCAAGGATACGAACAACTGTCACTGCAGTGTTATGAGCAATATCAACTGACATTTCCACCATCTGCACATTCGACAACCAGTGCAACTACATATCACTGCAGTGCAATATTCATACCATACAATACAACAACTACAAGCAGCAACTTATATCATCAAACAATTGCTCATAACTGCATACATAACTCTGTCGCACATCTACTGTCTTCTCTCTACCGTCTCTTACAAAACCCACTGTTGAAATCATCTCCAGCAAAACCACTTCATTACAACTACTATACAAACCTCCTTAACCATCTGCCTATTGCCTATTCCTCAACAACGTCACAACATTGCCATCACCATCCCACATCACATAACCTCCACAACCTGAACTGCTCGAACCTAAACAAACAACACCCCACTGCAGTCCAAACATCATCCATCACTAGTTCACGACCCACCACCTCGCAGCCAAAATCGAGTGAACCCCAAATCACTGCTGCTTCCCCAAATCCTCAAACACACTATTCCACCCTACCTTAACTAGAAAACATTGAATCGCCCATCCCAAAAAACACAAACTCACCTCAACCACCTACGGCAATCGAAACTGCATCATCCCAAACCAGTCACCATCATCTCACCAACCACAATCGACATCAACAGCAATCGCGGCCTCTAATAAATCGATTTGCTACTGCACTGCTTCGTTTTGATTTCGATTTTGGGAAATTCGATTTTTGAGAAAGAAAGTAAAATTTGATTTTGATTTTGGGAAGCGAAAAACATTAGCATGTTTGTGGCTGCTTTCCCTCTTCAACACGATGATGAAATTTTCTAGCATCGACATCTACTCCATTTGCTCCATCGTAGAGTGTTTGAGAGGTTGAGCGGTGGAGTACGTATTTTGTTAAATGTTTGAGTGAAACCCTAACTTTTGCCACTTTCTTTTTGATTCCCGCGTTAAAAATTATTTCAACCCGCTTTTTATTTCAGCCCGCACTCATTTTTTATAATATTTTTATAAGTCTATAGCTACTGCAACATAGTGTTGATATCTATGCTAACATCCTGAAGCTAATGTTGTAATAGATAAAAATCAGCATAGCTATCGTTACATTGTAGCTAGCAACATCTTGTATTTTCGTTGCAATAGGCCATCTATGGCGTAGTGCAAATTCCGTAGAGTAAATCTTCCCAGCTAATCTGGCTACTAGTACCTACTAATAGTCGGACTAATGTGAGATGTCATCGTGGAATACAGGTCATAATACGAAGGACCTGCTTCAGAGATTGAAGGTATTAAGTGGTTGTATGGGAGTCCGCCACTTCTCTATGTAGGAAGTAGTAAATAGTTGGGGTTACGGATTAAGCATGGTAGAGGATATCTCCGGAAAGGGTCTGCTTCAATATAAAGTATTAAGTGGCTGAAGAGATTCCGTGCAATGTCAGCTAGATAGTTACTAGTGAGGAGTTTGCCTCGAGATAGGTAGCAAATGACGTGGACTGCCTTAAATAAGGATTAAATGGTCGGAGTTTTCCTGATTCTCATTAAAAGGTATTAAGTGACTTGAGTGCTATTTCTTACATTGATAGGAAATTTTGGACGATAGATGTGGGTTATTAGGTTGGTAGCAAGTTGGCTATGGGCTTATATTTGGGAAGTCCTTTTATTTATGCCAAGAAAAGCCTTTGGGCTTATATTTGAAAAGACTTATGTTGTAGGTAGAAAACATAAGACGTATTCCTGTTTAAATTATACTGCCTAAGTACTAATATTTTAAGGCTCGAAATTTTTATTCACCAGACATATGTTGTTGTGACTCCCTCCTCATTGCAGCATAGGTTTGGAAGGACGAGGCTGAAGTCGGAGACGTTAATGAGACTTATGGCAGTAGTATATTTACTTACTTGTTATTTTCTATAGTTTCTTATATACCCATGAAATAAAAATGAAGTTGTAATTTTGAAATATTGTACCACAGATATGTAATAGTGATTATGGATATTTTGTTATGGTTTTAAATGACATTTTTAAGTTTGAATAAAATGGGTACTGATGTTATTATTATATTTTACCCTTCCACTACGAGACTCTGAATGCATAGATATATAGCTATGCATTGTTCTTTTCACCAGTAGCCCGCTTTGAGATGGATCTAAGTTTCGATGGGCCTTTTCTAAGTTGGAATTTAGGTCCATTTTAGGGTAGGTTGTTGCATTTGGTATCAGAGCCTAGGTTACCCGATCAACGGGGATAGATATATGTATGAGAGTCGTACTTGTTATTTTTGAAAATGTTTTTCAAAAATCCTACTATATATAAATATATATACTTATTTTAAACGCATGCAAAACCATTAGGCAAATCTTTACTTCAATATATAATACTATCTTAGGGAATGTAGAAGGAAAAGATTGTAACTCCAAAGTTAATACTGTAGTAAATGTGCAATAAATAGGGAGTTACTATAATTTAATAAGGATATAAATAGACCAATCAAAGAGATTATTAGGTTAATTATGATGAGATAGGGAAGAAATAATGGATAAAATTTAGTATAAATAAATAAATGTCTTAGGGAAATATCCGGTTAGGATAATAATCATCTTACGAATAAGGTGGCATTTATAAAGACAACAAATAAACACGCTAGGTAATGATTAAATACTATAAGGCAAGATATTTGTAAACACTCGGAAGTAAAATGTAAAGAATGAATGGAACAAGTTTCTATAAGAAGGTATACATTAATCACCATAAGGGGATTGCCAGATTTTTAAAAGTTGAGTAGGAAATTTCAAAAGAAGGAACAATTAAAGTCAAATTATAAACTCAACCCCATGAGAAAGAATTTGATAAAAAGATTTTTTTATTTTCTTAAATGTTTTGTAAGGGCTTTTCAAAGGATTATTAAATGAAGATCATATATATCATAAGTCGGAATTTTTTTTAGAAAGAAATTGATTTTAGTTGACTTTGGAAATATGCTACCAATTGTTATGTGGAAAGTTTGAAAGGTGATGTAATTTTAATATTGGTGGAACGTTTAAAAAATGGTGGGTGAGTTTTATAAAAAGAAATTTGTAAATCTAATGATTCGAAGAGTTGAAAAAAGGGGTTTTCAATTAAGAATTTCTTAGTTTAAAATTTATTGAGTTAAAAAGTTTTCAATTTTTGGATTCTTTGTTTTTTTTTAAATAACTGTAAAATAGAGCGTAGGTTGGACTTGATGATTTTTCTTCTATTTCATAAATTCGAAAGTTCCTTTTTGTTAAATTCTTTGTAAAAAAGGGAACAAATGGAAATAGAACTTATTTAAATTAAGGAATAGAGAATAGAAGGATAAGAATAACTAGGATAGAAGGAACATAAAGAAAATGCGGAGAATAACAACTAAAGTAGGGGCCAATTAGTTAGGAGAAATATAAATATACGCAATAATATTGAGAGATTTTGATAGAAATAGCATTGGGAATTCATATAAAACAGGATCAATAATCTAGATAGAAATTAATAGGATAAAAGTTATCCTTTTCTACTCAACCTTTCATTGTTTAAGGTTATAAAAGATGTTTTTGAGGAAAAAATTACAGTTGGATAGAACTAAATGATGGTAATTAATAAACGAGTTGGGATAATTTAGTGAATGTTATAAGAAAAAGCATTTCTGTGAGGACGGGAATTTTATATATACATTTTCCTATTTAGAACTTGTTTGAATAAGAATATAATAATATTGAATTTAAGATGGTAATGAAAAGGAAATAAATTGGGACTGATAAAGAAAGGATTGCAAAAGCTTATAGTAGTTTAAATAAGATTTAAACAAAGTTATAAAAAGTATTTAGTTAAGTAACAGTACCTTTTGAGTAATAAAGCAATAGATGTTGATGTATTTTTGGGATAATATAATAACTTAAAATCAAAATTTTGACACAAATGTAAATAGATTGCGGTTTGAAATCTACTAAAATAACTGTCTTGTAAGTAGAAATATCTTTGAAATAATAAACGTTTGATAAAGGAAAATCTGTTATTTTGAGATGCTATTGAAGTTATAATATTTGTAATAGATTTAAAAAGAAGCTAAATTTGGAAAGTAATAATGTATCCTTAAAATGGCAGTCAACGAACTTTTCATAAATATAGGCCATAATTTCGTGAAGTAATAAATGATGATTTTGAATTTAATGTAATAAGTTTGTTGTTATGAAAACAATTTATTGAAAATTATTTAGTATGTTGTAGAAGGTTTTTGAGAAGAGAAATTATTTTTCTCCTTTATGGAATTAAGCAATTTTTGAATTCCTGATTTAATAATAGTTTGGTTTAATTGAGTTTTAATTTTTTTTTGAATTAAAAGTCAAACTTTTAAAGAAATAAATTTTTGTTATAGAAATTCGTTAAAAGGGAAAAGTTGGTTAGAAAAAGAAAAAAAAATTCATGGTTCTTTTCTGAGGACTAAGCGATTTCCGAAATTGACAAAAATGGGTTTTCAAGTTTATATTTTTAAAGGTAAAGGTTTTGGATAAGGTACTTTATTATTGTTTTTTAAGAATGGAGAGAACTAAACGAAACTTTTTTATGAAGCAGATAGAGACCACTACCTAGGTAAGACAGTGTAAAGTTTTTAAGATACGAGTAAAATAGGAATAGTATGTACAATCTGATCTGGAGATCAATCCCAAATATGTAATTGTAGAATGTTGGTAAGTTGTGAAGACATTCCAGATTTATAATTGGGTTGTAAGTTAGTTTGCTCTAGTTGACTTGGAATGTGAATTTTCATATTTTGATTTATTTGAAGCGAGTTCTGTGTAAATTCCATAAATGATCCAACTCCAAAATATGTATAAAAATGTATCGTTTGAATTAACAAGAGATACCAAAAAGAAAAGAGACGTGCAAGATGTGGATATACTTTTCAATAGTTTACACTGTCTATTTCGTTAAAAAGAAAAGAAATAATTCCTTGTAGTTCCAAACGAAGCAAAGATTTCACTTTGGTTGATTTATGAAAAAATTATAATGGTAATTCTTTTTAGAAGGATGACTTTGATGGATTAAAATGTGGAAAGGAATGTTCTAGTTCAGAAATTAACATATAGACACACGTATAACCGCGCTTAACGTATAAAAATAGAAATATATAAATAACGTAATTTCGTACTAGTTATTAACGGATTAAGGTTTATGATCATCAATAACAAATTTAATGGACAATAAATTTGTAATTAATAAAAGGAATTAAATAAGGATTTATTAAAGAATTTAATATGGCATTTATGGAGGAATTGAATCGGTATAAAAGAGAGATTTTGAAATTGGCAAAAAGAAAAGGGATTAAATAAGGATTTATTAGAGATGGTCCAATTTTGACAGTAATGATCACTTGTTAAGGGTATATTAACTGAAGTAATGAATGAACCACTTTCATTAGAAACCAAGATAGGAAAATTACGGAAGATGGTGAACTAAGTGGAATGACATACTAGGAATGTTCATCTTAATTCAGTAAGGAGCATTAACGCCCCAACATTATTTACACCGGTTAATGATAAATGGCAACTTCCAACAAAATTTTCTTTTAGAGTTTTTGGGATTGTTATCGCTAGTTGTCTCCCTTCGATTATTGGAAAAGCGTATGATATGGTATAAGATATGTTCATGTTTGATCATTGGATTGATTTTATGGATGGGATTAGATTGCCAGATAAATATATATGGAGAGAAGAACATCGTAAATAAAGAAATTTTATAAGGGCACTTAACGAGTGATAAACTGTTGGTAAGAGTGAAAGTTAATAAGGAAATTAAGTTATCAACCAGAAAAAAAGGATGCTTTAATACCAAAATATTTAGAATTTTGAGATTTTTTTTAGCTTTCTGAGAGACAACATTTAAGGATGACCATTCACCCCGGAAGAGACAAGTTTAATAGGGATATAAAGAGAATTTTCTATTGGATGGGGATGAAGAAGGTGGCAGAATTTGCCACTAGGTGTTTGATGTGCTAAAGAGGAAAAAGGTAGACTTGATTAGGCAGTAAATGAAAGCCACAAAAGATCGTTTGGAATCATATGCAGGTAAGCGAAGAAAAGGGTCAGAATTAGAAGTAGGGGACATGGTGTTTCCCTTCTTCAAAGTCGTGAAATTTGGAAAGTCGGGAAAGTTGGCACCAAAAATTTGTTGGAACTTTCCAAATTTTAAAAGAATAGGAAGACTCCTTATCGTGTGGAGCTATCAGATAAATTGATAGGAGTCCGTGACGTTTTTACATTTTGCACTTGAGGAAATGCCTTCATAGCATAGCCATTGTGGTAGTGCCTGATCAATTGGAGGATATTGAGACGGAGCCAATAGTATTCCATGCCACCACACCCATTGTAGAGCACAGAACTAGGAAGCTCCGCAATAAAGAAATTAGGCTGGTTCGAGAATAATGAGGGAAAATCTGGTGAAAAGCATGAGGCCTTCTTGTCTTGAACTTATCACTAGCAAACTTCTCTCTTCAAAATTAGGTTTTTGATTGCATCGTGGTTGCTAAATTGGATGGTAGGAGATGGTTGCTACACTTTCAGCTATCATTTTGCACTCATATAGAAATTTTATGCATATTTAGGGTGTTTTGCATACATCTTATATGTCACGATCATACACTCATGCTAGGATTGAGCTCACTTACAGTATGTATATATATTACATAATCACATTTCATTTTTGGTTGAGTACATGGTTGTATAGATAACTTGGTTGCATAACATTGATATTTATTGCGTGTTACGATGTTCGCCCCTTGAAAGGTTTCGGAGACAAAATCCTTTTAAATGGGGAGAATGTAAGACCCCGTAAAATCAACACAAATAAATAAATTGGATAAATTAATTTAATTAAGATAGAGCTAAAAATGGAAATTTTGCAAAAGCCAAAATTTGACAATGGAAGTTATGTCGTTGCACTCGTGGAAAAACTCTGATCAATTTCCATATATAATATGTTAAAAACGGAGCTCAAACTAAAAAGTTATGGACGTTTGAAGTTTTCAGATTTAAAATAATTCAAATAGAATTCAAATTCAAATAATTAAATAATTCTTAAATTTAAAATTTGAAAGTTAACAGTAATTAGACTTGGATTTTAAGTAAACATTAAAATTAACGTTAAGAGATAATTAAGCAATATAATAAATAAAAAACAACAGTAGAATAAAATACTTTCCAAAATAAACGTAATAGTTGACTGCTCTCCTAGGACCATAGGGTAGAGGTAATCGACTGATAGGGTAGAGGCGGTCGACCGGTGGAAGCTAGAGGTGGCTAGGGTTTTAACAATTTGAACGTCCTAATTTTTATTATTTTAAAACGACTTAAATCCGATGTTCTGGTGCATTCTAACCACTATAAATAAAAGCATAGCCTCCTCACTTTCATTCATAATTTATTTGGGAAGCCCAGGGAAGTTCTATCAGTCTCTCTCTTCAGATTCAGAAAAAGGTTCTCTAGGGTTTCAAGTAATAAATTCTAGAAATTTATTACTTTATTTTTAATTATATTCTCCTCCAATCCCTCAATTTCTGAAACTAATACACACACACAAAAAAAAATCTCTTGTCGTATATATCAAAACGAAGAAATCTGAAAGAGATTATCGAAGGTGTGTCAGAACTAAAGGAGGCAAAGCTAAGGATATATTGTGAATGGTAATCTTTACTTTTCTATTTTAGTAATTGATTAGTATAGTTTGGATCTGAATATGCCTTCAGGAGTTTTGGTTTGCGAAAACATCATATTATAAACCCTCAAGGCTCCTTCAATGCGATATGTCAATTCAATGTTGGAATCTCAATTGTTTATGTCAAAATAATGAAAATTATGTAGATTTGTAGCTTTGAGAATTTTACCTTCTATTCCACTTCTTATTCTTTTTCTTTGAATTTGATTAAAGGATTTTGATTAGGGAACAATGTGTAAGTTACGAATTTTACTCGTGGTTTGCACTGCTTGTTCCCATGAATTAAATAAAAATTATTTGGTTTATTTTTATGTGAAATGGGAGTTGAATAAGTGTAAAAATTGCCATTGTAAGTTTCTATTATCGATACAGTCCATTATTTTGATGTTTGAAGTTGGGTTTAAATTTTAATTGTATACAAGTCTGTTGATTGGAACTTTTGATATGAATATTGGAATTTTGGTATTGTTGGTAATATGGAACGAGACTGTATAATTGTTTAATGAGTTGACATTTAAGCGCCAGTTTAGGGCGTATATTATGCACGCTTAGAAATTACTAGGCCCGTACTTATATATATATATAATTAATTAATTAACATATAATTATAATGTATAATTGCATAGTTAAATAGGTTATTAATTTATTAAAATCCCCCTTAGGAAGGTAATTAATGTTAAAGGCGAAACAAGAAAGATTTCTTATAAAGCATATATTATGGAAACGATAAGACGTGTGATAATATATGTAGAGTATGATACAGATTATGGCAAAATTATAAGGATGTGAAGTCAATCAAAAGCACACGAAAGTCTGCCCAGCTAATCTGGCTGCCAGTAATGTGACTTTAGGGCTGATATGAGACATCGTCTATAATAAGTAACTATGATGACGCGAGATTAGTCCCAAATTCCGTATGTTAACTCTGCCCAGTTAATCTGACTACTGGTACCTACGAATAATCGGACTAATATGAGACACCATCGTGAGATGTGGGTCATAATACGAAGGACCTACTTCAAAGATTGGATATATCAAGTGGTTGTATGAGGGCCCGCCTCTTCCTTATGTAGGAAGAAGTAAATCGTCGGGGTATGGGTTAGGCATGCTAGATGATATCTCGAGAAAGAGCTCGCTTCAATAGAAAGTATTAAGTGGCTAAAGAGATTCCGTGCAGTGTGAGCTATAAAGTTACTAGTGAGGAGTCTGCCTTGGGATAGATAGCAAATGACGTGGACCTGCCTTAAATAAGATATTAAATGGTTGGATTCCGCCCAAACTATTAAAAGGCATTAAGTGACTTGGGTACCGTCTATTACATTGATAGGAAATTCTGGACGATAGATATGGATTATTGGGTTGGTAGCAAGTTGGCTATAGGCTTATATTTGGGAAGACTTTTTATTTATGTTGAGAAAAGCCTTTGGACTTATATTTGAAAAGACTTATGATGTAGGTAGAAAACATAAGATATATTCCTATTTAAATTATATTGTCCAAGTACTAATATAGTAAGTCTTGAAATTTTTATTCACCAAATATATGTTGTTTTGACTCTCTCCTCATTACACTACAAGTTAGGAAGGACGAGGCTAAAGACGGAGACGTTGATGAGACTTGTAGCAGCAGTCTATTTATTTACTTATTATTTTCTGTAGTTTCAGATGTACCCATGAAATAAAAATGATGTTGTAATTTTGAAATATTGTACCACGGATATGTAACGGTGATTATGGATATTTTGTTATGGTTTTAAATGACATTTTTAAGTTTGAATAAAATGGACATTGATGTTATTATTATATTTTATCCTCTGCTATGAGACTCTGAATGCATAGATATATAGCTTTGTATTGTTCTTTTCACCAACAGCCAGCTTTGAGATGGGTCTAAGTTTCAATTGGCCTTTTCTAGGTTAGAATTTAGGTCCATTTCAGGACAGGTTGTTATAGTGGTATTCATTTCTCAATCGAGCCATGCAAAGAAGACTCGTTTTGTCTGTAAATAAGTTGGTGTCGTCAAATTTGTTTCTCGTTGACCATGCTAAGGGTCTTTGCTTGCAAGATGCTCTCAAGCAGTCGAAGAAAGTTCCTGGATTAGAGCAATGGATGGTAGCATTGATGTATGTTGATGTTGATTTGGAATCAGGTGTTGCGGAGGGGGTGATTGGGATGAATGGAAAACACGAGGATAATAATGAACATGTTTTGGAAAAATTACATCTAAATGCAAATCAAGGCCATCTAAGTGTGCAAATAATATCATAATTGCATATTCTTATCATTCACAAGTATGAAGATAATCTCATGAACACCTTTCGGTCGAACATTGTCGGATTGTGGCTAACACTTCACATTCTCAATGAAACTCTCCTACTCATGTTGAGCCTACTACCAACAAAGCACGTAGAGACGATCGAGGAAGGTCCAAAAGCCGAGATCATGCTCGAGATCTACAGTCAAGGCGTCATATGGAGGAACAATGTAACATCCCCCACTTGAAACACGAAGATGAATGCCAATGATGCTGAAGTCATCATCGAAATTATCTTCTAACGACTAAAGTGAGTTCAGTATTTTATGATTACACGGATAAAGTAAATAGAGCAAACTAATAATATTCCATTACACAATAGTTTCTTTTCAATACTCATTACAGTTACTTCGGTCAATGTTACCCAAATGTCGTGCCCACGCAGTTGTCAATTATAATAGAAAATAACATAATAAATAGTCGGGTCCACATATGAAGATGCGGCCTGCACTCCATCATACATTGGAAACAAACTCTTTATTAGCTAAACTGCCTTCTGCTCCATCTCCAGTTCTTGTACAATGGCCATTATTCCAAACCTGCCTACGCCCACGAATTCAGCCTACTCAAATTAGTACCCATGAGTTTATGGAGAAAACAATAATAAAAACACGGGTCAGACATGAAGTCTGGTATGAATAATACTATCCCAAAAAAAACATATAGTGAGACCAACCTGCACTGCACAGGCTGGGTTTCCCTCTCACTATTCAACCAATCATATGTGATATACTTTAAACTTTTGATGCAAGTTATTTCTTGTTTAGATCTTTAATTAAATGCTTCCTTTAGCAGATTTTCCTTACTACTACGCATCATGCATTGTCCCCAACCAAGTCCAGGTTTAGATTCTAAGTATAAAATACTGCACTCCCTACGTAGACCCATCTGGTTTCCCTTATAAATCCTTCTTTGATCTACAGGTCTTCCTTTAAAGTATTTGGCATGGCGCCCTGCACGGTTCTTATATACCTTACTTTAGTATTGGGTACTACACCCCTATGCAGAACTTACTTAGCTTCCCGTTAAGATTTGTCTCTTACTCATACTTCTTGGAATCGCCCACCACAATATTCTTTTAAGTTCATTCCCTAGAAGGTTCTCTTATCTAATACTGCTTGAACCACCAACCACGGTATCCTTTTAAATTCATTCTTTGGTTCGAACTTCGTAGACTCAGCCCTCCTCGCAGTATTTGACTATTTAGTTAGTTAAGCCTTACTCTACAAAGAAATAGCCACCTGTAGTCTTTTTATATTTATTTACTATATTTCCTTCCCACTTGGTGTTACCTCACTGCAGTAATTTATTTACTTATTTTTCAAACTGCTTGGAACATCCCCACCATAGTAGACTGCAAAGAAATCCACACGTGGCCTCTAAACCTTTGTTTAATTTAGAACTACTTGCCCTTCCCCACCGTAGTTCCTGGAAGTTGAATGCCTCTCCTCGCTTTTTCTAGGTGTGCATTCGAGTAAGCATCCCCACCCGGCATCAATAGCCCTTCCAACTCCTTGCCTTTATCTAACACAAGATCCCTTCCCCCGTCCTGACCCGAGCTCTCCCCAAGTCCCACTAACTTATCTTTTATAAGTCTTATATGTTTATCTTTTTTTTAGTGTAGGATCCGCCCGACCCACGCAATACGCACTACATTTTACTTAATAAGTGTTTCTTCCTAAGTTTCAACATAGTATGATCCCTTCATATTTAGTGCAGTACACTTACTTATAATAATAGAGTCGCCACCCTCATGCTATGCCCCGACAACTCTGACTCCCCTAACAATGCCTTTACATGTGTCGACATAATATTCGTTCTTTTCACTTTCTGTTATTTGCTGGGTTCTTTTTAGCAAATAATTTGGATCTTGTCCCCCTTTTAATAATCTTTACATGAAGTTATTTTTTATTGCATCCCCTATAGTACTTATCTACCCCAGCATTGTATTTAGCTGGTCTTACTTCTATTTCGTTATAGAAATTCTGATAAATTCCCTAAAATTTCCCGAACCCCTATTCTTTCATAGTTTAACATTATTTCGCCTTTTTAGGGTATTTTCCTTGTTTATTTCGAGTCATGCAACTTCAAAAATACATACATAATTACATAAGCTTAAGAAATCTCTTAAACGGTAATCCCACTTCCCAAATCCGGTCTTAAACATCATATGAAACTTTCATTAAGTTTTGAAATCATTAGAGTGAGGAAAACATATGTAAACATCCTATGTATGCACATTCATCCTAAAAACATTCATTAATCCTTTTATACTTTTGCATGTAAACCTATACGAAACCCAACATCATAAAAACATATAGATCTAAACTGATCCCATACATATATAAGAAATTAGATTAAAAGGGTTAAATATTGCTCACCTAAATCTCTTAGATGTATAGCTTTAATCTTCTTAGTCTCTTTTTGTTTGTTTATCTTATTTTTATTTGCCTTCTTAAGCTTCCACCATTAAAGAGTTTCTCTAACTTTTATTTTAGTTTGAGCAAATATGAAATGAATGAACAGAAATGAGTATTGTATATTGTCCTACAATAAGTTGGGCTTGGGCCCACATACCCGCTTCTGTTAATTTGTTCCTCTTTGTAACGACCCATATTTTAAGGTCTTCAAATTTGTATATTTAATTTATTTAAATATTTGGATTTAAATTTAAGTTATTATAAAATCTATGTTTCAAATTAAGACCTGATTTTTGATGACGTATTTTTAATTCAATTTATAGGATTTTTCTATAATTTTTAATTTGAAAATTAATTAAATTTTCGTTTGACGCTTTTTGCGGCAAATGTCGGTACTTTTGAAATTTAACAGAATAAGATAACCGGTCTATTTTATTGTTGTTTTATGATCATGTCATATCATTATACGCAATTTTATTGTTATTTTGCCATACGTGATTCGTACGTAAATGGAGTATTAGGTAGCGTTGTACCTCGAAACTTCTAAACGAAATATCATGATATTTAGAAGACCAAATCAAATCTTCCACCACAACCTCTCACTTCACTCTCTTCCTTCCACCCTACCGCTTTACTTCACTACACTACCATTTCACTTCACTGACTTCCCTCTCCCTTCACTTCTCTTCACCATAAATGTGCAAAATATCTCCTTGCCTTTTATTTGCTTCTCCATCTATAAATACCCACCACCAACACATTAACATGGGGGAGGGAGGGAACACACATATCAAAACTTCATTCATGCAAAATATTCACTTCCGGTAAACATCAAACTCCACTTTTGACTACTTCAAAAATCAACACTCTTTAAACCATTCGCTTTTAGCTAAAGTAACTTAAAAAAAAGTTGTCCGTCTACCCACCTAGTATTTTTAGAAATTGATGGGTTAAGGTTTCATTGAGGATCGAGTGAGATATTCCAATATTACAGTAAGCGAGTTTATATTGTTCAAAAGTTCAAAAAATTTCTTCTAATCCAGTAAGAATTACTTGACACCGTAAGTATGGTTGAGTTCGTAGTGGAGAGTAGTACTTTTGATGTAAGTTCAGCAAGATTATGTGACGATGATTTACGGTGTTTGAAAGCTAGGGTTTCGATTAGGCAGAGATAGAGGCATCGGGGGAAGAAATGGAGTGCGGTGTTGGATTCAATGAGGCGATGTGCTTCGAACAGTGGAGTTTAGCAAAGAACGGCGACTAAAAGTGTCGCAATTTTCTTTCACCTAGACGTGAATTCCACTTTGGGTTCGAATGTCGGATTTTGATCTAGGCAACCGGAGGATGAGTCGATGGTGACATCGTGATGAGCATGTGGAGGTGGGTTTGTGGGAGGTGTCAAGTTCGTGGCGCAGTGGTGCACCATGCACGTTCGATGATGTACTGGAAACGAAATGAGGAATTTCAAATTTGGAAGAGAAGAGGCACTATTTGATTCAGGTATGGGCTTCATTGGTAATAGGCTTGGGTTGGTTAGTGTGTAATTTAATTTTGTTAAATAAGTAAATATAGTTTGTTAGTTTAAGTGTTAAACTGTAAATATGAATTTGGGAAGGGGTTTAGGTATGGGTTGTCTATTTTAGTGGGGTTGGACAAAACTTGTTTGGGTAAGATTATTAGTATAAGTTAAGAGTATAAATTAATTAGTTTAATTTATAACTACTTAAGTTTAAATAGCTTAAACTTTAAAAAGCTATAACTTCCCCATACCAAATCTGTTTTACCCGCGGTTTCAACCTTAGACTCGTATTAACGAATAGAACACACTAGTATAAATTACTGACACATTTGACGAACTATAATTTAGTGATAAATTAATAGTGATACAATTTCATTACAGTTTATGTAATTAATATAATTATACTTCATTTGGACATCTGTTAGCAGAATAAATCCCCGTTCTGCTATTATATAAATTCGAACATTTATTTATATATACCTGTAACACCCTGCATTTTTAGATAATTAAATAACCAAATAACGATGAACAGTGAAAATAAACATTTTTGGAATTGTTAGAATATGGCCTCGAAACTTATACCATTGTGTTCATGGCGATTTTCTGATCAATTTCCATATATAACTTATCGAAATCCGAGTTAATACGAAGAAGTTATGAGAGAAACGGAAATCAGAAGAATGAAAAAAATAAAATAAGGCCCATGGCTCGACCCATAGGTCGACCCACAGTGCACAAGGGTCGACCCTAAGGTCGAACCCTGATGAACACAGGTTGACCTATAGGTCGACCCGCTTGAAGCCCTGGATGTAATATCATCCAGGGACGTGCCGAAGACCTCAAATTCAATTTTTACGCAATCTGGAGCGTCGTTTCCTGGATCCAACGACTCGCAGCGAGCCTGTGACATGGTTGCATCAGATTTATCCAAAAATCTGACGGTCTGAGATCCCCAAACTCCACTATAAATAGGTCCCTATGCCTAGTTATTTTCTCACAATCAAATTTTTCCTAATTGGTTTCATTGCCTGAGGCTGGACCCTAAATAGAAAATATTTCTAGGGAGAAGATCTTCTTAATAAAAATATTAGACACCTTAGAAGGGGATCCAGGAAGGCCATGGAGCAGAGCTAAGACCATGGAGCAAAGCTAAGGACGACATGTGAGTGGATTTAAATTATATATCTTTTACGTTTATGATATATTATCGTTAGATTCCCGTTAAATATTTTAATTCAACATTTATTTCAGTAATTAGTTCTACTAATTAGTTATGTTGAAACTGTAAATTTTATAAGAGAACTTATATTTAATTATTATTATTTATATGGAAAAGAAAGGAAGCAATCCAATTAAATATGAATAATATTAGGCTTAACAGTTATAGAGAAAGGCTTAAGCCTAAAAGCAAGAAATTTATAGTAAATTATGCTAAAACGAGATAAATAAATTAAAAATGGAAAAATCTAATAACTTGATGTGGAAGTTAGTGATAGATTAGTTGGTTGGTTTAGAAAAGAGAATACATTTCCATAGTTTAATATTACAAAAACAACGATAAACATAATTGCAAGAATAAAAGAAAGAAAAAGGGAATTAGTGTAAAATAGAGTCATTTCTGTATTTTGCATTACCCAATAGTTAAAGAAACAATAAAAGAAATATCTTGCAATTTTGAGTTATTGTTTATAGCATTATTTAGTATTAAAATATGGAAATGGATTTTTAGCACAGTATTGTAACCAACCAAATAGAATAGAACTACTTAGAATAAAAGAGAATAAAGTGAAGAGTTAAAGAAATTAAAGAAGAAATTAAGTTAATTATTTGACAAGACTAGAAATAATAAAAAGAAATGTGCCTAGATCTACATTTACTACGCAGATAGCAGAATAAAAGCAAATTAGTTATTATGATAAGTAAATTTATGACAGTCGGATGTAGTCCCAAGCCAAGATTGTCATATAATATAAGAGAACTAAAGAGAATTCAATATCATAATGAAAGAAGACAAACTATAATAGAAAAGGGACACTTACAATTATATTTATAACATGTAGATTCTAAAAGAATATAGAAATAACAATTGCAAGTATAATTATGACATATGTTATAATTAGAGATAACAGAAAAGGCTTATTTTAAAACTTACTCTAAGTTAATAAGAAAACATAGAATAAAGGCCCATACCAACATCATTCCCTTTCAGTCAGGAACCGATGGTCTCATAATAGTTAGGTGAGGCTGGGACATGCTTTTGCTGATTAGGGTAAATAAGTAGCCAACAGAATTTGAAAAGTAAACTAAACGCATAATAAAAGATTAGACGTAGGGTCTAATAAAATGGTAAGATGCGCTTGGAGCAGCCCAAAGGATGAAGAGCCTAACGAAGCAGTTCATCATAGATTTTTAGCACAGAAATAGCACGTGCAACTTAGTTAATTTGGGCTAGAAAGAAGTACGAGACTTCAACGGGACGTGCGGGTACTCTAGGATGGCCCTTTGGGGTAGGCCTAACGAAGCTGCACCCCCGGAGGCAGGTCTGTAGGTGTTCCATCAAAAAAGTATGCCTTGACTGCTTTTGCATTGCAGGCCTAACAAAGTGGACCTTTGTAGGCAGTCAAAAAGTTGATGAATGGAGTAGGATATTCGTATGACACCGTACTCTAACTTGCGAGTAGGTTTTAGTGGGCAGGACCCAAAAGGATAGTCGCATGTGAAGATCAAGCCATCATCAACCAAGAGCGAGTTCAAGAAAGACTAGAGTTAAACCAACATGCCAATGATTCTTTCACTATCGAGACATTGGGTGAGGGGCGCAGCCGATTGGATGATTAGATTATTTGCAATAGGACACAACCACTTAGCTCTTTAGAGGTCTTTCAATTAGTTGAGTGGTGGCTGCGTGCCATGATGAGAAAAGAGACAGACCAAGTAGAATATCTGTATTGTAGGCCTAACGAAGTTGTCCTTTATAGATATATAAAATCCTCGACTGAGTTCTGTACAAGGTAGACCTTGTTGGTGGGATTCAGGGAGTAGATAGAACGATCACGTATAGTCCTCAAGGTACGCACTGGGTGGTACATTGTGGATGTCCGAGCATTAGTATAATTTTGTGCGGACGAAGTTTTACATTTTCATAGTAGATGACGGAACATCTGTATTGTAGGCCTCACAAAGCTGTCCTTTACAGATGTAGTTACAGAACGCTCTAGGAGCAAGATGATGGATTCCTTTTCGAGGAGGATATAGAAGGTACTATGGGTAGTACCTAAGACCAATGCAGTCACTGGGCATGTAGCTACATATATATTTATTATTAGGTTTTAATCTACTAGGGAGTAGATGGGTACGATTCACGCACAGAGGCGGAAGTATTATAAACCCAATAAACCTAACATAATAGAAAATGGAAATAAAACGGTATATGTAGAATTAAGCTTAGAAGTGTATAATTTTTCCATTCACTAGAACTTTAGTTCTGACCCCCTCCCCATACATCCCACAGGTTAAGTAGATGGCAAAGACTTTCCAGCTTTGAGACACTTGTTTAGAAAGTGTTATTATATTGGTGAGTATTTACTTACTATTATATTTTAGTTAGTTTTGCTTTGAGATATTTACTTGTGCTCTGATATATTTGTCTTTGCCTATTTGCAGGATACCGGATACCCAACTCGGGCTACAATGGGCTTGGGTTTTAGCATTTTTGGGAAAAATCCGGACCCACTGGAATTCGGGTTGTTACAATACCATTAATTCTGATTGATGTGTTACTATCCAATTTGTTGTTTGTTAATCATTGATAACCATGTGTTGTTATTATTGTTTGATTGGTTATTTGAATTGCGCTCGACCAGTTTGTAAGCAATGATTATTGCTTATTGAATGTTGAACTTTGCTCGACCGGTTTCTGAGCAATTAATTTCCATTTGCATGGGTTGGGCAGAAAACAATTATAGGCCAACACTTTATGATTTATTTCATAATTTGACTATAAGGTGTTTAGTAATAATATTGGTTTATTAAATTATTATAATTAGTTTTAATAATTTAACATTTTAGTTTGAACTTTAATTAAATGAAGTTGTTTGGAAAGGTGGTTTTCATAAAAGAATTTGTTATGAAATGTTTATGAAAAATGAATTGTTTACAAAAGAATTTAAAAATATTTGTAAATGAAATTATTGTAATAAAAGATGTTTATTATAATTTTAAAATAGAAAGGATACTTGTTTTTTTTAAAATGAAATGGTTTCTTTGAAAAGAAATAGAAATATTTGAAAATGAATATTTTGAAGTTGTATTATATAAAAGTGATTTATATGAAGATATTTATAAAATGTGATTTATAAAAAAAGAATTTCGAGAACTTAAAACCCGATGATTTTAAAATGGCTTTCCAAAGGTTTTGGGGAAATAAACAATACTATGTTTGAAACTATTTATGATTATTAGTGCAAAATGGTTTTTCACTTCGGGAAACAAAATGATTTGTTATGTTACCGATGATTCGGGTAACCCATGAGTAAAATGGTGGGCAAGGAAGGTGCAAATGTTCTGTAGCCTTGGTATAGTCCGCTCGACGAACAAAGGGATATACATATCTATTTTTTTCGAAAGGCTGGGACCCAGTTGCCTTGTTATTGGTAGAAACCTCCCGATCTGGTTGCATATATTTTGATACTTTTTTATAGTAGTATTTTGAGATTTCAAATAAATATTTCAAAAGTGATTTGTTTTAAGATTCCGAAGGAAAGTATGATTTGATATAAAGGATATATAATATTATTTCAAAAGGACTTGAAATAAAACCAGGAATTTAGTCCGAGGAGATTATTTTTGAAAAGGATTATATTTTGAAAATAATTAGATTTCAGAAAAATCTAAATGTGAAGATTAAGCCTAAGTGGTTAGTTTCGGGAATTGCATATTGTTTGTTGCATCGTAGGCTCCTTGAGTTCTATTTGCGTTAGGAGAACTACGTTGGCTTGATCTTGTATCTAATTGGGTAAACAATTAGATAGAGGTACGTAGGCAGTCATAAGCGGTAGTGATGCAGCCCCAATAATAATATAACCCTTCTTGTTTATTCGTTTATTGGTTGCTATTTGTCTTGTGTTGTTGTATCTTTCTTGCTTACTGTTTTATTCCGCATATGGCATGCTTGTTGAGTTTGCAGGAATGGCTATTGCTGTCTCTCTCATAAGGTTGTGTAGCGTTAGATATTTGTATTTGTATTTGCTTTGTATTAAAGCACACATAGTAGTTTAAATTGATTACTCTGATAACTTGTACAATTGAAATTGTATCATATACATTTAATAGTATTGAATATTTATCAAATATTATGTATTAGTTGGTATTTTTCATTCGTAGTTTCAGAATGGAAGGGATTTCGGCGATTTTGACTGATCTGAAAATCTGGATTTTTACACTCTTTATCTTTCTTATTTAACCCACCTTGTTCCTTTAATTAACTTGTTTAATTAATTATAAAATTTAGGGTTATTACAAACGAAGAGGTCGGTCATCTCGAAGAGAAAGAATGGAGGACTTTGTGAGAAATGCGGATTACGGATCTTAAGGCTGGAATAACACTAGAGGGGGGTGAATAGTGTTTTATGTATTTTTTAAATCTTTTTGAATTTTGTTCAATTTAAACACCAACAAATGCAATTCATAAACATAGATATAATCACAGAATCAAACACAGATGCAAATACTAAATAAAAGCAGTAAAGGAAAGAACACACCAGGATTTTATACTGGTTCGGAGTTACCCTACATCCAGTCCCGTACAATCGTACAGATTTTTTTTCAAAATAATCTCCCAGATTACACCCACGGTTTCAAGGCTACAAGGTACACCCTCCTGTATTCGAGTTCAGGGCAACTCTATTGATTTAACCAGGCTACAAGATCACCTAATTGATTTCCGGGGCTACAATCACACCCAATTGATTTCAAGGCTCAACCGCACCTTTTACTCAATAGTTTGATTTACAAAAGATTCTATAACTCTGAATAGCACTGAGATCCTATGGAGAGAGGCAGAGAATCAAACAAGAGATAACCAAGTTTGATTCACTTGGTATTTTGGCAGAGTATAGTTTAGGATTCTTTAGAATAAATGTGGAAGATGAAGAGGAGAGAAAATAAATGAAATCTGGTAAAAATTCATTTAGAACTTACTGGTATTTATAGTAGAGCAACAACCATATCTATTCGTGAAAGGATACGACGAATAAACACTTCTTTTTAAAATTGAAATTTGAAAATAACGGACACCATGTCGACATGTGGGGTTGAGGTATGTCGACATGCTCAAGGCAAAATTGATGTTTTGATTTTCTTATTAAAATTGGTTTCTATAATTTGTCAAAAAAATTTCTAAACTTTGTAAATATATTTGAATATAGTTTAAACATATAAAAGAGTTTAGAAAATAATTTTTAATATATATAATCTTAATCTATAAAATGATTTAAAATCCGAGTATATAAATATTTTAAAGCTAAATATTTAAAACAAGAGATGATTTAAAAACAAGGACAATTTTGAAATCAAAATATTAAAAATGATAAAAATAGTTTTGAGGCTAAAATATTTCAAACAAGGGAGATGTCTTTTTGAAAAGAAAGTTTTGAAAACATTTTAAAAAACAAGAGATATATTTTTGAAAAACATTTTTATAAAATTAGTGGATATCAAAATAGGACCACTATATGTTCTACTAGATATTGTCGTGGGTTCCATCCCTTTAATAGGCTCGAAGTGGATTCCATTCCACGAATAAATTTCGAATAAAGATGTAAGTGCTTTCAAGAAGTTTTAACATAATTCTAGACTAACTACATTATCTCGTACTGTTTGAAATCTTGAACTCTTGGATAACTTGATTTCTTGATACTCATGAGTCTTCAATCTTGATATCTTCAATCTTTAAATTCATCAGTCTTGTATCTCTATACTGTACAGTATTCATTCTTGGTACCTGTATGTTTATATTCTGCATATACATATATATCTAAACCATAACGTTACTATTTATATTTTATAACAAGTCCTAAGTTTGTTGTCATCAAAACCATCATCTCAAGGACTAACAGACTTCTTTAATGATAGCTCCCTGAACCAGAAGATATGATGGCTCGGATTACTAAGGAATATATTTGACAGGAGCAAGTGGAGCATGGATTTGGAGCTATGGTAGGTAGTCCTTTTGTTTTAGAGATAGAGTCTTCCAAAATCCCGAAGGACTTTTGGATGTTGATTATGGAGCTGTATAAGGGAGTGTCAAACCCTATAGTACACCCATAGCATTATATCTAACATGTGTTGATGAATGGAGCTATAGAAGGAGTCTTGTGCAGGTGCTTTCCATTATTCTTGGTGGAATTAGAAACTATATGGTTTTGTCATCTACCACAAAGGTCGATAAGTTTCTGGATGATGTTAAAGGAGAAGTTCATTAGTCAGTTCCATATGCAAGCAGAGCAACTGAAGGATGCATATTCACTATTAGACATGAAATGAAGAAGCTAAGATTCTTTGCATCGGTATTTGGCTTGATTTAATGTCACACAGCTAGCATTTAGAACGCAGATGAGAGGCTAGTCCTAGTGGCGTTATGCAGCTATGTCCACCCAAACATGAAATTTGCATGGATGTTGACTAAGAAAAAACAGAATACCTTCAAAGATTTTTATTATAAAATAGCAAAGTATACGATGTTAAAGGATTCAATTTAGAAGAGGCAATTCAGTGGATAGATTCGAGTTGGAGAATCTTCTACCGTTAATGTTGCTATGAAGGGAGGTGGAAATGACTTTGCTGGCGAAAAGAAAGATAATAATTATAACGATCCGGAATTTCACTGCTTTGATTAGTGAATATTTAATTCATTTTAAATATTCAATATATAGGTTTTATAATGAAAATAAAATCATTTTAATAAATGAATAATGATGATAAAATCATTTTCAATTTTTTTTTACCAAATTAAATAGTTCGTAGAAAAATAGAAATTGTGACCGAAGAACGTTTTTCGAAATTTCGACCTTTCGACATTGGAAAGTTGTCGGGAACATTGTTCGTCTTTGTGCACCATATATACACATATATAAGAGTTAATTAACTAGATAATCATATACTTAAAATATTATTTTATAATTAATTTTAAATAACAAGTGATGTGACAACTCATAGATTGAAAAATAATAAACATTTTATATAAATATATATATATAAGTATTGTCACATCTTGAATATTTTTATAATGAACCATCATTAGCCATAATTACATGGATGAGGTGACTAGAGAGTAGATATGTGATGTATGAGAGGTAGGAAAAGATGTTGATTTGGTTTTACATAATGATGACATTGGAAGAATTGCTTATAAATAGCTCCAATTTCCTCTCATTTTTACCCCTTCTTTCTCCTACCATAACTTCTTCATTCCTACCTCAAATGGTGACCTTGTTTTTTTCAAATCAACTGAAATTCCAGTGGCTACAACATTCTAGTTAATCACCTTTTCCAATTTCGAATATAGCTATATCAAAAAGGCTTGTCTTTAAGACCCATTTTCAGACCTATGTTTTGAAGGCCGAAAATACCACCTCTTCTTTTGACCATAACATTCTCAAAAATGATCCAAATCGAGTGATTCATTTTTTGAAATGATATATAAAAGAATTTTCTAAAACTTTTCTGTTGATTACTTTCCAAAATTCTTAGAGTAAAATGGTGAAAAGCCGAGAGCTAGATGACCTATTTTCGAGTTACTTTTTGGAGTTGTGAAGCTTTTCAAGTTCTAAAACATTTCAAGGTTAGGAAAGCTTTATGGTAAGTAAATTCTAATCTTTTTGGGAAAGATTTTATCTATGTATATGTTTGTCATTATGGATAAATGGATGATGTTTATTGTATGGATTATGACTTGGTTTTAATAGACATATATGTGCTAATATGTGGTTAGCATTAGATATGAAAAGATTAGTTTAAGTGCTGTGTTTGGATATAGAGTTGTGAACTTGATATGTTATGCAAATGATATGCTTATGTATGTGAGATCTTGGATTTTGTTCGAATGGTTATGGAAAGATTAGTAGTTGGAATGTTGAAAGGACTTGAGATCCATTTGGAAATCTAATCATTTACTAGTTTTGAGTTAGTAAATGTTTTTGTTTAAATTCTAGCTCGAGTTAAGGTTTTCAAAACCCTTTCTTTTATGTATTAAAGATAATCCAAAGTGGAAGGTTAAAGTTTTAGATGGTAAGTTAGAAAAGAAAATTCTAAGTTATTGCGTCCATGGCGATAGTCGCTATGGATGCAGTTCGGAAAAGTTTGATTTTTAACTTTAAAGTTTTCTTTTAAAAATGATTTGAAAACCTATTTCCAAACGTAATTAGCAACACATAAGTTAATTATAACTTGATTAAGTATGTTTAATAATTAATATATTAATATATTAATTAAGGATAATTATTAACTAATCAGTAATTAGGTTAAGTAATTAGTGACTAATTAGTGACAATTAAGTAAGTTATTAAGAAGTTTTAATTAATGATTAATTAAGCTAAAATGTGTAATTATTTTTATTTTAATTATTATTTAATTAAAGTTGAATTATTTAATTAATTGTTATTTAATTAATTGTTATTTAATTAATTGTTATTTAATTAAAGATTAATTATTTACTTAATTATTACTTAATTAGAGATTAATTTTAAGTAAATGTTTATTTGTTTAAATTTAATTATTAATTTACTTTTAATTGATTAAGACTTAATTATGATTTGATTTTAATTATTTAAGATTTAATTAAGCTTTAATTTATATTAAATTATGATTTAATTATTAAAAGTTAGTTTAAACTTTATCGGTTATGTTTTAAGTTGGGTTCTTTTCTAAGCGGTTTGATTTTAACCAAAGGATCTCTTGTCCATGATATTAAATAGACATACAACTTGAATACGTTAGAATGTGATTGTTTGTGTTGTATGGACATTCATTAGCATAATAAAACACCATTCTGGTATAGGGTAATTGTTTGGATTGTTTGGACATGTGTTAAGCAGAATAAATCCCCGTTTTGCTATTAATTGATAAAATTGTTTTTTACATCTATTTAGCAGGACAAATCACCATCCTGCTATTATGTTGTTTAGACATGTATATGCTAGTTGAGTTGTATTGACATGTTATTCCCTGATTTGATAATTTGTTGGGTTTACATATATGTTGGCCTATATAAATAACTGATAAGTGTCTTGGAATTAAATTGAAGTAAAATGGTAACTTAAATCAGTACCAGTAGGACTGCTAAGCCACATTTGGAATTTATAAAGTATGGTTTTGAATTTACTTAAATTCTTTAATCAATTTGAGAGTAAGGGTTTATAAATGGTTTTTCAAGTTATATAATTCTTATAAAGGTATTTATAAATGATAACTTGTGTATAGAAAGGGGTTTTACCATCGGAATGGGTTGTTAAGGTGTTTTATAAATGATGTTTTGTAAATTATATTTATAAAGAAGTATAGAAAGGTTTATATAAAGAGTTTTAAAAATAGGAAAAAAGTTTATAAATCATTTAGAGATTTGGAAAGAGGTTTATAAATTAACTTAAAGGTATATAAAAGTGGGTTATAACTTTATTTTGAAAGTTATAAGTTAAATGAAATATGAGATGAGCTTTTAAAAAAGGAATTTTTGATAAAGGATAAGCGAAATGTTTTATTTGGAAGAAATGTTTGGTTATTTAATATGGGATTTGGAAAGAAGATAACTTTGAAAACTTTGTAAATATACTTATACTGATAAGATAAGTATATGATTCGTTTCAAGGCATGCAAAGTAAAATGTTTTGGTAATATACTTATGACATTGAGATAAGTATATAAATGTTTCCCAAGTATAAAAGGAAATGTAAGGGGTTTGGGAATAGTGTTTTGAAAAGATATTGTGATCAGGTTTTATAAAGTGGCTTTATTAATTAAAGAGAATTAATAAAGGCTTAGTGGATCCCATATGGAAATTAAACCATGATTGGATGTTTGTTTATTTGATAGTTAAATAACCAACTATCAAATCTAGTCAAAACGTAACTTTCAAAATATCTAGGAGAAACACGAGAATTATATGGTACAGTTACCATCGAAGGTGCTATATTGTACGTATAAACTCGTTTCGTTCTTCTAGGACGAATGATAAGGAAATCCGTTCACCAACGGTTTGGAGGTGAACTCCGCTTTTGTCATTTGTCTGTTTAATTCCTAAAGAATCGAGGTTGAGTTTACCGAAAATATTGAAAGTTGTTTCGAAGAGACTGGGATCGGATATGCTATCTGAAAACCACTTCGATCCAACTCAAGCGTTTTGAGATGAAGACATCTTGAAGCATGGGATCGAAGATGGAGCTATTGAAGTGCAAGGGCTATTGCTACAAATCCTGAGGGTGATTCCAAAATAGATGTAGTAGAGTTAGTGTCTTCGGTTTCGTTCAGACCAGAAAGAACTTATATGGATGAATGCTGGCATTGCATTGACGCTTGGAGGGCAGTGTTAGCATTCCAAGATGGATTGCTATTTAGAAAGGTAAAGCGTAGCCTCAAGCCTCACAACCCGAAGGAATGGCAAAAACAGGGCATGCAGTAGAGCTATGTGGTTAGCTACCATTTGGAGCGGTCACCCCATTCTAGATGTCCCTTTCAGAGTTGGTTTACGTGCAAACACCGTGGTAGTATAAGGCCTCGGTGTCAAGGGGGTGAGGTAATCCGGTCTGCTATGTTAAAGGGGCAGCCAGCTATATGTTAGCATCAGTGCATTTTCTAGAGGTGTATCATCGGAAAGTAGTCCCTTCCCTTGCCATTGTTGGAATCTAATCTCCAGTACGTGCCTTATGTTTTTGGTTGTGAAGCCTACTATGTTGGAATGTGAGATGCAAGCATTTCAACTATTTTATCTATTTACTTTAAACCTAGACACTATGATAATATCACTGAATTTTGACATAAAATGTTTTGGTTATTGTAAGGTAAAAACCCATCCATTTTTATGTGCCGTGTGGTCTTACGAGATACCATTTGTGAAAAGTTTTCAAATATAGAAATCAGTTTGGTTGTTACTTGTTATCGAGTTTTACTCACGCTGGTTTACCAGTCCGACTCGGGTGTTATTCCATATAATGCACGGGTCAGACCGAGCATGTTTTTCCCAGGTTAGCTGGATACTTTAGAGTTAGAGAGAAGCTGGATGGTCAAGACGTATTCATGTATATTTTTCTTCCGCTGTATTATAGAGTCTGTATGTTTGTTAATGTAAGGACAGGTTTCTATAACTGTCCAAATTTAGGATAAGTCTAGTGCACTCCGATGTTGTATATATGAATAAAGATGTTTTCTTTTTTGTAAAGATCATTGTTATATTATATATTATTCGCTGCATTGTGAGATTCTGTGTTGTGTAGCTTTCTTCTATCTTCTACCTTCTTCTTTCACCATAATAAATCAGTATTTTTGGCACTTGAATGTTCGGCATATAATACAGTGAACGTATTAGTATCGATTTTTTTAGGTCGAAAATCCGGTTCGTTGTATTTGGTATCATAGCTGAAGGTTAAGCGAGAACCTTGGCTTTGGCGAGGTTAACTCATTAGAGATAGGGTAGGTGACACTATAAAATGAGTTTCAGTGTATATATATGAGCATGTATTTGTTAGTGATTGTGAAATGTTTTATATTGTGTTGATTTATCGGTTTAGTGGCTTATGAACTCTGGTCGATACAGGGTGTACAGCTGTACCAATAGAGGTTCCTAAACACTTAAATTAGGCAAATCGACACAGTATTGTTTTGGAATTGGGTAAATGAAATAAATTTACCTAGGGTATATTTTATATATAAAAGAATGATTTTCACAAATAGTGTAATATAGTTGGTTGAGGTGTTAGGAGATAATAATACGTTGTTATTATTATCATTTAGGGTTTGTTTACTCATGCTCGTCTAGTTGAGCATTGACTATTGTTAGTATGTTCCCTTTTAAGATATGCGTTGGGTAGATAAGGCTTGGGAAAAATATGGACATGAACACCTTGAATTAAGTTTCATAGTTTGACTAAAAGGCGTTCGATGTTAATGTTGAGGTAGAATTTGATTTCAAAGTTAGAATATCTTAGGATAAATATTTAAAAATATAGAAGTGATTTATAAAAATGTATCATTTAAGTTGGAAGAAATTTAGGTTGAAAACTCGAGAACCTAAATCTAGGTGCTTTTGAAAAATTATTTTCAAGGTTTTGGTAAAATAATAATAATAATATTTGAAACCAATTTGGTTTAAGTATAAATTTTTGGGAATAAAAGTGTAAGTAAGAAGTGTTATCTTTGGATTGGTATGGGGAACAAGTCTTGATTGTTTTGTGATGATCAGAATAATCTTCTAAGTGACGATCAGATATTTTCCTAGGTAAACGTTGTGGGGTACTTAGTTAATTATTCTCTTTATCATTGTACGATCGAAACAAGTTCAACCCGAACAAACCCAAAGTGAGTTGGTGATATATGTTGTTGGAAAATGTAAAGTATTGTTCCAAAAATGAGAATTTGGAAATAAAAGAAATATTTTTAAGTTAACTAGTTCGAGTGTCTCGAAAATAACTTAAAATTGGGGAAGGGATGTATTCAGATTGTAAACACTTCTCTTGAGTATTACCCTTCTTAGTAAGGGAATGCATGATATTGTTTGGTGATACCCAGTTTCTCAGTATCATTTTGGAGTTACTTGGGCTATGTCTATATATTTGTATGATTTAAAGTATAGAGTTCCATTTCAAAAAGATTTTGAAAATAAAAGACGGGTATTTGGTCCTTGAATTTTCTTAGGAAAATAAAAGAAAATTGGAATAATGGAATCAGATATGGATATATGATCTTAGGATGCAGTGGAGTAACATACAAGTTGAACCTAAGAATAGTTCATGAAATGTTTTCATCAATAATTTGGTGGAAATAGAATTGATATTTGGGAGAACCAATGAAGTAAGTGCTTAAGTTGGACATAGATCATTTCTCTTTCCACATAGAGCGATCCAAGAGTCGAGCACATGACTTTGAGGTGTTGCACCGTTCCAAATAAGGATCTATTACTCGACCTTTGACGGCGAGCACTTGATGAGGGTTCTTTGTGTGGGACCAAAGTTTTCTATCATAATTACAACTATGTAAGGAGAATAGAGGTTCCTAATCAAGGAGCCGGATAGGGGTCCGCACTAGAGAATCAGGTGAGCGATACTAGTTCGGATGGAGAGTTATGTATTCGAGTTGATGTCGAATCAGATTTTTCATAAGAATGATCTATGTACATCATACGAACTGATGTATATTGTTAAGTGTTTTTTGGGATAGGTCGAGGTGTAATTTTGGGGACGAAAATGTAACTTATATTATCTGGCATATCGGTACTCGCACAAAGAAATTACACAGATGGTCGCTCCTCAACAGCCTTATTCTTCGTGCTAGTCGACGGCATTACCCCGTAGTGTCCTTGGCTAGCATGAGTATAGAGGTAGGGCGTCACAGCTTGGTATCGGAGCCAAACTTCGGAACAATGTAGAATAATCTAGCAAGGATCATTGTCCTAGGTCTTTCTTAGGAATCGTGCCATAGGATTTAATTCAAGTCTTCGTACCGTTCTATCCTATTTCTTTTTATGATGCCTTGTTTTATCAATCAAGTTTGTTTGATATTCATTTTGAGAATAACCTTTTTCCTCTTCTTTCTTCCTTTCTTAGAGAAGAGAAATGGTTGGACCAGGCCGTCCTAGCGCCGGTCAATCTAGTGCTACTCCTCAGGATGGAGTATTTATGTCAGCTCGGCAACTTTTAGATCTTGTGAATGATGCCCAAGCTGCCGGACCCGTTCCAGTGCCTACTCACCCTAAATCCGGGTTTGCACGCTTGTGCAGAGATTATACCGCTTTGGGTAGAAGGCTATTCAAGGGATCCGAAAACGTTATAGAAATCCAAGCTTGGCTTAGATCATGCGATCGCATCTTTTCCCACATGGATCTTATTGATTCACTTCGAGTCCAAGTGGCTTCTAGCATGCTCCAAGAAAGACCATTAGATTGGTATGAGCTTTTGATTTTGGAAATTATCGAAGCGGATCTTACTTGGGAGCAATTCCGGGAAAGATTCGAATTGAAGTTTGTGCCGGAGGCTGAAAAAGTAACTTTAGCCCGACGCTTTATTGACCTTGTTCAAGGTGAATCTTTTGTGACGGATTACGTCGCATCTTTTGAATCTCTCTCCAAATATGGGGTCGAATATATTAATACCCCATTGAAGAAAAATCAGAGATTTATCTATAGGTTGAACAAGAACCTCAAAAAGCCCCTACTTCTGAAACTAGAAGTTTCTTTCGATCAGCTTATTGATATCGCTCTTCGACTTGAAGATGCCGATAAAGAAAGTGATGTTGAAGTTGTGCGTGCCAAACAGAACTTCAACAATAACATGAAGAGGCCTATTAAGTTCAAAGGCCTCAATATCAATCCCAATCCTAACAAGAAAGGGAAGCAAGAAACTTCGATAGCAAAGACTCCTACCTCTAGTCGTGGACAATGCTACAATTGTGGTCTTACGGACCACTATGCAAATGAGTGCCCAAAACTTATTTTTGGTCGTTATTGCAAAAGTTTGGGCCATCTTATATCTACATGTCCCATACTCCAAAGTAGGAGAGAGGGAGAGTTGAATGTCGTGCAAGCTCCTAGTGACACTTCTCCTGGTCAAGGTATTTCCCATTTTTATCCTTGACGGTATTTGTTTTGTGATTTTCATATTCGAGTTCTTTTTTATACGGGTTCATCTCATTATTTTATATCAAAAGAACTTGATGATTCTTTCTCTTTAAATATTATGGGCTTGATGACTTTACTGAGAATTGCGAATCCGGTTGGTGGATCCGCCACACTCAGTTTACTTTGTGAAAATGTCAAGATTATTTTATGTGATTATTCTTTTCGAGCCGATTTGCATGTTATGCGTTACTTAGGCTTCGAAATTGATTTTTTGGGAAAGGATTGGCTTGATCATTATGAAGCCCACATCCTATGTCCTGAGCGGACTATTTTTCTTCGACATTCTTAATCTGTTAAGTAGATTTCTATCGTTTTTTTTAAAGATTTTGATTTCCAAATTTTGGTGGCAACATTTTATTCTTTAAACCTACTTGATGAGGAAAGTGTTATTTCTCTCATTCAAGTAGTTTGTGAATTTTCCGGTACTTTTGATATTTGTCTTAGGATTGTCACCTAAGCAATCTATTGAATGGTGCTAAGGTCTTTTCGGCTCGACCTTGCCATCGATTTTCATCAGCTACGAGTTGCGGAGGATAGCATTCCACTTACCGCATTCCGCACTCGTTATGATTCTTGTGAGTGGTTCGTTATGTCATTCGGTTTGACGAACCTTCTGCCTTATTCCATCCATCTTATGAATCGAGTATTCTATGAATATCTCGAGGAGTTTATCCTTGTATTTATTGATTATGGATGAAAACAACGATTTAAAATTTGCAAATCTTTTTAATAAGATATTTATAAGTAAGATTGGATTTTGTTCTTAAAACGAGCAAAGAATATTTGTAAATTTCATAAGTGACCCGTTTATCATATAGAAGATGATTTTGTGTTGTTTTTCCCATTGAGTGCTTTAAGAATTCTGGTCGATGCGCTTGATCAACGTTATCGATAGGAATCTCCTAAACGCTATGATGAGACAGTTAGACACAATAAATTGACTTGTAAAAAGTAAATTTTTCTAAAAAGATGATTACATTTGAGTTAATGGTAATTTTGAATGTCTTAGCTTTTCAGGAAAGAGGATCATTTAAAAGAACTCCTTTCCGATACTCTTATTCTTGCGATTCCCGAAGGGAACCAAGAATTAATTATTTGTACCGATGCTAGTCGTATTGGTTTGGGTGCCATTCTCTTGCAAAAGGGAATGTGTTGTCACATATGCTTCTTGACAATTAAAACTTATCGAGACTAGATATGCCACTCATGACTAGAGCTCGCGGCCATTGTCTTCACTCTTAGAATTTGGTGTCATTATCTTTTGGGAGAGAAATTTATTCTCTACACCGATCATAAATCTTTGAAGTATTTATTTTCTCAAAAGGAACTTAATTTGCATCAACAACATTGGCTCGAGTTCCTTGCATCTTATGATCTTGATATTCTTTATACTTTGGAAAAGGGTAATCGTGTTGCCGATGCCCTTAGCCGAAAGCAACAAGCAGTTGTTTCAATGATGATATCTGAATGGAATGATCTCGAGACTTTATCCACTTGTGAGATTCGAGATCATAAATCCAATTTATGTTCATCTCTTATTTTGTGTAGCCTTGAGGTTCATCCTTCTCTTTTGGACCGTACTTCTTTTGGCTAAACTCTATGTCAAAGAAATTATTAAATTGCATGGAGTTTATACTTCTATTGTTAACAATCATGATCCATTATTTTACTAGTGGATTTTGGTAAGGTCTTCAAAAGCTTTGGGAACAAAGCTTAATTCTAGCACCGCTTATCGTCCTCAATCCGATGGACAAATAGAGCGTGTGAATCGAACTCTTGAAGATCTTCTTTGTGCATGTGTTCTTGATTTTGGTGGAAGTTGGGAAGATCATATTCCTGTTGAGTTTCTTCCTATAATAGCTTCCAATCTAGTATTGGTATGGCATCTTTCGAGGCACTCTACGGAAGGCTATGCCGATTTCCTTCGTGTTGGCTTGAAGCCGGTAAGAAGCTGGTTTTAGGTCCAAACTTTATTGGTGTTCATTTGTGTTTAACCTATGAAGGGTGTTGTGCGTTTCAGTCGATCGGGAAAGTTAGCACCTCGATATTTCGGTCCATTTCCCATCACGAACGCATTGGTTCCGTGGCTTATCGCTTTTTTTATTACCGGCTCAGTTTTCTGCTATTCATGACGTTTTCCACGTCTCTCAACTATGGAATTGCCTTAGGGGTTCCGATTCTATTCTTGAGCCCGGTATTATTGAGGAAGTAGAGGTTTCACCAAATTTGACTTATGAGCAACATTCTATTCATATCATTGCTTCGGAGGTTGAACGCCTTCGAAATAAAGATGTTCTTCTTGTGAAAGTTCAATGGTCCTCAAATCCTAAGAATTTCTCTTGGGAATCTTGAGAAATTCATCGAGCAAACACATCCGGACCTACTCTTTCGTGCTCTTTATGGTGAACTTCTTATTTCAACTTTTCTTTTGTGTTAATATGCTTTTATGGTTGTTACTCTTTATTTTTCCTCTTAATTATTGCAAGGACGCAATTTCTTTAAGGAGGGGAGTCTGTAACAACCCGCATATTTTACGATTGTATATTTAAATATAGCATCGTTAGTCGGATTCATGTCCGAAAAGCTACTTTTTGTAAACAGTCGAATTGGGACTCGAGACCACTTCCATTGAGTCCAAAATGGCGTTTACAACTTTTTTGAGTATAAACATCGATATGTTTGGAGTTGAGTAGAAATTTGCTATTTTCTATTTTTGGGCTTTGGGTTAGGTTTCAGCCCACTAACCCAACTGTATACCCTAACACTCCACTCAACTCTTCTTCATTCACTCCTTCCTTTTCCTAACATTCAAGCTCAAGAGAAATGGGAGAAAAGAATTGGAAATAGAAATTCCAAACCCTAGTTTGATTTGGAAACACAAGTTCTTGCTCCAAAATCAAGGAGAAGCTTAGGTAAGCATCCTCTTCATCTTCTCTATCTCTATCTCTCTTCAATTTCAGAATTTCCTATAACCTAACTTAGGAAATATTCTTCTTTTGAGCTTAGATTGAAGATTCTAGAGGTATATTGAAGAGGAATTGGTCTTTCCTTTGTTTTCAAGCTTCTCACTTGTGTCTTTGAGTTTTAAAGGTGAGTTCTTTAACTCACATCTACGTCTATAGCTATCATTGTTGTTAGGTATGAATTTCTAACATTTGTGCATATTCATTTGCTTTTGATTTGAATTGATTTGGTGAATTTTCCAAATTTTGGGGTTTTGGTCCAATTTTATGAAAATCCTATTATGGATGTTTGGACATTGATGATTAAGGTGTATCGAAGAGCCTTTAAGGCTGAGTTGTCGCTTGGCGTAAATCCTTAGTCATCGTTTCTCGTCTGATCGCTTCCGATACGTTTTGGCCACTTTGGCCTAGGCAAATTGTTGCCCAGACCAGGTGACCAGACATCTGGTGACCAAGTCCAGACGTCTGGTTTGGACCTGGAGCAAAATTGTATGCACGCAAAATATATAAAAAAGGTCAGAGACTAATCTCAGACGTCTGAAACTTTAAGATCAGACGTTTGGATGAGTCTCAGACGTCTGACTTGAAGTTTCAGACGTCTGGGGTTCTCTGGATTTTTTTCCAGGGAACAAAACCAGACGTCTGGATTCAAAACCAGACGTCTGGTCATGGCTCAGACGTCTGTTTTGCTATTCCAAACATCTGGGTGGTTTTCTGAACTATTCCAGAAAACAAATCCAGACGTCTGGAAACACTCATTTTTGCCTATTTAGGCTGTTTTGTGTGGATTTCGTATTTTTAATCGATTGTTGTTGATCCGGATAGTTGTCATCACTTATTATCGACTTTGATGACTTCTTTCTTTGGATTTTTGGGAATATCCATTTGATGGATTTGATATCGATTTCTATGGTTTTGATTCACGACTTCGAATGTGAATCTTTGGTGATTGATTGTTTCTACAATCATTTTTGTGACTTGTCACTTCTAAATACAAAGGTTTCTATACTAGTAGTAAATACTCAAACTCTTTCATCAAAACGATTTCGACACAATTTTAAATATAAAGCTTGTTTTCAAAACCGTTTTCCAATCTATTAGTATATACAAACCTTTACCTCATTTGTATGAGAAATCTAATTAAACAGCTTAGTAAAACAAGTGGTATGAAACGTTTGCGTTTACTTCGTCGGTTAATTCTTGGACTTATCCGATTGAACTCTTGTGACAATTTTCGAGTGGAAATCTACAATTTGTTCGTAAATATTTAAGTTAAGCCAGTGGTTATGGGACATGAAGCTAAACTCTTATATTTACTTGCTTAGTGTGATTCACACTTCTTATTGATCAATGATGATCGTTTTGTGATTTAGACTAGCGATGTCTATTTGTTTGTGTGGGGACTAAAAACCCCATTTGTGTAACTTTGGTTCAATTTGGTGGGGTAGCAACCCATGGTCTTCAGGCCGTTTGTGGAGCTTCAGCTCAAAATTGATGGTTAGCGACCATGGAATAGCGTTCCGTTTGTGATACACGTGTTGGTGAGTTTTCATGCTCCCGTTTGTGATAGGCCTCCCCCTTTTTGATTTTTGGAATTTGTGTTTCACCAATTTTCGTGGTTTGCATTGATAAGCTCTATCAATATTTTTGTTTTGGTGAATAATTTAAAGATGTGATTCTTTTTGGTGTTTTGAGATGTTTTGAGATATTGTATGATTTTTGTTGTTAATTGATGTATACTTGACACAATATAGCATTTTTGTTATCATACGTTTTTGGTCATATCTCTTATCTTTTCTCATTTTATCTGATATAATTATTGTTTTCCTCTTAAATAATACTCGGGTCAGACCGAGGTATTTCTGGTGCTCCTGCTTGACTTCTTATCAGGATTCACCATCTGACTTTTGGGCTAACTACTTCAGCACAATATTTTTTGTTAGTATACATTTTGAGATAGAGACTCCTTGTTGTATACTTATTCTTTTGTCTAGCACTTGTATATATTCTTTTGTGATGTAGTGGATCTTGTTTGACCACTACTTTGATGTACACTTTTATATGTTATATTCATATCTATTTCCGCCTTTGTGATATGAATATCTGTGACTGATTTGTGTTATGTTTATTTCTATATTTGTTTCCGAGGTCCACCTAGCCACTGTGTGGTAGCTTTGAGTTTGTATTGGATATATCAGATTTCCTCTTGTAATGAAATGTAACTTATATTATCTGGCATATCGGTACTCGCACAAAGCAATTACACAGATGGTCGCTTCTCAACAGCCTTATTCTTCGTGCTAGTTGACGGCATTACCCCGTAGTGTCCTTGGCTTGTGTGAGTATAGAGGTGGGGCGTCACAATGTGTAAGCGATAAATTCGGCCAAAATGTCACACCGCCTGCTAAGTGACGTGTAAATGTTAATATTCAAATAGTTTGATGTTAATCGCTGATTGAATTTACACCTTTGAATCGCACAACCGTAATGATGAATTCTTTGAAAAACCGCATTAGTTAATTAATTTAAATGTTATAAATTGATTAGATTAATTAGTATTTGAGAAATGTTAATTATTATTTATTTGATGTTTGAAAGTGTTTGTAATTATTTTCATTTATAAAAGTTATATTTGGGCGCATTGACATACAATATCCATGTAATTTAAAGATAATTGCATGAAACGATCTATGAAAATTTTATACCATTTGATGACACGATTTGTGGAAATTTTATGTCATTTAATTACATGATTTGTGGAAATTTTATGTCATTTGATGACATATGTGTAAAGAAAGGATTGGAGAGAGAGAAACAACCAAGGGAATTAATTAGGAAAGTTTTAATTAAAGAATGAGAAAAGGTTTCATTCATTCAAATAAAACATCTTCTCTAATTCATTCTATATGTACAATTCATTCTTTCTCATTCAGTCTGTTTCTTTCTCTCCTCCTAACTTTTCAAGGCAGACAAAAAAAATCCAAAAATCTTTCAACTCCATATAAAAACGTTAAATAAACTAAAACAAAAGTGGTTCATCCATCTCTTGCAAGGATAGGATGGAGATCTTGAAGATCTGAAGATATATCATCATTCAAAGTGTGGCTTCTAGGCAACATTCTAAGGGGAGTCCATTTTCAAATGTGCTTCAAGGCTTTAGGTAATAAGGTATGTTTTTCTTTAATTGATAATGATATTTGATGTAATGTTTGTTGAAAGAGAAATTTAGTTATCATAATTTGTATGTACATATCACTGCCTTATTTAATTTGAAAATTGTTTATGTAGCTTGAATTATTTGTTGAATGAATCGATTGGTGTTTTATTTTAATAAATCAAAACTGATATTTGTATATGTTTAAATACAATGTTTTTTCTTGGAACTATGTTCTAAATATTCAATTTAAAGTCTAATTTTTAGATAAGAAATTTTGTATGTTCAATTTATCAACTGGGTTCTTATTTTGTTAAATTAAAATTAAAATGTATATGTTTCAATACAATGTTTTATTATAGATCTATATTATAAACATTCGATTCAAAGTATAATCCTTTAGATCTAAAACTTTGTATGTTCATATTGTTTTGATTGGATTTTACTTTAACAAATTAAGCTAAAATTTGTGTATGAACATTACAGTGTTTTATTGAAGATTCATGTTTTAAATCATATAAAACAAAATATAATTTTAGATTTGAAAGTATATATGTATGTTTTTTGTGTTTATATTATTTTAGAAATTAAAAAAAAATGGAAGATGTTTTGGTAATAAATATAAATTTTAATTGATTACTATAAGTCTCCAATTTGTATTGATTAGACATATTTTATTGAATCTTACATGCGCATAATTATTGTTTTGACAATAAATCTACTTTTAAATTGATTGCTATAAATCTCTAATTCGTATTAATTAGAAAGACTTGATTTAATCTTATATACACACAATTAATTTTATATGTATATTTGTATATATAAAATTTATTACATGTATTTCATATTTTCAAAGTATGATTAGATTTCTTTCCAAAAAGGAGAAAACAATTTAAATGAGGCAATATTGTATACATACATTTAAATCTGACTGTTTATATCCATATATTATGATGCAATTAATTGTCATCTATATGTTTATTAATTAAGTTTATAGATTGGGAAATTGAATCAATCATTCTTATTACCCTTTATTTATTTCCATTATTCCTTTATGTGATTAACTATCCATTTAATTTTGTTTATATGTCTACACCTTGTCAATAATTGATAGCACCTATTATATGTTGCACTTACAAAATTTACACTATAATACATTTGTTTTATACTTACATTCATGCCATATACATGTTTCTAGTTAATGACATTCATATAATCAATCAATTTAATTAAAGAGAGTGAAATAAAAGGTTTCTCTTTTCATCTAAATAAATTTACACGCCGTCGTTAATTGAATAAGTTAAGTAGAAGGAAATGAAAAGTCTCCTTCCCTAAGTAAATTTATGCCCAGTCATTAATTGAATAAGTTAAGAGAAAGGAAATGAAAAGTTTCATTCTCTAAATAAATTTAATATGTAACCTCCACGCACAAATATTTATATAAGAGTATATGTGATATACTCTAATTTGTATTCACATTAAATTAAACTTTATTAATGAAATTAAATAAAATATTGATTTTATTTAAAAGAAACTTAGAAAATTTCTAAGTATATTTAGACTTCATAGGCCCACTAAAGATCCAAAATGGCTAAAGTTTTGAAATTTACCAATTTCTTCTGCTATGGGCTGGCCCAGTTCCAACAATGGTATCAGAGCCCAATAGCCTATGCGGTCTAAATTAGCCATGTTAGGCCTAACTAATTAAGCTTGCACACTTAGTACGGTGTCTAGAAAAGTGATGTCTAGGATTGGAATTAGGTAATCAAATACCCTGTCCTACCTGGTTACCTGCTTCTGAAAGGTGAAGTGAGCCCAAAGGTTGCCCCTGGTTTAAAAGACCCAATTTGAATTGGGCTTTGGGCTAATTTTCAAAATAGTTTTGAAAATTAAGATAAGATTTTAAATTTAAAAGTTGAATTTAAAATAAAAACATGTTCATCATAATTGGTTATAATATAACATAAATTTTGAAAATGCAATCAAAATTTCAAAATGTTTTGAAATTATTTAAATATTAATTTCAAAATTTAAAATTTATTAATAAGATTAATAAAACAAATTAATTAATTGAACTTACTAATTAATATTTATATGCATGTATTATATATGTTGATGCATGTTATGTTATTTTAAAGTGTTTAAGATAACATAAGTATACATATATGTATATAAGACAAATTTTGAAATTAATATAATTTAATTAAAATTGTTTAATTTAATAAATTAACGAAAGGTTAATTAATTAAATAAAAATACACATATTTAAGATATATGTAATATATTATAAAGGTTATAGTATACACTATAAAGGTTATAGTAGATATATCTAATATAAATGTTGTATTAGAATACTAATATAAAATAAATTAAAGAGTTAACTAATTTAAATTAAATAAGATTTGTAATGATGTAGAGTTTTAGTAATTTGAAATTGGAATGTTTAATTAATTTTAAATATTAAATAGTTAATTTTAAAGGTTTAATAACTCGAATTTCAAAAATAGTGGTTTATTTGATAATTTAATTGTTAAAATTAATAATTGAAATTGGTTAAATAATGGAATCTTGAGTTTTAATTTGAATAAACTAATTTAAAAAGCTTATTTAATTTCTATTTAATAATGATGAAGTTAATAAAACTTTTAAATTTGATTTAAAAGTGATTTAACAAGTTTTGAAAATATCTCGTTTTAGTTAACATATAAAAATAGCCCTCTGGGGCACAGTCTTGGAATTCGATGAAACTAGTTCCATTGGATCTGTAATAATGTATTATTATGGAAATTCAAATTTCGTAGCGATCAGATGCATCGTTTGGTCGTACGGGATAAAAACGCGTTGAAATTAATACTAGTAATTTAATATTATAATTGGGTTCAAAAAGCTATCTTCTCCATATGATCGAATTAGGCTTCGAAACTTGTTCCATTGCGTTCAGAATAGGGGTATAACAATAGGAACGCCAGGCGGCACGTCTCGATCGGGGTTCGAAATTAAATTTCTAGATATTTTGAATTTTAAACAATATATTATCTTCGATTTAACAAGTTCATTCTTGTCAACCGACCTACCCTATACTACCCACGCCCCCTATATATGATACTTTTATAACGACCGGTAGATTTTTGACCCTGAAAATCGACACTAATACGTCCACTGTATAGTGCCGAACAATCGAGTGCCGGAAATCCCAGACTGTTAGGGTTTAGAAAAAAATGAGATAGGAAAAAAAAACAGAAAACAACGGCACAGAATCTCACAATCGCAGCGGATCAAAATATAATATGAAATAACAGCATTTTATACAAAGAAAAGCTGTAACTGTCAATGTACATACAATATATCAGAGTACACTCATCAACAAATAAATCTGGGCAGTTATAGTAACTTGTCCCCATCTACTGGATAAAATAGCTATATACACAGCGGAATATTCTCAATACGTCTCTGCCATCCAGCTCGTCTCCTGAGCTCCAAAGGGTCCTCACCTGAAAATCTATAATACTTGGTATGACCCGAGCATTAAAATAAAGTAACACCCAAGTCAGGCTGGAAACCAGCGTGAGTAAACCCATTTAATTTGAAATACTTAAGTTATAATATTCCTTTGAAAACCCAAGTAACTCGTATATCACTACGAGTTTTATCAGATTAAAACCAAACCCTTCTATAGAAAATCCATCGACATTGTAATAATGTCGGGATACAGCTACTTATTTATAATAGTCTAGTTTACTTACTTTCCTCAATCCCGACCTATTAAATTTTATAATCAAAACCATAAATATTTGTAATGATTATTAGATCAAAGTGGTTCCGGAGAACGCCGATATCCGATCCCAGTCTCTTCGAATCCAAGTGATAAATTATAAAGAGAGTAAGTTGTTTAAAATAAACAGTTTATTATTTAGGGTGACAATATTCAAATATGGGAAGTTATTACAAATTTTATTCAAAAATAAAACGTATCATCCCTTAAATCCCATTATTTTAATCTATTGACCACTCGATAGTACAGATACGAATAATTGAAACGAATATCCAACGGAGTTAAAATGGGATATAAATCGTTAGACAATTTAACGATTATTAGCCAATATCAAACAATTCCCTTACCAGGATTTTATTATTCCTCGATTAAGCATATCCTTGTATATTTAAACCCGAATTAATTACAATAAAACTCTTTACCTTTAGTTAATTAAAACTTAACACTTATGCAATATCCAACTTGTTAATTTGTATCAATCTTAAAGTCAATTTATAATGTAACTAATTGCCCATTTAATTTAATAAAATGCCATTTAACTTTAAACCTCGAATTTAATTTATCGATATTTTTAGTGTAAATAAAAAAAACTATAAATTGTTATATATAAATCTATTTGTAAACCCCATTCCTCCTTCTTTCTTTTTCTTTCTTTTTACTTTCATTTTTCTTTCTATTTTTTTTCTTTTTTTTCTTTTACTTTTCTTCTTACTTTATTTTCTTTTCCCTTCTTTTTCTACTCTCCTTGGCCCGACCCGGCCCAAATCCTTCTCCCTTTCCTTATTCTTTCTTCCCAGCTTTCTTTCTTCCTCCCTTCCTTATCTTTTTGCACAGAACAACCGTGCATCAATCCAATCGTGCACGTGCACACCAGGCTAGATGGCCTCTCCACCACCGTGACACCACCAACTAACGCCTCACCACCATCTGAACCAAACCCGCCACCTTCGTTCGAAAGCCCCTTGATGTCGCCACCTCCTTGCCCAAGCCCAGAACCTCTGGTCACCCCTACCTTACCCAAAGTCGCCGCGTTTCCACCATAGTCGAAACTCCCCTTAAACCCTAAAAACACTAGCCTACGCCAAACCAAATCGAAAACCCAAATTCGGCCATGGTCAAGCCCTCCGCCTTGCCCACACGCACCTCCCCGTATCGTCGCCCCGCCGCCTCGGCCACCACTGGCTTCAAAATTATTTTTTATTTTTATTTTTTTAAAATGAACACCTTAAAAATTCTCACAATCTAGTACACAAAAAAAATCAAAACTTCCAGCAAAAATCATATTTCTCCAAGACGATCACAACTATATACATGAATTTGTGTTTTGAGCATATTGAAAAATCATGAATACCAGGCCATTTGCTGTCATTTTCCCATTTCACAAAATATGTAAAATAAATACAACCCGAACTAAATTTAGCGTGATCTACACATGAAAACACAAATGTCCGTAGTTTACGACATTTGCAAATTTGGTTCGGTTTGAGAGACATTGATCTTTTGAAGTCTAGCATTCTTAATATATATATATATATATATGTTCTATTAAACTTATAGTAAAGTTTTGTACAAAACTTCCAGGCATCTCAATATTTAAAAAAACTCACTTTTTATGCTCTATACCTGATAATGTTCAACCAAACAAATTTTAAAACAATGATCATCCAAGAATAACCCCTTTGATTTTTACATCAATGCTTGAAACACTTTAGAAGAAGATATAGAAATTTTCGAAGTTATCAGGAAAAAGAAACGAAATAGGGCAGAATGCAAGGATGTTAAACAGGCTCTAGTAAATATCACTTCATGTACATCCATTTATATTGTATACTTGCATTTTAGTGCAATGAACTCATTCAAACTCTACCACTTCCATAACCAGGCAACTTATAGATTGGCATATATAAAAAAAGTTTAGTTTACTCACAATTTGTTGTTTGAACAGAAGACATTGGCCTTGGATCTGCTATCTGCTTTTGAGCTTGATTTTGATCTTCTCTTCTTAGTTGAGTTTAGTTTGTTTTAAGTTGTAAAAATGCAGAAATGTTTATCTTTTCCTGCAGCTTGAACACTATCTTCTACAGGTTTGTATTGGGTAGTTTGTATTTTATTTTCTTCTCTTATTCGAATGAATGAAATAAAAGAAGACAGTGGAGGTATATAAGAAAGTATAGGCTGTTGCATTCCTCTGTTTTGTTGTACATAGCAAGCTTCTTTATTTTTATTTTTATTATATATTTTCCTTTTCCTATGATTTGATTTCTTATGAAAAGTGATTTGATTAAAAGATGATTTGGTTTTATTTTGACATTGATAAAATGTTTTGTAAGCTTGAAATGCAATTTGTCATAATGATGTCTCTTATATATATGTATACATACATACATACATACATATATATATATATATATGTGTGTGTATGTATGTATATGTACATCCATTTGTATGCATCATATAAACAATTGCAGATATATAGATTTTCAAGTATACTAGCTTTTGGCCATATATACATATACATGTACCTAAGTATGTCACAATTTCATTTATGTATTTTCATATTTTCAAATACTATATATTGTAAATAAATTCAATAGGTATATAATATATCATATATTCTATATGTCAAAAACAACATCAAAATATAATACTTAGGTCCATTTATCATAAATAGGAACATAAATAAATTTTCCACATACTTTGTTCTTATATATATTTTTACATTACACGTATTTCAAGTACATTACTTTCCTATTGTAACAACCCGCATATTTTACAATTTAATATTTAAATATTTTATTTAAATATAGAATCGTTAATCGGATTAAAGCCCGAAAATCTACTTTTTGCAAACAGTCGAATTAGGACTCGAGACTACTTCCATTGAGTCCAAAATGGCATTTGCGACTTTTTTTAGTATAAGCTTCGATGTGTTTGGAGTTGAGGAAAAATTGGATGTTTTCATTTTGGGCTTTGGATTGGGTTTTAACCCACTGACCCATCTTAACATCCTAGCTCAGTCCACCACTCCTCTTCACTTCATTCTTATTTTCCTAACATCCAAGCTTCAGCAAAAATGGGGAGGGGAATGGGAAATCAAAATTCAAAACCCTAGTTTCCTTTTGCAAACTCAAATTCAACTCCAAAATCAAGGTGAAGCTTAGGTAAGCCTTCTCTCCACCTTCTCCATTTCATTTCCTCTTCGATTTCTGAAATGTTCTAAATCCTAACTTAGGAAATGTTTCCTTTTGAGCTTTAGATTGAAGCCCCTTGGGTTGAAATTGAAGAGCGACTGTTCTAGCCTTGCTCGGTAGCTTCTTTCTTGTGTTTTTGGGTTTAAAGGTGAGATTTTTATCTCACAACTAAGTCTATAACTATCTTTGATTGTTAGGTATGTATTCCTAACGTCTTTACATGTTCATTTGATTTTGATTTGAATTGATTTGGTGAATATTCCAATTTATGGTTTTTAGTCCAATTTTGTGAAAATCCTTTTACGGATGTTTGAACATGTTTTCGGTGAAGCATCGAAGAGCCTATAGGGCTGGGTTGCCGAGTGGCGTAAACCCTTAGCGCCCGTTGCTCGTCCGATCGCCATTTGTTGGATTTTTGCTCCACAAGGGGGCTAGATTGAATGTGCTTCAGAAGCAGGTTCAGTCGACTGAACCAGTGGTTCAGTCGACTGAACCAGAAAGCAGGAAATGCCTTAGAAGCAGGTTCATTCGACTGAACCAGACCCAGGAAATTGCCTGGGTCTGTATCAGTCGACTGACCATCTGGGTCAGTCGACTGATGCTGGGGATAGAAATTTCGTATCCCTGTGTCAGCCGACTGACCACCTGGTTCAGTCGACTGACCTGCTTGCTTCAGCCCCAATTGCCTACTTGGCTTGAGATTCCAAATGTTAATCGATTCGTGATTCTCCATTTTGTTGTTATCATTTGTTACCGATTTTGATGACTTCTATTTCGTGATTTTTGGGTATATCCATTTTGATGGACTCGGCATCGATTTCTATGGATTTGATTCACGTCTTCATATGTGGATTTTGGTGATTGGTTGTTCTACAATCATTTCTGTGCTTTATCACGTTAAAATACAAAGGTTTCTATACTAGTAGTAAATATTCAAACTCTTTTGCAAAGATGATTTCAACTCTATTTTTAATACAAATCTCGTTTATAAAACCGTTTTCAAATCTATTAGTATATACAAACCTTTACCTCATTCATATGAGAAATCTAATTAAACGGCTTAGTAAAACAAGTGGTATGAAACGCTTGCGTTTACTTCGTCGGTTAATTTTCGGACTTGTTCGATTGAAAATCTTGTGACAACTTTCGAGTGGAAATCTACAATCTGTTCGTAAATATTTGAATTAAGCAAGTGGTTATGGGACATGAAGCTAAACTCCTATATTTACTAGCTTAGTGTAATCGACACTTCTTGATGATCGATGATGGTCATTTTGTGATTTAGACTAGCATTGTGTGATGTCTCTTTGTCCACGTGGGGGACTATACCCCGTTCTGTTAAGCTTCGTCTCATTCCTTTATGGGCTAGCGACCCATGTTATTTTATGATTTTTGGTTCATCGGATGTACCGTTATTGTACTACATCGATGTCTCGGCTTTTTGGTTCATCGGGCGTACCGTTATTGTACTACATTGTTGTTCCAATTTATCAGGTTCATCGGGCGTACCGTTATTGTACTACGTCGATGTTCCGATTCACTTGAGTATCAGGTTCATCGGGCGTACCGTTATTGTACTACGTTGTTGCACCGGCTCTATGGTTAGCGACCATGGGTTAGTGACCCATTTGTGATACACGTGTTGGTGAGTTTTCATGCTCCCGTTTGTGATAGGCCTCCCCCTTTTGTGATTTCTGGATTTCTCGTTGTAATTTCTAGAATTTGTGTTTCACCAACTTTTACGTTTGGCATTTATATGTTTGTCAATATTTGTAGTTTGGTGAATAAAATAAAGAATATGATATTCTTTTTGGTGTTTTGAGATGATTGGAGATATTGTATGATTTTTGTTGTTATTTAATGTATACTTGACATAGTATGTCATTTCTTTGTTATCATACGTTTTTGGTCACATCTCTTATCCTATCTCATTTTATCTGATAATTATAGCTAGATTGATCCGAGTATTATTATTTTCTTCTTAAATAATACTCGGGTCAGACCGAGATATTTCAGGTGCTCCTGCTTGACTTCTTATCAGGGTCCTTCTCCTGACTTTTGGCTAACTACTTTTGATTAGTAGTTTTTGTTATTATACATTTGAGCTATTGACTCCTTGATGTATAATTATTCTTTTGTCTCGCACTTGTATCTATTCATTGTGATGTAGTGGATCTTGTTTTACCACTACTTTGATGTACACTTTTATGTGTTATATTCATATCTGATTCCGCCTTTGTGATATGAATATCTGTGACTGATTTGTGTTATGTTTATTTCTATCTTTGTTTCCGAAGACTACTTAGCCACTATGTGGTAGCTTTGAGTTTGTATTAGATATGTCGGATTTCCTCTAGAAATGAAATGTAAGTTACATCTTCTGACATATCGGTACTCGCACAAGGCAATTACATAGATGGTCGCTCCTCAATAGCCTTATTCTTCGCGCTAGTCGACGACATTACACCATAGTGTTCTTGGCTAGCGTGAGTATAGAGGTGGGGCGTCACACCTATGGTCATATATACTTATATGTTTACACACTCATATATATATATATATATGCACACTATTTCACATAACATGCATATTTTTTTTGTCCCCATGTGCATACATTTATACTTATACATTTCTATGTTTATAAGTACTTAGTATATTTTTCCATTATATATATTTATATATTCAAATTTATACAAATTTCATATATATTATTCATATGGCCTATATACACTTACCTATATTTATATACTTGTATATATGTGTTTTCAAACATCATAATGCTTATATATATATACTTATGGATATTTTATCTTAATTTAAATGGTGAGGTATATATATTTATAATTTTATTTTCTTTCCTATAGAATTTTTCATATCCAGAGACTTTATAATTCAATATTTATTACAGTTTTTAAATCAATATATATATATGCAGATATTCAGAAATTTATTTATTCGACTAAAAAAATTAATATTTAAATGATAAAATCAGTTAATCACCCAATTTACCGACGTTGAAAAATCCGGGTCGTTCCATTCCTCCCCCTTTAGAACTTTTCGTCCCCGAAAAGGAACGAAGCGAGAATTTTGATTTTGATGTGTATTATTTATTAATCCTCTTTAAACATTTTAACTCTTATTCTTTTAATTATACAATTTTAAAACACTTTAAAATTTATAGTATTACCCACTAGCTTTATATAAAATTACTTTTTATAACTCGATGTTTCAACTAGTCCATCCTTGTTCTCACAGAAATTCAGTCATATGTTGATCAGGCGCAGGACTGAAAATCTATAAGTACTTAGTAGACCCGTTTTCAACATCCAGTGAAAATACTTGGAAAAACTTTTTGTAAGAATACTATGGAAATCATCACTCCTTCCATGGGTCACAGTTAGCACGATGATTGCATCGCCATCCCGGCGAAAACCATAAGAAAGCTGTAGGCATCCGCACCTCTCGACTTTCGCCATGGAAACTGCACAGATCGCAGCTACATCCAGGGTTACGTTGCTATCACAGCAAAAACCTATGTAACTGTAGGCATCATCACCCCTCGAATTATGCTGCCAAACGAAACTTCACCACATAGATCGCAAACTACACAAAGTGATGTCACTGTTCCAGTGGAACTAGTGTAGACTGTAGGCACTCACTACCACACGAATTTTGCTATGGAACTAAACCACATAGATCGCAATCTACCGATGTTACGTCGCTATCCCAGCGAAATCAAACGTAGATTGTAGGCAATCACTGCCACTCGACTTACGCTATGGAACAGCAATAGATCGCAGTTACAACAAAGGTTACGTTGCCATCACGGCAAAATCTAATGTAACTGTAGGCATCAGCGCCACACAAATTACGCTATCCCAATCACAATCCTCAGGAACTAAAGTTTTGTCCGGACGTCCTCTGGGATCCAAATTTAGAACCCCCCCCTTAGGGCTCAAGGCAGAACCACCCAGTGGATCTCCTATTATAAGTTTCTACTCTAAATGGGAGCGCCTTTTTCCCATAGCATTCTCAAAACATTTTATACTATACACATATAGTATCTTTCAAATCATACTCTTTATATGTATCACATATAAACTTCAAAATCGATATCTCAAAATCGATAATTCTCAAACTTGGCTTTCCAAATTCCAAAAATTGATTTTTCCCAAAATCAAAAGCCTTTAAAAATCAATGGGTTCCAAAAACCTTTCAGTTCCATTTTCACAAAATCATTCTTATATATATGTATATAAGATTATTCTTTCAACTTGAATAATTTTTAAATCCATAATTTCTGGGTTCATCCCCTACTTATATAAATTCCACTTTATATTTCAATATCTTTCAAAAATCATTTCTTCTGGTTATAGATTCAACAAGGAAGTTTAAAATATATAACTAGTATATATAACTTTATTTATACCAAATCAATTATTCAAGTTCGATTTCCTTTACAAGGTTATTTTCCTCATTCCTTACTCTTTATAAAGTAAGTTTTCAGTTATAGTGCTATCCAACTTTCATTTTTACTCATCATATATTTCTCAAAATATACTCTTTCATTTCAAAATCATTTTTTCCTCCATATCTGATTCGATTCCACTTCAAACTTGCTTTAATTTTCACTTGGGTTAAACTTCAATTTGTATTTAGGTCCATGATTTAACATAAACAATTTCCATTTTGACCAGTTTGAATTTAAAAGAGAGTTTGAATAGTTGTAGAATAGTTAAATAGTCGTAAATAGTTAAATAGTTGTAAAATGGTTAAATAGTTAATATAAGATAGTTTGAGTATTAAAAATAATGGTTTGTATAGTAAATAGCTTGGAAAAATAGATATAAGACAATTTATATTAAAACAATCTGTTTGAAAATAGTTTCAGAGTCAAACTGGTTAGTTTCCAATTCCCACTTCAATCAATTTCAATTCCCGCTTAAATTGATTTAATCCAGATTCCATTTCGAATTAACTTCGATCCCCATTCTAGTTCAAATCAATTCCCATTTCGAAATTGAGCTAATTCAACTTCGATTACAATTCCAACCAATTCAATTCCTACGTTAATAATTAAGCAATTATAAATTTCCGCTCAAAATAATATAAAAAGTGATTTTATATTAGATCATATTCCAACAAAATATGTCACACATCGATAGACTACCACACTTGAGAGTTTTAAACCCTACATCCATCTATCCATATAAAAGTCTTACAAAAGGTCATAAATCTAGATGCCTCAATAGCTATCTAGGCTTAAGAAAAGAACAGAGTCCTCGCATCCTTCATAAAAACTTCCTTGTGGTCTTCCTTCCAACTAGCCAAAGCTCGTTCAGGCAATCCGCAACAGAGTGTCCCCACTTAAAACATGTGCCACAAAAGATCTTTACACTTCCATGCTCATGGGTGACCTTTGCGTCTTTCGTGGGCAGTTTCCCAACTTTCTCCTTTTTCCATCTTTTGGGGAAATCCCTAGCGATGTGTCCAGTCATTTTACAATGGTAGCAGATGGTTGACCCATTGACTGGTACTACGGGTTTACGCTTCACCTTCCTCACTTCAGGGCAATGGTTTAGGAAATGTCCTTTCTTTTGACACTTAAAGCATAAAATCTCAAAGCGGAACAGTTTGGCCTCTTTATTCCTTTCCTTCTTTGGTTTACTACACTTAGCTGCATAATGCCCTTTTCCGTGACATCTATAGCATGTGACATTATCATAAGGACCTGGTCCAGCCCTTTCCCTAACCTGCTTCTCATATTCCAACATTGCTTCTTCTCGTGCCTTACGTTCAGCTGCTCTCCGCTCCCTACGCCTTGCCTTCCATTCTTCACTTTTAGCCATCACTTACTCTTGGACTGGATTCTAGTGGGACTTCCTAACCTATAATTTAGACTTTGATTAGTCGAATTTCAGCTTTTATCCCTTTTCAATTTATTTAACTTCCATACGTTAAATCCTAATTTCACCTTGAAATTTTCTATTCAGGTTATAAGTTTAAAACTTAACCAACTTGCCCTAGGTTAAATTTTCAATTCATTTAACCCATTAATGCGATAATCTAGTTCATTTTAAATTTTCCAAAATTCGAAATTCGTTTTATTTCCTTTAAACTTACTCCAAATTTAAATTCTTATCAATATCACTTTCCACCTATGAGTTCAAACATCAATATTTATTTCAAATCAATTTTGAAATCATATTTATATCTATATATATACCTATTTATTCATTTCATATCAATCACACTTTTAATTTTAAATCATTCTTGGTTTCTATTTAAAACAAGTCTCTTTAGAATTTCAAAACAACTCTTGTTTTTCAACAAGATTTCCATATTCAAAAATATTCTAAATAATATCATTTATGATTTCCTAAACAAATCTCAAATTTCTCCGGGTCTTAGATTTAAAATTTCACAATTTAAATCTATTTTAATTTATACGTCATACTTATATAAAATTATACTTTCTTAAAACGTTTCACTTTGTTTTATTATTGTTTATTATAAAATAAACATCCTGTATTAAGACACAATTCCCAACTTTATGGTAATTATCATATCTAGAAATCATACACACCACATATTCCATCATAATTTACTGGAAAAATATAACCAGGGTAAATTTATTTCATTTCAAAACACTTTGAAAAACACTTCTACAAATTTCAGAATTTTAGTTTCTGTTTTGAATCCATTTTTAACTTAACTTATTTGTATAGTTAATCCTTACTCACATTTTTATTTGGTTATATGAGTTTTACCACTTAAATCTTATAATCTTATTTAATTTTAATAACAACAACCGATTTCCTTAATATACTATAATAATTTGAAAAAAATCACTTCTTTATATATCAAAATATAAGCTTATAAGAATCATTTGTAAAATTGTTTTTTTAATCGTTAGATAAGAAAATAACAAGTACGCCCTCATATAATACACTCAACTCATTCTAGGGTACTACTGACCTTATCTCTAATGAGTAATCCCCACCAGAGCCAAGGTTCTCGCTTAACCTTCAGCTCTAATACCACATGTAACGACCGGTAGATTTTCGACCCCGAAAATCGACACTAATACGTCCACTGTATAGTGCCGAACAATCGAGTGCCGGAAATCCCAGACTGTTAGGGTTTTAAAAAAAATGAGATAGGAAAAGGAAACAGAAAACAATGGCACAGAATCTCACAATCGCAGCGGATCAAAATATAATATGAAATAACAGCATTTTATACAAAGAAAAGCTGTAACTGTCAATGTACATACAAGATATCAGAGTACACTCATCAACAAATAAATCTGGGCAGTTATAGTAACTTGTCACCATCTACTAGATAAAATAGCCTATATGCACAACGGAATATTCTCAATACGTCTCTGCCATCTAGCTCGTCTCCTGAGCTCCAAAGCGTCCTCACCTGAAAATCTGTAATACTCGGTCTGACCCGAGCATTACAATAAAGTAACACCCGAGTCAGGCTGGAAACCAACGTGAGTAAACCCATTTAATTTGAAATACTTAAGTTATAATATTCCTTTGAAAACCCAGGTAACTCGTATATCACTACAAGTTTTATCAGGTTAAAACCAAACCCTTTTATAGAAAATCCATCGACATTGTAATAATGTCGGGATACAGCTACTTATTTATAATAGTCTAGTTTACTTACTTTCCTCAATCCCGGCCTATTAAATTTTATAATCAAAACCGTAAAGATTTGTAATGATTATTAGATCAAAGAGGTTCCGGAGAACGCTGATATCCGATCCCGGTCTCTTCGAATCCAAGTGATAAATTTTAAAGGGGGTAAGTTGTTTAAAATAAACAGTTTATTATTTAGGGTGACCATATTCAAATATGGGAAGTTATTACAAATTTTATTCAAAAATAAAACGTATCATCCCTTAAATCCCATTATTTTAATCTGTTGACCACTCGATAGTACAGATACGAATAATTGAAACGAATATCAAACGGAGTTAAAACGGGATATAAATCGTTAGACAATTTAACGATCATTAGCCAATATCAAACAATTCCCTTACCGAGATTTTATTATGCCTCGATTAAGCATATCCTTGTATATTTAAATCCAAATTAATTACAATAAAACGCTTTACCTTTAGTTAATTAAAACTTAACACTTATGCAATATCCAACTTGTTAATTTGTATCAATCTTAAAGTCAATTTATAATGTAACTAATTGCCCATTTAATTTAATAAAATGCCATTTAACTTTAAACCCCGAATTTAATTTATCGATATTTTTAGTGTAAATAAAATAACTATAAATTGTTATATATAAATTTATTTGTAAACCCCATTCCTCCTTCTTTCGTTTTCTTTTTCTTTCTTTTTACTTTCATTTTTCTTTCTTTTTTTTTCTTTTTTTTGCTTTTTTTTTCTTTTACTTTTCTTCTTACTTTATTTTCTTTTCCCTTCCTTTTCTACTCTCCTTGGCCCGACCCGGCCCAAATCCTTCTCCCTTTCCTCATTCTTTCTTCCCAGCTTTCTTTCTTCCTCCCTTCCTTTTCTTTTTGCACAGAACAACCGTGCATCAATCCAATCGTGCACGTGCACACCAGGCCAGATAGCCTCTCCACCACCATGACGCCACCAACTAATGCCTCACCACCATCTGAACCAAACCCGCCACCTTCGTTCGAAAGCCCCTTGCTGTCGCCACCTCTGTGCCCAAGCCTAGAACCTCCGGTCACCCCTACCTTACCCTAAGTCGTCGCGTTTCCACCATAGCTGAAACTCCCCTTAAACCCTAAAAACACTCGCCTATGCCAAACCAAAGTGAAAACCCAAATTCGATCATGGTCAAGCCCTCCGCCTTGCCCACGCGCACCTCCCTGTGCCACCGCCCCACTGCCCCACCGCCTCGGCCACCACTGGCCTCAAAATTATTATTATTTTATTTTAAAATGAACACCCTAAAAATTCTCACAATCTAGTACACAAAAAAATCAAAACTTCCACCAAAAATCATATTTCTCCAAGACGATCACAACTATATACATGAATTCATGTTTCGAGCATATTGAAAAATCATGAATACCAGGCCATTTACTGTCATTTTACCATTTCAAAAATATGTAAAATAAATACAACCCGAACTATTTTTAGCGTGATCTACACTCGAAAACACACATGTTCGTAGTTTACGGCATTTGAAAATTTGGTTCGGTTTGAAAGAAATTGATCTTTTGAAGTCTAGCATTCTTAGTATATATATGTTCTGTTAAACTTACAGTAAAGTTTTGCACAAAACTTCCAGGCATCTCAATATTTAAAAAAAAACTCACTTTTTATGCTCTATACCTAATAATGTTCAACCAAACAAATTTTAAAACAATGATCATCCAAGAATAACCCACTTTGATTTTAACATCATTACCTGAAACACTTTAGAAGAAGAGATAGAAATTTTCGAAGTTACCAGGAAAAAGAAACGAAACAGGGCAGAATGCAAGGATGTTGTACAGGCTCTAGTAAATATCACTTCATATACATCCATTTATATTGTATACATGCATTTAGTGCAACGAACTCATTCAAACTCTACCACTTCCATAACTAGGAAACTTATGAATTGGCATATATATATATATATATATATATATATAAAGTTTAGTTTACTCACAATTTGTTGTTTGAACAGAAGACATTGGCCTTGGATCTGCTATCTGCTTTTGATCTTGATTTTGATCTTCTCTGCTTAGTTGAGTTTAGTTTGTTTTAAGTTGTAAAAATGCAGAAATGTTTATCTTTTGCTGTAGTCTTGAACACTATCTTCTACAGGTTTGTATTGGGTAGTATGTATTTTATTTTCCTCTCTTATTCGAATGAATGAAATAAAAGAAGACAGTGGAGGTATATAAGAAAGTATAGGCTGTTGCATTCCTCTGTTTTGCTGTACACAACAAGCTTCTGTATTTTTATTATATATTTTCCTTTTCCTATGATTTGATTTCTTATGAAAAGTGATTTGATTAAAAGATGATTTGATTTTATTTTGACATTGATAAAGTGTTTTGTAAGCTTGAAATGCAATTTGTCATAATGATGTCTCTTATATATATATGTACATCCATTTATATGCATCATATAAACTTTTGCAGATATATAGATTTTCAAGTATACTAGCTTTTGGCCATATATACATATACATGTACCTAAGTATGTCATAATTTCATTTATGTATTTTAATATTTTCAAATACTATATATTGTAAATAAATTCAATAGGTATATAATATATCATATATTCTATATGTCAAAAACAACATCAGAATATAATACTTAGGTCCATTTATCATAAATAGGAACATAAATAAATTTTCCACATACTTTGTTCTTATATATATTTTTACATTACACATATTTCAAGTACATTACTTTCCTATGGTCATATATACTTATATGTTTACACGCTCATATATATATATATATATATATATATATATGCACACTATTTCATATAACATACATATTTTGTTTATCCCCATGTGCATACATTTATACTTATACATTTCTATGTTTACAAGTACTTAGTATATTTTTCCATTATATATATTTATATATTCACATTTATACAAATTTCATATATATTATTCATATGGCCTATATACACTTACCTACATTTATATACTTGTATATATGTGTTTTCAAACATCATAATGCTTATATATATATATACTTATGGATATTTTATCTTAATTTAAATGGTGAGGTATATATATATAAAATTTTATTTTCTTTCCTATAGGATTTTTCATATCCAGAGATTTTATAATTCAATATTTATTACAGTTTTCAAATCAATATATATATATATGTAGATATTCAGAAATTTATTTATTCGACTAAACAAAATTAATATTTATATGATAAAATCAGTTAATCACCCCATTTACCGACGTTGAAAAATTCGGGTCGTTACACTTTCGTATCTCCTATCCCTCTTCATCTATTTCAAACATCTCCAGTAAACGAATTTAAAAAGCTTCCTCTCTAAAAAAAATATTTTTCTCAAATCCTACTCGATAAAAGTTTTTTGGAACAACTTCAAAAATCTTATATTAGAGAGAGCTTCGACTTGATGGGCCTTTTGAGGGGTGCGGCTTCAATTTGGGAAAATCGATGGCCATGGCCAGTGATCTAGGGCTGGATTTCATTGGACGTGGAGGCGGAGTTTGAGCATTCGAAGGATGGAGGAATATTTGCCGTTGCATGGGGCACTTGCTGCCATAGTCTGGTAGGGTGCGGTGGTGGGATATCTAATGCAACAATTTGGGTTCGAAGCAGGCTATAGGGGATGTCGCTATGTTGAGGGGGATCGGACATGGTTTTGAGGTGAGGAATGGATGGAGCCGGAGTAGGGTAGGTGAATGGTGGAATCTGGAGTTTGTCTCCTCGATGGAAGCTCTGGTATTGGGGGAGAGGTCACGGCAGCAGGTCGATGGGAGAAAGGGTCGATCGAGTTGGGAAAAATAGGGTCCATCGGAAAGCTCGGGTGAAGAGGAAGCTGCTGGCGACATCCATTCGTCGTGCGGTGGTCGTTCGGGAAGTGTCAGTGATTTAGGGGACGTGTACGCTGGGTTGGAGAAGCAGCACCTATTGGGGAGGAAGAAGGATAGGGGGAATTAGTTTGTAAGTATGGGTTAGTTAATAAAGTTTTATTAATTAAGTTTTTAAATTCCAATCCTTATAAAATCCGTGTTTTGTTCATACGAGGTCTGATTGGGACGAAACTAGCGGTGTCGTAATCGTATCGACAAGTGCTTCACAACAAAAATTGGTTTGGAGATTTTTGGAGTCAACTGGGATTTTAGATAAAATTGAACGTAGTTCAGTTTAATTTAAAATTGAGACGGTTTGTAAATTAAAAGTCAATGTGAGTAAATCTCAATCATTTTGGATTACTGGGTTTAATTTAAAATAATTAAAAATTAATTATTGGATGATTGGTTGAATTGGTATATTATTATTAGTTGAATATTATATTATATATGGTAGTATATATATATATATTAGTATTTAGGTATATTCCCGCCGTTGGAGCGGATAAGACACTATGCGCCCCGCATAATAGCGGATGACTGTTTTTATTGCGATATCCCGCCTCGAAGCGGGATTATTATTTTATGTTATATAACATCTATGGTTGCAGGGAAACAGGTTGGAGGGATTCAACTGGATTCCTCAAGATTGTTGTTTTTAATTTCATATATAGTGATATATGATGTGTGGATAATCTATTATAGATTATGTTATGATTTGATTTATTGGATGCTATAGTAGCACTAGCCTTAATTTTGGTATTTTAAATACCATAAATATTATTTTTGAATTTGAAGGAATTAAAAGGAGATTTTGGATATAAAAATATTTATATCGAAATTTGGATTATTTTAAAGGAAATTGATTTGGATAAAACAATGATTTGATTTTGGATTTGTACTCAACTGTTCGTAAAATGTTTTAATTAGAGATTTAAAAATAATTTATATAAGGGGTTTTTAACAATGGATTTTTAAGTGATATTTCTGGATTTATGGAAAAGGAGTTGAAATCGATATTTAAAATAGATTAAAAAATAAATGAGATTTATAAAGGAATGGATTCATAAATGAAATTTTATAAATGAGATTATTTCTATAAACAAGTGAAACCAAAATAAGTTTATAAACTTATAAACGATGTTTATAAATAAGAGGAAATGATTATCAGTTGATAAATTGGAAGTATAAATTCATAGTGTGAATTTATATCGAGATATGAAAATCGGTTTTTGAAAAAAATAGTGGATTCTAGTTTTGAAATGTGAGAATGGTTATGGAATTGAAACGTAATCGATGTGATATGAATCGAGAGGGATTTATAAACTGAAATGGTAGTATTGGATTTTAAAAATAGATTTTTGTTGAGAAATTAAGTTTGTTTTAAAATGGGATTTTTATTTATTAAACTATATAGTTAAAACTGTTTTAGTATTGAAATATTTCGAAAAGTGGATTTTTCAAATATGTAATATTAATTGAAATAAATTCTAATTTTTATAATAAGCTTTGTAAAATCTATTAGTATTATTTAAAAATGAATTGGGAAGTGAGTTATCGATGTTTATGTAAAAATGTGTTAATATTTTAAATAATTACTTAATCATGTTTTGAAATAAATTTTTATTCTTTAAAAATACTTACTATATATATAGAGAGTTTTGAAAGCGATTGGAAATTTATTTATAGATACTCTCGAGATCTGTAAACCGAGTTTTATTTAATAGAAGAGATTTTATAAGAGAAATCTTATAATGGAATTCTGGAAACTTAAGAAAATTTCCAAAATGTTGAAATATGAGAACTTCAAAATATGAATCTTAATTCATAAAAGAAGTTAAAAATTGTTAGTTGGATTATAAACAATATAATCGATAATTTTTGGAAATTGTAAAGGGGAAAATAAAGAATTCCGGAGATTTAAGAGATAAGTACGAGATATTTCCTAAGTGTAGACATTTGAAATGTTTTTGGGAAATTTACTTATGAATATTTTCCTAAGTATAGGGATGGAAGGTTTTGGAAATATTTTAACTACGGAATGATTTATATAGAAATATTTTCTAAGTAATAGTTATAAAATGGAATTTGGAAATATTTCTAAGTGTTGAAATGGTTTAAAAATATCCTGTTATGGATAAGTATATGAAATTGTTTTCAAATGTTAGAATACTGGAAGAGAGTTGAATATATATATATATATATATATATATATCTTTGTAAAAATATTTTGAAATAAATATTTTGAAAAATTTATAAATTTGGCCTAGTAACTGCTTATGTGTGTAATTTGATAGTTAAATAACCAGGTATCAATGGCCAAAATTCGTTGATCGTTTCGAAGAGACCGGGATCAGATTTAATTATCTGAAAACCACTTCGATCTGATTTGTGTGTTACGAATTGTGATATCTCGAAGATAATGGAGATGGTGATCTTGAAGGAGATTCGGTTTGTTCAGACTTTGTATGGATGAATGCTATCATTGCATCGTTGCTTGGAAGGCAGTGTTAGCATTCCAAGAATGAATGCTATTCTTAAGGTAATACGTAGCTCAAGCCTCATCAACCGAGAATGAATAAAACAGGGGAGATGCAGCAATGCTATGTGGGTCGCTCCCATTATGGTATGATCATCACTCATCTAGAGTGGGCATTTATCATCATCACTATCTATCAATTATTGTGTTTTGGGGGCCCATTAGTGGTGATCATATTCGGTACTATCCAGTAAGTGGTAGGCCGGTCTTGTGTTGGCAGGGATCGATAGGTTCGATCTCAGTACTTTTTTCTAGAGGTGTGCTATGGCGGGCGGTACCCCAGTAGCCCTGTCATTGTATGGAATCCAATATCCACTGCGAGCCTGTACGGTTTTAGATGTGCCCAACTATGCTGAAACGTGAGATGCAAGCATTTCAGCTATTTTATAGTTTATTTTCTATAGACACTATTATAGTATCAGATGATTTTGATATAAAATGTTTTTGGGTATTGTTAGGTAAAAACCCATCGTATTTTTGTGTGGCGTGGTCTTACGAGATACCATTGTTTCCAAAGGATTTTGATAGCAGTAATAATTCAAATTGAGTGTGTTTTCTCACACTAGTTTTCCAGACTGACTCGGGTGTTATTTTATTATAATGCTCGGGTTAGACCGAGTATTGCAGATTCAGGTTAGGATGCTATGGAGCTCAGGAGACGAGTTGGAGGATTTCAGGCGTACTACACGTACTTGGTTATTTCCGCTATGTGTGTTATGCTGTATATTTAGTACATGTGAGGACAAGTTATTATAACTGTCCAGATTGGTAATTGACTGTTGTACTCTGATGATTGTATGTATATTACAGTTGCAGTTTCTTTGTATAAAGATCTGTTATTATATATTATACTTTGTTCCAGTGCGATTGTGAGATTCTATATTATTGTTTATGTTTCTTCTTCTATCCTCTTCTTTCTCATAGTTATTTGTCTTTTCGTATAATTTGTGTTGGACAAGTGTGATTTAATGTCAGCTCAAAGGGTACGGAACGATGGGTCATATAAGTAGTATGAAATATAAAAGTTATATACCAATAAAACTTATATTATATGAATGTATAAACTAAAGGTGGAACATTAAAGAAACCCAAATAGACTTAAGGAATAAATACATATGTAAATGTACGTATATCGTGATTTCTGATGTGTCTGACACTTGAATCACGAGGGTATTCCATAAGAAATACATTAGTCCATAAGTCAATATCACTCAATATAATATATTAAAGATTATGAATCTTCAATATAATGTTGTTCTCTACTATATATATATATTAATAAATTACTTGAATATTCCTTGGTTGTTGAGCAAACTCAAGCTAGGGATGTTATGTGTAGTATTATTAATATATTGAGTAGACGAGGTAAGATAACTATATTTATTTGTTGAACAAACTCAAGGTACGTATATTATACTTAGGACGTCGCAATATGGTAGGTATGAGTTAATAATCTCTTATGATTTGTTAAGCAAACTCAAGGTTGAAATGAGATTAGGACAAGGAAACATGGGTTAGGAGTTGTATGTGATATAACTGATAATGAGTTATCCATCATTTGTAGGGCTATGATTTATTGAGCAAACTCAAGATCAGAATACCAAGACAAACGAGTCCTAACACCCACTAGTGAAGTCGAAAGACTTCTATGTTTCATCTTAGGGTTTGGAGAAACATAAATGACCAATGGGAGCCTTATTAGACAATTGAAATGGTAACAATTAACCTTTCTAATATTGTAAGAACATATACTAAATAATGTTATAATTATCTTTAATGATAAATTTGTGCATTTAATAAGATTAGTAATATGTTTATAAATTAAGATATACAAATGAATTGAAGATTGACAAATAGAAATATAGCATATATTTACCAATAAAAGATTATTTCATGTCAACGTTTCAACCTCCATGCAAGTGCCTGATTTTACAACCACTGAATACATTTGTAGTTTGGCCACTGACGCATTTATTTGGTTGAGACCATGTATTGCATTCTATGAGTTTCGAACTCTAAAAGCAATACAAGACTGTAGATATTTGATCCATATACAATTGCATACAAATGCTATATGGTGAACGATCAAAGTTTTTAATGTACAATATTTCGATGAAATTAGTTTATCCGAAAAACGAAATAAACCTTTGTGCGAGATTGAGTATTCAATCTGATTGATTACAAAAGGATCATATCATGTTAAATGTAACACTAGACCAAAACTACAATATAAATCTAAGAACTCAATCACTGGAATGTCAGTTTGATCAGTTTACGTAAAATGGAACATACCTAATGTCCTTAAAAGCTAAGGATAATTAAATGCGCTTTTGTAAAGAGTTCGTTAGGATATTATAGTAAGGGTTTGTTTTAAATGGTTTGACCATTTAGAAACAATAGCGAATGTACAAGAGTAGATATGATTTAAGGTACGGTTGGGATGAAGAGAGTGAGTAGTCATGTTTGCTTCATAAAGAAATAATCGAAACGAGAATTGTAATAATAGTGATTGATACTTAACATTGGAATAAGAAATGCTTTTTCTATTTCGAAATGTATTTTCATGTAGAAATTTTTTCCTAAGAGATTTATTTCTTTGAGTTCAGGATAATTTATCAAAGAACTTTCCGCTGTAAATTAGATACAGTATATGAAATAAACAAACTATATTAAGTGAATTATGGACCTCCAAATTTAGTACACTATTATAGTAATAGCAAAAATAGTGGGAGCATGCCATATTGCACTTATTGATTACATCAGATTATGGAAATTGTTTTCATAAAACGTACCAAACATCATTTATGAAATAATGACTATTTTTCGGTATCAACTGAGAAATAGACATAGCTATATTTCAATATGAATATTATGAATATTCGTTATGAAATAAAACTATAATGTGGTATTTGTTTTTATAACAAAAGTGATGCATTGAAAATACAGAAGTATCTAAAATTATTTACGATTATTTTGGAATTATAGACTAAGTCATAGTTTTGAGAAATAATTTTTATTATATGATTATGAATCATATGACACTGGTTAATTATATCTCAAACAATTAGTGGGAGCATCATAAAAGTTGATGAACTCTTCAGATTGATACATATAAATGTATGCAATCATAAGTCTATTAATACCAAAATGGTTCCATGTACTTCATCATATTCACCGATGAGTTATCATTGACATGGACATGTGTATTTGATACACATATAGTATGTCTGTAGTAAACTCATAGAGTATAAAACATATGCAAGTAAAATGACATGGGATAAAAATAATTCAATTTGATCGAATGAGTGAGTATATTGGAAAGGATTCTGAACGTACCTAAAAATGAATAAAGATTCAATCTCAAAAAGTTACTTCTCCATGTGATACATAATGATGCATCGATAAGGAGTAATCGAACTTTGTTGGACAATGTACGATTAATTGTGAGTGAAGTTGAGTTAGTTTCTTTCTATAAGGTCATATACTTAAGAGTAGTACACAAGGTTAACATTATTTCAACTAAATAATAGTTTACAAAATCACACAAGATGAGAGTTATAAGAACCCCAACATATCCTAGGCCAAGGAGGGCAGGTTGTACAAGTAGAAAGATTGCATGTAATAATTGTTCGTAAGGGATCATGTATGAATCTCCCCAAAAGACTTTTTGGAAGAATGTCATTGGATGACATATTTTTGTTTTGAACATAAGTTTTGTAGACTAAAACCAAATCGGTTTTATAAATAAAGAAACTCATAAAACGTTTATGAATACCTATTCTATTGCACCGAGAAACAATTGTTGTTTCAAGAAATACAAACTTCATTGTGAAAAAATTTCTTTGAGGAATTACTGGTAGTAAAATGAAATTGGATGCAATCTATAGATAAAACAAATTAGATGAGATGAAATGAAATTAGCTAACCTAAACGAATACAACACATTAGAGTGTCTAATAAGTATTCTCGCACATTGAAGAGAAACTATGAGTTTCTTATCAATGTCGAAAATATATAATCCTCAGTTGTTTAATTAAACCATTAAGAGTGTTGACTCTATGGTCTGATGCGAAAATCTAAAAGAATTCCAAGTACGCTATCAAAAAATGATTTTGATAGTCGTAACCGAAGGGATGTGATCCATCAGCCACGATTGTGACTTTATGAGCAAGACTAATGCAGTTGGAATTAAATAAGCAATGTTGATAAGTATAATATCGCAAATTTCAATTGTTGAAATTAGCATAATAGATTTGGTATTCAACGTGCACAAGTTAATTCAGATTTACTCACAAAACTATTACTTAGTATGACTTTATGTTTGGTACATATGTATTGAAACAAAAATTGCTAAATAATGCTTTGGAGTAAACTGTTTACACATAGTAACCAAAATTTCTCGAAGTCAATGGGAGCAATATTGAGTTTGTGAGTCTATGGATATGATCCAAGAAATGATAGAAAGTATCATTTTATAAGCATGAAAATTGAACAAATATTTTGATAGTAACATCAAACAGTTTGATTATCATTCAAAATGCAGAGGAAGTGTGTGTTCATAAGAAAGAATGTAAAAGGTACATTGGTATTTCTAAACTATAACAACACGTTGTTGATTTTAACGATGTACTTGTTTAAAATCAACCTTAGTTGTATTAATGCTCAATTTTGGATTGTAAATGATGTCTTTTATAGTGAGTATTAAAGATATTGGAAATTTCCCAAATCAATATGCAAAAACACCTTATTAAATTGTTTAATATGGAACATGTGAGGTGAGTTCCTTATGCATTGGAAATAGAAATTATCATACATGTTATGTTGTCTATGATATCGTGATTTGTTTGTGTATTTGATACATGAAGCAAATATCAAATCCAAGATGATATCACTAAATGGTTGTTGGAAGTGTTCTTGTGTACTTATAAAATACTAGAGAATTGTTTACAGAAACAAAAACACCTTATGAAGGAGTGTTCAGGCTCAAACTTCATAAGTGATATTGAGTATAATATGTCAATAATAAATTTAAGTTAAGAATTTTTAAGGAAATGTTCCAAATGAAAGACCATGGCCGACTCAATGAAAGAGGCTAAGTATATCGCCTTTAATAATGCCACAATAAAGATAGTATATATAAAATATAAAAGTGCACAAATTTATAACTGAGCCGACTCCAAATGTTGAGAATCTCATAACATTGTTATATGATAACAATGTTGCGATATAGCTCATAGCATAACTTAGAGCTCACTAGAAGTCAAGAGACATACTTTGAATTGTTCCACGTGATAAAACGGTTTATCACCGTCGAAGAGAGTTGATTGACAGAGTAGATATTTAAAATTAAATTGCATACCCATTCACAAAGGGACTGACCCAATTGGTTTTGAGAAAACTAATTGGAGAAGTTAGAATAAGATTCCATTATTGGCCCCAAGTGCATGTAGGAAATTAATAGAGTTGGGGGTATGCCCTAGGGGCAATTATGTAATTTGTTACACATATCTAACTCATTGACCAATCTTGTTCGAAATAAAAAGTATTTTCTTTCTGTTATATACTTGATATAATATGGTTATATTAATTAATCAATTTAATTAAAAGTATATTTAAAAGAAAATCCATAAATGGTATGTTTTATGATAGTAGTTACAAAGTGTTGTGACCGTGAGTAATTTATCACAATGAAAAAAATTATACCATTTTAACTATTCCTAGTCAAGATGTATCTAGACTGGATATCAATACATCCTTTGAGACTAGAGCATGTAACATTCTCCAAATGTTAGGCAGTGACTGCTGGAGGCACCAAGGGGTTACGTACTGATAGTTATTGGATAACTATGGAACGACTCACTCGATAGTTTTCCGTTGGTTAATGTAACTAAGGTCAAGCAGAGAATATCGATGTAACTAATTTACATAGTTCTCTAGACTTGAGAGTACTATTGATCTTCAATATGGAAGCTCCACTTTGATTATAGTTAAATCATGGCGTGGCGTCCATCGAACGACTATAGTTGGGCGAGTGGAAGTATTGGAAGTGAAACACTATTCAAGAGAGGATTCGTCCGTATCACGATCAACCGAAGTCAACTAAAAGTCAAAATCTTTGGCCAGAGCATTTTGGTTAACAGTAATTGTTATTATTGAACCAAGGAATTTATGTTTGGACTATAAAGTTGAATGTGGACGATATTGGAATTTTGACCATTACCAAATTCCATAAGTCCTGATGTGATATAGTTTTGATGAAGAGAATTGGTGTAAATAATTGTCACTATTAGGTACCGCTTATAATAAGTAAAATTGGATTTTACCAAAAGATGTGTAAGCGATAAATTCGCCAAAATGTGACACCATCTGCTGAGTGACGTGTGAACGTTAATATTCAAATAATTTAATATTAATCGTTGATTGAATTTACACTTTTGAGTCGCAAAACCATAACGATGAATTCTATGATAAACCACATTATTTAATTAATTTAAATGTTGTAAATTGATTAGATTAATTGATATATAAGAAATATTAATTATTATTTATTTGATGTTCGGAAGTTTTTTGTAATTATTTTAATGCATTTATAAAAGTTATATTTGTGCGCATTGATATAAAATATCGGTGTAATTTAAAGACAATTACATGAAACAATTTATGGAAATTTTATGTCATATGATGACACGATTTATGAAAATTTTATGTCATTTTATTACATGATTTGTGGAAATTTTATGTCACTTGATGACATATGTGTAAAGAAAGGATTAGAGAGAGAGAGAAACAATCAAGGGAATTAATTAGGAAAGTTTCAATTAAAGAACGGGAAAAGTTTCATTCTTTCAAATAAAACATATTCTCTAATTCATTCTGTACATACAATTTATTCTTTTTCATTCAGTTTGTTTATTTCTCTCCTCCTAACTTTTCATGGCAGACAAAAAAAATTCCAAGATTCTTTCAACTCGATATAAAAACATCAAATAAACTAAAACAAACGTGGTTCATCCGTCTCTTGCAAGGATAGGATGGAGATCTTGAAGATTTGAGTATATATCATTATTCAAGGTGTGACTTCTAGGCAACATCCTAAGGGGAGTCCATTTTCAAGATGTGCTTCAAGGCTTTAGATAATAAGGTATGTTTTTCTTTAATAGATAATGATATTTGATGTAATGTTTGTTGAAAGAGAAATTTAGTTATCATAATTTGTATGTACATATCACTGCCTCATTTAATTTGAAAACTGTTTATGTAGCTTGAATTGTTTGTTAAATGAATCGACTGGTGTTTTATTTTAATCAATCAGAACTAATATTTGTATATGTTTAAATACAATGTTTTTTTGTAACTATGTTCTAAACATTCAATTTAAGTCTAATTTTTTGATCAAAAATTTTCTATGTTCAATTTATTAATTGGGTTCTTATTTTGTTAAATTAAAATTAAAATGTATATGTTTGAATACAATGTTTTATTATAGATCTATATTATAAACATTCAATTCAAAGTATAATCCTATAGATCTAAAACTTTGTATGTTCATATTGTTTTGATTGGATTTTACTTTAACAAATTAAGCTAAAATTTGTGTATGAACATTATAGTGTTTTATTGAAGTTTCATGTTTTAAACCATATAAAACAAAATATAATTTTAGATTTGAAAGTTTACATGTATGTATTTTGTGTTTGTATTGTTTTAGAAATTAAAAAAATGGAAGATGTTTTGGTAATAAATATAAATTTTAATTGATTACTATAAGTCTCCAATTTGTATTGATTAGACATATTTTATTGAATCTTACATGCGCATAATTATTGTTTTGACAATAAATCTACTTTTAAATTGATTGCTATAAATCTCTAATTCGTATTAATTAGAAAGACTTGATTTAATCTTATATACACACAATTAATTTTATATGTATATTTGTATATATAAAATTTATTACATGTATTTCATATTTTCAAAGTATGATTAGATTTCTTTCCAAAAAGGAGAAAACAATTTAAATGGGGTAATATTATATACATACATTTATATCTGACTGTTTATATCCTTATATTATGATGCTATTAATTGTCATCTACATGTTTATTAATTAAGTTTACAGAATGAGAAATTGAATCAATCATTCTTGTTACCCTTTATTTATTTCCATTATTCCTTTATATGATTATCTACCCATTTAATTTTGTTTATATGCCTACACCTTGTCATCAATTGATAGCATCTATTATATGTTGCACTTACAGAATTTACACCATAATATATATTTGTTTTATACTTACATTCATGCCATGTACATGTTGCTAATTAATGACATTCATATAATTAATCAATTTAATTAAAGAGAGAAAAATAAAAGGTTACTCTCTTCATCTAAATAAATTTATACCCCGTAATTAATTGAATAAGTTAAGTAGAAGGAAATGAAAATTTTCCTTCTCTAAATAAATTTATGCCCTATCATTAATTGAATAAGTTAAGAGAAAGGAAATGAAAAGTTTCCTTCTCTAAATAAATTTAATACGTAACCTTCACATACAGATATTTATATAAGAGTATATGTGATATACTCTAATTTATATTCACATTAAATTAAACTTTATTAATGAAATTAAATAAAATATTGATTTTATTTTAAAAGAAACTTAGAAAAGTTCTAAGTATATTTAAACTTCATAGGCTCATTAAAGATCCAAAATGGCTAAAATTTTGAAATTCACCCATTTCTTCCACTGTGGGCTGGCCCAATTCCAACACTTTAAGTTTAAATAGTCACTAGTTAGCTTGATGAATGATCAAAAGTTTATCCAATAAAAGGACAAAAATTAATTAATGAGAAGATCAGAAATTCATCTATCAATAGGACCGGAATTCTTTCTCGTAAGAAGTCCAGAAATATGTTTGATAATAAGTCCAACATTCCATTTGGTAGGAAGATTAGAAATCCTTTTGATAATAAGGTCAGAATCCCATTTGGTAAGAGGATAAATATGGCTATTAACGGAGATTCCCGTTATCCAACAATTAGAAATCTAACTATTAACGAAGATTCCTGTTATTTGATCATTCGAATTCCAATTTAGAATTCAATATTTCGAAGAATGAAGTCCCGAGCCCGAGTAATAAGTCATAATTTCTCAGATGTCAATATTTTTTATCAAAATTCTTGATTTTGTGTAATAGGTAGCTTTTGACCTTTCCTTTGAAGGTTGCTTTAACTTGCCTTAGAGCATAATAGTTCAAATTTGATTATTCTTCATCTTGAAGATTGCTTTGGTCCATTCTTTAGGATAAAGTTTGGTTTATCTGACTGATTTCCATTGTCCCTAATTGCTATCTTAGGTAATGATTTAGGTTTTGTTCGACTTCTTTTGCCCTTTATCACCATCTTTAGGTTTTGATTTATGCTTAGATTGAATCCTTTATTACCACCTCTAGGTAATGATTTAGACTTTGGTTGGACCCCTTATTACCATCTCTAGGTAATGATTTAGGTTTTGATTAAACTCCTTATCACCATCTTAGGTGATGATTTAGGTTTTGATTGAACCCTTATCACCATCTTAGGTGATGATTTAGGTTTTGATTGAACCCCTTATCACCATCTTAGGTGATGATTTACATTTTGATTGAGCTCTTTTGTCCCTTATCACCTTCTTGGTAATAATTATGCCCTTTATTACCTTATAGGTAATGATTTAGGCTGGTCAATACATTTGGTTAGCTATCTTAAGCAGAACCAAAGTCTTAAATGTCCTCCCTCTAGGAGGCGCTTCGGTCAGGCCTTATAGACGGAACTAAAGGTCGGTTCGGTGCTTTGGCCATGCCATCTTAGACGGGACCAAAGGATTACTCCATCCCCCCTCTAGAAGATGCTCCGACCTGGCCACGTAGGTGGGACTAAAGGCTTGCAGTGCTTTGGTCAGGCCATCTTAGGAGGGACCAAAGGCTAACTCTGACCTCCATCCAGGAGGTGCTTTGACTAGGCTATTGTGGTGGCGTCAAAGGCTTTTCTTTTGCCCCTTATTACCTTATAGGTAATGATTTAGGCTTTTCCTTTACTCCATAGCTCCTTTTCAAGAAGAATTTCACTTTGTTATGGATTTTCTTAAACTTGGCTTACAAACTAATAAAGCTTTCCCTTTCCCAAGAAGCTTTCAACTATTCCTTTTAAGGCTTGATATTGGTTAGTATCATGACCATTTGTTCGATGATATCGGCAATATGCATCTCCAAGTTCCCGTTCATGTCTTGGTTGCCTTTTCTTAGAAGGCCGATATTTTAGCTTTTCCTTAGTTAGGAAGTAGATATTCACATAGGAAGTGGTAAGAGAGCGAATCTTAGAAGATCTGCAATTTCTAGGGCACTATGCTTTTCATTCCCATTTAGCTTTCTTGTAACACTGGACTGACGCATTAGTATCATTCGTGAACTTTCTTTTTAAATATTCTTGCGTTTTAACTGGTGTAAAAGAGCAAATCACAATTCCTTCCCACTTTTGGGAAAACTTATTGAAGTGCTTTGTTATTTCTCTTTCGAAAATAGTTTGCTTAGATTGGAGTTGTATGGCCTTCCTCATTCTTAAGAACAAGCCATCCTTTTTTGTATTCTTTTCTCCCAAACTAGGATGATAGTTATGGATTGGGATAGAGCCCACACAAAATGGATTTATGCTCTACTTATATGGATTATATGGAGTCACTTATCTCTTTTCTCCCATAATTTGCAATGCCAATACATCAACACTTGTTCCTTATAAAACCGAAGGCCATGGGTGATTTGATAAACTGTTTTGGCCAAGCGAGGCTTAGAAGATTCTTGTTCAAAGATAGTCATTATGCGACTTAATGGATTATGCTGGATGTATTAAGCCCTCTACAGGAAGTGAAAAGTCCCTAAAATTCTTTGCAAGATATGGATAGTCCTTTAAGGAGAAATATATAGGTTGGGAAAATCCTTTGTATCCTTTATACGTAGGTTATGGGAAGTCCTTTTCTGGAATACGTAGGGAGACGGATGTTCAGGCCCTCCTTCTAGCACCAAAATGTTAACAAATTTCTTTGTTAACCCCAAATATGCAAGATGAGGCAAGTTTGGTTCAGAATAGGGGCTTAAGTAGCCTTTTACAAAGCTTGAGAGAAGCATGCAAGATAAAATTCAAGTCCAATAGAATGAAGTAGGCATGTCCATAGTCAAGAACAAGAAATCATATATATGTCATAAGTCCAATAATTGGAAGAGTATCTTTATTTTGATTGAAGTAAGCCTTGCAATGTTTGTTGTTCAAGTCCTTATGTGCAAAAAATTCAAAAAAGTATACTCGGCTCTAAAATCCCTAATTCAATTTAGTGTATACGACTTTAAAATGTAATAAGAGAGAAAAGAAAGATTCGCCACTCCCAAATTGCCATTGGGTCCATATTTATAGGAGTGGAGGCAACATATCATTTGCAACGTGTCACTCGGCATGTGGTGAATTGTCGACATTCGACATTCTCTATGAGCTGTTGATTTTCGGCATTGCTTGTTACACCGATGAAATACGTCATCTTTATTTACATTGCTGACTTTCGGCAACCTTCATAACCACAAACATTCGATATCCTTCAAGGCATTGTCAAAATTTGATATCCTTCATGAATCTTTTGAAATTCAATATTTCTCTTTATATTGGTGGCATTCGACATCTTTGATGGAACTGATGACATGTGACATCCTTGATAACTATAGATATTTGACATCTCTTACACCCTTTAAAGCTCGACATCCTCTGCTACTTGTAAATAATCGAAATCACTTGCTGCTTATAAACACTTTTTAACTGTTATAGTTGTAAAGGCTCTATATCCATAGAGTCTCGATACACCTTCTTTACACTGCTTTATTCTATAGTGATTTGACAACTCCCCTTAATTGTCTTCAGAGTCGATACCTCTATACCATAGCCTTTTGGCTTCTGTTATCATTCGGTACCACTTCAGGCTTATTACAAACTCGATATCCTTAGAAGCTATTTTGGGATATGATATCTCTTTCCCTTTATACATTCAAGAAACTCTAGGGTTGGCCAGTTGCTTGGAATTCAACATTCTTATAGTTTCATTATCCTCTCCTAGGTGCATGATACCCTATATTATAGAAGTTCAAAACTTTCCTGAAATGCTTGAAGTTTGATATCCCTTGCCGGATGCTCTACTGTTTTTCCCTCGACATCTTGAATCTCGATATGCTCCCTTTACATATTCGACATCATTATTTGTTGTAACAGATTTTAATATTAAATGAGAAATACTATATAAGAAAATGAATATGATTTAAAATGTAAAGTAATTGGTGTAGTTAAGAAACTAATCGAATAAAATATGTAAGTTGCACGTAGATCATTTTATTCGCATGACAATTCTTGATATAGGATTCAAGTACAAAATTTTGAGGTGGTTTACACTGGTTCGAACAAGGATTTCACTAGATTCTTGATGGCGAACACTAGATATAAATTCTTGATACGATTCTGAAGTTTTCTGTCATAGTATATGAAACGCCTCGGCTCTAGTAATCAAAATACTAGAGAGGGTTTACCATCCGATAGGTCAGATCAATGGGCATGAAAAGAGCGATCTCTCATACACACTACTTTAAGTCAACATAAGCACATTTCAATACCTGGATATGTCTGAAATAATACGTATCTCGTCTCGATGCAAGACAATGTACGCGAGTTATAGACATGAATAATACAATATTAGAGAATATTAAAAAATTTCCAACTAATAGAATCAAAGTGGATAAAAACAATGAATTTTATATCATATCTCAAAATTTCAAACATTATCTAATATATATAAAATTTATCACACGAATACATCACATTGACCAATTCGATGGGATCTCAATATATGAACAAATATGGTAATTATTCGCCATCATCATCGGCTCCAATTCGTATCGTAGCCCACAAAGCACATTCGATCATAATATTGACTTTTAAACAACCTTAATCTGATCCAAGGTTGTCTAAGAAATAAAAAACCTCGAGTCAGGCTAGAAATCTAGCTGTGAGTGTAACCGTACTCAAAATATAATGTATTGAGTATGATAGTTTTAAATATATCTTTAAATTCAAATCACTCAAGTTTATCAATATCGTCAAAACCCATAAATGATTTCTGATAAGCTCTAATACCATTATGTAACGCCCCGGCTCCAATGACCGAAATATCAATGGGAGTTTACTGTCTGATAACTCGAATCAATGGGTACAGAATGAGTGATCTCTCTTATACACTACTCTGGGTCAACACGAATATGTTTCAATACCTGAATACATCTGAAATAGTACATATCTTGTCTCGACACAAGGCAATGTACATGAGTTTTAGACTTGACTTACACAGTGTTAGAGACACAGATAAAAATTTTCGAACTAACAGAATCAAAGTGAATAAAATAATAATTTTTTATCATATCTGAAGTGTTGAATATGCAAGTATATGATTTTTGTTTAATGATAATAAACATATATATATATACACTCATTTAAATGTATTTGTTATTGTACTATTTTATTTTCACATAATTAAATAAATATTTGCTGAATAAAAGAAATAACACAGAATTTAAATTCAAACAGATATTTTATTCAAACAAATATTTTATTACAATTTTGAATAGTACAAATTTGAGCTCTCACTATATGTATACACAATTTCCATTATAATACAATTTTTCACTATACATTTGCACCTCACTACATATCACTCATTCACTCGTATTTTATCTTCGACTTTTACTCCAGCCTGAATCCAACATTTGAGTTATTTGAAAAATACACACTGACGCAGTAAAATTAAAAAAGAAATATTTTTGCAGTGTAAAATAAAATGTGTGTTTTGAAAATATTATTTGCCTCAGTTATTTGGGTTGTTCATCATCATGTATTTTGAATTCATCATACACGAACAGCTTGTGACATGCACAGTGCATCACTGTACATGCTACAAGGCCATGCACACCAATATACACTTGATAAAACTGCAGGGACAGGTGAGCACAAGGTCAAACCCGAGCTATAAGCTGGATTCAACTCAAGTGCAATACAAAAACATCACAAAATTATCAAGTACCAGTTCTCATGCAACAATGAATTAGATTGCACATCTACAAAGCTTCAGAATGCATGAACTAGACCCAAATATACATGAACACATGTCAATAGTCAATGGTGAAGCCTCAGCGGTCAATGGCGAAGCCTCAATAGTCAAAGGTTCAAATGTCAAACAACAAAGACCGGAAGAAACTACAACAAGCTTGGCAACATGGAAGCAAATGCAAACTGCCTCGAAGAAATATGACGCAGTTACAATATGAACTCAATGCACAAGACCGCAACAAGACAGCAAGCACATGGGATCAAAGTGCAGACTTACAAAACACACCAGACTTGATTTCAAGTAAAACAAGAGTCCAGTTACATCACAAAATCATATATACAAATGTACTCGAGAAAACCAGACCATATGCATGTGTATACATGATGAACACAGTTGTGCCTAGACCACTGACCACATTCAAACCATCAAACAATACAACACAGCCTCAACAGTCAAGATGTACACTTGAACCCAGAATGGCCAGAGAAACCATAATGCAACATATAGTCCAAACTTATATGCATGCATACAACTCAATAGTTCAACAAGATATATATGCAATGTCAACATGTATACAACAGGGTGCATAAGTTGGCTCAATGAACCAACTCTAAGTAACAACCAGACCAATTCAATATGATATGCACAAGAACTGAGGCCAGCCATAGAATAGTTTCGAAGACATGAACATAACTACACAAGTGGAGGCAATGACCAGAGGCAACAACAATATGCAAGCAAGGCTACTACATGGTGCAGCAGATATTAATGGCATCAGTGATAATATGGGATGTAGTGAAGCAGGTAAAACACAGATGAACAAAGTCAATGTCGTAGGGAATTCAAACTAAACATATCAAGTTTTTATGCCAAAGCCAAAGTAAAATTCACGGAGTCAAACCAGAAATTCACGGAGCAAGTTCAATTACCAAAAATCAAAGTGGCCGAAGTCAAAAGAAAAAAGAACGAAACTAAATCAGAAAACAAGCCGTGGTGACCAAGCCAGAAAAATATACGAACTGAACCAGTCAGAAAACATCGCAAGCATCCAAACAAAAATCAGTGGCCAAGCAAGAATTCATAAAATATATACGAACGAGATTATAGGAATTTGAATCCTATTTAAACCCAATCATCATTGGCAGATTAAATCATTCGAGTTCAAGCAACAAAAGAGAGGAATAAATCATTCAACTCAAATCAAAGTCGAGAATAATCAATAATCAGTAAAAGGCATTCACGTACCAATTCACGCATCAATCGAACTCGAAGAATTGAAGCAGTCGAAAGCAAATCAAAGAGACAAATGATCGACAAAAGCAAGGAACACAAAAACATCTACTTGACCAATCAACCGAAGTCGGCGTCTTCAAAATTATAGAAGCCCTAATTTTTCACAGAGGAACGAACAAAACATTTTTCACAGAGCAAAACGGGCCGAAGACATAAATAAAAAGAAAAGGGGGAACAACCTTTATCACTATTTTGGGCCAGTTTTGATAAACAGTTTTGGGATTATATTTTAAAATTAGGGTTTTATTGTTTAAGTTGTTTTTATTTGTAATTTATTTTTAAACTTTTGTAAATTCTAGTCGTGTGACTAGGGGACGAACTATGGTGGTGTAGTTCGAGAATTCGCAACTCAGTGGCTGAGTTATGGCAGGGTTTTGAGCGTAGAGTTAGGTTAGTCAATAGAGGGTGTCGTGAGTTTACGTGTGTAAGCGTCTGACTACTTAATTTCTAATAGAAACCTTGGGGGTAGCACGTAGGCAGGGTTTTGCTGAAGCTGGATAAATCTGTGTTGTTCTATTTCTGTTTTTAATATTCTGCTATTATCTGTGCTGCTATTATTCTGCTATTATCAGTGCTGCAATTATTTTATATATTTCCGCATTAATTTTTATAATTATTAGTATCACCCTATTCACCCCTCCTCTAGGGTGAAATCGATCCTATATGAAGTTTAATACATCATCTCATACATATATATACAACTTATCACATCATCTAATACAACGACATTTCAACATAACTATGGAAAAAGTAAATGCTCATCATCGTCATCTGCTCCAACTCCATAACATAGCCTATAAAGCATATACATTATCATTATATTGACCTGTAAAACAACTCAGTCTGACTCAAGGAGTTGTCGCAACACAAAACCTCGAGTCAATCTAGACATCTAGCTGTGAGTATAATCATGCAATAGAAATATAAATGAATGTGTTTTATTAGGTTCTTTAGGACATATAAGTTGCACATTGGGTCACATACACCCAACAAATTCCCAAATCTCCATTTTCACAAATCAGTTATAACACCCATGCCACTGCACTATTCAATATAACATAGAAAGTTGCAACTCTAATCAACTAGGATATAATATTCTATCATTTGACTTATAAGTTGCCTTGCGTTGTATAAATTCAAATCAATATTCAAAAACAATCATTTTACGAGCTGAACGGCATTTCTATTAATACTTATGAGAAGGCTTTGTCTTCTTGTCTTGTGAAACCTAGAATAATTCTACGTTGATAAATCCCATCCGTGGATTAACCCTCTACATAAACTAATCTGCATCGGCAAGTCGTCCCAGTCTATTTTACTCGTACACTTCACACGATCCCTTAGTTGTCGTACCCTTCAGGTATTTGGAGGCGTGATAAATTGTACGGTCCGAAGAGATCGTAAGCCAGCCTGGACTTTGATTGTGCGATCTGAGGAGATCAAAAACTAGACTATTGATTTGAATGCCACCTCACTTTGAAATGATTTAATGGTGGTTACCAAAGTACGTCATTGCTTTGATTTCGATTGGGTGTTCTTATAATGGGATACTAGGTGATTTATTAATAATGTTCCTATCGGTGGTGATGAACTTACATAGTTATTAACTTTTGATTACCCCTTCATGATCTACCTATGATGACTTAAATTTCGAACGAACATGGGATGACATTGATTTTGATACGTGATAGCTAACTCCCAGATGAACACGACACTATTTCTATTTATGATATGACATATGATATAATAATTCCAAGGGAACATGGAATAATTATGATTCTTGACTAATACTTATGCAAGGACTGGAGTCCTTAACTATAACGGTCTGGAACGACCTTTGATTTATAGGTGAATCTGAAGGAACCAGATGATTTGCTACGGTTCGATCAGTTAATAGCGAAAAAGCTCAATTACTATTGATTTTCCAACTTCGATTCAGCAAAGCACACCTTCCATTCACACCATGTGTTTTGGGAGACAAATATTACGGTCGAATTTTCTGTAGTCTGCGAACAGACTCAAACAATTGAACTGGACTAATAAACGATGGAAAAATAAATACAAATCATTTGAAAAGTAACACAATATAATAAAATAGAGAAATACAAGAAATAGTTGAAAATTTGAAAATTCATGTTTTTGGATCGAGGTACCAAAGTTGGCACCGAGTTGACCTAAAGCAAGACCCAAAGCAACAATGGAAAACATAGGAAAATGCAACCTCAAATCAACCCGAAGTCAGACCTGAAGCAAAGCAAGGTTTAACTCGAAGTCGAAGTCGAACTCGAAGCAGATTGGCATCTATCCAGGGGCTCCTGATTCGTCGCCAATCCATGGTTCAATTCGTCACCAATCCATGATGCTTGGGTCAAAGTTGGTTGAGCTATTTTTGTGAAAGAACATGAATGATGTGGAGATCATATGTAGAAAATTTTGGAGCCAAATGTGGAGATCTTCACCTATAAATAGAGGTGAGGAGTGCTTGGAAAAGGACTTTTCTCTACTTCTCGATTCTGAACTTTTGACTACAACGAGTTGTAAAATCGTAACTTCGAAAATTACTTGGTTGGATTTCCATCGAGTTATGACTACCGATAGCTTTGTAAAAACAGAGGATATTTAATAAAAATCAATTAAGTGGACGTAGGTCGGAGTATTTTCCTAAAAACACAATAAATCCCATGTTCTTTTCTTGCTATTTCTTTCTTTCCTTTGATATTTTACCCTTTTATTACTCAATTGGGTGTTTACGCCAATTTTTGTGTGAACAAATATCATGATTTATGCGGTCTTGATTTGGTGACTACAATATATTTTTAGCTTATATTGAACACTTATGCCCTAAAATTAAGTCTTTATCCTAACTTTATTGATTGGTTTAAAAGATAATTAATCAAATCACTATTTATATATTAATGTTGCTTAATTGAGTGTTAAAAATCCTTGATTTAGTGGGTGTAGAGGAAAATAGCGGGGCATGAAGCGAATATACTGTTTAATTGTGCTAAATTAAAAAAACGCAGCGGTCAAAGAGCACTACGCACAATAGTGGGGATTTTTCACGGCTTTAACGAGGATTTAACTACGCGGTATCATGCAACAATATGTGTGAGAATGTTGATCATCTGGAATGGACTCATTATCATGTAAATGTCTTCAACACCTCTCATGAAGATACCAGTAACAACTAAACACAACATGATGTGATACTAATGGAAATATCTGAATGGTAAGCATCCTAACTATCTATACAATCTCAAGCGCTATCTAGTCACTACTATCAAATGAATGCCATATCAGCTGCCCTTTATGCATCCTCAAGTCAAACTGGTCATGGGCAACTGAATAAACATGACGGGATTCATTATCTCCACTCCTTTTATTATCGACACACCAAAATGCTATACGAAGAAAGAAGGAAGCAGAATCTGAAGTCACTGTGATAAAATGAAAGTTTCTGCAATACTCAAAATACCAATACTGTAATAAATCCCAGAAACTGTATAATAAAATCTTTGACTCCGACACAACACACCATGTGTTCAGACATCTATATAGATAGGCAAGTATATGAGTGCTCTAGTCGTACAAGAGAATGCGGTCGAAGTCCAACCTTACCACAGTATTAATATACCCGACCTATATACTGCTGGTACTATAGAACATGTTGCCAATTAGATATAGCATGAACAACCGAGCAAGTTCCAAGTCATGCTCTGGCGTATACACTGTAAGTATGTCGTCCATAGAAGCAGTAATCGCACTAACTAATAGCAGTGTTGGTCTGATAAGCCGCCGGCGTGATGTGTAAATGAGGGAATAAGTCATGAACAAGTGAATGATCACATCACATATCATTGTATGGAAGTGATATAAAACCAGGTACTCCTATGCTAATATCGGTAAGCATAATAAAATCCACAGTGTAATCCCTAGCTCCGTACATGGAAAATGAAATGTATGAGCGACTTTATACCACCGAAGAGCGATAGTAGCACACAATTTAACATCCCCTTTAATCACATTGCGGATGCTTATATATCAAATTAAATAACATGTTATTCTAACTAAACTACAATGCATTTGGCAAATATTTTTTGAGTTAGCGAATAGTTAAATTACCTAAAAATGGTGGAATTCAAGCTCATGTAGAAATCCAACTACTTTGAGAATGTTTGCCAAATGCTTGCTATTTCAAGGTGTTGGCTAAAGAACCCCGAGAACGAATATTCTATGACTATTCAAGGTGAACCAAAGTCTAATATATGTTAATAACGCAACAATGTACTCCACATGTAATTAATAAGTAAAAAATACTTACAACCAAGTTGTGCTAACATACACTTTACATTCTGGAAGTGTTCGAAAATCAGCAAAAACCTTATGCGCGTTCAGATTAGGATCCTTACACCCGCTCGACTCAGCAACTCTATCAGAAGCCTGCACCACTCCCATACGACTCCTACTTCCCTGCTACCACGACGGCCTCTACGATCCCTTTGTCCTCCACGACCCATTCTCTTTGCCGACCACTTTGCGGAAGCAAACAACTCTTCTATGTCGTGCACGTATCTAACCGGAACAATCACATTGTTTGCGCCACCAACACCGCCACTGCTACTTTTTCCATGCATGAATTTTTTAACAACTTAGACATTTTAAGATGCATAGATCACAAAAACGTCTAATTTATGTAATTTTGATTGAATTTAGATGTATGCGATAAAAAATTTGTGAAAATTACGAGGATTTGTTTTTTTTTTGTTGGTTTGAGAAACAAAAGAGCGATGGAAGAATATGAAAACTGATAAGGTCGTCTTTTAGAAATAGAATTAAAACGACGAAGTCTTCTTTATTTTAATTAAACGATGAAGACTTTGCCGTTTAATTAGAATGTGAGTTTGTTTTTTTTACTAGTTTGATGAATATTTTATATTTTATTTGAGTGCAGAGTTCGTTCGCTTGTTGTAAAATTAAGAAAATGAGGGTACTTGAACAAACTTGTTGCTGGTAATGGTCTAAGATGTTTCAAATATAACTTGTTTTAAATATGTTGCTTGAATGAGAAATTAAATGGAAGATGAGAGATGTTAATTAATTAAATAACTAAGCATATTTTGTTCTAACTTTGAATATTAAATTTATGCTTTAATTACTTCGTAAGTAAAAATGAACAAAACATTTATGATATATGTCAATTGAATCAACCATAATTGGATGGAAGCTACGAAAAAAGGAAAATCAATAAATGGATAATAAGAACTCCGACTGCAAACAAAGATCAGAAGTACAGTAAAACATATGAACCCAAACTCCGGCTACCAAAGTACAATCCCAACTGTACATATCATCTGTTTACTTCCGATCCTAACCGTCCGCCAAATTTTTTTAACGAAAATTTGAATTTCAACGACTCCGCCATTCCAAATTTCAAACATCTAAAATATACCAAAAACGAATCTACCGTTCTTCAAATCAACCAAATATCATAAAACCCTAATATCCCAATTCGAAATACATGAATTGAATGTCAAAGTTCCAGTTCTCTTCTTAATTGCCTCTATAGAAAATAATTATAATAATCTCACTATGCCAAAAGCTACAAATGCGGCAAATATAGGAGGGTTTTGGATCAGGAGAGTGGCTTTTCCAAATACGGCGGTGACCAGATCACGGAGGCTAGTAAGAGCAGAAGATATTAAGGAAAATATACCTCCGGCTGGGCATGTTGGGTCCTCTGCTACGTGGCTGAGGCGGCAGAGGATGAAGAGGAGCCCTTTGCCTAAGTGGTACCCGAGAACGCCATTGAGGGACGTCACTGCAATTTATAATGTAAGAACTTTCGAACCTTTTACTCTCTTATTCTATCTACTTCTGATTTGGGTTGCATAATTTGCTGAATTTTTGTTGGTTGTGGTTTGGGATTTAAGCTTCAAGATATAATATTATTTATTTATTTTTTTGCTTGGTATGCTATGTAATATAGACAATTTGCAAAGTGAATGAAACTTTCATAACCTATTTTTTGTTTAACATGATTCTGAATAACGATTATTAGTTTAAGTTGTTATTCATTCAATTTTATTAACCGAAGCAAAATTAGCTTAGTAATTGCAGATATTAGGTCAATGGGTTTACTGGTTCATAAATGTTCATTATTAACTGATAACAAAATTAGAAATCTCTATTGAAATATTTAATGGTTGTCATATTGAATAATAGATGATTTGATGGATTATCATTATTGTTTATTTAACTTTATTATTATTTAATCGCAATACACAGCGTATAATGTTTGCATACTGTCAACGGACTTTATAAGCGTATAAAGTTCCTTTACATGTGTGCTAAACTAATATTAGTGCTTGTAAATGTTAGGCTGTCTCCCACATGATGAATACTTCAAAAGTAGGGCTAGTTGTAATGGAACCTTTAATTAAAATATAAGATTGATAAATAATTAATTTGGACTTCTTTTTTGTTGGGTAGATCTATGGTATGGTGACCTCATGTTAAACTTGTACTGGCAGTTGTTCCAATCAATGAGTCGAGTGAATTAGGATGTATTCCTGGACATAAGGTTGAGTGAATTAGGATGGAGTGAATGAGGGTGTCGAGTGAACTTGAGCTTTAGAGGGCATGGAATTATATCCTTTTCTATTAATATTTTATTTTGTTTTAGCCATTATTAGTTAATTAATATACATTTATACATTTAATTACTGTAAGATTAAATTGCTTATTAATAAATAATTTTGTACATAATAATTTAACAAATTTGTATTATAAACCACAGGTTTTCGTATTTATATACAACACATTCCACTTAGTTTCCATGTGATACCTTTTCTACTTCAAACAATCCAATTTTTACAAGTGGGAGCAAAATACTGTACTACCGCTCATTATTGTCAAAAAATTTAAAATCTTACGATTTAAATCCGAATTCAAATCAGATCTCTCTCTTTACGATTCGATTTACATTCCGATTCAAATTTAGTCTAAACCGCAATTTTTTTTTTAACTTATACTAACAAATTAAAATATTCATTTGGATTCACAATTCCAAGTATAATATTTTCAAAACAATATATAAATGTAATTACAGAGAAAATTCATTTTAAGTTTAGTTGTAGAAGTTCAACCATTAAAATTAATTTCAAAATGTGTACATACTTTAAAATATAAATCTTTTGAGTCCACGATTTAGGACTCAAATTCCGTTTCGATTTAAAGTTTAAACTTTAGGATCTACTATTTAAATCCCATTTTGAGAACTTTGCTGCGGCTTTTAAAATTTTATTTGTACTTATCTTTTCTAGTAGGTGCTTTTCATGACTCTTCACTCTTATATTTTTTTGAATTTTCCTTCTTAGTACCTCTTATGTAAGCACCTTAATGGTGCACCATGGTTACTGTTGAAATTTTCGCCACCCCTTCGCATTCGCTATGCACGCACTTTATTTAATGTACACACTTTATTTTTTTGATTTTTCCTTCTTAGTACCTCTTATGTAAGCACCTTAATGGTGCAACATGGTTACTGTTGAAATTTTCGCCACCCCTTCGCATTCGCTATGCACGCACTTTATTTAATGTACACACTTTATTTAATGTAAAAAAACAAGACTACCGAATGAAGTTTTTTTTATGTCAGCGCCATGATTGGATATCCCTACATCCTTTTGGAGGACATATATGTTCATGGAAACACTTTTGTAATAAAATGAATCAATTGTTGTTACATGTTGCCAGTCTCATATATGTTCATCTTTTTTAGGATATCTTGCGATGTGCAGAATCCAATCTACGCACACAGTGTAATACAATACGAACCACATTTAACCGTTGCATGTATAACACGCCAAGGGGCATTCGAACAAAGAAAGGAAATTGGATAATTTTTAGTTTTTGCGACTACTTATTTTTTAGTAATTATGGATTATTATTAATAATAACAACTAATCGATGGTTTATAACTTAATTATTAGTTAATATAAATGATTGGAAATTACATTATTCAAAAATTTAAGTGGCAGAGCCACGGTTGTAGAATAATATGTAAATTGCTATTTATTCTTTTGAAAACTTTAACATAATTGGTTAATATTGAGAGTTATCAAAATATTTGAGTAAAATTTAAATATTATATTTATTTATTACCATATTCACGATAAATATTTATGTCTAAAACATTTACTTTAAGGTTAAAATGTGTAATTTTCTTGAAAGGAACGCGAAGAGACTAAAGCGAATTTCAGTTTGTCAAATCATCAAATTAAAAATATCACAATATTATTAATCGGAGGTTATGGTTCGCAAATTACGTAGTAAAATGCTTTTCGGTCCAAAGAAAGTAATATGGAAACGTGCATAATAAATAAGATATGTAAAATTTCCAGCTACACCCTAATTTCCTCTCCATTTGAAAACCGCACATTTCCTAGATTATATTTTCTGATTCTCTAGCATTCTTCAATTACATAAACCTTTCTATATTCTTCGAACACTTTTATGCAAAGACATTTCAGTTTTAGACTTTGTGTAACCCGAAAGATCAAGCTAAATTAATCTTTGTTAATTATCAACAATGGATTCACTTATGATTTTTGCAATTACGTTTATTTTTTCAATATTTTTTTTGCATCAAATCAAAATGGGTTGTGCACTTTGATTTGTGATTTCATTTGCAATTGGTTTTAAAATCCGTCGAATTTCTAACATACATATCATGGGTTGGACGGTAGAAATTTGCATTAGATAACCATTATTAACTAAGTAACATTAATTTAGTGGTGGATAATAGGAACTAGACTGTGTATCATTTAGAATTGAATCGATAACCGTACTGTAGTGGCATTGGCTTATAGTATGTGTGAACAGATAATCAAATGAACATACAAGTAAGAAATCTTATTTAGCAAATCCTTTAAAATTGTTACATGGAACAACGTGATCCGAAGATCAGTTTGCGAGTACGTGTGTATTATCGACGCCCCAATGACATTTTGAGTTTTGATCTGTTGTTTGCAAAATTCAACCACCCTTGAGAATACTTGAAATTACATAAATGTTACAGACAAAACATGTGTAATATTAAATTTGCCTATGAATAAACTGTAGATAATACACTCCAATTTTTAGGTGTAAATGATACACTCCAATTTTCATTAATCCACATTAAAAGTTAATATTATTTTGGTTATTCAGGGATGCTCTATGCAAATTGTGTGTATGTGTGCTTGTGAGAAGAATGATTAATTTACATATAGTTCTTTGATGGGTATTCTAATCGTCTCTAAGTTGTGGTTTATTTTGAGCCAAACCTATGTACACATGCATTGAATCACCCAAAATGTGATGGTTAAGTACATATGTGTTTAATATATGCAGCATATTAAAAAAAAACTGAAATGTAGTGCTAAATGTAGATTGATTTATATACTTAAGGTATCTGGTTTGTGTAGGCACTTCAGAGAAGAAGGATCCGAGAAGAAGCAGCCATGGCTGCTGCTCGTGCAAACAGAGATGCAGAATCATCACCTAATTCAGTACCCATGAGTGAATTCACTCCTACACAAAACAACACATGCAATGCAGAGTCGTCGTCGTCATCTAAAGTCCAACATACTCCAGTTACTGCCACAAGCACCATTACCAGTGTCGATTCTGAAGCAGCAACTGAGAGAGAGTTAACAGAGTCAATTGATCAGATTGAGAAAATAGTGATGAAAGTGAACAAGAAGAAGAAACTTAAAGAGTCCGATAAAAGAAGGGTCATGCAAAGGAAAACTTTGATGTCTATGCGCTAAGGGAAACATTTTGTTTTCTTAATTGTCGTTTGGGTTCACAGCAATCTTTGCAATTGTAGATGTAATTACTGTTTATCTTTTAGTTTTTAGAGTCAGACAATGAGCATTTCTATTTTATGTGTAATTGCTGCTGTAAATAGTTGCTCATGTATCTTCTCTTCCTACCGCTGTGCAGTGTACCTGTACATTTTCTCATCGAGATATATATATATATATATATCCTATGATGAATGTATTCTATGAAAGTTTGAAGAAACGTAATCTGAACTAACTTAGGAAGTTGGTTCTTTATTTATGTCTACAGATCAGTGAATGGTTTAGTGGTCATAAACAGCCATGACCAACACCGTTTTTCTAAACTTTGTTCTTGGTAAATAAACACAAATGATTTTACTCATTTTCAGACCATTTCAACTCTGCTGCGTACTAATTTTTTCTTCTATCTTTAATCAACCTCCAAAAAAAATTAGTAAAACTAGTACAAACAACCATTACAGCCGTGTAAAACTGGCCATTTCACACAATTTCTAAAAGAAAAGGCTGCAAAACCAGTTGAAGAGACATGAGAATCTGATGTAAACATAGTTCAGCTCATATTTCATCATTTCATATCTAAACATCCAAATCTAGAACGTACACATGAAGCAGTTGATGGAATGGACTCAAAAACCCATGCACATTCATTCGATAGATTAAATCAATATAATCTCATCAAGAATGAGGCGGATTACCGAGGCCTAAAGCATGAATTGGATTATTGGAGCCTAATCTGTAAAAATAAAATAAAGAATAAAAGAGCAAACAGATGCATGCCATGGAGCAATACGTGGGCTTAGAATCATCTCTAACTGAGCACCGTCCAAACATCAACCTCATCAGTACACAAATTGGTTTATCAACAAAACGACCAAACAAATAACGAGAAAATGGATACAATGAAACAAAAGCTTTTGAGTGAAAGTTTATTATATAACCCAAATGTCAAAGTGCCAACTCCATGCTTGATGGTCAACAAACAACTTGTGAAAAAAAACAAAAATCATCACGTTCGACAACCTACAATCTAGAATCTAGGCTTACGTTTTTTATAAGATACCAAGCCGCTGTACTATTGATTTTCCTATTTTATTTCAGACCAAATGAATACCTGATATACCACATTTTTTCTTACAAGGGAGAGGGGAAAAAAAACAAAACACTAACGTTTGAAAATGCAAATAAAATGGGAAAATTGCTACAAGATATGCCAAACATAGCAGCAACAATAGTAAAGCTACATCAAAACGCGCTTTAAAATACACTAAAACTACATTGAAACTGCTTTAAAATACAAGAAAAATGAACTAAAATATATCAAACTGCAGTCAAACGCCCCAAAGCTGCACCTAAAATGCTTAGCCTGAATCATGGAACAGACAGTGGCATAATAGAATACAAAAGATGCAGCATAATTCATATGTTCCAGTGTGAAGTTTGTTTCTATGTGATGCTTTATGCTTTGTCTACTTCCAGCCTTTGTTTGTTGTATTTGAAGCATTTGTAAAAGTTTGCCGAGGACACATCAACCTAATCCCGCATGAGCTGCACAAAATAGTGGTTCTCAAATTACCATGTGGTTGCTCATGTGAATATTAACAGAAAATTAATAATTCTGTATCATGTTTAGCTTATGTGGAAGAATTGCCTGAATTCCAGAGACAGAAGCACATATGTTGTAGTTAATCAAACAAAGTAATTGTAGCTTAATTGATTGATGGATTGTATTTCCCAGAGGGGTGTTTGGTCAAAATCAGCTTATTGGTCCATTTTCCAAACTCTTTGTGTTTGGAAAATAACTATATAAGCTGCTGATGAGCCCGTGAAAGACTAAGCTGGCAATAATCAAAACTACGCTATAATATAACTAGTTATGAATTAAAAAAAGTGGAACCCTGTGCACGAGGCTCCCGCACGATAACGGGCTATGGAAAGGTCAATAATGTACGCAACCTTTTCATCGCATTGCGTTTCCGGACTCGAACCTGGATGCCCGGATCACCATGCGGATGACCTAACCGTTGCGCCAAGGCTCCACCTCATTAGTTAGTTATGAATTAGTACATGAAAAATACCATGTTTGGTAGATAGGTGCTATGTATTAGCATAAGTTGGCTAAATAAAGAACATGATAATACATTAGAGTTCCATACTAACTAATCTCTACGAAGGAGAAAGATTTCCTTTAAGTAATCCAAAGCATGATCTATAATTTCGTACTTTGCAGAAATATACCTTTGAGGGGACATGCCCCTCGTACGCAACTTTAAATTTGTCCATTAGCATATTTACAAAGAGAGAGTTATGTGAAAGATTTTTAAAGAGCATAAATTCACCAACTCATACTATTTATATAATTTTTATAAATTACTCAAATGTCAAATCAAACTAAAAGAGAAGAATATGAATCTTGAATATTTACCGCCTTAATATCTTGATAGTATTCAAGAACTACTAAGAAAGTTGGAGCATCAAACAGGTAAATTGCTTATATCCCTTCTTTTTAACAGCACATGCATGCACTAATTTAAATATACTGTCTGTAACTTTTTTGTGTATTAATTCTATCTTTGATGAGAAAATATTCACATATGAATATGGTACCTGAGAAATGGGATGCCAAAACTGACCATAAAAGTCTTCATACATCATGTTCAGATGAGGCTAGTGCATGTATGAAACAATCTCCATGGTGGTAATTTGGTGGCGAATAAAAGCCCCATGGAGTAAACTCTAGCTGGATCAACTCAAAAAGGCTAGCATGATTACAATAAAAAATGCTTGGCGTTGAACCACAACTATCAATCCACAAGGAAAATGAAATCAATTGCAGTTTACAAAAATGGTAACATTTAATATTTTATCCATATATTGAAAGTAGGGGTTGATCATGGTTCATGATTACTATAGTACTATACACATCATTAAAACTTCGATGTTGGTTGATTATTGATAGTCAATAAAGGAGAAGAATGATTGTAGCTCAAAGATAGGTTTCTTATGACTGTATAAGTTCTCTACTAAGTTTCACGATAAGCTGTTTTTTTTTCAAAGAAAACTTTATCTTTACACACACACATGGCATTGAAATGATTATACATATTTTTCAAAAATACAAAACAAGCAATGAGAAAAGTTACGACTAGTTCTCAATTTTCAGGAATGATACACTGATAAGGCTTATGCTATGTTGAGGGAACTTTTTATTGAGGAAGAAGGAGATTAGAGGAGAGGGAGAGAAAGAGCATGAAGAAGATTTTTTGATCAAACTTTCCATGCGTTTTTCATTCATTTCCCATACTTTCATACACAGAGAGTAACTAATTCATGCCTAGGTGGACCAATGAATTTATAGATCTATTCATGGCCATATATTCTTACCGCTAATACAATAAAAGTTGTTGCTGATTTGTCCTGAGTGCAACCATAATATGACGAAAATAGAAAAGCTAAAAAGAAAATAACAAGAGAATCCTAAGCTTCTAGATGCTCCTTAATCCATATATCTGGTAGGGCATTTGATAATTCTTTATGGCCTTGTAGCATTGCCTTCCATAGCATACACAAACATGTATGTATATGTGTATATATATAGAAATGTGTGTGTATGTATGTATAAATACTGACAAAAAACAAATAGTAACAAGATGTCTTATTTTATTAAAGTTCTTGGAAGCAAGGATCATGATACAAATAAACAAGGTGCAAAGTGTACATTGAAGATAAAGAAGAGAAATATATCTGGGTTGATTGAATCATCCACACGTTATGTACATAAAGCTGATTGCTTTAGTCTTTGGGTTGTATGTGTGTATAATCTGAATTTGTAAACTAGAGATTTTAAAAATTTGATTAGTATTATTACGATTTGTGGGCATGAAAACTTTAATAATAGTACACTTCAAGATATAATTGCTTGCAAGAGAGAGTATCGAGATATTTGCAGGAAGACAATAAGTGAAGTGTATTGCTATTGACACCCCGATTTCCTCTTCTAGCCACCTACACTGAAGGCCACCCCAAAATAATGTGCACTCATCTTCCTAAGACCGTTTATTTTTCTCTCTAAATCAAGCGGCACCCCGATCGGCTACAAAGGATCGAAATTCTGTTCGGCCACTTCCGGTCGTTTTCCATGAATAAGGTTCGGTTGCCAACGGCCGTACGGCGTTAAATCACCGAAAAACTGTGATACAAACGGTTGTTTATAACCGAGTGAAGGAATATAATATTGGTGGTTAGAAGCACATACAAAAAATTCATTTCTATTAAAACTATAATGGCGGCCAGAAGAGGAAATCGGGGTACCAATGGCAGCGCACTAAGTGAATTGAAAAACATCATAACAATAAGTGAATTGAAAGACCATGAATTTTCATCATAACTACACTCAACAATCAAAATATTCAAAAAAAATAAAACATAAAAAATATTAAAGGTCTATAAAAGGTTTAAACTTCTCTGTAATGACTTGACCTAACTCAAAAAAATCTATCAAACCATTTTCTAATAGTTCTATTAAAAATTAGCTCACAATAAAGCTCAAAATAAAGCTACAATTTAACAGTTTGATCCAATACATACATAGTTTTCCTCCTTTGCAAATAAACATATTATAGCTTGAAATCAATAGGACACATATTATGTTTTAGGACACATAATGTATTATAGCTCAAAATAGTGGAACCCACCTCTACAAGCCTACAGTACAGCAGTTTGAAAAATATCCAGCTTTTTCATAAATTAATAAGAAAAATCTGTAACTCATTCATTCGGATATCCTTAAACTTTAGACTATAATTAAAAAAAAAAAATCAATGAACTGATTTTACCACTTAAAAAGGAGGTGCTTCCAAAACGCCTATAGGAGGCGGCGAGGCCAATGGAGGCGTCATTGCCGTTGGAGAACTTGAGGAGGGAAAAGAAGGAAATTAGGGCTTTTCATCTTTGGAAAAGCTAAGTGACAAAAGCATGGAGGAGAAAGGGGATTTATGGTTGGGAAGAAGTTCGAAATAAAGGGCGGATCTTGATTTTAGGTTTATCAAGTGGCAGTAGTAGGAAACAGAGAGAGTTATGTCCACGGAGCTAGGGCTGTCAAAATCCAAAACAACCCTTTAACCCAACCCTTTTAACCCATTTTTAATAGGGTTGGATTAAACTATTTTAATTATATTTTGCATTGGGTCAATACCCGTTCAGCCCATTAAAAACAATACAACCCTGTTTACCCGTTGCCCGTCCAAAGCCCTAATTTACAAAAGTTTGTTTCTTAAAAAAGAATACGATGTCGATGGCATCTCATCTCTGAAACCCTAATTCCACAATCCGCTCTATTCCCTTCAAACAATCGCCCTGGCCATCACTCGAAATTGTTTGGATCTAGTTTATTACTCGGTTTCAACATCATCAGAACCATCAGCGTCTCTAGTTTTCCATTTCCTGAAAAATTCATGTGCTCTTTCTCAAGAATCAGCACTTACCATTTCCAAACAGATCCATTTCAAGACAACGAAAACACCTCATGAAGTCCTTTCCCTTCTCTAGTCGTACCATCTCTCCAAACTCGATATAATGATAGCAGTGACCCGTCGTCCAAAGCTACTTTTAAGCAATGCTAACAAAACTGTAAAACCCTAGTTTGAGTTTTTAGAATATATTGGCCTTTCGGGTCCTGCGTTGATCCACCTCATCAGTTCTGAACCCAAATTGCTACGATCCAGCTTACAGAAGAGGCTCCTTCCAAACTACCAAATACTGAAAGGCGTTCTATCGACAGATGTAAATGTGAGGTCTGCAATTACAAGCTTTCCTTCATTGCTTGAGATTGATCTTGATAAGGCACTGAAGGCCAGGATTAAGATTCTGGAGGAGAAGGGTGTTTCCACTGACGTTATGATTAAATTGTTGACCAAATACAACAAGTATTTGATGGTGAGGAACAAGAGGATGGATGAGATATTTTATATTGTTAAAAGGACAGGGATCAGTCCTAAAAATGCTATGTATGCGTATGCATTTGGGGTGCTTGGTGGAATGAAAGGCGACGCTTGGAAAGCGAAAGTTGAAAATTTCAAGAAATTAGGATGGACAGAGGAGGAAGTCATGGCTGCATTTAGAAAGCATCCTCATTGTATAGCCCTCTCAACTGATAAGATCATGAAGAACTTTGAGTTTTATAAAGAGAAGTTTGGTTGGAGTTCGAGTTATTGCGTTTTTGATTGACTTATTTTCAGGTTTAACTTACCATGTTATTGATGTTGGGCAATACCCTTTCCATTGTTCTCTTTTTTCTCTTTGCTATAACAGGTTCGAATACAGCACGATAGTTTCATGCCCGACTAATGGATAAATGTTTGACAAACTGCAAGCTGAAGGTATTGTGGTTTAATACAATATATATGTGGTGGAAACTATTATTCAGGTTTTTGTCTCCTAGTACGCTTACTTTGGTCATATTATCAAATGCTGTTTTAGATTACACAGTTCTATAGGTAGGAAGCATTATTTTAAAAAAAGGGTCGAATGAATGGCATAAGTGATAAACTATGGTAAAGAAAATTTTGTGCTTACATCAGTTATGATTTTTGCTTTAAGCTATTATGTCATTTTTTCACTTGGAGATTAAAGTATAATTTTACTATCAATCATGGATTTGAAGGTATAATCTCTTGCCTAATTGTGTTAATAAATGCAGGTTGTTCCTCTCAGTACAAGAAAATTAATCTGAGGAAACTTAGAATGAATAACATCATTTTTGCAGCTTCAACACTTTAATGAAACAGCTGTGAAGAAGATTGCAAGAAAGGTTAGTTAATTTTATCAATTTTTTAACATTCCGTTGCGTATCCAAAATTTTCATTCATTTGGTGTCACAATAAACTTAAAATTAGGCCTTCCTCAGGTTGAAGCTAATTAACATCAGTTAGGAAAAAAATTACATGCTGTCGACATCTCATTCATCTACTTCCTGTAAAGTCTCACCACATCCAACCACCATGTAAATTCCCATAAGGCATAGGATAGGCGGGTTCGTCCAGGGAGAAATTTTTATATATAACACGTAATATAACATTCATTCCTGTAGATGAATAAACCATATACGAGTATTTCTTTAATACATTGATTTTTTAAGACTATTATAACTTCACTATAGGATCAGGTACTTCCTTATTGATAATTTGCTGTTAATCTTGTATATGAATATAAGGTAGTCTTTATGTACATGTAGTCTTTTCAAACTCAACCATGCAGTAGGGAACCAGCAGAAATCAAATATTGAATGACTAAATGATGGTGATAACTTCTCAAAATTCTTCTATTCAAACATATCCACTAAATGATCGTGTAACTACTTATGGCTATTACTCATCATTTGATTCAGGCAGATGAGCTGAGGAAAAATGCTTCAATATTTACATTTACTGTACTGCTCAAAATGTTCGTGCTGTCACTTCTTCGGTATGACTTCTTTTTTATCAAGTTGGTATATGTTGCAAGTACTAATCGAAAATAAAAAATGCTTGACAAACAAAAGTATAAGATGTCCCTAGTGATAACGACATAAATAAACATGCTCCCAAACTAACGCATGTTTGCAGAAAATTTTAAATTCTTTCTCACAAATTTCACAACATATATTTACACAATTACAACATTTGACATTGACATACAACATTGTTTTAACCATTCGATATCACTTGATAATTTTTGGAATCACCTAACGCTTACGCCTTTACCTGAAGTTCGAAGTTTTCCTTGAACTTGAAATCTTGTATATATCTTTCTTACATAAAATGATACATGTCTCGAAATTATACAAACTTGAAACTGCGCACATGCCACAAATCACTTTTGTTGGAAACTCGATGAGATATATTTCAAAATTGATTTTTCACAGGTTCAAAAGCTCTTATATTTGAAATCATATACCTTTATTCAAAGCTTGTTGAGTGTATGCCATGTCGATACAGCGTACTGCTCGGCTACTGGTTCGACTTTGTAGTATGCTGATTTGGCAATGCCTGTGATGCCTGACTGCTTCACTTCACTTGATAGGGATCGTGCCATGGTCGGAGCCTTTTGACATGTGGGTTTCAGGGATGCTAACCTTAACATGTTCCCTTGGGGTACATTCTAACATTTTCCAATAAAATTAGTTGAAAGTTTACATGCAAGTATGCAACATCATGAAACTTCAATTATGGTTTATGAAAAATCAGAAACTATAGCAAATTCCATAACTTCTTTCTAAGGAAACTGTATTTATTCTGAAATAGACTTATGTAGATGGATTTTATTTTATCTGTTTTCTATATACGAGTGGTTTGAGAGTGTTTAGAGTAGAGTAAAGATGGTATCAGCTTGCTTTATCAACTCATATACTAAAAGGCATTGTCATAACTATGAAGTGATTATATTGACAGCCAGGGATGGTAACTTGATCCAAGGTCCAACCTAATGATATATACTTCCAAGACTTGTTACATTTTCAAAATTTACACATTTGGAACTTATACATACTTTAAAGCTAATTTGTGCAAAACCATGCAAATATTCCTAAAGTTAATCTATATTCAAAACTTTATATATATTTAAAACCAAACATTTTTCAAAGTCTTTAACTTTTCAAAACCTGCTGCCTTATATCAAAATTTATACATATTCAAAGCTATATATATATATATATATATAAAATACCAAAGCTTATATTTCTAAGAGCTTGAATATTGATTAGACTTTATGAAATAGGATAAAATATTGATTCCTTAATGTAATTTCTCATTTACAATTACAGTTATGAAATTAAGCTTCACTGGAAAACACAGTAGCAAAAAGTTTTTAAAGTAACTTTTCCAATTCAGTACATAGTGTAGACTTTGTTACAGCTTATATATATATATCCGATCTTGGAAGTTTTAAGTATGCATCTGAATTTGTATATGCCAAAGCTTTTAGATGTATACTGAAGTATAAATAAGACAGTTTATATTGTATAAATACTCTTGTTGGTTCATGTTTATATACTGTAACCTTTTATTTGTATGTGCAGGTATTTCTGGGTGACTGAAAAAGTGTATCTTATGTGCATGATTCAGTTTCAGTAATTTTGAAGGCTATTTTTTTAGTCTACATCTTTGTTTTTTATTTTTGGTTTTTATATTTGATGCACCGATATACCGCAGTGTTATATTGGTATCAGTTGCAATGTCATATTGGTATTATTTAGTGCAGTTCTATCACATTTTGCAGTTTCAAACTTATATTCATGCACTTTCATCCAGCTTTATGTATAATATTTCATGTTATTCTTGTTATCTTAGTGCATTTTTAGTGTTATATTGTTTTTATTTAATGCAGTTTTATACAGTCAGTTTACATTAATGTTATATGACTATACATAATGCATTTCCACTGTTATATGCAGCTGCAATTTTATATTTTCTGTGTATTTTGTGATATTTGACGTTTCAAGTGATAATGTTTTAAACGGGTTAAATGGGTTGATCCTAAAAACAAGTGGGTTGGGTCTAATTTTTCAATTAATAAACATGACAAACGGGTTAGGGTAATAAAAGGGTCAAGTCAAATTTAACCTGACCCGTTATGACCCGACCCGACCCATTTGACAGGCCTACACGGAGCCAATGGTACAGGTAAGCTTGGTGTTTTTTTTGTCCACCCGATTCGATGAAGTTTTCAATTTGGAAATCAAATTAATTATTGGCTCCTAACCTGAGGAAAAGAGAGAAAGAATTTTAAACCAATTAGCAAATCAATGGCAGGTTCTATGAATTCGCACTCGAATCGGACCAAATCAAATATTTGTCAGGCTATTGTTCTCTTGTTCCTTCGAATCTATGGAGTAAGACATTGATTTCTCAATAAAAGCCTCTAGAATTAAAAGATGATGGAAGAACTACCCTTTTGAAAAAGTTATGATTAGATCCTAATTTTTAATTTTTGACTAATTTATGTCACTTTTGCCCCTGATTTCCATGTTGGACCGATTTTTTGGAAGGGGACGGTTTGGTAAAAATTAATAAAATTGGGATCTAATTTACATGAATTCATAGGTAGGGACTTTTTGTGCATGAACTTTAAGAATAAGGTCAATTCATATAAAATCATAAATTATCGAAAAGACCATATTTTTTTTATAAAATAGTTATGAATCACAACAAAAAGTCACTAACAAACGACATATAAATTATAGCTTTAACTTACATGTTTTTCCTCGTTCGGGTACAAGGTGCTTGTTGATCCGCCTTTTGGCAAGGCAGTACTCAAGTGGATTTAACCCAACCGACTTCATGATCATCAAGGCAGAAAGCTCGAAGAGATGGTTACCAGGATTGGAGATCGATTATATTTGGAACTCGGACGATATTTGAAGGGATTTGGATGAACGACACTAAAAAATGGCTAAGTATGAAACTAGCACAACCCCAAAGAAGCAAGTAAGAGGGATCGACCCCTATCCCAATACAAGGATCGGCCCTCATCCCTTTTCACGACATAATGCGGCGATGATCGATCGATATCTCAAGATCCGTAAGTGCGATCGATATGAAATTTGGAGAGCAAGAAGATAAAATCATGGGGACCCATTATAGGGATCGCACACCATGATTCCACCAAAGTAGGGATCGACATCGATCTCTATTATTGGCTCCAGTGGGCCCCAAACTTTCTAGGCAGGCTCATCCTCTCTTCAGGGTTACAGATCCGGGTTTTGAGCGAGATATTTTCACGTCTTCTCCTATAAATACAGCAGGCATGGCATCAGCAAATGAATCTTCTTTTTTGCTTCATTATATCTTCTACCTAGGTAATACTTTGCTTTTTTTATTCTTGGATTTCACGGATCTGTAACTGTAATCAACAGTCCAAACGAACAAAAGAAAAATATTTGGAGTGGACGTAGACTGGAGTTAGCCGAACCTCTATAAATATCCGCCTCTCCTCACTTGCTTTCTGTTTTAATTTTATTATTATTCAATTTATACTCTCTATATTATATTATATGAGATCTGAGATTGGATATTGGTGCTTTCACATAACTGAGTGTTGGTGACCATTTTTGACGCCAACAGTGCCCAAGCTCGGGTATCCAATTCACCAAGGGAATCCAATTCGCAAGGGAGATACCTAAACTCTAGTATAAGCTATGTTGTTTGAGGCGGAGTCCTAGGCGCTAAGATGAAATTTAGAATCTAAGCGCAGTTCAGGCGCCGCCTGATCGAAAATAGGTGTCCGTCGCCTACAATTTGCACAAACAATATTCACATTAAATAATTACAAAGAAAAAACTAACTATTTACTGAACTATATTGATGTTGATTAGATAACCACTTCTCAATGGTCTACTATTAATACACACACATATCTGTGTGCATGTGTACACATGTAAATATTTCGTCAATAAATTTAAAAGTGAATTAGATATTTTTATAATTTATAGAAACAACACAATTTATATTAGTAAACTTTCCATCATGAAAATAATTGAATATTTATATGCCAAATAATCTTTAAAAGCTTAACTACAATATTAGTGAATAATAGAAATTTCAATTTACAATTAGTTATATTGTATTTGATTTAGAATTATTTTAAAATAACTTTCAAAAGGCTAACACAATTGAGATAAAAAATTAAGAAATTAGTAAAGCCAAATTTTAAAGAATTAAAAAAATTAAAGAGTAAATTTTATTCTCAAACATAAATAGAAGTATTATTATTATTTAACCGATTGTTTGTATATTTTTAAAAATATACGGAAAAAAGATTCAAGCATTTAAATTCTTGAAATACAAAGGTCTACAATAAACAAACATAGTAACATGATGATTTTGTTGTAAGTGTATTTAATTTAGTCAAGAAAAAATAAATATATACTAAAAATGCTTATTTTCCTATGCTCCAAGAAAAGCTCAACGCTTAGACAGCGTCTCGGACAAAGGGCTAATAAAGCGCTATAATAGAACAGCAGGATGTTAAAATTGCAAAATACGCCTAATCGGTGCTCAGCGGCGCCCTTGACAACATAGAGTATAAGGTAGATCAATTCGCCTGAATTCTTCTTCTACATTTGGCACTATATATTTCCGTGTTATGTGATCTTCATTTGTAACGAATCTTGTTAAAAGTAAAAGTATTCTTTTTTTATATTATATATATAATATTTGATATAAATATTGATTATGAGCATTAGACATATATAAATAGAAAATCCATAAGTACAATATTATGTCGATTGCAATTTCAAATTAGTTGTAATCATGGGTATTGAATCGATCTAGTAATAATATGCAACTTTTGAAAGAACCATATCCACAGTGTTTTGATGATAACAATCGTACGACAATGCTACTAATATATTTATTGAGTAATTGCAGGTTAAATAGTTATACGATGGGTGATAATGTGAAAAAGTAAGGAAAAGGCTGGGAATAAAAGTGAAAAATATTTCAATACAGGAATCAAGCCCAAGCAACATAGGAAGAAATGCAGCGCCCTAACCAGCAGCACTACAACTGCCTTTGTTAATTATTGGCCAGCATGTTTTATTTTTGCATAAAAAGGAAAAATTATATTGCTGAAAAAAAAGAGCAACAAGACTTGAACCAATGTTGCATGAAAAAATGCACACGGTCTAACCACTACTACTTTTGATTAAGAAGGCGATTAGAAGTTTATATAGCTACGCAGAAGTAAAATGTGGAGAGGAATAAAAAGGGACAGAGGCAGGGTTCAAACTCAGGTCGCATGGGAAGGATTGCACATATCAACCATTGAACCACACAAGCCTTTGGTTTGAAACCTACTACCAATATCACTTAACAACGCGGAAAAGCAAAGAACTGGAAGAAAAATTCAAGAAGCAAGACTCGAACCTAGAACTGCCAAGAGAAACACACGAGCCCTTACCAATTCAGTACAATCATTTATGAAAAACACTAGGCATCATATTTTATTATGCAGAGAACAAAGGAAAACAAATTGTGGAAAAATGAGGTAAGAATCGAACCCTGGTCTCATGGGAGAGGAGCACGCGCACCAATCGGTATACTACATACCGCTTCTGTTCAAAGCATGCTACAACTTTACAAGACCGTAATAAATGAAAAGATCAAACGTCCATTCAAGCATCACTTTCAAGTGTTGCAAAGTTCCAATGGATGCATCCCTTCCGAACTAAATTGCTGAAGAGTTGTTATTATTCAAAGGCACCTTATCACTCATATATAAGCCTCCCACCATCCCAAAAGCATATACAATCCTATGCTTTCAAATTACTTCCATATTGCTTTCTAAAGCGATAAACTCTATTTCATTTCAAAAGCAAAATTAGACCAGCACTCTTTCACTCCACAACATTTGGATCTGGTCCTAGTTCACTTCATTACCTCTGCACACTCATTCTGCATCATTTTAACGGTTATAGAAGTTGTACTCCAGTTCGACTACTAAGTGTATTGAAGACACAACATATAGTCAAGGTATTTCTTTGTAAAAGAAAAGATTGAAGTCCCGTTCAGCTGCTTGGGCAAGTGTACCGAAATCTTGTTCTACTGCTCAGGTGCCTATTCCTCCGGGCAAAGTGAGGGTGTTTGTTAGTTAATTCCAGGAGGAGTCTGGGACTGGACGTAGGACTGGAGTTCTAAACTAGTATACAAACTTTGGTGCGATTGCTTCTTGCTTTACTTTACTATTTACTCTCATTGCTATATATTTATATTACTGCCACTGTGATTACTGCGCGTCAACTATGTATCTATATATTTGACTATCATCGATCCAGTGCATAGCGACTAACAATTTTAAAGGTTCCTAGTCAAGATTCATCGAGAAAGAAATATTATGCATCGTTGAGACTAGTGTATGTAATGGTCTCTAAATGTTGAGTTATGAATTGCTTGACAGTTGTAGGCACCAAGAGATTACTACTTGTGATCATTAGATGATCATAGAATGACTCAATCGAGAGTCCTATATTGGTTAAATATACAAGTCAAAACATAAGACCTCAACATGATAATATGCAGTAGTCTTTAGACTTAAGAATGTTGTGTAGCTTAAACGAGGAGGTTGTGCTTTGATTTTAGTCAAATCATGACATTGTGACCATGCTCCAGCTCATTTTGGGTATTCGTCAAATCGTTTAGAGTGAAATACTATTTAAGAGAGAATTTGTCTCCTCCGCTAGGTTAGTATCGCCATAATTGGAAATTAACTAAAAGTCAAAAACCTATGGCCGTGGTACTTTCGGTTAGTCGATAATTGTTATGGTCTTAACCAAGGACTTTGAAATTGGTCTTTGTAGTTAACCACATGTTATTAGATATTATTACCATTGACCAAACTCCAAATATATAGGTGTTATAGTGATCATGAAATGAAAATGGACACTGACATCATCACTTAAGGGTGCATGCTTAATTTTAGTAAAATATGATTTTTCTGGACTATTTATAAGCAATGGAACTTATGCCATTATCCGAACCAATAAAGTCAAAATCTGTGTGGACTTTGATATAAAATTGTTTGATATTATTTAGTGACTGGGTCTCACCTACGAGTCACACAGCCGAGTTGATTTAGTGAATTCAAAAGGCGACCAATTTATAAATGTCATAAATAAAATGAAGAAATTAATATAAATGTTATACAAATTCATTTGAGAGAATAAATATTATTTGAGAGCTATAGATTAAATAAATAATATATATATGAATCTTTTATATATTTCTTTATTAATTAAAATAGTTGAACAATATTTAAAATAAAAATAAAATGGGCATCTAAATAATTAAAAAAAATCAAGTCATGGTCAAAAATTAATTTTTTATTAATATAGGCTCATTCCTATTTTGTACAATACATATTGATGTATTCTTCTATTTATCTAAGTTTTCTTTTATATAGAGCGATAAATTAGATCTAGGTTCATTCAGATGGGCTATATAAAAGCGTATTCATGAAACTCTAGCCACCACAGTTATTTCTCTCTCTCTTTCTCTCTCCCTCTTTCTCTCTCCCTCTCTTTCTAAACTTAGATTCCTATTAGGGTTTGCTAGCTAAGAAGAGAAGCTTGCTGCTTTACTTCAAGGAAGGAGAAGATCTCCGATGAGGAAACACAATTGGTTTCAAGGTGTAAACAAATGGCAAGAAGCTAGGTATATTCAGTAAATTTTACACAGTTTCGGAAGACAAATAAAATAAATGCAAAATAGTACGGATCCAGAGATTTGGATGTCATAAAGAATGGCAAAGTGAAGAAACGTAGCAAAATCAGCATTGATTGGACTTAGTAAAATAACTTTGTACCTATCCTTCATAACTCGGTACCAATCCTTAATAACTTGGCATATTCTTCATAACTCGGTACCTATCCTTTATAACTTGGTACATATTTTTCATAACTCAATTACTATACTTCATAACTAGGTAATGACCCTTATTGTGACCCACGATAAGCCAGCCTAACTGGGCTAAAAGTGAAAGATAAAGCCAAAACAAAGCACAAGGCAACAAAGCTGGATAACTTAGTTCTGATCCTTCACGACTCGGTATCGATCCATCCAAGTTCATGTTTTCGACCACGATCTCTTGCTGAAACTTCTGGCCTGAAGTGGAGAATACGGTATAGCAATTTTTAGCAATTTTGATGATGTCTTTCGTTTATAAATAGAGGAGGAAGTGCATTGGAAGGGGATATTTTCTCTCCAATTTTTGTTATTTGATTCTGCATCCAAACTTTATCAAATCTTTATCCGAGTTATTTGATATCGAGTTGTAAGAACTACTTTGTAAGAGCAGAATACAATCAATGAAAATGGATTAAGTGGACGTAGGCTGAAGAATTTGTCGAATCACTATAAAAATTATGTGTTCTTCTCTCCTTTTATCTCTTTAGTTTTATTGTTTTCGTTTGTTGATTGATTGGATGTTTGTCCCATTTTTGGAGCATGGTGCTTCCACCGAGGAGGACTTAGATCTGATATTGAAGAAGATGAAGAACCCTACTATAAGAGCTATTACTATAAGAAGTCAACAAGGACATGGGGGAAACTTGGAGGTGTCCACAAACTCGAATCCATCTTCAGTCTATGTGACTGAAAGTGCAAAGGATATCTAAAATGGCTAAATTATGTAAATTTGTATACAACTATAATGAAGCTAAATAATAATAAAGGAAAGTAAGGTAAAAAACCGATCACACCAGGGTTTTTATACTGGATCGGAACTCCCATTCTACGTCCAATCCCGAAGCTCCCCTTCGAATTTCCACTAATCAAATGCCCTCACTTAGCCAGAAGGAATAATGAGTTTGCCATGTGAAAGACGCGCGTTGCATCCATTCGGATTCCATTTCCTCCCTTGAAGACGCGCTCGAGGGTTGGCGTAGAGAAGTTGCCTCACTTCGCTCGCCTTGCATCCATTAGTTCGCCTAGGCTGCCAGTAAAATTGATTCCATTTGGATTCTTGGTTTTGTAACGGCTGTGGCGCTGTTACAAGAGTTAGCTGACTTGATAATGCTATGTTATATCAACATGGATTTTGACTTCTGTTACAATCTTCCTACAATCTCCTATTTGAGTTGAATGAGTGAAAGCACGTGAGTGTATGAAAGTAGTTCACTAAGAAATATAGAAATGTTGTTCTTGGTGATGTTGAAAGCAAGTTTAGAACTTTGAAAGCACTATAGTTTAGAGAGCAAGAGAGAATATCAAAACAATAAATACAATTCCATTAGGTTGCTTAGACTCTAGCCTTGGACATGTATAAATAAATGTGAGAAGTCTCCTTCAAAAGTTGCAACCCATTAAAGAAAACCATTAAAGAAAGGGTCGCAACTGATGGAAGAGAGGTGACATGTCTTTTCAAAAAGACTGTTACAAACAGCTTTGATGTCTGGATTAGTCTGGATTTTAAAAATGTTTTTCCAAAAAAGAAATAGTTTAAAAAATCATGAACTCAGACGTCTGGATTTTATAGTCAGACGTCTGGATTTAAGAATGTTTTTCTAGAAAATTTTAGGTCAAAAATTCTTATTCTTAGACATTTGAATTTTGTTGCCAGACGTCTGGAATCCATAGATAGTTAAAACTTGCTAAGAATTGTTTTTTTAGGGTTTAAAATTATTTTGATTCAAACGTGTCATCTCATATAACTCATGGGAGATTGTACATGCATATCTAGGGCATTGACACAAGATATATGACTCTTATAATATTTGTTTTCATGTGAGCTCTTTGTTGTAGCTTATTGAGTCTTCGATGTCTTTGTGTCTCCAAATGTGTATATTCAAAGGTTCTTTTTTATCATTATGTACATGCATGTTAACTTAGAGATTCTTCGATATGATTGTATTTTGTTGTCATTAAAATCCAACAAGAGAGGTTCTAACATTCTCCTCCTTTTTGACGACAACAACCATATAATTCTATACATAATTATTTCATTAAAAAAATATTATGATAAGATTAAAAAGCTCCTTCCAAGTATAACATCTCCAACTATCAATATGCAGATATATTTCTATCCCTTAATGAATGCTCCCCTTTTCACCATGCTTTCTCCCCCTTTGTCATCAACAAAAAGGAGTGAAAGTACAATGAAAACAAAAGACATATGCATACCAGAATGATCACAAAAATAAATATACTCACATAAGAAAAAATAGATACATAGATAAGAATTGATGCACACAGAAATATATAAAGATGTAGCCACAAGAATATGCAAATAGTTAAACAGCATATACCATAAAATAGTTTTTTTAATATAACTTTTACCTTTTATAGTTTTTTCAAAAAATATGTAATTATTAGCCATTTCAAAAATATTTTAACAAAATGAACATAATATTGGCTAATAGGTATAAAAATGATTTATGCAATATTAAGCATTGTTATATCATCTCTTTTTTAAATATTTGTTGCTTTCAAAAAATATTCTTAGTTTCCTTGAAATAGTTTTTTACACTCATTAACATAAAGGAAAATGCTTTAAAAATTTCTAACGCTTTTGAAAGCAATGTCTTATATAAAAAATATATATATCATTTTTTAAATTATCGATAATATTATATAAATTTTAACCCCAAACAATTTAGAAACCGGATGAGTTAGATATACCGAATTTGCTGCAGTTCCATTTTCCATAAATGCTCGTTCTCCATCGGATATACAAAATATTTGCTATTCGTATTCTGTCTCATCTTTCGGTCATTTCTGGATACCTACAAAAATAAGAGTTCCTTTTTGGTACCCACTTCCTACAATAAGATCCAAGGGGTTAGGTTGAAAGTAACCATACCCAAAAGGGTTTGGGACCTTTAAAAATGTAGTTACTACTGTAATATACATTTTTAGAATACTATACATATAGTTTTGTCTAATCAAATTATTATTAGTTTTAGGAACCTAAATCTTAATACTTTTAGAGTTTGAAGTATTTATTTTACTAATATTTTTTGTTTCTTAAACTTTGTGTATAAGGTGTTATACTTTTTAGTACTATTTTTATTTGTCTTGAATTTTAAAACCAAGTCCATTTTCATTACCGTATGGATTTGAAATTTTAATTAAAATTTTTAAATCTTGTTTTCCTTTATTAAATTTTGAAACATTGCTGGTGCTTTGTTCTTACTTTTGTTTTAAATCAATTACTTCTTTTTTAGTACGATCTAAGATAGACTTAAGTTCACAAACTTCTTTTGCAAGTTTAATATTCTAACTAAATCCGTATTTTGAGAAGTTAAATTTTCACAAGATTTTTGACAATTTTCTAACTCTTCTTCTAAAATACATTTCTCATCTCTCAACATACCATTTCTAATTCAGTCCTATTTAATTTGCCAATATTTTCTTTATATAATATCTCTAAGTTTCTAAATTTATCATCAAGTTCTATGCTAAGTTCAAAAAGATCACTCTAAGAAAGATCGGAATTTACCTCATTAATGGTCATGAAACAAACATTAGCTTGTTCCATAACACTACCGCTATCACTCTCTGATGAAGAGGAGTCTGAATCATCCTAAGTGACTTGATACGCTTTCCTTTTTGTTTTAAAATTTTCAAATTTGCCTTTGTCTTTCTCTTGTCTTTGTTAAATTGTGGACAATTCTTCTTCATATGGCCAAATTTATCACATTCAAAGCATTTGATTGAGGTTGAATTTCCAAAACTTTATGCCTTCGTCATTTCTTGAATTTTTTGAAATTATTGTAGTTTTTGGCAATAAATACTATCTCATCTTCATCTAAATCCGAATCCTCATTGTTTGCTTGAAATGTGATACTCTTTTTCTCTTGAGTTTGTTCCTTCCTAGCCATCAAATTAGCTTCATACGACATCATATTTCTAATTAATTCTTCAATTTTGAGTTGGGAAGATCATTGGCTTCCTCTATTGCTAGAACTTTTCTTTCCCCCTCAATTGTTAAAGAATTTAAAATTTGCGCAACAAGACCAAATTCAGTAAATATTACTCCTAATGCTTCGAGATTATGTTGAACAATTTGAAACCTTGAATACATATCTACAATAGGCTCATTAGCTTTCATTTTAAACGATTGAAATTGATTTTTAAGAAGTGAAATCTTAGTTTTCTTTACTTTGCTTGCACCTTCATGTGTAATTTGAAGTGTACGACATATGACATAGGCAGTTTTGCAAAGCATGACTCTAGAAAATTCATTTTTATCAAGTGAACAAAATAAAATATTCATAGCTTTTGCATTATTTATTGCTGTGGTTTTTTGAGCATCTGACCAGGTACTTATTTTGGTAAAAGGTGCTTCATACTTATTTTGAGTAGTTGCCAAATCTTAAGACCGCTAGCTTCCATAAAAATTCTCATATGTGTAGACCAATATACATAGTTTGATCCTCTAAATAGTGAAGGACGTGCAGTTGATAGATCTTCAAGAAATGTGCTAGCCATATTGTTATATTTTTTAAAATTTTTGTCACGGTTAATGAAAAATCTTGCTCCGATACCAAATGAAAGTGCAAAGGATCTCTAATATGGTTAACTTATGTGTATATAACTATAATCATGCTAAATGATAATAAAGGAAAATAAGGTAAAAAATGATCACACCAGAGTTTTTATATTGGTTCGGACCTCCCGTCCTACGTCTAGTCTCGAAGCTCCCCTTCGGATTTCCATTAATCAAATACCCTCACTTAGCCTGGAGGAATAGACGTAACAAGAGTTTCCTGACTTGACAATGCAATGTTCTATCATCATGAATTTTTAATTCTATTACCATCTTCTATAATCCCCTCTTTGAGTTGAATTAGTGAAAGCACATGAGCTTATGGAAGTAAATCACCAAGGAATATAGAATTTTTGTTCTTTGTGATGTTGAAAGCAAGTTTAGAACTATGAAAGCACTAGAGTTTAGAGAGCAAGAGAGAATGTCAAAACAAGAAATACAATTCCATTAGATTGCTTAAACTCTAGCCTTGGACATGTATAAATAGATGTGAGAAGTCTCCTTCATAAGTTGCAACCCATTGAAGTCATTGAAGAAAGAGTCGCAACCGATGGAAGAGAGGAGACATGTCTTTTCATACTATGAATGTGATAAATAGCTTTGATGTCTAGATTAAGCGGTCAGATGTTTGGAATTTAAATTTTTTTTTTCCAAAAAAGAAATAGTTTAAAAAATCATGAACTCAGACATTTGGATTTTATAGTCAGACGTTTGGATTTAAGAAATGTTTTTCTAGAAAATTTTAGATCAAAAGTTCTTATTCTCGAACGTTTGAATTTTGTTGCCATGCGTTTGGAATCCGTAGATAGTTAAAACTTGCTAAAAATTGTTTTTTATGGTTTAAAATTATTTTGATTCAAACGTGTCATCTCATATAACTCATGGGAGATTGTACATGCATATATTGGACATAAACATAAGATATGACTCTTACAATATTTGTTTTCATGTGAGCTCTTTGTTGATATGTTGTTGTAGCTTATTGAGTCTTCGGTGTCTTTGTGTCTCCAAATGTGTGTATTCAAAGCTTCTTTTTGATCATCATGTACTTGCATTTTAACTTAGAGATTATTCGATATGATCGTATAGTTATTGTCATTAAAATCCAACAAGAAAGGTTCTAACAGTAACTAAGGAGGAGATGGAAAGAATGATGACAGAGATGCAAGATAAGCTAATTTTTCAACAAGAAGAGATGGTGAATGGGTTCTTCCAAAGGATATAGCAGCAAAGGATAGCCAAAGTAGTTAAGAATCAAGATTGAAGGCCAGAAGGCAACACATTGCACTAGGAGATGAGGCAGAGCAAGGTAGAAAAAATCCCACAAAAGCACCATGATTTAGTACTGACAAGTTTAGATGAGTTGGTTCCGGCCCATATAGTTCGGGGGGCATGTTGGACTTGGAAGTAGGGAAGAAAGGAGCATGCTCAAGGGATGATGAGCCATAGAACAGAGATTAGAGTGCAAATATACAACAAGGATTAGGATCAGAAGTTCCTCGTATGAACGGGGGGCAAGGGGAAGATTTAGATCAGGGATGCACAGATCCCTAGAGATTTCTACTAAATGATAATAATAGGATCGCCAATATGATAAGATAGATGCTGAGAGGTGGAACCCCTAGATTGGAGTCTGGAGGATGTAAATAAAAACCCATTTACCTTGAACATTCAATATGTAAATCTACCCGACTTCAAGTTACCAACGTTGGAAATGTATTGAAGCTACTTTATAAGATCCAACATATGGGCGTGTTGGGTGCTTCGGAGGAGGTGATGTGATGGTGTTTCCCATTGTACTTGATAGATTTAGCGGCGATGTGGTTTCATTGGCTAGAGAATGAGTCCACCAGCATGTGGACTGGATCGATGGAGAAGTTTATGAACCAGTTCAGAATTCATATAGCAAGTTTATGAACCAGTTCAAAGTTCATATAGCACGACTAAGGAATGTGATGACACTTTCGAGTTTGAAGTAGAGTGTAGATAAGACCTTGCGAAGTTATTCGACTAGATTCAATGCAGCAGCCACTGCAATGCAAAAACTAGAATCATCTATAGTTCTGATGGTGGTGGTTTTTGGAGTTGCTAACAAGACTGATTTTAAGATAGCTTTGGAGAGGGATCCGCCAACGGATCTTGCAGATTTTTACTATCAAGCTTAGAGATATTTGTGCCAAGAGGACGCTGAAGCTGAAAGCGTTGAGATCAACACAATGGACGATGTAGTATCCAAGTCAGGGTATGGAAAGAACAAAGGGAAAAGAAAAGTTGATGATGGTTTCGGAGGACCAAATCAAGTAATGCGGGAACCAAAATTTTCCTCATACACTGAATTAACAGATATCCCAGAGAGGATTTACCTTGACACGAGGGGCATATTCCCTATAGAAAACCTGCGAAGAGAGAACCCATGGATTGGGAAAGAAAGTCTGGAAAGTACTGCATATTCTATGAGTTGGATGGGCACGAGACCAATGAGTTCAGACATCTACGTTCCATAACACATGAGCATTTCGGAGTAACCGGCTACACCAGTATATAAGGAATCAAACGGCAATGGTGCAGTAGGAGTGACCACCATTCGCGGTGGATGTACTCGATCGCAACTGAGGATCTAAGTCGGATATTGTAATCCCATGATCAGGATGGGATGGAATAAGGTTTATTTTTCGCACTTTACTTTTTCTTTGAATAAATGATGCATGTTTACTATCAAACTACTTACACATGTACGAAATCTCGAATAGTCCCATAGGCATGCTCTAAGTTCAAGTCCGAGAGTAATCCTTGATTAGACTAGGTGTGTTAATTTTGATGTGGTTAGATTCGAACTTTATAAATTAATGATGGATACTTGGATATGAAAATTATTTGAACATGATAACTGATATGGATATTATTACGGGATACCAACGTAACTTGGTTATTCTTAAACCTGATATATAAACTGATAGAAACTTGTATGACATGTTTTCCCCGACCGGAGAGACGCAAGGATGAATCATGAAGTGCGAGTCCCATTGTTGAAGAGCGAGTAGATGGACTTGCATAGAATAGCAAGTTCCCTCACTGGAGAGTGAGTGGATGGACATGCTTGGATATTGGGTCCCCTCATCGGAGGGCGAGCCGATTGGGTTCAATCTGGATTTATGAATATTCGATCCGAAGAGATCAAAAATTTAAACTTGGAGATTTGAACGCCTTTTGATTTTAAAACGGTTTAATAGTGATTACTGGATAATGGCATTTCCTCGATTCGATTGTACCTACTTATGAGAGGATGATGGGCGATATTAGACAATTTTTAAGTAATGCTCCAATTGGAGACAATACACCACTATGATTAATGATATATGATAGAATGACTAAATATACTTTGTAAAGTCAAGAGAAAGCAGTCGACAACTGATAAGTCTAGTCATCCAAGCTATTCTTAGAGGAGGTACTTGATCACGAAATATACGTCTATTCTTAAAAATGGTTTCTTTATTATGGAGGTATTTAATCACTATTGAGAGTAAGTAATCCAAACTATTCTTAAGTTGAAACTGATACTCAAACTCAGTACACATATATATTAATTACCTACTTATGATATATGATATGATAATCCCAATGGAATGCAAGATGGATAGGATTTATGACCAACGTTTAGGCATGGACTTGAGTCCTTAGCTATCATAGGTCTAAAACGACCTTTGATGTGCAGGTGAATCCAAAGGAACTGGATTATTCCCCACAATTTGAACCAATGAATAGCCGGAGATCGCAATCGATGTTAACTAGCTAGTTTCAGTACATGTTCTTGAGCAAAGATGCTTTGTTTCCACAAATAGCATGCTTTGTGGGGGTAAATGTTTCCATTAAATTTTCCACAGTCTCGATAGGAAATCCGACCGATAGAATAAACTATAAAATGATATGGATCTAGAGATTTGGATGGCATCAAGAATGGCAAAGTGAAGGAACATAGCAAAATTGACATTGATTGGACTAAGTAAAATAACTCGGTACCTATCCTTCATAACTCAGTACCTATCCTTCATAACCCGGTACCTATCCTTTATAATTCGATACCTATCCTTCGTAACTTGGTATCAACCCTTATTGTGACCTGTGATAAGCCAACATGACCAGGCCAGAGGATGAAATATAAAGCCAAAACAAAGCATAAGGCGAAAAAGCTGGATAACTTGGTACCGATCTTTCATGACTTGGTACCGATCCATCCAATTTAGTGTTTTCGATAACGATCTCTTGCTGAAACTTTAGGCTTGAAGTGGAGAACGTGGTTGAGCAATTTCTAGCAATTTTGATGATGGAAATCCACTATAAATAGAGGAGCAGGAGGTGCATTGAAAAAGTTGATATTTGATTCTACATCTAAACTCTATCAAATCCTTATCAGATTTATTAGATAGCGAGTCATAAGAACTACTTTGTAAGAGCAAAATAGAATTGATAAAAACAAATTACGTGGATATAGGTTGGAGAATTTTCCAAACCACTATCAAAGTTGTGTGTTTTCTCTCTTTAACCTCTTTACTTTTATAGTTTTTGTTTGCTGGTTAATTGGGTGTTTGTCCGATTTTTGGATCAAACACTAGGTAATTCATCTCCAACCTAGTAATATATTCTCTTTAATATTACTTTATGATTTTGACATTTTAATTATTATAAAATAATGAATTCAAATCTATTATTTGTGTAACTTGATTGTAAAATAATAAATTCAAATATATAGTTTGGGCAAACTTATATATATATGTATGTATGTATGTATGTATGTATGTATGTAAGTGAATTTTTTCAACCTTAACAAAAAAACTATTTTTTATTTGATTCATGATATGGTATTAACAAACTAATTTTTTGGTCAAAATATTTTGAAAACTAGATTGCAAAAGGCATTTAAGCAAATATAGGATTTGAGATCTAATTATAAATTTAATATATGTGAATAATTTTAAAGGTAGTAACTTTTGAATTAGTGTGTTAATGCATGCCACTTGTTTTGATTATATCGCAAAATCATAGGAGCAAAAATAGGATCTGAGATCTAAATATAAATTTAACATATATGTGTAATTTTATAGGTATTAAATTTCTAATTAGTCAAACTATTATTTTTAAATTCAAATCTGAAATTAAACATACTAACATTTGATATGATTGGTAATTTACATATGTGTGTGTGTGTATTAAGTACATGTTTAAATTAATATATGAATTATTAGTAAGTATATATAAAAGATCGAAAATTATAAAGATAAATTAAGCTATATACATTATTTTATATTATATACACACACATATATGTAAATATATATGTTGTTACATAGATAACATGTAACTCTATATGTATATGAAAATTTACATGTGTGTTTGTGTGTATATTCATATAGTTAAGTTTTAGCAGCATATACTATATAAAATATATAGTTTTAAATCCCAATAGCTATATTTGTACATATTTATGTATATTTTATGTTGACGTATATGCAATGTTTTGTTGCAAAAGTTATCCCATATACGTACACTTACTTACACATTATTTGCTTACAATACACCTACACATCTACACTTAGATTTAGGTATATATATATATATATTTCTAGATATTTGATATCCATGTATGTTATATGTATGTGTGTGTGTATATATATATGTGTGTGTGTTTGTATGTGTGTGTGTACATATGGATTTAAATACTTTCTAAGAATTGATGAGAGAAATAAAAATAACATAACCCTAACTATAACATTTTAAATACCTCTCAATGCATTAACTATGGTTTAGTGCACCAATTTATTAGCATTAACACACCTAACTATAACCTTTCACATACCTTTCAATGTATTAGATGTGATATAATGCACCATTTATTAGCGTTAACACCATAGGATCTGGGGCTTTAAATTAATTAGAGAACTTTTCTAAAATTTGGCCTAAATTATTCACTACCCAATGGGCTAATGCATCTGATCCAACAATGGTGTCAGAGCCCGCATTATGTTAATGTAAATAACTAGCCAAAATTAGGGCCCACTTAAAGAAATGATCGCAATACATGGGTATCTAGAAAGGGTGTTTAACAAAGATGCAATGGAAAACATCCAGTCATTTGACCCAGCCTGGCCCATTAAGTGATTTAAGTATCGAGGCGTGTCTTACATGTAAGGCCTAAAAATGTTTTAGGTCTCGGGCTTAGTTCAAATAAATGTATTTTAAAATTAAACTAATTTTGAAATTTGAAAAGGTTTTGAATTTAAAATATGAAATTAAAAATTTGAGTAAAGTTTTAAATTTCAAAATTATATTTTTAGTTTGAATCAAAATTGGACTTCGAAATTATTGATTTTAATTTAAAAAGGTTTTCAAAAAATTTAAATATTTTTAAATTTTAATGTACTAAATCAATTAAAAGATTTAATTAATTGATAATTAATAAAAGAAATACATACATATATAAGGTCAACTAAAATGGTAGAATTTCCAAATATGTATATAACATTAAAACCCACTAAAGATTTAAAAATAAATACATATGAATATATGATTAACACACCCACACACAGATATATATATATATATATATATGATACCAGATATCATATAAATATTTAATATAACATATGAATGATAATTGATATCATTTAAATATTAATAAATACATTATTGTTTAGATTGATATCACGCTTAAATATATTTTGAAATTATGCACTTTAAAATATAAGTTGTCCTCCATTATTTACGTTTAAGTAGCGTACTTGCATACATATAGCTGTTGGTACTCCCTAAGCTATATAATATGTGTAGCAATGTCATAAATATTCCGAGACTGGTATGTACGTTATATTCCCTTGTTGGCGCATCCTAAGGGATATATAATTCATACTTAGGCTGTCATGAACTAATGGGTTCGAGTGAACGATGTACTACATGACTTGTTGGTACTCCCTGTGGTCATGTAGGGATCAAGGGTAAATATAATATTTAGGAAGTATACATGATATAATCGGTAACATGTTACCCGCTATTTATAGGGGCTGCAATTTGTTAGTACTCCCCAAGGTCGTATGCAACATGATAAATGGATCCTAACACCCAATAATGGAATTGAAAGAGTTTTGTCCCTCTTTTAGGGTTTGAAGAGATTTGTAAAATCTGTTGGGAGCCTTATCATAAACGAAATGAATCACATTTAATCATTCTAATAATTATAAGAGCATATATAATATTATAATAATTTACTTCAATGGATTTGCACATTAATGTATTTGATAAAATTGTTCATCGATTGAAATATACTAAATGAACTTAATTAAAGACTGACATTGAAATATGAAAATTTAGTTACCAATAAAGCAACTTTTTGGCATGTTGTCACTTCAAGGATCATGCAAGAGATGAATAATACAACCATTAAAACTTTCAAGCCTTAGTAACTTAAGAGCCAACTTTCTCGAGGTTGTGTATTATCTTCTACAAGTTTTGAACTTTAAAACAACATAAGAGTATGAATATTTGATTACACATAAAAGGTTTTTTGTGAACAACCGCGTTTCGCAAGATACAAAATTTTGATGAAATTATTTAATTCAAAATGAGCAAGGAAGGAAAAGTGTAAGGACACATGTTCAATATGCTTGAATACAATGAGGATCTTGTTGTGTTGTAAACAACACTGGACTAGGGACTATAAACGAAGCTAGAAATTGGATCGATGAAATGTTATTTTCGTTCTGTGAACTTTAGTGAAACTTATTCTATCTCCTTAATATGATAAGGGTATATAATGCATTTTTTATAAAGAAATTCGGTATAGTCTTGTAGTAAGCGGTTTCTTTTTGAAGGTTTTGACCATTTAAAGAGAAAGCTGAAGTCTAGGAGTGGATGTAATATTGGCATGATTGGGATGAAGAGAAGGGGGAGAATGGTCAACTATGCTTCATGAAGAGACAAAGGAAACAATTTTATACAATATATGTAGTCGTCTAATAAGGAAAAAGAAATAAGATTTCTATTCCAAATGCGTTCTTATAGAAATTTTTTCTCTATTAGCTCTGTTTCTTTGAGTTCGAGATACTTGATCCAAAAATCTCGACTGTAAAGCAGTTACAGTAGAAAAAAATAAATAGCCCATAATATGTGATTCAATGGAGCTTTTTGTTTCAAATGTGGCTATTTGTGGCAAAGAAATAGTGGAGCATACCTTATGACACTTGCTAATCAAAGCATCTATGTATTGAAAATTGCTTTCATATATACTAAGTATTATTCATTATTTCCTATACCGAAAATAAATACAATTTTTTTCATATGAATATTCGTTATAAAATGAATATATTTTTGGTATATTGATGATGGTATTTGTTTTTATAACAATAGTGATGTGTTAGCTATAGAAATACGAAGCATCTAAAGTATATAACAATTATTTTTAGAATCATGGATTAAGTCATATATTTGACAATTATTTCATATCATATAACTATGAATCATATGGTACTTTTGAATTGTGTCTCAGGCAAAAACAAATTGTGGGTTATGTGGGATATCCTAGTACTTGTATGGAATAGATCTTAAAGCTATAATAATACTAGACGGGGATGGAGAGTGTATTTAAACTTATCAATGTTTAACTTGCAACTTTAAAATTATTCAATTCAGAATCATAGAAATAATTAGATAAATGTAAATCAATCAAGTAATAAAAAATAGTAACGTAAAAGTAGAGATACCATGATTTTTTTACTTGTTCAAATTCTCAATCCTACATCCAATCCTGTACCCTATACAGAATTTCCACTACAACAAACTTGCATTCCTGCCGGTGACAAGTACACCTATACAACTTGGCTTTGAAGGTGGCAAGTACACATGTACAACTTGGCTTTGAATCAGGCGACAAATACACCTCTCTTGACTTTCCACGGGTGGTAGGACACACATGACCACTTGACTTTCCATAGGTGGTCAAGATCACATATACAATACTGACTTTCTGCAGATGGCATGATACACCTTTACAAATCAAATAGTAGTGGAGTAATTCTATAAGAAATCATATCATTTGAATAAAAAATCACTTACTCTTTAATATACAGAACAAATATACCTCCGATAGTAGTTTGTAATTGAAATCTAAAAGGAATAGTGTAACGACCCGGGTTCGGTCGCTTTAACTAGGAAATTATAAATATTTTATATATTCAATAAATAGATTTTTATTAATAAATAAACTCATTTTAATTAATTAATAATGAGGGAAAAATCACTTTCAAAATTTGTTTACCAAATTAAATAGTTCGTAGAAAAATAGAAAATGTGACCGAAGAACGTTTTCCGAAATTTCGACCTTTCGACACCGGAAAGTTGTCAGGAATGTTGTTCATCTTTATGCACCATATGTACACATATATAGTAGATAATTAACTAAATAATAATACACTTAGGAATAGATTATATTATGTTAATTATAATTAACTGGTGATGTGACAATTCATAACTTTAAAAACAATAAACATTATATATAAAGATATATTATTAAGTGTTGTCATATATTAATATTTTCATAATTAGACATCATTACTCATCATGAGTTTAAGGATTTGACTAGAGAAGGAGGGGGGATGTGACAAGAGAGAGGGGTAGGAAGGTGATGTGATTTTTCAAAAATCATGACATATTATGTTAAATGATTAAAGGGTAATTTAGTAATTTTCTCCAAATCTTTTTACCTATAAATATACATCCACACACACACATTCTCATTTGCTTTCTCCTCTTCACTTTCTAAAATTCATCTCCAAAATATCCATGGATTCAATAGCTTGCAAAAGTTAGGAAAAATCAAGTTTTTCCACTTCAAAACACATTTTTCTTAGCTAAAATCCTTCTCTACCACCTTACACACCCTCCTCCATCAAGCAACTACCCACATTCCCACCCTACACCCAGACCAAGCCAATAGACCATCAAGCCATGCCCGTTAGTATCCAAAAATCCAAGAAAGCAACTTCCTTTTCGAGCTCTAGGGTCATTAGCAAGGTCTAGTGAAAGTTAGAGTTGAATCCGTGGAATTTCGGTGAGTAAACTACCTTATTTTGGAAAATACTTTTACTTTATTATTAATTCATTATTATAATGCTAATATAGTGTAGAATTTGAATGGTAACCATGTGGTTTGATTATGATTCAGATGGTTTGTTATAGCTTGATTTGGTTATGGAAATCGATGTTGTATTATAAAGTTAATAAGCATGTATATATGGATGTACACTTGCAACCTATGATGAAGATGGTTTGTGTTAGTAATGTGTTGATCGTAAAACATGAGCTATGGCATGAGTTTGGTAAACAAAGTTAGCTACTTTGTGTAATTGCGACGGATTGAGATCCGGTTGGAATCGAAGTTGTTTTTCAAAGTTTAAAGTTTTGAAACGGATTAAAGTTAGTAGCTTTAGTTTCAAAAGTTTTTTTTCTTTTAAATTTTCTAAAGAATGTTTCAAACCATGAAAAAAAGTAAGGGGTTGTGAAGTGGTTCACAAAGAATATGTTAGAGCGAACTGCACCCATACCTATAGTCGCTATGGATGTAGTTCGACGAAATTTATCGATTTTAGTTTCAAGTAGTTTTAACTTGAAATTGTTTTGTAAAAGTTTTCAAAACAAACTTAATTAGCAATTAAAAAGTAATTAAGTTTTGTAATTTAATTATTTAATTAATTAGTTAAATAATTAAAGGTAATTAGCCTTAATTAGTAATTAAGAAGGTAATTAGTAATTAATCAACACTTAAGTTAAGTTAATGACTATTGTTTGATTAATTAAGTTTTAATTAGTATTTAAATTGGTTAAGAAGTAATTAATGGTTAATAATTATTTAATTAAGTTAATTAGTTAATTAATTATTATTTTATTAAGTGGATATTTAATTAATAATTTAATTAATTAGGGTTTAACTAATAATGATTTGATTTCACTTTAATCAAGATGCATTAGGAATTTAATTATGGCCTAACTAAGTTCATTAAGTCTAACTAGAGTTTAATTATGATTTAATCTTGATTTAATTTGGATTAATTAAGATTTAATTAGGGTTTAAACTGATTTATTTATTTATTTAAATCTTTTCCAAAGGTGATTTTAAATTAAATCGAATGTGTTTTAAACCAATATTCTTCTCAAGGTGAATTGATTCCAAACCAAATGATCTCTTGTCTGGACCATTAAGTAGCCGAATGAATTAAAGTAGTGATTGAAAATGTTGACTCGTTTATGGAAAGTAAGTGACTTGTGTTTAGCACGAATGTTGTATATCGGAATTGTGATAAACATAAGGAGGTTAATTTCGGTAAGCAGGTCATGATAACCTAAGTATGGAATATGTTTCCATATGTTAATCTCCCACCTGATAGTGAAGTTGTTCACTATCAATAACTTAACCCTTTTAAATTATCGAATGTTGGTTTGAAGAGACTGGGATCGGATGACAAGCTGTTATCCGAAAACCACTTCAAACCAACGTAAACGTTCAAATTGGAAGTATTGAAGTCATGATCAAGATTCAAGACTTGAAGTGCAAGGGCTATTTGTTTCTAACCCTGAGGGTGATTCCAAAACGGGTGTAATGGAAATAGTATCTTCGGTTCGTTCATCTCCTTAACAATGGACGAATGCTGACATTGTGTCAACATTGGAAGGCAATGTTAGCATTCCAAGAGGGAAGTGCTATTGAAAGGTAAAACGTGGCCTCAAGCCTCATCAACCGGGAATGACTAAAACAGGGGATATGCAGCAGAGCCATGTGGGTCGCACCCATTAGGGTATTGATCATCCCATCTAGAACGAGTCTCTATTCTCATAATTAAGTCCTAGAATGGTTGCTGTTCCCAACCAAGGGGATGATCATATTCAGTACTATCCAGTAAGGGGTAGGCCAGTCCTGTGCTTGCAGGGGTCGTTAGGTACGACCTCGATACATTTTCTAGAGGTGTACTGTGACGGGCGGTACCCTAGTGGCCTAGTCATTGTTGGAATCCATTCTCCAATACGAGCTTTACAGTTTTGATTATAAACCTAATATGTTGGAATGTGAGATGCAAGCATTTCAGCTATGTTCTCTATTTACTTTAAACCCTTAGACATTATAATAATATCATCGATTTTACATAGAAGGTGTTTTAGTTATCGTAAGGTAAAATCCGTCCATGTTTATGTGCGACGTGGTCTTACGAGATACGCTTGTTTCCAAAAAAAGTTTTTAAATCAATATTCTATTGTTTGAGTTTACTCACACCAAACCCATGTCTGACCCGGAGTTTTTTCCTAAACTCTCGGGTACTCAATTTTTATTAGTAGTCAAGTGATCCAGGTTTCTCTCGAAAGCAAGATGGAGGAGATGGAGCAGGGTGCTTCATGGATAATTATTAATATTATTAAGTATTCCGCCATGTATGTATGTATGTGTGACCTATGTCTTTTGTGGACAAGCAGTTGTAATTGTCCTAGTCTAGAACTTGTGTCATTGAACTCTGATGTAATATTTTGGCTTGACTATGTAATATACTACATTATCTATTATATGTTGCTCCATGCGTGGTAAGATTCTGTGTTTGATTAGTCTTTCTCTTATCTTTCTTATTTCTTCAACCTATAATGATTCGTCTTTCGAATGCAAGAAAGGTGGTTCGTTACAAATAGAATGAGATCAAAAATAGATTGATAAAGAAATCAAGTAAGAATTCTCCAATCTACCCTAGGAGGTTTGTCTATCAACACCATTGATGCTCGTATGTTAGTGCTATCTTTATTGCCCTTAGCCAGTCAATGTAGTTAGGTCCGGTGAGTGTCATTTTCAGAAAACTACTATGGTGTAGACATTTTCTACAAAATTTAACTTAGTGGATTAGGACATTTTCATAGTAGATGTTCTTAGAATATTATTAAGGTTAAACATTACATTTCATTTTACTAATAATCTCCCAGTGGTCATTTATGTTTCTCCAAACCCTAAGACGAAACATAGAAGTCTTTCAACTTTACTAGTGGGTGTTAGGACTTGTTTGTCTTGGAATTCTAACTTTGAGTTTGCTCAATAAGTCATAGGCCCACAAACGATGGATGATTCCTTAACATTTTTATCATATACAACTCCTAAGTTGTGGTCCTTGCCCTAATCTCATTTCGACCTTGAGTTTGCTCAATAAATCGAAAGAGATTATTCACTCGTACATACCATTTCGCGATGGCCTAAGTATAATATATTTTTCCTTGAGTTTACTCAATAAACACATATAACTTTCTTACCTCGTCTATTCTATTTATTAATAATACCATACATAACATCTCTAACTTTTGCTCAACAACTAGATAGTATGCAAGTAATTTATTAAGATATAAATGGTAGAGGACAACTTTATATTAAGGATTCATAATCTTTAATATATTTAATTAAGTGATATTAACTTATGGTTTAGTGTATTTCTTATGAAATACACTTGTAATTCAAGTGTCGGACACATCTAACATCATGGTATACGTACTATATGTATGCATTTATCCGTTAAGTCTATTTAGGGTTTCTTATTGTTCCACCTTCTATTAAACATCCATAACATATAACTTTTAATTGTTATATAACTTTTATACTTTAGTTAACTTATATAATATGTTATGTATAACATTATATTAACATTATTAATTAAATCTTATTTAATTTATTTAATTAATATTTTAATTAATTTTATATTATTCAATTAAACATTTTATATTAAATATGTATACTATAACATTTATAGTTATACAAATCTTTTATACTTTTGTATTTTATATTATTAATTAACAATTAATTAATTTATTGAATTAAACAATTTTAATTAGTTAATAATTTCAAATTTATTATATATATATATATATATATATGAACTTACATCATCTTAAACAATTCAAGATAATGTAACATATATCATTATATATGTTATATATATAATTAATTAACTAATTCATTTATTTATTTAATTTAATAATCTTATTGATAATTATTTAAATTTTCGAAATTTATTTGTATATTTTCAAAATAACTTGGAAAATCATATTGCAACATTTATAATATAGTTCTTATTTTAAATTTAACTTTTAATTTTAAAATTTATTTTTAATTTCAAAACAATTTTGAAAATTATCCCAAGACCCATATTCGAATTAGGTTTTTTCTGTTATAGACAACCTTTGTGCTTACTTGACCTTTTGGGCCAGGCCGAAAGCTAGGTAGGGTAGGGCACTTGATTACCTAAATGGAACCTATACACTACTTTTCTAGACACCATACAAAATAAAGTACATGTGATTCTGTCTCGAATTCGAGTAATTTCATCCACACTATTAATGTGGGGATATTACTATATCTTGGCAAGTTGACCTGGTGGATTGATTATCAATGGTGAACTACTTATCTCGATGATCGTCTTTTGATCATAGGTAAATCGATTCACCATTTCCAGCCAAAGTTTATCCAGGCTTGTTGTGTCATCAGTCGAGGTGCATCAAGGCTAGATGCCTTTAAATTTCCTAGTTATCATGACCATACAGTTCTGATTTATTAGAAACTTTAATCATTATGGATTAGACTTAGTTATTTTAATGAGGACGAGCTAGCCATCTAAGGTGACTTTGCATAACCGTTTCGGGTAGTTAATAAAGCCATGATGGTCTCAACATCCTTGAGTTATGGTTGATATAGTAATAATAATTGATGCTCAAAATTAGAATATAGTCCAATTTGGTTCTAGAAAGCACATATATTGATCACTGCAACAAAGATATGTTTATTACATAACCTAGTATATACATGGAAACATTCGAATAAAGACAATATAACTTAAAAAATAAGGATGGAGATTCTTTGCATTCCATGACTTTTAGAATATTGCTCCATTATCGTGCCAAGGATATAAGCCCCATTCTTTTTATCATTGCTGATGACATGTGGTCCTTCCCGAATTAACTCAAGTGCCCACGATAGAGGGAAAATCTGCTTCAAAATAAAATTATCCTTCCTAAGGGGACAAACCTTCACATTAATGTTGTATCACTTTGACACATTCTCCCTATGCGGGATAGCTTTCAAAGCAGTTTTATCTTGCTTTTCTTCAATCTAGTCCAGTGAAATATTTAGTAATTCTTCATTCTCTTTTGGATTGTAGTGAATACACCTATAAGATGGGATTGTAGTCTTGATGGGAAGCATAGCCTCTGAGTCATAAGCCAAGGCAAAGGGGGTATGGCCCATTGTAGTCTTGTAAGTGGTGTGATAGGACCAGAGTGCAAGCGACAACTCATCGACCCAAGCTCCCTTAGCCTTTTCTAACCGCTTCATTATGAGCTTCTTGAGAAATTTGTTTACAGCCTCGGCTTGTCTATTAGCCAGGGGGTGTGCCACTGCTAATAAGCTTTTCTTTTTTCCATGTTACTGACATAAGTCAGCAAGTTCCTTACTATCGAACTGTAGCTTGTTGTCAGGATGATCTATAGTGGAACTCCATACTTGTAAATAATGTTTAAAAGAAATTTTATCACCTTAGAAAATGACACTTTAGTGAGTGGCTCTACATCTACCCACTTAGTGATGTAATCCATTACCATCATTGCATACTTAGCTCCACACCTGAACATGGGTAGCTCTCCCATTAAATCAATGCCCCAAACAGTTTATGGCCAAGGACTAACCATGTGAGTTAATTTCACAGGTGCTAACCACGGGATTGTCATGAACCCTTAGCACTAATCACATTTTTTGCATATTCCACAACATTGTCATTAAGCGCTGGCCAAAGCTATCCATATTATAAGATTTTCTTAGCTAGGGTCTGGCCTAATTGGGTCACCACAACTATCTTGTTGTACATCATTAAGTATCTTTTTGACTTCTCTTTCAACTATATATCTTGGCAAAGGATTCGAGAATCCTCTCCTATATAGATTGCCATTTTATATTGCGAGTGCAATTCTCTCCACAGTACTTCCTTGCTTCATTTTGATTTGGAGGCACATTACCATTAACTAAGTACTTAATAATGGGTGTCATCTAGGTCTCTTCTCCATCAATCGTTGCTACAACATCCACTTCTTCAAAGCCCAAGGTCTTTAGTGTCACCATGGATTAGGGATCAACCCAAGAAGTGATCCATTTTTCGAGCTAACTAGTTTTTCCAAGTCATCGGCTTCCTTTTTTCATCCCATGAGTTGTGTCTCACCACATAATACTCCATCTCATTACGCAAGGCTTCCGTCTTTCTCAAATAAGATTCCAATCATTCTCCATAGACTCAGAATTCCTCAAGCACCGGGTTCACTTAGAATTCCTCAAGCACCTGATTCACGGTCAGTTGAGAATCAATGTGAATGCATATTGATATTCTTCCTAGCTCCTTCATTATCTCTAATCGGACTGTCAGTGCCTCACACTTGGCTTTATTATTTATTGCTCCAAATCCTAACCTTCGTGCATATAGCAAATTTTGTCCCTTTGGTGTAATCAACAATACTCCAATACTTGAACCGTGCTTATTATAAGCTTCAACCATAAAAATTCACCATTTAAGAGCTTAGATTTTTTTACATCTAACTCGTCATCCCTAATATTTAGTCCTATGATGAAGTTTGATAAGGCTTGTACCTTAATTGTTATTTGGGGTGGTATTAATTTTGTATTGGTTTAACTAAATATTCCATTTCATCCCTGAACTGTTTAGGAATTGAGGATTTTCCTAGGTGGTTGGTTGGTCAGCACTCCTATAGGGTGAAACTAAAAATAATGCCTTAGCTTCCTAGATGAAATCAGTAGGCAATAAGCTAACTTTTCCAAATTCAGGTATCTAGACTCGGATCTGTGAGATGTTTGCTGATATAATATATCAGCCTTTATATCCTACCTTCCTCCCATATAAAGTTGCGCTCAAGGCATGAGCTGATCAGGCTAGGTACAAATACAGATCCTCTCCTCTATAGGTATGGACAAGACTAGTGGTTTTTGTAAGTGTTCCATATACTGCACGAATGTGGCTAAGCACTTGTCGGCTCACTCAAAATTTCCTTTATCCTTCTAAAATGTTCAAACAAAGGAACACAATTAACTACTGACTTTGAGATGAAATGACTTAGCACGACCACCTTTTTGTTTAAGGTTTTCATCTCCTTTCATGTTTTAGAGATTTTATTGTCCTTTAATGCTAAATTTATTCTGGATTTTCCTCTATTCCTCTAACATGTATGATAAATCCAAGGAACTTTCCAAATGAGATCCCAAACGAACACTTAGAGGTATTTTTAACTTCATTCCATACTTCTACATTATTGGAACTAGGCCAACATGCAATAAGTTAAATGAGTGAATTTCAATTTTTTTACCATTTTAGATCTTATTGGGTCTATAAATCTAAAATAATTTAGATCCAATCTAAATAGATTTTGAATAAAATGTTTATTTTATTTTTATTGATTAATATAAAGGTATGATTTGTTTATATGTGTGATATATAATGTGTACAGTTATATCAAATACACATATACATGTTTGTACACATGCAGCATATACGTGTACATGGTTTAATATGCTCGTATATAAGTGTTGGAATTTACACTACAATAGCCACATTAGCCTATTCATGTATGAATTTGCTGTAACACCTTATAAATTGAATAATAATTAATTAAAAAGAAATTAATTAAAGAATTATTAAAGTCCAAAATAAAATTTGTACAAACGTTAGAATTTACAAAACTTACACCATTGTTGTCGTGGTGACTTCCCGATCAATTTTCATATATAAAGTTTTACCATCGAAGCTTAAATGAAAATGTTATTAACGTTTGAAGATTTTATTTATATACATAATTATGAAAATAAATATAATGAATTAACACTAATGGATACTTTACATGCAATAAAAATTAACATCAGTCAGCTCAAGTCAAAATTGTATAAGATAATATTTAACAGGAAACAAATGGATGACTAACAAAACAACACAAACGATCGACCCTTTATTGGGAACAGTCGACCTATGATGCTATGGTGGCTATGTATTGAAGCTAAGCCGAAGGGCCCAGATTTAATATAAACTAATTCAACGGCTGACATTGATTCGAACCACTATAAATATAGGCCCAGCCCCTCACTTTTCTTCTCATATTTTCTGAAGCGATGACGAAGCTCTGCCGTTTTCTTTTCTCCGCAAATTTTAAAATCTGGATAAACTATAATATATATATATATATAAGTGGAGAATAGCGAAGGATAATATAAAAGAAGAATAGGATCGAATTGACAAACCCAAGATAAATCATAAATCTAAATCCAAATTTATATTAAATTCAAATTTCTTTTCGATCTAGAAATCTAATAAACCTGAATATGCTTTTGATACATATTTTGGTAGAAATAAATAGAGTCAATCATGGACAACTGATATAGATCTGGAGATTTAGAAGCATAGAGGTGAGTGGGAAATTATATATTTTTATATCATATTGGATTATATCATTGTATGCCTAAATGTGAATTTTGGAGTTGATGGCTTAAATATACATATGCGATAATTTGAGAACCATGCCTACATATTCTGTAAATTGTTAACTTTAATTAAATATTATATACACTTAAATCTTGAAAGCAAGGGTGAAAGTAATTCCTAAATTTATGAGATAATTCGTTAAGGAGATTGTATAATAATTCCAGGTTTCTTAGTAGAATATTATATGTCAGTAAACATGAATTGGAAGTTGTAATAAATTGGATTGGGATTTGAATAGTATATTAATTCATTGGAATGAAGTGTCTAGCAATGTAATTTCTGTAAATATCCAGTTTTATAATCATGTATAAAAGCGTATAGTTTTAAATAATAAGGAATATGCCTAAAAGAAATAGATGTACAAAATAGGGATGTTTGCCATATTTTGTATGTCTATTCCAAAATAATAGCAAAGATAATTTCTTGTAATTCCAAACATGACACAAGCCATCCTTTAGATAACTTATGGAAAGTTGCAGCGGTAACATTTCCTTTTAGGAAGATGTAATTCCAACGCATTAAAGTGTAGAAATCCCTAAGAAAAAACCAAAGTAATTAAAGTAAAGATGACAATGATAATTAAATTGTCAATCTAATATATGCGATTTAAGATGAGTTAGGGAATAAGAAACAAGCAATGAAATATAAATAAAGCAATAGGGAATTAAGAAGTTATAGTAACCAAAGAAAGATAGTTAACTGTTAAAAGGGAATAATAAGTTATACCTAACAGTGTCAAGTGGAAGTTAAGTAGTAAAAGATATTTAATCTATCAAACTATAAATAAGAGATAAATGTAACGACTTGAATTTTTAGCCATCGAATATTTGGCAATTAACTGATTTTAATTATTGGAATATTAATTTTTATTAGTCGAATAAATGAATTTTCTAATATTTAAAAATCAGAATCTATAAATTGATTAAACTACATAAAATTTTGGAATATAAATTTTTGAATAAGGGAAATTTATCAATATAGGTATATGTATTTAAACTTCACCATTTCAAACTCGGGAAAAAATAATCTCTATATAAAAATGATATATATATATATATATAGAAATGTAAATATGTGAACATATGTAAATATAGGCAAATATGTAAATATATGTAAGAAAATGTATATGTATATATGTTATGTAAAATAGTGAATAAGTAGATATATATATATATATTGTATATGTAAATAAGTATATATACATGAATATACAAGCTTATGATGTTTATACACACACACACACACACACACACATATATATATATATTAGTGTATATTAGTATATATGCCTATATGAAGTAATGCATATCAAAATTTGTATAAAATGTAAATATATATATGGGATGACAATATCTATGTAAGTATATGTGTATGTATATATGCTTAAAGAATAGTGTGTATGAAATTATATATACATATATACATGCAAAACTTATGATATTAAATAAAATAATATATATATATATACACATGTTAGTAAACAAAAACATATGCATATGGTCAAAGTCATGAAAAATTCTATGTATATATTTGCATGGTATATGTATATGTGCAAGGGAGCATAATGATGAATGCATATCAACTCAAGCCATAAAAGATCTAATCAATATAATAAATCAAATCACATGAAATAAATCAAAATCAAGGCAGAAATCAAATCAGCCAAAATAAAATAAAATAAAATAAAATAAAAAATATATAAAATTTTAAAAGCCTGTACAGGTATATATCCTCTTTCCTTTAGCTTGCATTGTACACTTCCACTCCCTATATATATACATATCACTGCCTTGTTTGCTTTCATGTTTAACATCCTCTCAATATATATATATATATATATATATATATATATAAAGAGAATAAAGTGTTGCCATCAAAGTAAAAGAAGGGAAATCAAGTTAAGTGTAAAGCTTGGAGCAGGGGAGAAGACAAAGAGCAGTAGTTCATTTTTTTCTGTGAGTAAAACACTGCTTTATTCACTGGTTACAAAGTTTATATGTGGAACTGAGATTTTTGTTGAAAATTAACAGTATATATATCTGTCATATATGTGAATAGTATGAATGAATGTTTTAACATGTTAAAATTTTACCTACAGACAAATAAAAGTACCGTGCTTCTTCCTTAGACACTCTGTCCATGTTAGCTTCCACTTTAAAAATCAATACCAAATCATCTAGTTAGTTTTAAATCTTGAAATCAAAACAAAGTCTGTTTTTTTTCGAGTATAGATTATTTTAAAATTTATTTAGTTGGATATCATGAAGCATAGAAGAAGAGAAACATAGGTTACAGTAAATGACTTATGTATGGCCGAATTTCGAATACCGTAATAAAATGATTGGATTATATAGACTTGTTCGTTATTGGAAAACTTGAATTTTAGGCTTGGTTTGGAGGTTTTTAATGAAGCATGGAGGAAGAAATGTCAAGTTGAACGGAATTGGGGAAAATGGCGAATTCATGTGACTGGGATGGTTCTACGGCAAATCGTTGGACGTGGAGGAGGCTTAAGGGGTGCGAACCTGAGAAAAATAGGGTAATGATTTATAGTTGCCTGAGTGGGTTATATGAGGTTGGAATAGGGTTTTGGTTACGTGATTGTGGGTGGTTCGTCTCGAGCTAATGGTGACGTCGTGGGGCAACTGGGAAGGTGCGCACAGAGGGGAAAAGGAGCAGGAGGTCGTGGTGATGCTCTGGACGAGGTTAGGTGGATGTTGATGGCCAAAATTGATGTAGCGAGGTGATCGAATGGGTAGGTTCGACTCCAGGTTTGGGTTCGAAGTCGGAAAATTTGAACCAAGGTGTTTTTCATGGTTTTCAGGTGGTGGGCGAGTCACGGTGGTCGTAGGTGGTATGAAAGGTCGGTCGGCGGTGAGCGGTGACGACCGGAGTAAGTGTGCACGTGCACACTTTAGGTGCACAGAAGAATGAATGAAGAAAGAAGCAAAAGAAAGAAAAGAGAAGGGGAAGAAGAGAATGGGCCGGGTGGAAATGGGCCGAAGAAAAGAAAAGGAAAGAAAAAGAAAGGAAGAAAAGGAAAAGGAAGAAAAAGAAAAGGAAAAGGAAGAAAAGGAAAAAGGAAAAGGAAAAAAAGGAAAGGAAAAGGACAAGGGAAGAAAAAGAAAAGGAAAAAAAGAGGAAAGAAAAATGGAACTTATATATATATATATATTTTATAATAACTTAAATTATTAAAACTCTAATTAGATTAGCATTATAAATTCAATCAACATGAATCCTTTTGCATCGTAATTCTACCTCCTAATATTTTAAGATTAATTTATTTTATGGAAAGTAAAATTTAATTATTTCATAGTAATTAAAGTAAGTAATTAATTAAATTCTTAATTAATTAAACCTTAGGTTCATAAAAATAAGATTAGCTATTAATTGGATTGCTTAATTTTAATTAACTAAAAATAAATCGTTTATAATTTTTTTGATTTATAATTAATTTGGATTAAAAATATAAGTGGATTTAGTTCAATTAAAGTTAATTAAATTCCGATTTGTGAACTATTTAAAATAAATTGTAAATCGTTAAATTAGTTAACGATCTATGCTTTGGCTTATTCCTTTGGATACTCATTGTTCTTGTATGTGCTATTAAATAGCCAAACGAACTAAGGTAAATAGAATAAATTGTTGGCACGTTTTACTTGAAAGTAAATCGACTCGTACCGACCTCCATTTCAATTTCTGAAAAAAGTAATGATTACAAGCAAGTAAATCTCGATAAACTGGTCATGATAAAGTAAACATACGGAATGAATTTCCAAATGTGATTGTGGATACCCTGATTGTGAAGTTGTTTATTTAACGACTTGGCCTATAAAATTTACTGCTTGGATTTGATGAGATCGGGATCGGATATCAGTGTTATCCGAAACCACTTCAATCAAATAAATACTACGAACCCCTACAATTTTGATTAGGGATCCTAATAGGTTGGAATTTAATTAATTTAACAAATTCGGTTATTTCAATAAGTATTGTACTTAGAAACTATTATAATATCGATGGCTTTCCGTAAAGTGTTTTGGTTATAATAAGATAAAAACTCGTTGTGTTGTACGAGTTACCTTGGTTTTCGAAGAATTTTTATAACTTAAGTATTTCAATTTGAGTGTGTTTACTCATGCTGGTTTCCAGCTTGACTCGGGTGTTACTTTATTGTAATGCTCGGGTCAGATCGAGTATTACAGAATTTCAGGTTAGGACGCTTTTGGAGTTCAGGAGACGAGCTGACGGCAGAGACGTATTGCACGTATTTGACTATATTCCGCTATGTATTGTGGGCTGTATATTCAGCATTTAGGGACAAGTTATTTAACTGTCCAGATTTATTCGTTGATGATTGTACTCTGATTGCCTGTATGTATATTAACTGATACAGAATCTTTTGTATGAAAGCTGTTGTTGTATATTATATTTTGTTCTGCTGCGATGTGAGATTCTGTGTTGTTATTTCTGTTTTCTTCTTCTATCTCTTTTCTTCTTAAATCCTAACAACCTGGTATTTTCAGCACTCGATTGCTCGGAACTCTATACAGTGAACGTATTAGTGTCGATTTTCGGGGGTCGAAAACGCTCGGTCGTTACAATAAATGACATTAAATGGCATTGATAAAACAAGAAGCAAATTATGTAAAAATGAATACCAACGGTTGAATATATGAAGTGTAATAATTCAATAAAATTTATATAGCCTCAAGCATGTGTTTATAATGGGTATGAACTATTGGACCCAGAAAATTACTTCAATTAATTAAGAATGACGCAATCATTAGTAAGAGTTGGAATGCGGGTCGATATTGTTGCACAACAGAAGTCTATCCACCGAAAGAGGCTACCGGCGATTGTGTATACATCATACTGATGTGAGACATCACTAACTGTAGGATCCATGGGAATATACGTTCATGTATAGATGAAGGGAATATACCAAAGTAGGGTCCGCCTCGGGTTAAGTGTTAAAGCCTTAAAGGGCCAAGTAGGGTCTACTTCAATCCTTATATGGGATATGTGTTAAGTAACCAAGTAGGCATTTTCTTGATTGCGTTAGGCCATCTAAATGGGACGATGAGCACATGCTCAATGCTATGTCAGCAAGGTTGGTACCATATGTAGGGAGTAAGGCTACACACATAAGTTGAGAGGGTCACCGGTCCTGGAGTAGTCAGTAGAAAGGCTCTAGTTACGCCTATACGGACTACTCCTCCTACTAGTGTAGATCATGTATGGGACATGCACCGCCTCAAAGTTGTTTGTTTGTTTGTAGTTAGGAGGTAAGGCTAGATAACTTCTAGATGAGTCTTTAATTCGAGGTAGAATGCGGCTAAATAGTCGTAATGTCGTTATTAGTTAATAACGGGAAGATCCTCGGTGTGCGCTGGCAATTCAGCCTAGACATAGATGGTTGATACCTACTATGGTGCAAAGTTATGGATCTTAGCGAGGAATGTATCCAGGTCCACGGGGGGACTGTGGTACACACGTGCATGTACACACACATACATGTATGTATGTGTGTGTGTATATCTGTGCGTGTGTACGTCCATAATTATTGTATACCTCGAGTATATGGGGTGTATCGTACGTGTAAATGAAGTCAATATGACTAAGCCTAAATAATAGATATAACATGTAATGGAAAACAATCATCAAAGTATGTAACTTACCAGTCACTAGGACATTGTGCTGACCCACTTGTCATTACAACCCACATGTTAGATTTAGAGGGATAGGTACTAGTACAAGGTGGGAACAACGGAAGGACAAATTCCCTTTATGCATGCTCAACGCTGACAATGGCGCTAGATACTGAGGTATCGGTCTTGATCAGTAATTATATGATTTATTATATTTATTTATTCCACTGTAAGTCCTTATCGATAGTCTCAAATACACTTTTGTTTATTACATAATATGAAACACCAAGGATCAGTACCATAGTGGACTTGGGTCTTCGATTTAGTGAAAATTCGGGCTTATTAAGGTGTGCGTTTTTACAGTTGTTATCAGAGCTTAGGTTAACTCATCATAGGAAATAAAGTACGCTGAGTGAACGTATTTTTATTTTTACCTATAATTACACACACACACACACACACACATATATATATATATATATAATACGCCAAATTCTGCAAATTTCGACTATATAAGTAGTTGCAACCATATTCTAAAAAGATGGATAAGGCGAACATGAGTTGGAAACAATAAATAAACTTAAAAATATACGCCTATCCCGATCACCTCATGGGAGACAGGTGTATTAAAGGGAATTGACTTAAAAGGAACATGAACGTGACATATAGAAGGATCCCTGAAACTGGATGGTACTTGACTTCTTTGTTGGGCCTAGATTGCCTTATGGTTGTGGATCCCCGTAGGATTTCCGATTAATGATGTATGTTATATGCACATAAATGGAAAGTAAAGAATCCATATGTTGTAGATATCCGAAAGTAAGATTATAACAAGTTTCCGAAGAAAGGTGTGTAGAAATCACTCTAAGATGATAGCCGGATTTTTAGTATATTATGAAGGAAGATAAGTCAGAAAGTAAGTGGAAAAGAAGAAAAGTCCAAAAGAATGGACAAATAAAACCCACTCTAAGTCTGACTCTGTATGAAATGAATTTAATAAAAATGTAAAAAAAATTCTTAAAATATTTAAAAAGATTTGCAAAGGATTATTTAAAGGTAAAGAAATATTATTTTTGAAAACAGTAAGTAAATATTTAAAAAAATTCCATAAAACAAACTATTATTTTATATTTTAACTCGAATTTGTAGTTGAAATTTAAAACCGTTTAGAAAAAAATAGGTAAAAAAGATTTTTAATATAGGAGCATTTTCTTTGGAATAAATAGAAAATATAGCATATGCGTAGCTCATCGATTTTTCTGATTTTGTAAATTTGGAGTTTTAATACTTCTTTTAAGGGGTGGACAATAGGAAGTGGTATTGGTTTTAAATGGGGTAAAAAGAACAAGAAAGAAGGTTAGAACCCAAAAACAAAGAAGTAGGCGGGTGCACTGCTATGGGTAGATAGGAATTTTTCAAAACGGGTAGAACGAATACGAAGAAGGTGGAAACTAAATGAAACAACATTGGTTATAATTGATAGTTATCATTCGATCCAGCCTGTAAAGGGTCCAGGTTCAACCTGGACAAATAGGCCAGAAGCGGTTGACCTCCTGGGCTCGATCGGTCGACCGACAATGGTCGAACAGTTATAAGGTTTCAAGCATGATCTGAACCTCGAACGTGATATAAAGTTGCATCCAGGTCGACCGGCCACTCATTCCTACTCATCTCTTTCATTTTATCACCTTCGACCTCTTCCTCCTAAAAATTGATCAATCCACCTCCTTCACATCAGGCGACGATCCAGCAGCCCCCTACAACCCCAAAGATGAGCAGCGCTCCACCCAAATCAACCCCTAGATCTAAATCTAACATCCCCACCAAACCAAATCATGACACCTCTATGAAGTAGTATCTTCTCTCGCCATGCAAGTATGATCCCACAAGAGATTGCATGGCTTCAAAACAACGAAGAAAAGATGAAAAGCTATGAAGCTGCGGTGAACTTTACATTTCTACAAAGGTGATCAATGAAGTTTGGGGACTTTGCCGCTTATGGTTTGGAGGGCTTGTTTGCGGCTACAGGATTAATTATTGCCAATTGTGACACCCCATAAAAATTAATAAAAATTAATTAATTAATAATAAGGCTAATGGTGGAAATTTTGAAGATGTCAGAATTTGGTCACAAATGTTGTGTTGGCGCATTCATGGCGATTTTTCGATCAATTTCCATATATAAGTTTTCAAATTGGAGATCAAACAGAAAAGTTACTGCGTTTGAAGTTTTCAAATTTAAAATAATTCAAACGAAGTTTAATTTAAAATGTAATTAAATTAAAATTCCAAATTCAAAAATTAATGGTATTTAAGTACTTGGGTTTTAAATAGACATTAAAAGAAAACGTTAACACTAAATATTAATTAAGGAATTAAATAAAAATTAAACGGCAAAAATAAAATGTCCCAAATATAAGTTACCGGTCGACCGCCTTCCTTGGGCTGGTCGATTGCTTGGGGAAGGTGTTAAACTGCTTTTTAGCAAAGTAGATTTCAACAGGAGTTAGAACGTCAAAATGAGAATAGAACGACCTAAAATTTTGCAAAGATACTCAGAAGGACTAAAGGAAGAGCTCAAGAAAGTATGGAGCCCAAAATAGGCCAAGGTCTAACTCGGCCCGAGTTAGACCTTTGACTCGGTATCGACTCTAAATGCCACATCATGGCATCTTCCTACTTTTACCAAGTGATCCCTAGTCTTCCTATGCATATTCATGAAGTTTCAGAGAGTTCTAGTGAGCCAATTGTAAGAAATGAAGACGTGACAGTCCAAGCTGCAGGATAATCCAAGTCATGGAAGAACGATAATCAAAACTCATCGATAACCTACTGAATTACATGGTAGACATCTAAACTAACCAAGAAGTTCAAAACAGGAAGATTTAGAAAAAGATTGGCTAAGGATTAAACTCGACACTGAGTTAAGGCTTTGACTCGGTACCGAGTTTAGCCGTTAACTCGTGTCGTCGTGACGTTTCTTGTGCTATCTTGGGCCGATCCTTGGACTCTCTGGAAGCGAGCTTCTAATCCAATAAGATTGCTACCTCTATATATACAAATCATAGAGCAACCAAAAGAGGGGTTGGATTCTGCTATCGCTATGCAGAACTCTATTTCTTCTTCAACCCTTTCCTTTACACCATAGTCACCAAGGCAACAACTATAGGCAATTCTAGAACTTATAACTTGTCTACCCTGTACTTGTGACTCTTTCTCTCTCAAAAGATTTGTAATCTCCTACAAACAAGATCAAACAACTATAAAGTGGACGTAGGCTTAGTTAACAACCGAACCACTATAAAAAATCCATGTCTCACTTATTTCTTTTACTTTATTACTGTTATCTATCGTGTTCGCCCTATTTTAATAGGGCTGGTGCTTTAAAATTATGTTCTTGGGTGTTGATCCATTTTTTGGATTAACATTTTGGTGCTTTCACTGAGAACAAAGCTAGATCTGAGTACTTGAAGATTGAATATGAGATTTGGAGAAGATGAAGAGGCTTAATACTAGATCTAAAATCGGAGCAAGTCAACTAGAGCCTGGAGGCAGCCAGGAGGTGTCATCAAATTCTCACCGATCCATATACCTGACCAAGGAACGGATGAAGAGAATGATGAAGTAGATGCATGATGGAGGGATAACTAGACAATATGACATGCTTGGAGGATTCTTCTAAAGGATAGGACAACAAGGAATAGCTAGAGCTGCTGAAATCAGAACCAAGGACAAGGAACTAATGAAGGAGCATTTGGAGTTGGAGTGGAGCAAATAGGAACAGTGCCCCCACAAATAGAATAGCTCGGTACCAATCCAAACCAAATCCGTACTGAAAGGATCATACTGGAGGGCGACGTTGGTGTGATTGCTGGAATGATGGGAACAGACAACGGTAGAGATAGAAATGCAAACCAAAATGTAAATGCACAAGGACAGGAAGAGTATGTGCCAGAGCTTCCCCATAGGAATGGAAGATGGGATGAAATCAGAGGAGCGGATTAGAACACTAGTGTGCATCTAGTAGAGTACGTGCCAGAGTATTTACCGGAATTCCCCTACAGGAACATGGGCAGAATATCGCTTTGGGACGAAGACCTTCATTGGACGGTGAAAACCGAATTGCTGAATTAGTAAGAAGAATAGTGAGAGGAGGACCCATAGATCATGATCTGGAGGATGTGAATAGAAATCCATTCACTTCTAATATCCAAAATGCAAAGAATCCTCCCGATTCCAAGCTTTCTACCTGGAGATGTATGACGGAAAGGCTGACCCGATAATTCATCTGATGAGATACATCCAACACATGGAGGTATTGGGCACTTATGAGAAGGTAATGGAGCGGTGTTTCCCATTGTACTTAAACAGATTTGGCGGCAATGTGGTTCAGACAGTTGGAAAATGGGTCCATAAGCACATGGACCGACCTAGTGAGCAGGTACTTGAGACAGTTCAGGGTTCACATCTCACGGCCTAATAATGTATTGATGCTGTCAAGCATGAAACAAAGGCCCCAAGTGGCCTTGAAAAGCTATTTGACAAGATTTAATGCAGCAGCAACTACAGTAGACAAGCTAGATCCATCATTAATCCTAATGGCGGAAGTATCTGGATCGCGAGCAAGACAGGCTTCAAAGGTGCACTAGAAAGGGATCCACCTATGGATCTTGCAGAATTCTACTATGAAGCTGAGAGATATTTGCGAGAGGAAGACGCTGAGGCTGAGGATGAAGCTGAGGATTCAGAAGTCAATGATGTGGATGACAAAGGACCATCCAGAGCGGGTAACGAAAAAGACAAAGGAAAAGGGACAACTGATGAAAACTTTAGGGAACCGAAACGACATATGAGGGAGCCGAAGTACAATTCCTACACTGACTTGACCAAGATCCTAGAGAGGATATACCTAGACACTATGGGGCAAATCCCCTACTAGAAGCCACCAAGTATAGAATCTACCGATCGAGAGAAAATATTTGGAAGTTTTGCATCTTCCATAAACTAGACGGACATGAAATGAACGAGTGCCAACACCTTCATGATATAATAGAGGAATTGGTTCAGAGCAACTAGCTGCAATATTATGTGAGGAGTCGAATTGCAATGATGCGGCCGACACCACCTACATCAAATGCAACAAGGAATAATCAGGGATTTGGTTCGAGGCTTGAAATCCCATGATCGAGATGAATGGGAGTCGAATCTGATTATTGCACTCTGCGTTTTCGTTTCATTTATTGTATTTTTCTTTTCACATTTAGCAGTAAAGACAATAATAACCTCAGGTGCTTACATGTGTATAGGATCTCGAACAGTCCCTAGGCACTCTTTGAGTCGGATGCCTGAGATGTTTATTTAGGTCAATACTAACCTCAGACCTTTGAGACGTGCACAAAACCTAGATTTGTCTCTTCTCACGCTCTGAGTTGAATGTCTATGATGAAGACTTAGGATTTCCACTTGTTTTCTTTGATTTGATTTGAATATTTGAATTTAAAAAAAACCACATTGAATGTGATAACTGATAACTTAGGAGAGACGGGGCCGGAGTGCAGGTGCAAGCTCCCTTACCGAAGAGCGAGTGGATGGGATTATACGAAAAATATGTCCCCTCACCGGAGGGTGAGCGGATGGGCTTGCCTGGTCATTGGATCCCTTTGCCGCAGAGCGAATGGACTCGACAAGGATCCATAGAGATCGAAACCCTAGATTGGAACGTTAAACAATCCAGAGAGATCGTCCCCTCAAATTAAACAATAAACGATCCAGAGAGATCATCTCCCTTGAATTAAACATTAAACGATCCGGAGATATCGTTCCCTGTAACAACCTGCCTTTTTGGACGGTTTAAATCGACGATAAACCACACACGTCAGACTCAAACCATTCAAAAGGGCAGATTGTTATGGGGTAAATAAGGAAAAGCAGAGAAAGAAAGAAAACAAAACACAGAATCTCACAGCGGAATGACAAAATATAATAATCAAATAAACAGTTCATGAAGCTGTTTTACAAATTACATTTGATTAAACATTTACATTTTAGAATCAGAGTACATACAACAGTAATAAAGAATAATGCAGTGGAACCGTATGATGTGGTGGAATAAATGAAATAAATAATAATAGTACTAAATCTTCGTCTCTGTCCTCCAAAAGCAGTCTTCGATACACTGAAAAGCTCAGACTGACCCGAGCAAATTGAAAAGACAAATAACTCGAGTCAGAACTAAAAGATCTTATGTAAGTTAAATCAACAGTAAATAAATATGAGTGTAACGGCGTCAGAGATGTTTACGGCTTTTGACATCATCTTATCCAGTGTCTAATGTGAGTGCAATAACTTAAGAGATGTTCGGGATGGTAATTACCATCTTCTAAGGATCCATTAAACTATCTACTATGTAGTACAATACGCTATTATAATAGTGTCTACAGTAAAGTAAAGTACTAAAATAGCGTTAAGGCGTTACCCATATCCCCCTTAACACATTTTTATATATTCCCATAGTCTATACAGTACCGTAATTCCTCCATAAACTGGAGGGCTATCAGAGGGCACTCCATAGGTATGGTACAAACCAAACTCGTAGAAGGCGCGATAGGGCATGTGAACACGACACTCGAGGCAATGCTAGGGTAGATATATTAATTGCACTCCCGGACTGGTGGTAACGCATAACAGCTACTACCGCCCACCTCAGACACACTCCCATAATCAAAATCAAGAGGTGGCCACCAAATCAATCACAAAGTCAAAGTATAGTATCGAAGAAATGTGCCCGATAGGAGGAATGACCTCACTTGGCCCGATATAGCTCCTGTTTTAGTTACAACTAAGCTGACTCATGGGATTCAGGGTCACGTAAATACCTCATACAGAATCGTTCGCCAAACCATCCTACTTCATTTCTGGAATCTCCACCACGTACACAATTGTTAAAGTGGTTTTCGGTATTGGCAGAGAGTATGACAATATCTGATCCTGGTCTCTTTAACAACCAAACGCTTATTTCACACCGGATGGTTCTTTTACATTTCAAAAGGTCAATTCACAATTGATATCAAGATATCATATTCGATTTCAATCCATATTTCTTTCGAAATCATATTCACTTCTAAAACTATATTCACTTTCAAATCATATTCCCTTTCAAAATCATATTCACTTTTGGATTTATCGATAAGATAGGTTAATTAAATCCTCGTTCCAAAATCATCATATTTACTCAAATATGTTATTTCACAAAAAGGTATCAATTCCAAATTCCAACTTAGGTTGTATTATCATCAAGGATTTAAATATAACTACTTCAACTTTACACAGTCTGAAATTTTAGAAAATAGTTTAGGTAGTCATAAAATAGTTTTAATAGTTTGAAAATAATTTAAAATAGTTTTAAAATAGTAAAATAGTTTAAATAGATTTATATTTGATTTAATTATATTTTTAAATGATTTAAATAGATTTAAAATAGATTAAATAGATTTTTAATTATCTTAAATAGATTTTAAATAGATTAACTAAATTTAAATTAGGTCAAATAAATTTAAAATAGATTAAATAGATTTTTAATTATCTTAAATAGATTTGAAATATATTAAATAAATTTAATCATTTTAAAATAGGTAAATTATATTAAATTGGATTAAATAGGTTATAGTAGATTAAAATAAAATAGTTTAAATCGATTAAAATAGTTAATTTAATTAAAATAGTTTAAATTAGTATAAAATAGATTTCAAAGTTATATCCAAACATTTCAATAACTCAATTCTGATAAATTCATTTATATTTGACACATCGACTTTGAAATTCCAATTTAAGTCCTTTGAACAATTCATTAAATCAATTCCAATTCAGTTTATATAAATCAAATTTCTATTTCAAAATGCCAGTTAACTAAATTCTAAAATTTAAAGAATTAAAAATCATTTAATTTAACCGATCCGGTGTCCGTATATAATTTTCTACCCTATGGTCAAGTGATACAGATATTTATCATTTCAATCCGCAATTTAAAATTTTACAATTATATATCATTTCAAACCGCAATCCCGTATTAAATAAAAGTCCATAAAATCGCTCGAGTCTATCATTTCAACCCATAACGATTTTTCCCTAATCTATAGATCGTTCGGGTATGTATCATTTCAACCCATAGGGAACTACAGTTTTCAAACAATATTAAATATAACATCCAGTCATCCAATATCAACAATTAGACATACATCACAATCATCATCCAAATCAACCAATAAACATCGATGGATAACTGATTATCATTAACATGTATTAAATTGACAATTAAATTCAATATTAAATTAAATGATGATTAAATGCAATAAGAGTCAAATTTAACTAGAATGACAAATTAAACCTATCAAACATCAATCAATAAATTTCTAATCACAACATAAATTTAATTTAACTAACATAAGATAATCTAGAAGTTGTGAGTGAGTTAAAACACTCACCTTTGATTTTAAATCGAATTAAAATCCAACTTAGGCCCAAAATTCAAAGAGTCTCAGAATTCGTCCAAACCTGTTCCATAATGTTCGGAATTTCGATACGATCCCAACGACACAAACCGCACCCAAATCCGAGTTCGTATGCAAAAGATATGACGATTAGAAGTTATACGATCTAAATTAAAATAAATAAATAAATAAATAAAAAAGAGAGAAATTACACGTCACCTACCCATGTATGCAACCTTACCTCGTTCGAACACACTCAACATCGAAACCCAGCCGCCGCTTATACGTGACAAACGTCGCCACCACCGGTCGCTATGCCACGATCAACCCCCACCACTCGACTGCGCACCCCCTGGCCGCCCATTTCACAGCCGCGCGCGACCTCCTCGGCCTCAAAAATGCTTCCGCCGCCGTTCGCCTTTTATGGCCAATCACAGCGATTTTTGTGGCTTCTAGCACGAACGAACACCACCCTACAGACCTGCTCGACTCCACCTTCCCAACGCCACCTCCCGATCGTCGATCGGATGAAAATCCACCGTTGGATCGTCCAAAACCCAGAACGGACGGCCGAGGTTCATTTTCGATGTCTGGACAAACGGTGCATCGAATTGAGAAACGAATTGCATCAGAGGATTACGCATGTCGAGAGCTTCGAATTGATATATAATTTGATATGGTTGGAGGAGTTTGATTTTGAAATTGGTTTTGGAAATTGGATTTAGGGTTTGAATGCAAATTGGGTTTCTGCCATTTGAGGAAGAGAGAAGAAACAGTCAGATATAACTGTACGTATAGTAATGAGAAATAGAAAGGCTGCTAGGGTTAGAACAGAACAATATATACTACCGAAGCCCGATAAGAAATGAATAATACCCGAATTAATTTGAAACGACAAATACAACCCGAAAAGCCCGTTCTGCTTCCGAATGAAAGTGGGTCATCCCATATATCAAAATAGATGTTTTCGATGTTTTTAAACTCAATGGAACAGGTTTCAAGTCCTAATTCCATCATAAGAAGAAGTTAGCTTAAAATCAGCTTATTTCAAATTGATTTCAATTGAATTTAATTTGATTGATTTCTACGCGTTTCGAGTGTGTACGATCAAACGACAAGTCCGATCGCTACGAAACTTGAAACGTTACAAAAATTCACCGTTACGGATCCGATGAAACTGGTTTTGTCAAAATCCGAGACAGTGACCAAAATGGCTATTTTGACGTTAATTAAATAAATTATTATTAAATTGATTAAATCACTTTTTCCATTCAAATTTAATAATTAATAATTTTTATCATTTCAGATTACTTGGACATTTACAATAATTTAAAACAAATTTACATATCAGTCCAATGTTAATAAATTTACAGGTTACAGTGTTTAATTTTTATTGAAATAAATATAGTGGTTATTACCTTAATTTCCAATAAATCCATTTATTTGCCTTTTCCTCTTGTTATTCAATCAATTTTCATCTCATGGCTATAATGTACATTTGTTTATATCTTATTACACTAATATTTTACCATTATCATCAGTTTTCATTAACGTAGTATTTAATTACATTTAGTTGCAATAAATCCATTATTATAACTTAAATTCCAATAAATTGATCAAACTTGATTCCAATTCTTTTTATTCAATCTATCGTCATAGTATGAATGAAATTTACATTGGGTTACATCTTATTAAATTTATATTCTATAATTATCAATTTAATCTACATTGATTGTACTAATTAAGTGAATTAATTACAATTGATTTCAAATTAAATTTAATAGACTAAATAAATAGGTAACGTACAATAATTATTGCCATTAACTTTTAATCACATCTTATAAGTTATTATCCACAACAAGTGTTATAATTACTACCACAACACTAATTTTTTTATCAATTGCAATTAATTACATACTATTTCATAAATTTATACATATTTAAATTATCAATTACACCTTTTACCGTTATCGTCTTACTCACATTACGTAACATTTAATGACATTCAATTGCAATTGATTTAAATAAATTGGTAACAAATAACAATTGTCACCACTTCTATATTTAATCACATTTGTATGTTTGTTATCTACACTCAAATGTTATATTTATTTACACAACACTAATTTTATTCAATTTCACTTTATTACTTACTAATTCATTAATTAATCCAACATCTAAATTATCAATTACTCCTTTAATCCAATTATCAAATAACACACACATATTATTACAATTAATTTACAATCTATTACCAATTATAACTCTTTAACCATTTCAATTAATTGGAATTTCATTTAAAGCAGTTATCAATTACCTTAATTTATACTATTACATTTCATTCCAATTATATTCTTATTATTAAATCACAAATTTTTATTTCTTCCGGCATTAAATCACAAAACCTTATTAAATTAACTATTTTTAATTATCGAAAATTACGGGTCGTTACATTCCCTTAACTTAAACAACAAACGATCTGTAGAGATCACATGTTAAATTAAATAGAAAATAATCCGAAGAGATCCAACCTTAGAATGGATGCAAATTTAATAAAATTATTTGAATACCCTGTGATTAGAATAAAAAAAAAATCTCGGATGAACGTGGGATGATTTTGATATATGATGTGATAACTCTGAGCGAAATTGGAATGATAATAATGTAAATCTCGGATGAACACAAAATGATTTTGATGTGTGATGTAATATATGTAATGTAATAACTCCGAATGGAGTCGGAATGATTGTGATGTACAAACTACACTTAAACAAAGTCTAGAGTCTTAGGCTGTAACAGGTTTGGAACGACCTGTGATTGGCAAGAGAATCTGAAAGAACCGAACAATTCACCAAGATTGAAGTATCCAGAAAGCTCAACTATCGAGGATTGATTACTGAATCTTGTTCTTGAGCAAAGCACACTTTACATTTGAAAGGCATACTTTGGAGGGCAAGTATTAACCCGCTTTTTAGCAAAGAAGATTTCAACGGTAGACAGAACGTCAAAATGAGAACATAACGACCTGAAATTTGGCAAAGATACTCGGAAGGACTGAAGGAAGAGCTCAAGAAAGTATGGAGCCCAAAATAGGCTAAGTCCTCGACTCCGCCCAAGTTAGACCCTTAACTCGGTACCGACTCTAAATGCCACATCATGGCATCTTCCTACTTTTGCCAAGTGATCCCTAGTCTTCCTATACATATTCATGAAGTTTTGTAGAGTTTTGGTGAGCCAATCATAATAAATGAAGACGCGACGGTCCAAGTTGCAGGATAATCCAAGTCATGGAAGAACGATAATCAATACTCATCGATAACCTACCAAATTACATGGAGGACATCTAAACTAACCAAGGAGTTCAAAATAAGAAGATTTAGCCAAAGATTGGCTAAGGATTAAACTCGGCACCGAGTTAAGGCTTTGACTCAGTACCGAGATTAGTCATTAACTCGTGTCGTCATGACATTTCTTGTGCTATCTTAGGCCGATCCCTGGACCTCTCTTGAAGCGAGCTTCTAATCCAATATGATTGCTACCTCTATAAATACAAACCATAGAGCAACTCAAAGAGGTGTTGGATTCTGCCATCGCTATGCAGGAACTCTATTTCTTCTTCAACCCTTTCATCTTCACTATAGTCACCAAGGCAGTAACTATAAGCAATTCTAGGACTTAGAACTTGTCTAACCCATGTACCTATGACTCTTTCTCTCTCAAACACTTTGTAATCTCCTACAAACAGGATCAAACAACTATAAAGTGGACGTAGGCTTAGTTAACAGCCAAACCACTATAAAAATCTCTGTATCTGTCTCTTATTTCTTTTACTTTATTACTGTTATCTATTGTGTTCGCCCTATTCTAATAGGGCTGGTGCTCTCACATTTTACTCTTGGGTGTTGATCCATTTTTTGGACTAACAGAAGGGCAGTCGATCCGTATAGTGGTGGCGGCTAGGGTTATTCCAGGCCAAGAACGGCTCGGATTTTATTATTTTAAGCCGACTTAAATACGACGGTTCTGGTGACTTCTAACCATTATAAATAAATGCCTAAACCCCTCACTTTTATTGATAGATTATTTGGGAACATTAGCGGAGCTTTGTCGGTTTCTTTCTTCCACACGATTCAGAAATTTCTTAAGGTCTTCAAGTAAGGGATTTTAGATATTAATATTCAATTTCTAATCATATTCTACTCCAATCCCTGAAATTTTGAATCTAATCAATATACAATCCAATTATTATATATTTCAAAATGAGGAGGTCTGAAAAGAGAAAAAAAAGAAGGCGTATTCAAATCCAAAGGAGAAAGAGGGAATCATCTGTGAGTGGAAATCTTAGTTTGAATCATCTATGAGTGGAAATCTTAGTTTTTCTCATTTTACTAATTGTATATTATAGGTTGGATTTGATATATACCTTGAGGAATTTTGGTTCAAGAAAACTTCAAATCTAAACCCCTAAAATTCCCCCAAAGAAAAATTTCAATTCTTATGTTTTGGAATCTCAATTATTTTACATTAAAATAGCAGAATTTGTGTAGTTATTGCAATTCTAATATTTTACATTCTATTTCACTTCTCATTTTTCTCGTTTGATATGATTGAGGTTCTAAAAGTTAGAAAATGGTTTGCAAAATATGGATTTTTATATTCATAGTTTGCACTACATAATTCCATAATTTAAATATGAATCCTTTTTTCATTTTATATGTGGCAGTTGAATAGAGTGTAAAAGGATTGAATTGTAAATTATATTGATGTTTATTCTACTATTTTGATATAAAATAAGTTTGACAGTTAATTCTTTTTTCTTATACAAGTCTATTGTTGGGCTAAGGATATTAACTGATTTGTATGTTATGGTATAGAACGAGGCTTGTATAAATTGGAAGTTTTGATTAAAGATTAGTATAAGGTGCAATTTTCGCATACCTAAGAATATTTTAGTTACGTATTTATAAATATATTAGCTTATGAATAATATATTAATTGCATAATAAATAAGTTAGTAATCAACATTAAAACCTTATAGGATGGAAGTAAATGATGATTATGATCAGTGGTGGAATAAAGGATCTTTTGTTATAGCCTTAGTAGAAGGTAGTGAAGCATGTGATAATATGATTATAGGAGTGTAACTTATGACTAAGTTATAGGAATGCGAGGTTAGTCAAAAGCACACGAAAGTCTACCCAGCTAATCAGGCTACCAGTAGTGTGGCTGAGGCATATGTAAGACATCGCCTATAATAAGTATCCACGGAGGACGCGAGGTTAGTCCCAATTCTGTAGGGTAAATCTGCCAATTAATCTAGCTACTAGTGCCTTCGAATGGTCGGACTAATGTGAGACGTCATAGTTTGGGTTACGGGTCATAATACGTAGGACCAGCTTCGGGGATCGGGGGTAGTAAATGGCTTTTGTAGGGTCTGCTCCCCTAATTAGGAGGTATTAAATGTTTGGGGATAACATTTAGGTACGGTAGATGGAAATCTACGGAAGTGTCCGCTTCAGTTTTGAGGTATTAAGTGGCTATTGTAGGGTCCGCCTCTTTTAAGAAGAAGTATTAAGTGGCCTGTTGAAAATCCATGCATAGCTCCAGAGAGAGGTTCACCTTGGATTAGGTATTAAATGACGAGGACCTGCCTAAGATATAGGTATTAAATGGTCAGAGTCTGCCTAATCCCATTGAAAAGGTATTAAGTGGTCTGGGTACTTTCTCTCACATTGTTAGGACATGATTGATGGTAGATGGATGAGACTGGGAATGGCCTCTGGCCCACAGTTGAAGGTAAGTTATAGAGTTAGGTTAGAAAAGTGTAAGTTATTGTTTTGGACCGGGAGACCCTTCAAGCTTACATTTGGAGGTATTTATAAGAAACATAGTTGGATACACAAGAAATATTTTTATCTAATTTATACTGCCAAATACTATTATGGAAACGCTCGAGATTTTATTCACCAGACATTGTTGTTCTGACTCCCTACTCATTACTACATAGGTTACAGAAGAAGATGCAGATCTAAGAAATGAAGGTGGAGACAGAGTCTTATGGCAGGCAGCTATCTACTTATGTTTTTTGTTATATTTTGATATACCCATTCAAACATGATGTTATTGTATCTTGAGATGTTGTACCACGGATATTGAAATATTATGTTTTGTTTTGATATTTTAATTCTTATAAAATGGGTACTATTTCTGATATTATATTTTATCCTTTCCGCTGTGAGAATTCTGATAACATTAGTATATAGCTCTGTGTATTGTTTGATTTTACCAACCAACAGCCAGGTTTGGAATGTGTCTAAGGTTCGATAGGCCTTTACTGGGTCTAAAATTAGGCTCGTTTTGAGGCAGGTTGTTACAACGATCCTTAGCCATGGTATGTTTGAGTGGGAATTCTACCTACGATGCATGCATGTATTCGACGTTAACTTGTAGTATTCATTCGACGAGGATGGCAACAACTTTACATTAGGCCCTTCAAATGGGTCGGGTCGGGTCATAAATGGGTCGGGTAGAATTTGACCCGATTTATTTAAGATATAAACAAACCCAACCCATTTTACCCGTTTAATAAACAGGTCGAACCGACCCGACCCGATTAATAAAAGGGTTGACCCGACCCGACCCATTAATAAAAACTGCAGCTTATGCATTAAGATCAACATTAAATAATGAAAAACTGCACCGTTATTATCAATTCTGCATGGAAAAAAAAACAAAAACTGCATAAGAAAACGAAATGATGCACATCATATTATCAAAAATAGTACCAAAAAATGAAAAACTACACTATTATATTGTCAATTCTACACGAAAAACCAAAATTTTGCTCCAACAAATAGGAAAACTAAACTAGATATTGCAACAACTAGAATATTTGAAAGTTCTGAACGCATGAATCATCAAAAATAGTACAAGATCTCAATCATAAGCAAACATTTGTAAGTAATATTTGTTTGTTTTCTTCCAGTTGGCCCTAAAGATACCCCAATAGATGTTGTACTGGAGAAGACCTATGATGCCAAAGCTGGAATTGGGATGCCAGAGCTTTAAGCCAATTTCGTCAACACAGTGCATTCTGCAGTTTTATTAATTTGCAAGATGTAGACCAAAGCTGGAATGGTAATATGACTCATGAATATCAATTATATAGACAGAAGTAGCAAACAAAATAGAGAAAGAACCATATGAAATGGACACAGTTCCAGATATTATGATAAAATTTACTATATATTCCCTTTTCTAACATTTACAAGTGTGTATCCTTCAAGAATCTACAAAACTGGACCTATCCAACTACTGGAGTATTATATGACAGCATGAATTTTGATGGCTAATTTTGACAACAAAAAGTAAGTATATCAAAACAGAAATAAAAATGAAAATTGTACCTTGTATTATGCAATCAATGATCGTCTAAGGATGGTGTAGGAAATTGAGTAAGCTGCTCCGCATCAACATGAAATTTGGAAATATCTTCATCTTCTTGTTCCACTTCCGTAGCAATTGCATTCCCATATAACCAATCACGCGTGCAAAGTAACGCCTCCACAATATCATCTTTAAGAGAACTGCGATAATCGTCCAAAACTCTTCCGCTAACGCTAAATGCACTTTCAGGTGCAACAGTGGTGATAGGCATGGCTAGAATATCTTTTGCCATGAAAGAGAGAACGGGATATTTAAGTTGTTTAGATTTCCAAAATGAAAGAATATCGAGTGGTAACTTACGATCTAGCGGTCCATCTTCTAAATATAACTTAAGTTTTGAATTATGCGAACTTTCAGCAAACTCAATATTTCTAAATATATCAGATTCTTCCATTACATCAACACACTCCTGCGAATAAGGTCCCATAAATGGATCACTACAATCTAATTCTTTTGATCCACTTGCTTCATTGTTCGATTCCTTCTCTATTTTTCTTTTGTACTCCTCATAAAGACCTTTTAATTTTGACTCTACCACCTCAAACTTTTCACCATAATCATTGCCATAAAGCCTTTTGTAACAAAACTTGACAAAATCCATCTTATATCGGGGATCAAGAATGAAAGCAATGCAAAGCAATATACTAAATTCACTCCAATATTTTTGAACTTTAAAAACATTCTACTTGCCTTGTCTGACATAAAATCATTAGATCCCATGCATTATTGCAATGTAAACAAAACCATAACAATTTTTGGAAAAAACAAATTAGATGTTGGGTATTTCATTCCAGAAAACAAGCAAGTGGCATCTTAAAATACTTCTAAAAGTCGGCAAATTTTTTCGCTTTCATCCATTCCTCTTGTGTAGGACAATAAATATAATTTTTATCAACAAGCTCTAAACGACAAAGTGCTTGTTTATAATATATGGCACTTTTCAACATAATAAAGGTTGAATTCCACCTTGTTGGAACATCTTGACGCAATCCTTTGTTACTATTATCCAACGAAAGATCAGTTATACATTCTACGAAATGTTTTTCTCTTGATTATGAACCTTTGATATACTTGATGCTTTCCCTTATATTATTTAAACACGAAGCAATTCATTTTAAACCATCTTGTACCATTAAATTTTAAATATGTGTCGTGCATCGCACATGCAAATATTCTCCGTTTGCAATCAAGGCTTTACGATATGTAAGATGAGACTCTAGTAGCTCCATAAATTTATCGTTAAAAGAAGCGTTATCAAATGTATAAGAAAATATCTTATCTTCAATGTCCCAACTAAGCAAAAGACTGGATATTTTTCCAAAAATAGCAGCTCCGGAATGTGGTGGTGGCATAAGACAAAAATTTAACAATTTTTTCTGTAGTTTCCATTCATTATCAATAAAATGAGCCGTTAGAGTGATATAGCCATCCGTATTAACCGATGTCCATAAATCGATTGTCAAACTTACCCTCCCCGTACAAGTTTTCAAAAAACATTTAAGCTTAGATTTTTCCTTTTCATATAATTTCAAAACATCGGTACGAGAGGTATTTCTCGAAACGGATAGAACTCTATCGTTAAGATATGAATGTATATCACGAATGCCTTCATAATGAACAAACATAAATGGCAAATTGTGTCTAATAATTGCCTTGGCCATTGACTCTCTATATTTATTTTGATTAAAAATTGTTTGATTTTGTTGCAATGCTTTTGCACTTATCATGGAACATCTCGGTATGTGTTTTCTTAGATTGGAAGTACAGTACTTACCTCCCCAAATATATGACTTCTTACATTACTTACAATAACATGTTTGCTTTTCTCCTTCCACGACTTCATTCTTTTGAAAATACTCTCAAACTTCAGAATGAGTACTCCTAACTCGCTTTTTTCCCACAGAACTATTTACCGAATCAGGTTCATTCTCCAAATCCTCCATAGCAGTGTTATCATGCTCGATTGAATCCATAATCTACCACTTGAAAATCAAAAGAAAATATTAGTTTTAAACTCAAGTCGACAATGAAGGGGGAAATCTCATAATAAACAAAGCTAGAAAACTGGGCAAATATGTATAGCATTAAACAAACAATATAGGCAGAAACAATTTCCTAACATCCATACCTCACTCGATAAATAATGTAACTTGAATTTATGAGATAGATACACATGCACAAATAGATGTTTATCTTTCACCTTCATCATGTTTTACTGCTAATACTTATGCTGTTTAAGGTGGAGAAGAGCTGAAGTTTCAAAATCTGAAAGATGCATATATATGAGTATAAAACAAGAGATAGATCACTATAACACCATTAAGTGCTGGGTTGCCAAGGCTAAAAAATAGCTTAGGCAGAGCCATTGACATACCACTACTATTGTAACTTAAAGAGATTCACCTCTAATCAAAGGAACAGATTGAAAGCATCTTCACAATTGATTTCTTGACAGTCTCAAATTTCTGTCTAATTTAAGCCGTTCATTCAAATGATCTACCCAAAAAAAGAAAATATTGTTTTGTAAGATATAATCACATGCTTTTCATGTTATGTATGAACTATGCCACCATAAATTATAAGCCTAACCTCAACATATCTGCACAGCTTTAACAAATATTAAGTAAAAGCACATGCATGGATTAAAGTGGCAAAAAGGGACCAGTTAAACATTTATTACAAGTGTAACTGTATAAGCAGACCAATATAGTTCTGTTCTATTACAAACCACAGTGCTAATACTATTGCCAAATAGATCTTATCGGCCTTAAATTGAGAGTAAACAAGCTTATTTAGTGATTATCGGATAAAAAGAATAAAGTAATTATCAGATAAAAAGAATAAAATCCTACAATGATTGACTATTTTTAATTTCATCAGTGCATAAGCCAAAAATCACTTTCAAGTTGCAATATAATGAAAAGGACCAATTCCTAACAGGTTCAAAAACTTATAACAGTACAACTTAGTTTATTTATATAATAGTTACCATACCACAATAGGAAGCATGCGTATTCACAGTATGTAGAAAGCATCCAAGGAAAAAAGCAATGATAAGAAAACAAAAAAAAACTTCCTAACGGCTGTAATATTCTTTTACTAAAACATTACCAGTATCCAAAGATTTAAAACTTGAATAGAAACATTGTAAGTATTAAATAGACAAACTAGCATGTCAAAGAGTTGTAAGTTTATTTTAAATATATATAAATAAATAATCATGGTAAAGCAGCGAATATCAGAACTGAGCGTTGTTTTAAGAAATATGATGCATGATCACAAATCTCTACCATTTATGTTATAAAAATATATAAATAGTACCTTATCTACTATAGAACAAAATAAAGCGGAAAGCTTTTTGTTTAGAGATATAATCACAAGAGTACTTTTGATGTGAATCAAAATTATAATGTAATGTATGTATATTAGAAGGGTCTGTTCTTTGTGTGGCATTTGAGTGGGGTATTTGAATAGAATAGTCGGTTGAAAAGGGAATGTGTTTGATGATGCGAAAGTGATATTAAGCAGAGTATCCTTCATAGGTAAATGTCAACGTCATATATCCTTATACTAGATTCATTTTCATACCGTAGGAGATAAATGATCATTATTTTATTTGTAAAATTATTTTTATTCTGAATTTCTCTTTGAGGTTATAGTATTTTAGTTCTTGTCAATGTCTTTCTTTAATTAACCTTTGTATGATATTTATTCTTTTAAAGGAGACTACAAGCAGACACCATGGCTACAGTGCAGGTCCATGATTTTACATGCTGAAACTAGATGATGATGTTGCATATGGCTCGTGGTTGCAGTCAATAAACTCTGTACTCAAGCAACTATTGATATTTTGAAACACGATATATTTAGTATATAGTACACATACACATGACTCTTTTTAAGAAGATGGATTGGTCATAGCCATACATTAGACTTTCCCAAGCTTCCTTTCCCATCCCAGGTTAGATATGAACTAAAAAACGAGGAAACGATGTGGTGATTTTTGTTTCTTTCATGACAATAAAAGAAAATGAATTTACAGTTTTAAAATATGGTTGTTTATGTGAGCACAAACTGGAATCCTTCAGAAGTAATGAAAAGAGGCCGGTTATTGGTTAAGACGGCATATCTGGTGCAATTGGAATCAAGCCTTAAGTACTGAAGGAGGTGCAATAGCATTGAAAAGGAGAGGTGTTGCAAGAGGGCCAAACAACTGTAGACAACATCTAATGCTAGTGACGGAGACACATACCCTAGAATTTCAAGCAAAGCATGTATTCATGTGATGTGGAAGCACAACTATGTGCTCAAAAAAAAATCTCAACAGTCGTAGTAAAGGTAACTTACACATAAATAAGATTAATCAATTGACAACCTTAATTCTTACTCCTATTGCAAGATGCAGATGAAATAAACTCATAAATTAACTTAGGGTTAGTACTTACTAGATTAAAACTAACAACTTAGGGTTAGCTCGCACTTGCAGACATCAATACTAGGAAGATCCACAGGAAGGTAAGCCTTCGTCTTCTCAAACAACGAAAGAATTAGGGCATCGTCGTCGTCTCAAACAACGAAAGATCAGGCTGTCGTTGCCGTCTCAAATTCAGACGATTTCCACACTGTAAATCGAAGATCAGAAGGAATCGCCTTTTTCCCTTTTACAGATTTGAAGCCTGATCGAGAAAATTGAAAAATAAGAATTAGGGTTAGAGGTTAGACGGGTTGGGTTTGGCTGCTTATGTTTTTTGTTATTTGCAAACGGGTTGGGTAAAAACTGAAATAAAAAATAAAAGGATCGGATCCAACCCTTATAATATTAGGGTTATTGGGTTGGGTAAATGGGTTAGGGTCGGTTTTGACAGGTCTACTTTACATCCAAAGTAAAAGGGGCAGAGATTTGGATGACTGAGCAGTTTGGAGGTATTTTGCATAGCCCAATAGTAGGAGAGGATTTTGAGGACATTGAGACCTTCGATCCAAAGAATCTACAATAGATCTTCCATCGGATAGTGGGTGTTTGGTGCTCAAACAACATCCAGGAACAAGCTCATTTGGTCACCCGCATCATTCAGCATGACATCGTCCCCGAGATAGGGAGCTTCAACTAGATCTGCCCTCTAGTGCAAAAGGCCACCTACGCCATTATAGGTAGTGTTCAGGTAAATTGGGCTAAGGCTATTATGTTCCATTACATAAGCTTGGGAGTTGGGACGTGGAGGAACTATATTTCAAATTGTCATCTTTTCACCCCCGTCTTCCAATGATATGGAGTTAGCTTCCAAGGAGAGTAGGTGCAGACAAAGCCACTTGCACCACTAGATTGGTCCTCCCTTAGGAGGACGTGGATTAGTGAGGCGCCTGTAGAGTTTAAAGCATATGAGGAAGCATGGCAGAAGTAGATGGAGTGGGCTCCATGGCCAGATTAGGAGGCTGCAGAGCCACAACCACAGGTCCCTGAGTATGTAGCAACCCTAGATTTCCAGATCGCGATCGAGACCGAGTTGCAGGAGATACGGGCTGAGCAGCAACACTAGGGTTGCGAGATTGGATGCATATCTGCCATGTTCCAATCATACAGGGGTTTAGGCAGTGGTTCGGGCTCTTTCAGAGGAGCAAGGCTATCCCACAGCCCATAAGTAGTAGTAGGATTAGTAGTAATAGTGGTTAGTTTTCTTCCAGCATTTATTTTTTTATGGCTGCGGGTTGTAAGCATTAGTTGTTTTTGTTTGTATAAAACGTGTATGATGTTATGAGAAATGTTCATTTTATTTGTTTTCTGGATTGATCAACGTATATATTGGGAAATGGTGTAAATAAGGAATTATTATAAAAGACAATTAACTAATGCAAAAGAAAAATAAATATAAAAGGCTAGAAGTTTATAAAAATTAGAAAATTTATTAAATTAGTTACTAACAGAAAAATAAAATTAAGTCCAAAAGTATTGAAATTCTAGGAGATAAATTTTAGCGAGCGAAGGACAAAGAAAAGTTATTACGAAACCACGAGTTACTATCCCTATGCCTTAAAAGCTAACTTTATAGATGAAATTGTATTCTGATTTTTGTTCTGAAATAAAAAAAGGGTTTTGAAATTTGGAAATTTACTGTGTAATGGGATAAAGTCAATCATAGGCGTTAACCCATTAACTAAAATCTGATTGCGAAGGATGTGGCTTAATTTGTTCTTAAATGTTAAAAACTAATATTATGGGAAATTTTGATATTGGAAATCAGGATATTTAATTGATTTTAAATATCTGGAATTCAATTTAATTTGAAATTTAAATATCAAAGTGAATTTGGTAAATTAATTATTGAATTTAATCGTTAAATCTGGATAAAAATTTGAATCTTCAATTTTAAGCCGATTAAAAATATTTTCAAGGCTTCGAAAATTCATATTGACAATACTGAAGATAATAGAAGCTTCAGAATTGAATTTGGAAGTGATTTGTTCAATTTTGAAATTTATATCATTTAAATTGAATTTGAAAATAGCATTCCGGAGCACAGTCTCGGAATTCGACGAAACCAGTTCCATTGGATCCGTAATATTGTATTATTATCGGATTTCAAATTTCGTAGCATTTGGGATTGTTGTGTGAGCGTATGATATATAAACGCGTTGGAAAACACATATATATTTATACACAATAGTCAACCTACATCAGCTGAGATTTCTGCGCTAGCCTGCTTCCTTTCACTATCAACCTACGTTCTTTCTTTCAAGCTAGAATTCTTTCTCCATCAACATGTGTAACGTTTTAAACACCCCAACATCACATCTTGTTCCCTCTTTTCTTGTTAAAAACAGCCGAGACTTCACTTTTCTTTCTCGAGTTCAAAACAAATAATGGCCGAACAAATCCATCTTTCTCCTCCCTTTAAAATAAAAATACACGGCTCCTCCTTTTTCCAAACAAACATAAAATAAAAATTCAATTAAATCGTGATATCATTTCCTGGAAAGGGGAAAAGCGATTCGCGTTTGGATTTGAGTTTTGGGCTCGCGCGTAAGTTATCTGAAAGAGATGGGGATGAGGCCGGCGATGCGCTGATGGTGTCGCGGCAAAGGCAGGTCGAAGAAAAGGGTTCGATAGTGCTTCGCGAGGGCTTGGGTGGCTCAGTGTTTTATGGGGAGGGTTCGACATCGCGATCGATTAACGACGTGAGTAGGGCTTCGCAAGGCTAGCCATTATCGGTCGTTGGAGGCAGAGCTTCAAGTTCACGACTGTCTCTTAGAGCCGCTTGAGTGATACTCGATGAAGGTGACTCAGCGATTTGGGCTTGGGTAATTTTTACAGTAAGGTAATAGTTCTGTTTCAATTTAAATTCATTAATTTGTATACAAAGGATATATATTCATATATGCATGTAAGCAGTTAGTATATATGCATATCTATTTAAATAATATAGGGAAACAGTTTTAAATATAAAGTCAGTTCTGTTTTAATTAAATTAGAATTAGAGGTAAATTAAGAAAAGATGTATATACATATAATTTGGAAAATAGAATTTAAATGGTAATATGAATTATGTTTATAAGGTTCAGTATGTATATGTAAACAAGATATATATATATATATACAAGGTTGGAAATATAGGAATTTTGAATTTATGGAAGTTCATATGAAAATTTGATTTTTGAAATCTATGAATTGATTTAAGAATACAAATTATTAGTTAATTAAATTAAATTAAATTAAATTTAGTAAATGAAAATTTTATTTGTTCAATTTATTCGAATATTGATAAACATTATAATGTTTATACAAGGTTTAAAACCGTGGAGAAATGGTCAAAACAGAATGGATTGCAAAATTAAAGCAAAGGTGAGATCTTCTCACTCAAAATTGAAAGTTGGATTGCAGTTATTGATTGCTGTTTGGATGTGATATTAGATATAGTAGGATATATCTATATATATAGCAATATATATATATATATATATTGGCATATGTATATATTGCAGTTGTGATTTCCCGCATTATATAGCGGATGAGACCCTATTGCGCTGCATAATAGCGGATGATATTTTTATAAATCCCATATACCGCGATATTCCACCTCGAAGTGGAATTGGTATTGTGCTAACATCTGTGGATGCAGGGAAACAGGTTGGAGGGATCCAACTGGATTCCTCAAATTGTTTGAATATTATTTCATATGTGAATGATGTGATTTATTGATAATCTGCGGATGATTTATTGATAATTCTAATTGTTGAAGGCTAAAATTTAGCCGAATGTATTTTTGGTATCGTTGGATACCAGAAATGAATATAAATTGGATTTTAAAATTAAAATGGAAAATTCTAAGTGAATTTATTTTTAAGAATTGAATTTATTGAAAGAAGGAATTTTAAAGTATTAAAATTTGATTTTCGAAATCTTACCGAATGAATTCCAAGATATGTAAAAAGATTTTTATAAATGAATTTTGAATAGTATTATTCAGAAGTTGGAAATTTTATTTGAAAATGGAATTTTAAATGGTTTGGAAGATATAAAGGAATTTATTTTAAAGGCAATAAATTTGTTGAAATCCTATTTGATAATTGATTTTGTATTGAAGAAATAAATCTTTGGGAAATCGATATAAAAATCTATTTGGTGTTTGAATGAAAATCGATTTTTGGTGTTGAGAATAAATTTGTAAATCGATTTGTAAAATGATTTGGTATTTGGGATTAAAATTAGAATCAATTTGAAATTTGATTTGGTATTGAAGTAAATTTAGAAATCAATTTGGAATTTGATTTGGAGTTTGAAATAAAATTGAGAAATCAATTTGAAAGTCGATTTGGTGTTGAAAGTGAATATTTGAGAATGTAAATTCCGAATAGAATTTATAAAGGAAAGGGGAATTTGTTTTAAAAATAAACGCTGATTTATTTTTAAAGTGTGAAAGTAAATTTACGAATTTGGAACGTAAATTTGAAATAAATCGATAAGGATTTATTAAATTGGTTTAAATGGACCGTTTTGAAATGGAAGTGTATTTTCCTTGAAAAACCGAGTATATTCCAAAGTAGCTTTTAAAATATAAATTAAAAGTTCTAAGTGGGTTTTTAAAAGATATATTTGGAAATATATTCCGTGTAAGGAAATTGATTTGAAATTTATTTTCAAAAGTTGAAAGGTGAAAAGTAATTTGAAATGGATTTTTCAAATATGAAGTGTGGGAAAGAAAAATATATATATCTCGTGAAAATATTTTGAAATTAAATAATTTGGGAAAATTATTTGAATCCGATGATTGTTGTGAATATTGTTGATAGTTAAATCACCGACTATTAATATTTGCCTTTGAAATGGCACTTGAATTTGTTTTTAAAAACAAACGCTTATTATTCGGTTTAGCCGGGAAAGGACCTTTGTGTCAGATAACCCATTCCGAATAATAATACGACGATATGGATCGTATTGAAGACCGGTGGTGAAGACCGGGTATTTGTGAAAACGATAGGATGACCTATCGATTGTCTCTGCACCGTTAGCTACGGTATAGAGATTTCCTTTGTGATGGGAAGTTTTATCGGGATTGTGAATATCCGGATTGCAAGGGCTTCTTTGGAAGTGCCTTCGGTTCTGTTCGAACCCGGAATAGACTTGTATGGTTACATGTCTGACATTAAATTTTGAGATATAGAGCTGATTTCTTTCAAATACATCTCTGTTGGTGGCGGAGAATTTATTCTCTTAGCTTAACACCCTTCTCTGAGACGTACGAGCTCAGAGGTTATGTAGTTGAAATTTATCAGCGATATATTCCCAATTTGGTAATGTGGCATGCTGAGTGTTGCTGTAATAATGATCAGTTATTGATCATTTGTGATCAAAGCGTGGCTTTGTGAAAAAGCATAGCTTTGTGGACGAGACTTCGTCAGGGCCTCACAACCCGAAAATGGTCGAAACAGGAATGTTGCGGCAAGGTTATGAGGGTCGCGCCCTTTAGGGTATGTCATTTCCTTCTGGAAAGGGGTGGTATCATGGTATGGAGCCCAGATACTTACTCATGTGGACACACTTTATTTATTATGTGTGATGTTGGTTACCGAGCGCTCGGATAAAGGTCCCAAAGGACCGGGGGATGGCATATTCATGAGTTACCTAGTTACAGGAGTAACCCGGCTTTGTTGGCAGAGAGCAGTTTGTCTCTCGGGACATCCAGCCAGAGGCGATCCCATTCGGCAGTAGGAAAGGAAGTTCCTTAGCCTGACCATTTGTTGGAAAATCCATTTCCCAATACGAAATTGTACGGTTTTAGTTGTAGAACCTGCCATTTACTTATGGTGGTCACCACTGTTTAGATGGTAGCTATAGTAGGCATAGTTCGGAATGTCTATGCTGGCTAAGATTAATATTATATTTTTGAAATGTTTTCCACACTAGACATTAATAATAATAATCCAATGATTGGCGTAGTAAGCATCTTTGACTATCATAAGAAGAAATCTCCTCCAATTCTGCGTTTTCATTGTGTGTGTGGCGGGAGGTCTTATGGTAGTTTCACTTTCCAAAAGCATTGCGAACTAATTTTATCTTCTTTGTGAAAATAACTGTTTTACGATCTCACACCAGTCGCCATGACTGACTCGGAGTTTATTGTTCCTTTCTAAACTCTGGGTGCCCATAATTTTCCATACGAGCAGCCTAGAGTTATTTTTATCAAGATATTCTGGATATTCTGGAGCTTTGGGGATAAGCTGGATGGCGAGACGTACTTCCGTACTTGTTATTTATTCCGCCGTGTATTCTGTATGAGGACAAGTTTATATAACTGTCCATTGTTGTATTGAGTTGTATATTGACTCTGATTGATGTATGTATAAACTGATATAGTTCTTTGTTTTAAAAGACTAGTGATTATCTATTGTATATTATTCCGCTGCGAATGTGAGATTCTGATGTTGTTTTTGTTCTATCTTTTTTTGTTTTCTTTTCTTCTGTCTTTTTCTACCTCTTCTTTTAACCCTAATGGTTCGGTTTTCCGGCATTCGATTACGTGGCATTTGATACAGTGGACGTATTAATGTCGATTTTCGAGCGTCGAAAAATCGTGATCGTTACAGGTGTAGTAATTAAATAAAATTTATATAGCCTCAAGTGTGCATTTATGACAGGTATGAACTATTGGACCTAGCCAATTACTTAAAATAATTAAGAATGACGCATTCATTAGCAAGGGTTAGAATTCGAGGTCAGTAGTGTTGTACAACAGAAGCCTTCCCAACGAATAGGGCTAACAGCAGTTGTGTATACATCGTACTGATGTGAGACCGAGACATAAACTCGGTGGGAATATACGTTCGCATATAGGGGAAGGTAATATAAAAAAGTTTAGTTTTGCCTCGGTTGAAGTGTTAAAGGGCCAAGTAGGGTCAACTTCAATCCTTACAGGAGGTATGCGTTAAGTAACCAAGTGGACATTTCCTTGATTACATTAGGCAATCTAAATGGGACGGTGAGCATAGGCTTAAAGCTATATTAGCAAGGTTGGTACCATACGTGAGGAGTAGGGATGCACACATAGATCGACAGCGTCATCGAAACTGGAGCGGGCAGTAGAAAGACTTGTGTTACGCCTATATGGACAACACCTCTTACTAGTGTAGATCTTGTATGGGACATGTATAGCCTCAAAGTTGTTAGTTAGTTAGTTGTTAATTAGGAGGCAAGGTAATAGCCTCTAGATGAGTCTTTAAGACGAGGTAGAATATAGCTAAATAGTTGTAAAGCCATTATTAGGCACTAACGGGAAGATCCTCTGTGTACGAGGGCAATGCGGTCTAAACACAGATAGCAGCTACCTGGTGCGGTGAAAAGTTACGGATACTAGCGGAGAATGTATCTTGGTCCATGAGGGACTTTGGTACTTATATACACACACACACAAACGTATGTAATTATTGTACCTTGAGTAAGTGGGGTGTGTCGTACTCGTACATGAAGTTAAAACGACTAACTTAAATAACAGACATACATATAATGGAAGACAATCGGCATAAACTACTATTATGGATAAAGTATGCAATTTATCAATCACCAGAACGTTGTTTTGACCCCCTCCTCATTATAACCCACATGATAGATTTAGAGGGGCATGTACTTATACAAGGCGTGAATGATGGAAGGATGGATTCCCTTATGCATGCTCAATATTGACAAGGGCATTAGATATCAGGGTATCGGCCTTGGTTAGTAATTATATGATTTATTATACATATTTATTCCATTGTGAGTTCTTATCGATAATCTATGATATACTTTTGTTTATTACATGATACCAAACACCAACGATCCGTACCCTAGTGGACTTGAGTTTCAAATTATTACATTTGTTATCAGAGCTTAGGTTAACCGATAATAGGAATTAAATTACACCGAGTGAACATATTTGTATTTTTGTCTATATAAATATATTATACGCCAAACTCTAAAAAATTCGACTATAGAAGTAGTTGCAACCATATTCTAAAAAGATGGATAAGGCGACTATGAGTTGGAAACAATAGGTAGAGTTAAAAATATAAGCCTATTCTGATCACCCCATAGGAGACAGTTTGTATTGAAGGGCATTGACTTAAGAGGAGCATGAATGCGACATATAGAAAGGTCCTTGAAGCTGGATGAAACTTGACTCCCTTGTTGGTCCTAGATTGCCCTATGGTTGTGGATCCCCATAGGATTGCCAATTGATGATGTACGTTAGATGCAGATAAATGGAAGTATATGTAATTCCAGTGCATTAAAGCAAGAAATCCCTATAAATAAATCAAAGTATTGTAAGTAGAGATAATAACAATAATTAAATTGTCAATCTAATATACACGATTTAATATGAGTTAGGGAATAAGCAATGAAATATAATAAAGCAATGGGGAATTAAGAAGTTATAGTAATCAAAGAAAGATAGTTAGCACTTAAAAGGGAACAGTAAGCTATATCTAATAGTGTTAAGTGGAGGTTAAGAAGTAAAGGATATTTAGTCTATCAAACTAAAAATAAGTAATAAATGGCATTAAATGAAACAATAAGTACATTATGTAAAAATAACTGAATACCAACTGTTGAATATAAGAGGTGTAGTAATTCAATCAAAAAATTATAGCCTCAAGTATGCGTTTATGATGGATATGAATTGTTGGACCTATCCAATTACTTAAATTAATTAAGAATGATACAGTTATTGGTAAGAGTTGAAATATGAGGTCAGTAGTGTTGCACAACATAAGTTTGCCCACCGAAAGGGGCTACCAGCGGTTGTGTATACATCGTAATGATGTGAGACATCTCCAGCTGTAGGATCCATGAGAATATACATTCACGTATAGGGAAAAGGAATATACCAAAGTAGTGTTTTCCTCGGTTTAAGTGTTAAATGACCAAGTGAGGTCTACTTCAATCCTTATAGGGGGTATGTGTTAAGTAACCAAGTGGGCATTTCCTTGATTGCATTAGGCAATCTAAATGGGATGGTGAGCGTAGGCTCAACGTTATATTAGCAAGGTTGGTACCATATGTGAGGAGTAGGGCTACACACATAGTTCGAGGGCGTCGTTGGTCCTAGAGTAGTCAGTTGAAAGACTCGAGTTATGACTTTACGGACTACACCTCCTACTAGTTTAGATCATGTATGGGACATGCACAACCTCAAAGTTGTTAGTTAGTTAGTTTGTAGTTAGGAGGCAAGGCTAGATAACCAACAGGTGAGTTTTTAAATCGAGGTATAATACGGCTAAATAGTTGTAAGACCGTTATTAGGCACTAACGTGAAGATCCTTGGTGTACGTGGCTTATTCGGTCTAGATAAAAATGGTGGATACTTGGTGTGGTGAAGAGTTCCAGATACTAGAGGAGAATGTATCATGTTCCATGGAGGGACTATGATACTTATACACACATACACATACACGTATGTAGTTATTGTATACCTTAAGTAGGTGGGGCGTATCATACGTGTACATTAAGTGAAGACGATTAAGCTTAAATAATAGGCATAACATGTAATGGAAGACAATCAACATAAGTAGTGTTATGGATAAAGTATGTAACTTATCAGTCACCAAATCGTTGTTCTGACCCCTCCGCATTACAATCCATTGGATAGATTTAGAGGGATATGTACTGGTACAAGGTAGGAAAGATGGAAGGATAGATTTCCTTATGTATGATCGACACTAACAAGGGCACTAGATACTAGAGGTTTCGATCTTGGTTAGTGATTATATCATTTATTATATTTATTATTCCGCTGTGAGTTCTTATCGATGTTCTTTTGTTTATTATATGATACCAAACACCAACAATCCATACCTTAATGACTTGGGTTTTTGATTTAGTGAAATTCGGACCCACTGGGGGTTGTTACATTTATAGTCTATTATTATTTAATATTGATATATTATAAAATATATGTGTGTAAATAAATATATGTGTGTAAATAAATATATGTATGTATATATTCACACACACACACACACACACACACACATATATATATATCTGTGTGTGTATGTATGCATTTATATTTATATGTGAAACAATTATGTATAAATTTAAAATATAAAACAATTCAAAATTCAGTGTTTAAAAATATTTCATAAAGTCGAAATTTGAATTAGATATAGATTTAAAATAATATCTTATTTAAATACAAATTCAAGTTTAAATATTTTACATTTAATTCATAAAATTGTATATGTATGTATGTATGTATGTATATGCATGTATATACGAAAAAAATGTTTTTTGTTTGAAATTACATAAAACAAAAAATAAATATGTATACATTAAGTTATAAAATTATAATGTATATATATATAAATTCTTATATACAATGTTGTATAGTTAAACATAAATTTATATATATAATATTTATTTTATTTTTTTAGCAAGGCTAGTGGGGGTTGACTGGGCCCCTACCTATTTATTGCAAGCATAATAAGCATTGGATCATAACATGCTATGTTCCAAGAATAAAAAAATAAATAAAGTACAAAATAAAGATAGAAAAGAAATAAAAAAAGACTTATACTAAAGCCCTAGCTCCAATAGTCATCATAACCATAAGTGCTTGAGATAATTCCATGTTTGATGGCTTATATGATATCACACCAAAGTTGCATATCAGTTTTGCTCTTCCTATTAAAAACTCTCATTTCTTTCTTTCCACGCCGCCTAAATGTACTTTTTGAGAATAAGTAGGATCAAATAGCTTTGGTTGTCCTCTAATCTTGTTGTCATGTATACTAAATCCCATTCAATTACACTGTCTCTGTTGGTATTGCTTCTGCCAACTCTTGTCATCAGTATGTGCCACATAAGAAAAATGACGAAACAGTAGAAAAGCAGATGCAAATTTCTCCCCTCTTCAGAAAAACAGAAGACACACGCACCATGAACTTGCATTCCCTTTCGTAACAGTCTTGCTTTGGTTTGTTATGCATTCCTCATGACCTTCCACAATAGAAAATTATCACTTTTCTTGCAATGAGTATTTCATATTCTTTTGTTCCAGACAAAAGATTAAAGATCAATGCTACCATAGACACATTTATAGACAAACGATATAGCGTGAATAGAACAGTGCTAAGACCAAACAACTCTTTCAAACAAAGAATAAGGATAAGGGATCTGTTGAATTTCATTCCATAAGCTTCTAATTACCTGATTACTTGTATATGGAAGGGATACAACACCTTCATGTATATAGTCTTTAGCTTTAGCATTGAGGGATATACCAAACTATAACATCTGATTGTATGTTAATATATTCTTCAGGATTAGCCCTTGCTTTGCCTATGGTCCAGACCAGAACTTGGCAACCACGTCAGCTGCTGTTATTATTCTTAAATGAGGTAGCATAATTGGTCTTAGTTTGAGTATTGCACTCCAAACCCAGCTACAATTTTGGGAGATATCCATTAACCAAAAGTCTTTTTTGCTTATGTTATGCCTGAGAGGCCAGATAACCAGATGTTATTATTATTTTTATTTAGCAAATTATCAAAGTGCTTGCTAAAAGCCGCTTTATTCCAGTTGAGCAAGTTGATGATGCCTAACCCACTATATTTCTTTTTCAATTCCACCTTGTGGTTAGACTTAGGTGACTCTGATCATTCATTTCACTTTCTAGAGTTGAAGCATTAGTTTCAGATGGATTTAAGTTGATATCATGTTAGGCAGTCTCTAGTTTTGCCTTCAGGAAAGAAGAAAAAAGAGTTCCACTGCCATACTTCTCCTTAGCCCAGACTCTAAGATCAATTTTGACATTCTTCATTTTCTGCTGGAAAATAAACATAAGGTTGCCAAAAACATTAATAGACTAAGCCTTTTAACAACCGTAAAAAAATTAATATCATGTATCCAAACATTAAAAAATTTAAAGGAGGATTTCAATTTAATTGTAGCTTCCCCTGAGGAAAGGATTTGAGGGGAATGTTTGAGATAAGTGGAGGAGGAAGATGGAAGGTGACAGATGGCCATTTATCTAGGGTAGCAGATTACAGAAAACATTATCAATTTTGCTAAAAGTTCTACAGCCACTTCTACTTTTATTGTTCTAAGACTATCTTGAGATAGTGAAAGGAATTTGAACATAGGAAGACGAGTTAACACATCCATTAAGAGGCGTGATTTCATTTAAAGACCTAAGGTTTCCACCAACTTTGTCACCGAGATTAAGAAGGCGGTTGAAATCTCTAAGCACTAGCCAGGGGTGGCTTTCCTGAGAAAGGAAGGGGATGTAGTTGTGTAGGATTTGCCTTGAACTATAATTATTTTCAGCATATATGATAGTTATGTACATTAAGGTGGTGGTAGGGAGATGTATTATGTGACAGTGAATAAATTGTTTGTTAGACCGGATATGGTTTATTTTGAAAATGAAGGGGTCATGTAAGATCATAGTTCAACCATATGGTGCTTCTACAAGGTTATGTACAAGGGGCCAGAGAGGATTTATATGTTCAGCTGCTTTGAGAGTGAGGGAAAATTTGAGTTTGGTTTCAAGAACAACAATGAAATGAAGTTTTTGAGATTTGATTAGGTCCTTTATGTGGTTAAGCTTGATTTCTTTGTGGTCGTGTTTGATGTTCCATGCTATAATATTATGCAATATAATTAAACTATTTTAAGGTTTGCAAGGCTTTGATGTTGTCTTCTCCTTGTTGAAGGAGACTTTACCCTACTGCTTTTTGGTGCTATGTTGCTGTTAGGGAGGATGTTGGCTTCATCCATTCCAGTAGCATTGACCTTCTCAGGCTTCTTATTCTTTGGTTAGATGACTTGGTTGGTAGGTTTGGGTTTAAAGGCAGGAGGAATTTTGTTTGCTGATTTTAAAAAGGAGGAGGAAGTTTGATTGGGGGGGGGGCTAAAGTTAGATGCATTAGAGTCTTTCCAACCAGGAGGGGCAGGTATATGGTGATATGGTTCATATAGAGATGCGTTTAATACATTTAGCATAATATCTTCTTGAGAATTTGAGTTCAGAGAACTTTTAGTAGGTTTGTAATGAGAGAAGTAGGAGGTGAAGTTGATGCCAGTTCAATTGGATTAGGACTGCATTTAATTGTGTCATTGTTACTTGTGTTTGCATGCATGTGAAAGGGTTGTATAGGAGACAAATCACATGATTTAGGGAGATGGAATCAGGTCAAGCATCGGTGGGACACAGATGGTTTGGGTGCTGCATCAAAAGGTGTAGATTCTTGATTATTAGATTTTGAAGCATTAAGTGCTAAGGGAGGAGTATCTTCCATGCATGCATGCACAAGAGGACTTGCATTATTATATTTTTGCTCACTCGCTTTATCATTATAAGAATTCACATTACCTCTTACTATAGTTTGCAAGACTAAATCATCTCCATCATCCTTAGCATAGCTTTGAAATCTGTTACCCACTAAAATATCATTTTCTTTGTTCAAAGTAGGATTTGAGGCTTGTGAGCCAGCAACATGGTTTATGTTATTAACTTCATAAATATCAGCAGACTTATTTCTCAATTTTGGGTTGCTGATGGAGGAATCTGGATTATCTAATTCCATAACCTTCTCAAGTTTGTCAACTCTGGCCTTATGCTGTTTTTTATTCCTGACAACTTTCTGCCATTTTTTTTTCTAGCAACATTAAATCTAACCCTTTCAACCTTCTCGGTAACTAATTCCTTTTGCCTAACTTCTACTCCTTTTCCTTTTTCAATTTCATTTTTATGCTTTACAAGCTCGATTTTACACTCAGCAATTTTGTGCCTAAATGTTTTGCAACTTACACATATATAAGGTTGCCATATATATCTTAGTTGTATCATTTTATTCTTCCCATCCATAAGTTGAACAGGGAATTGGTTCAGCAACTCCTGATTTGGATTCACTTCAATCATGCATTTAGCATACTTTATTCTTTCAAGTCTCTCTGTAAACTCATCCATACATAGTAACTTGCCCACTCTATTTGCTAACCAATTTATCCCTAAATGAGACCAAGCATATATGTGTATATTAGAAATCTGAACCTAAATTGGAACTGAACTGATACTTCCATATACATTCTGTATCTTTGGATTTTAAGATTTGATAATGAACATTTTATTCTTAATAATTTTGGGATCACCCTCAAGAATTTTGTTTTTTACTCATCACAAGATAGAAGAAAAAGGAAGACAAAACCATCAAATTTCACATTAATATAGCCTTTCAGTTTTCATATCCTCTTCAAGTGTTCGACTATAGCAGTGAAGGAGAATGGTTTATCAAGGAAGAACCCAAGAATGTAATCACTCTAAACATATTTCCCAGTAGCTATGACATCGGGGGTGGGATTAAGGCATCACCTTGATAAGTTAGGTCAACAGAAATGTGTACACACTTACCAGCATTTCTAGGCTTATTCTTGAACAACATAGACCAAGCAGGAACAGAAGTGGAAAAAGAAGAAGCAAGAGAAGGGACATGAGGAGCAAAGGGAAGAGGAGTAGAGGAAGGAGGGCCAAGGAGGCATCGAAGCAGACGGTTGCAGGATGGGGAAGGGGCGGAGGAGCAGGAGAAAGCATAGGAGTGGGAAGAAAGGTTCAAAAACTAGGGCAAGTTAGGTTAGGTGGGAAACAGGGAAGAACTACAACTAAAAAGAAAAAAAGGAAATCATTTTAAATCTCTGTGGATTTAAAAAATCAACTTTTTAAGTTTAATCTCAGTAGATTTAAAAAGTATGTTTTTTAATATTAATTTTAAATTATCGTACCGAAAAAGTTTGGTTTTTTAAATGGTCATTTCCGTAAAAAATTACTTTATAATATATATATATATATATATGTATGTATGTATGTATGTATGTATGTATATATTAAAAAAACTCTAATTTAATACTTTTAACTAATTAACATTATTATTATTCGATTTTAAATAAAATATATCTAAATAATTTTTAAATTTTTTTATATATACATACGAATAATTTATTAAATTAATTTAAAAATATATTTATGTATTTAACAATAGTTTAAAATTAAAAATTTAATTTTAAAATGTTTAAAATTAAATTTTTTCTATTAATTTTTTTTAATAAAGGTCGAAAGTAAAATACATATACATACAACATACACACACACACTTGATGTGTGTATGTATGTATAAATTATTTATAACACATACATATGTAAATTGTTAGCAAATAAATATTTTAATTCGTGATATAATTCTAATCTATTCATATACAATAACACAAATGATTACATATATAAGTTGATATAAATTGGATATTATCTAAACCATGGCCTTGAATGTTGAATCAAAGAAATTCATTGAATCTAATTTAATCCCTTCCCAAAACGCTACTAACTGAAGAGATTACCACACTTTGAATTTAATTTGATTTTGGTTAGAAAATGTAGAGGGGAGACGAGCAAGATGTAACAACTCTAATTTTTTTGAGTAAATATAACAAACTAAATATTGATTTAATTCGGAAAATTTAAATCATTAGTTTGGAATTTGTAGTCTTTTATAAATGATAATTTGTTTTAGAATAATTAATTCTAGAACATTATGAAATTTGGAAATATTAGTATTTTCAAAGTGTAAAGAATCATTTAAATATATTATTGAGAGTTAGTTGGTTTTAATAAATTCTAAATTTAGAGAGTATTAAAGAAATTAGAATTTAAGAGTTTATTTAAAGATAATTGGAATTTGAGTTTAGACAAATATAAGTATTTAGTTTGTATCTTTTATTTTTAAATAAAAGGAGAATTTGAGATATGTTGACATCTTAATAAAATTATGTTCATTATTAAAATAGTTTAAAAAGTTAATTATTTTAATTAAAATATGGGCATTGGGCTTATTATTAATTTCAGCCCACTGGTGCAAATAACGGAGAATTCTTATCTCTTTTGTAATTAAGAATGAATTATACGTTCATTTTATCTTAGGTAGAAAACATAATAGGTTTCTCAAAGCTATAATATTTTATATATAACAACATTGAATAAGCTAGAGTTTTCGAGTCATGGTTGCCACGCTCGTCTTGATCGGTCGAGATTTTGTTTTTCCCAATCCTTGTGATCGTGTGGAGATTCTGTGTTCCTCGATCCTTATGATCGTGTCGAGATTCCGTGTTTCCCCGATCTTTGTGATTGTGTCGATATTCTGTGTTCTCGATCTTTTGTATCGGATCGGTATGAGTGATACCACAATTGTTTGTTTGCCATGGTATAGAATTGGTTTCTTGTATTAAGAATATTGTAATTTATTCTATGATTTTGTGTTTAGTGACCAATCTATGTTTGTGACCTAAATATATATAACCCTGTGCCTTGAGATAAATTATGAGTTAAATTAATTCCGTGACTTATACCTTGGATAGCTGGATTTACCTATATGTCATTTATTCTTGTGTTATATCTTGTTCTCACCCTTTTGGATATTTAGAAATAGTCCGACCCATTTATTTTATAATACTCAGCTCAGGCCGAGACTTTTCGTATTACAAGACAGGTTGACCTTTGGATGGTTGTTCTAGCAAGGTGATAAACACTTTTGACTTTTAGTTTATCTCATTTAGGAATTTGTGTACATGTTTATGAGATGTATATTTGAGTTAGAGATTTGTATCAGATGTATATTATATGAGTTTAGTGTTATATTTGATATACTCTCACTTTTGTATATGTATATGATGTTTATTATTCCGCTGTAATCTATGACTGTTGTTTATATGATATGTTGTTCTGATTCTGAGAAACCGGTGCAATTATTACTTTTAACTGAGACTGTACACGACAAATTTTATTCCAAAGATTAAGTAAAATAGTAAATATGACGTCTCTATTTTAGATTTACATTCACATTTGGTCGCCCTTAACAAGCCGCATTCTCCATATTATTAGACGACATTATTTATATTGTTCTTTAATAATATGGGTATAACGGTGGGGTCGTTACAGTTTGGTATCAGAGCCGAGTCAGAACATTACAACGTATAATATCACAGATCTGAGACCTAGTGAGACTTAGAGTCCCGTCCCTTTCGATGTGTGGTAGATAGTTATATAAATTATCTATTTAGATAGGAACATAAATTGATTATCAGGATAATCAATTGGGACGTATTTTGATTTAAAATTTTAATTAGTTAAGTTGGAATTTGTGATATCAAACTTTTGAAAAGTAATGTGCTAAAATCCTTTAGAGTTTAGAAATTTACTTTTGGATTATTGGGAAGTTAACTTTAAAAGAGATAAAATAGAGTAAATTAATTTGGAAAATTTGATTAAACGGGTTTAAAATTTTTAATGATCTTGGAATAATCAGACTTGCGTAGTAGAATTTTAGAAATATAATTGTTCCACTGAAAGTGACTATTTAGTTTTGGTTGATTGGTTGTTAGGAATTGATTGCTTAGTTGTATTTATTTAGATTGGATGCATGGATGTTAGTGATAATAAAATAAATATAACTAAGGAAAACTTGTGACTATTCATTGTGTTGACTTGTCTAGAAAATATTTAAGGACTTTGATCGATATATGGGACACCATGTTATCGATAGGAGTTCCTAAACATCGAACGAGGCATTTTGACATGAGAAATAATTAATTTGAAAATTTGGAAAATATTCGAGGTAAAATAATTTAAAAATGATATTGTAGCCATCGAATAAATTATGAGAAGTAGAGAGCCCGACGAGGCAATGTTGATATTATATGCCATTAACTTTACAACCAAGTGACGATATGAATCACTAAAAATTTTGTGGCTTGATATTATTTTATATAGTGAGATAAGTTAAGGAAAATATTTTTAATTTTTGGAATTATTTTATATTAAATTTAAATGGAAGTTAATTGGAAAATGTTGAAAAGAGAATAATTAAGAAATTGTGAAAATAAATTTTGGAAAGAGTTAATAGGAGTATTAATTAAAATTTTGAGAGTTGAAGTTAAAAATATTTGTGTGAACTTATTTTCCAATTAGAAAATAAGGAAGCAGAATATATTAATTTTATAAATTAAAATGTAAGTTATGACAAATGTTGTATTCTTATGGTGTTGGTTAAGTTTAAAAGAACGAACTTTTGAATATATATATATGTTTTTATATAGACTTTTCTCTGAATCGAAATTGCGAGGACGCAATTTCTTTAAGAGGGGAAGTCTGTAACAACTCTAAATTTTTTTAGTAAATATAATAAACTAAATAATGATTTAATTTGTAAATTTTAAATCATTAGTTTGGAATTTGTAGTTTTTTATAAACGATAATTTGTTTTAGAATAATTAATTCTAAATCATTGTGAAATTTGGAAATATTAGTATTTTTAAAGTGTAAAAAAGCATTTAAAAATATTATTGAGAGTTAGTTGTTTTTAATAAATTCTGAATTTAGAGAGTATTAAAGTAATTAGAATTTAAGAGTTTATTTAAAGATAATTGGAATTTGAGTTTAGACAAATATGATTATTTAGTTTGAATCTTTTATTTTTAAATAAAAGGAGAATTTGAGATACGTGGACATCTTAATAAAAATGTCTTCATTGTTAAAATAGTTTAAAAAGTCAATTCTTTTAATTAAAATATGGGTATTGGGCTTAATGTAAATTTTAGATCATTAGTGCAAATAAGGAAGAATTCTTATCTCCTTTGTAATTACGAATGAACTATAAGTTCATTTTATCTTAGGCAGAAAACAAAATAGGTTTCTCAATGCTAAAAGAAAAACCCTAACCAAGAGCAAAATCTTCAAGATTAATTCAGAAAAAATCCTTAGAAAATCCAAGATAAATAGAGTAAGTGTTCTAAACCATATATCTATCTTTTAGATCCATAAAAGAATGATTTTGATCTCGCTTTCGATCAATTCTTTACTGGTTGGTTTTTTGAGTTTTTAGGTAATTTTGGCAAAGCTAAGAGTTAGCAAGGCTTAGTTGAGGATCTAGCAAGCTATATGCATTGTAAAGGTGAGTTAACCTCACAAGACCTATCTCTATATCAAATTGCATGGATAGTTTGGTGATTCTATTATTGATTGTTATTGTTTTATTGAATTGATTTGTTATTTAAAACCATTGCATGATGAAAGTATTGGTTCTTTGAAATTAGAAAATTGATATTCTGATTAAAATTATGATGTCATTCTTGAGTTGTAGTTGATGCATTTACACCCTAGAACCCTTGCAATCATTCAAAGATCGAAGAGCAATCATCAAAGTCTAATTGGAGGGTGTCCTGGAGCTGAAACAGCTCCAGGATTTGTCGCAACCGATGCATTGGTGTGCCCTACCGGTGAACCGATGGGCAATAGCCTGGGGCTGTTCAGCTCCACGAAATTGCCACTAGTCCGTCCATTCATTATCTCGTTTGTTGTTGTGTGTTGTTATGCTTTGGATGGATGATTAATATGTTATGGAGGCAATTTCAACTCATATTTGCTAGTAGAATAAATTTATAAAAATACATTTGGAGAAGATATATGTAACGACCCAGAATTTGACCACTTTAAAATATACTATTTAAAGTGATTTTAAATATAAAATATATAACATTTTATGATTTAAATAATATTAGATAGGATTTGCAAAGATAAATATACACAAAAATAGAAATAATTGCTTATGTCGACAAAAGTGACAAAATCCTGATTTCAGAAAAGTAAGTTTCGATGGTTAAATAAATTATTTTAATTAATTTATGAGTGTTTATATTTTCAAATAACATTATACAAATTTATTTTTAAATTTTGTTTACATAAATAAATAGTTTGACTAAAACGTCAAAATGTGACCGTAAAACATTTTGTCGAAAATCAACGTTTTGTCGATTTAAAGTTTTCGCAATGTTGTTGCAACTTTATTTTCTTATATATGAACATATATTCAAATAGTATAAGTATTAATTATTCACTAATCAAGTTTACTTTTACTAAACAAACTTAGAAAATTCTAGAATGTAATTAACAAAAAGTAAGCATAAAAAGACAAAAAGTGTTATAAAAGTCAAAAAGTAAACATTAAATCAAACAAATATAATTATTATATTCTTTAATTATCTCTTAAGAGAAAGTGACATAAAGTGGTGATTTGAAATGTGATATTAAATGTTGAAAAAATTAGTTTGCTTAAAGTATAAGCAAAGAGTATTTTGGTCTTTTTACAAAATATTATTTTAATCCAATTTTTTTCCTATAAATACCAACACACTTTCTCACTTTTTTCACACATTTCTTCTCCATTTTCAAGCTCTTCTTCCACTCTTAAATGGCTTCCATGCCTCTCTAAAAAATAATTCCAAAAGCATAACAAAGTTATGGCAAAAATAATCGACAATAAAGTATACCACTTAAGTCAAGTTCAAGCTAGTAAGTTCCATCCATCTATCCAAGGCCGTGCCCACCTAGAAGCCATCTCCACTTCTTTTCATCTCAATTTCTAGTATAGCGGGGCTATGGCCAGATTTCAAGAAGATTCGGGAAATAGTAGCGAAGCTATAGTCAAATCCGTAGTGACAAAGTTAGCAAAATTGGTAGGAAGTATGGTTTAGATATGGAGTTCCTTGCCTTAAAGTTTGACGAAGTGGTATCCAAAGTGAGTTATTTCTTCCTTTAAGTTCATTAAAATCATTGCCAAGTTAAAGGAACTTTAAGTGTTAAGTGTTGTTTGAAAACCCTTGTTGAATGCTTGTTTACTTTGTTTGCTAAACAATGGTTTTATTTCCTTATTTGACTATTTGGATGGTTAATTAAGTATTTTAAAATTTAGAAGTTAAATACTTAATTGGGTATGCGGAAACGACTAGTACACGTGTTTTGTTTGTGAGATCCAAGGAGACTTGGGCGAGGGACGGAACATGTCGAAGGGAAAGCCCAGATGCTCCAAATAAATATCAAACCATTTTAACCCAAGATAAAATAAAAAGTGTTATAAATATTTGATAGAAAAAGCATTGATTATCATTTATTGTTGTGTTTATTTTATTGATTGATTGTTTGAATTAGGCTCGACCAGTTTATGAGCACTGATTATTATTTATTGATTGTCGACTTTGCTCGATCAGTTTATGAGCAGTTAATTATCCATATGCATAGGCTAGGTAGAAAATAATTGTTGGCTAACACCTTGTGATTTATTTTACGATTTGACTAAAAGGCGTTTAGCGATAATATTGTTTCATTTAAATTGTTATAATTAGTTATAATAATCTGACGTCAATGGAATTGTTTTCAAAGTTGGTTTTCATAAATAAAAGTTTATGAAATGTTTAACTAAATAGAAATATTTGGAAATGAATATTTTGAAGTTATATTATATAAAAGTGATTTATATAAATGATGGTTTATAAAAATGTTTTATAAAACGGAAAGAATTTCGAGAACTAAACCCATTGGTTTTAAAATGATTTTTGAAAGGATTCGGAAATGGAAATTATTATAGATTTGAAGTATTTGTAATTATTAGTGTAAATGATTTTTCCACTTCGGGATATAAAGTAATTTGTTATGTTACCCATGATTCAGGTAACCCATAACTAAAAAGTGGGCAAGAGAGGTGCAGATGTTATGTAGTCTTAGTATAGTCCGCTCTCGTTGTAGACGGATATACATATCTATATTTATTTTCTGGAAGGTTAGGACCCAATTGCCTTGTTATGTCTAGAAACCTCCGGATCAGGTAGCATATATTTTGCATGCTTGTATATTTATATCGTCTCAAAACGTGATTTGTTTTCAGATCTCGAAATAAAAGGATTAGTTGAATATAAAAAAAATATTTCAAAGGTTTTGAAATAAGAATTCGGGAATAAAGTCAAAAGAGATAATTTTCGTAAAGGTAATTAGATTTGAAAATCTAAATTTGAAGATTAAGCCTAAGTGGGTAGTTTTGGGAATTGCATATTGTTTGTGCATCGTAGCTCCATGAGTCCTATTTGCGGTAGGAGAACTACATTGGCTTGATCCTATATCTAATTGGGTACCCAATTAGATAGGTGTACGTAGGTAGTCACAAGTGATAGTGATGAGCCTCAATAACAACATAACATTTTTATGTTTATTGTTTGCTATATATCGTGTATTTATGTACTTTTCCTGCTTACTATTTTATTCCGCATTTGACATGTTTATTGAGTTAGCAGGAATGGATATTGTTGTCTCTCTCATCAGAGTTGCACAACGGTAGATTTACAGTTTATTTGTAGTATTTGATTTTGGATTTGTATTAAAGCACACTGTAGAATAAATGATTACTCCGATAACTGGTATAATTGAAAGTGATACCCTATACATTTAGTAAAGTTGAATATTTATCAAATATTGTGTATTAAGTTGGTAGTTTTTCATTCGTAGTTTTAGAACGGATGGTTTTTTCGGTGATTTTTACTGGTCCGAAAACCCGGGTCGTCACATTTGGTATCAAAGCTTAGGTTAGGTGCCTAAGTAAAATTTGTTTAGATTTGTAAATCAACGTAGGAATTTTAAACATGAAACTACCTTAATTTGATATATAAAATGGATAGGATAAGGCACCGTACCTTCGACCGAGGTTATGGGTGATATTACTATTTTTGGTGTGCTTAACTTTCGTTAATTGTTGTTTTTTCGTTTTATTTTTCTATTCTTGCAATTTTGAGGATGAAATTCTTTTAAGTAGGGGAGAATGTAACGACCCAGAATTTGATCACTTTAAAACATACTATTTAACGTGATTTTAAATATAAAATATATAACATTTTATGATTTAAATAATATTAGATAGGATTTGTGTAACGACCCGATATTTTGGACCATTCGCATCCATTATAAGTGTATAGGTAGACACTCATGCCGGAATTGAATTGCTCAAAATACCGCGTTGTTAATTTAAATTTGGCAAAACTGAACATATACAGTAAATAAATATAATCACAGATCACAAACACAGAGTAATAAGTGCAGCGGAAATAAAAGAGATAGTAGTTCATGAAGCTACTATATGAATATATAAAATACATCAGAGTTTACAACAGAAGAGTAATACGATACATCAGAGTTAAACTAGATACAACGGAAGAGTAACAGATACAGATCAGAATACATCACTGGAATCATCGAATATCTGAAAGCTGGATAGATAGCTGAATCTCCAAGCGAAGCTCCAACTCCAAAGGTGAGTCTCGAAAGCTGAACTACTCAGTCTGACCCGAGCGTAAAGCAAAACACAAAACACTCGAGTCAGGATTAACATTCTCATATTAATAAATCCAACTCAAGTGAAATAGCAATTGAAATACAAGTAACTCAAAGGATGTTGGAATAACCATCCTTTAAGGATCCGTCAAACTATCTACTATGTAGTAATGTACGATAAGTAGATAATGTCTATCAGTAATATAAAAGATATCAAAATAGCGTTAAGTCATGGCCCATTCCACCCTTAACACATTTTTATTCCCACAAGCATATACAAGACCGTAGTTTCCCCAAAACCGGAAGTCACCAGAGGGCAATCCATATACTCAAGGTACAAAACAAATTCGTAGTGGTCGCGCATAAATGGAATACAAGTATGACAAGGCACATGAGGCTATACCCAAGGTAGTGATACTACCGTTCGCCTGATCCGGACTGGTGAGAACGCAACGCCGCAGCGCCCGCAACACCGTGAGACAACACTCCCAAAATCAAGGGTGCACCAATCGACAACAAGTATAAGTAGTTCGAAGAACTGTGTCCACTTGAGGTATCAATCCTCCATTGGCCCGGCACAGCTCCTGTTTTAGTCATTTCCAATTTGACACAAGTGTCAAGGCTATCCATTATCGTTCTCTTTCTTCAATCATCACGAACATCATTTCCAACCACTTCATTCTGGATCATCACTCCGCGTATAGTTATTAAAGTGGTTTTCGGTTTAGATAGAGAGTATATCCATAACCGAATTCCGGTCTCTTTAATAACTTTCGTAATTATTACACCGATTGGTCGTTTATTTATTTCAAAACCAAATCAATTCAATTTCAAATAGAATTCGTAAACCAACAATTTATTTGTCTTTCAAAAACCAATTTCCAATAATTTACGTCTCAAAACTTTCCAATTTTAATTTCAACATTTCTATATTCAATTTCAAAGTTTCAATTAAAACAATCCAAATATTTGTTGCACTTCGTATATAAGTTTCATTCCGAAATCATTTAAATAAATTTAATTTAACTTTCAAATCAATTTAAACTCATTTATCGATTTTATTCAATATTCGTTAAATTACTTTATCATTCAAAACAATTTCAATTAAATTTTCAATTCATTAAATCAATTCTTAAGTTCAACTTCATTAAATCAAAATCTACAATTTTGAATTAAATTAAATTCGTCAAATCAAATTCTTTCAATTACAAGTCTTACATTAATTCCAAAATTATCACATTTTCATTTCTTGTTAAAGAAATTCAATTTCACCTATTTACTTACTTAAATAATTTTCCAAAACTTAATTCATAAAGAAACTCAATTTCATTTATTTACGAAGTAAAAATTCACTTATTCGAAAGTTCAATTTTCTTATTAAAGAATTGCAATTAAATTTAATCATTAAATAATTCAATTTTATTTAATTATTAAATAATTCAAACTTCATTATTACATAATATCAAAGTTTAATAATTTCAACATAATTATAATTTTCACTTAATTATTAAATCATTTCCAAGTTTAATAATTTCAAACTTAATTATGATTATTAAATCATTTCAAATAATTTCAAACTATATTATTAAATCATTTCAAATTTTAATTCAATCATTTCTCAAATTTAACAACATTCTTCCATCAATTTCATTGTTAACATTTTATTTCAGATTATTAAATATTAACATTTTCCTTTCATTAAAATTCAAATTTCAACTTCATTTCAAAATCATATTTTTATTCAAATAAAATCTTCGTTTATTTTCAAATCAAGTTATTGACCAATCGGGTTTTATTTAATTTTCTATCCTAAGTCAAAGTTCAATTTGGGTATTTATCATTTCAACCCGATTCCAATTCAATTCAAAATCAAAACATATCAAAGGGAACTTGCAGTGTGATAACCGGGATGGTGTCAAAGTAAATAAACAAGCAATAACAACAACCAATATCAATCCAATAATCAATTCAAATAATCCCGAAATAACCGTATTAATTCGCATTGTTATTTGTACAAATTAATATAATTATTTCTAAAATCTACACTATCATTTCATGTAGATTAAAGATTATTACATTACGGTTTTTCACTTGTCATCTATTTACAATTTCCTACATTATCAATTTAACAACATACATTCAGTGGTTCAAAATGAAATGAAACAAATCCTACGTGTCAATAAATTCAACAGTTAAAGGGGTCATATTATACAAATGTCAGTTAATCAAATTTAACATTTAATTATCCTATATCAAGTTCAATTTCATACTATTTATCATTTTAACATTAACAATTTAACGTCCAATATCAACAATCAATCAATTATCAGCCAAACTGTATTATCATCGCATAAATAATTAACAGATAATGGTGTCAGATGTCACAGGTGAACTGATACAGGTAATAGCATATATAACAGTGTAATTAACTAACAGTAGTATATTTCAATTGTCTTTTCAATTGAAATCAAATTTAATAAATAAAAGAACGTTAATCGTGAGTGAGTGCTCACCTTTCGAGGTTAGATCGATTTGACAAAGCCCTGAGCTACGAATTTGAAAGCGACTCTGGATGGACATGATTCGACGGAGAGAACAGGCACGACGGACAAAGCTGATAATAGGAATCGATAACTATTAGAATTTGTTTGATATAAATTAAACGAGATGTAAATTATATTGTTATACATTTTCTCAAATCACTATTTAATACAAGTAAGCTTATATAAAATAAGGATAAAATATTTATTCATTCTTCAAAATTTTCTATATATATTTCTAACAAATCAAAATACCAATATATATAGTTTTTAAAAGACAATGTTATTAGGAAACAAACTCCTAACATATGCAGACCCACTAAGATATGTGTATCGACTATATGATATAAACTCAAATCAATATGTATAACCTGTAAATAAGAGCAGTATATCAATTATGTAGCATACATCATATAGTTTAACATAAGTACTTATACATAGCGTTGTCATATCATATCTTGCATTTAGACCAGTAGTAAAATTTGCCAATACCAAAATATCTACATCTTATATATATAAATAAAACCAATATCTTTGTATATGAGCACACTATTATATTACACTATAGGCTTCAGAAAAATTATCTATATAACAAGTGACTATACAACAACTTATCCCACTTTTTTTTTTTTTTTTACATATAACAGAACATACATATCTGTACTTTATAACACTATATATACATATATAACTAATACGGATAATACTTAAGAAATTATAATTATATCATAACATGTATAAGGTGACATAAAATATATATCTCTTTATCTATATACTGTATAACCTTATATAAACTTATATAACGAAATCTACTGTAACAATGTATATAAATAGTAGAAAAAGATTACTTACATAAGTAACTGAAACCATATAATATATATTACAGACATACTATAGATTTCAAAACTTGTTTAACTATCATATACACAATTCATATAAATATAATATTTTATACTAACGTGCTCTGTACATGTATATAGCTACTCAAAAGTTTACAAAGTTTACAAAAACAGATCTTTCTCAATATATATATATTATTATGTATATATAATACGAAGGTAGGAAACTAAATATATATATGCAACCGTAAATATCATACATACATTTATAATACTTCTTATAAATAATATGAAATATATAACAAACATTCCCATACAGCAGATTAATATAAGCATTAACAAATATACATATTACCTATGAAATAAAAGAGGCTCGTCAGCCATGGAGAAGAGGCGGAGGGAGGAAAATGTGCTGCGGCAGGTGGGAGGCTCTACCAGAGGGAAGACTCGGCTTTAGGCTACTCGAGTGGCAAATCATGGGGAAAGGTGGTTGCTCGGCTAGCTAAGGTGGTGGGGAAGCAACGTGAAGGAGGCTACTGGGTTGGATGGAGATGCGGATTGGCTGAAGAGCTGGAGATGGGAAGGGGAGTAAGGTCGGAGGAAGGATGTTAGAATCGGTTTCATGGAGGGTGGAGGAAAGGAATAGCATGGCTTCGGCCGTTGGGTAGGTGAACGTGAGAGAGGGAAAGGAAAAAAATAGTAGAAGAAAAAAAAAATATGGAGGCTGAATATAAGGGAAGGAAGAGAACAAAGCATGAGAAGAAAAATAATAATGGAGAAAATGGGTGGATCAGGAGGAAGGAAAAATAAAAGGAGGAGGAGGAAGGCAGTAAATGAACAGTCTAATCTAACAAAGGAATATAGAGATATTATTTTTCCCAGGCTTCAAAAATGAACAGACCAAAAATCAAAAATAAAAAAAACGAAAGTCATCAATTGAACAGCTGGTAGCCAATACGTTGAATTCAAAAATAATTAAAGTTAGGTGTTGCTTGGGTTACACGGTTGACATTTGAAAAGACAAGAAAACAAAAGGGTTCAAAGACGGTACCGATACGGTCAGACGTTACGCAAAGTGCAACGTACACCGGAACTCTGAATTTGACAATCGAATATACCGTAGAGATCGGCACGACGAGACGATCAAAACGGTATATAGAAATCAGTGGTACGATCATCCGAAAAAAAATCGATATCGGTACCAGAATGCTGCTATTTTGCAGAAAATAAGAACGACGGAGCAATAGATGTCCGAATTCAGAAAAATGACGAACTGATATTTTGCTCAGAAGATGGTTTAGAATTTTTCTATGTAAAAATATTTTGGTTTCGGAAATATTTTATTTTCATCGCTTTTTAACTGATTAAATTGAAGTGAATTTACGCGCGAAATAAACTTTCGTATTTCCGGACGAAAATTTACCAGTTGCTATGTTTAACTAGACGTATTCCAAATATTAAATTTTTAATTTAAAATTTTATCGTTTAAAATTTCACAAAATTTCAACTAATTACGTTATTAAAACAGTTGAAATTTACGGGTCGTTACAATTTGCAAAGAGAAATATACATAAAAATAGGAATAATTGCTTATATCGCCAAAAGTGACAAAATCTCGATTTCAGAAAAGTAAGTTTCAATGGTTAAATAAATTATTTTAATTAATTTATGAGTGTTTATATTTTTAAATAACATTATACAAATTTATTTTTAAATTTGGTTTACATAAATAAATAGTTTAACTAAAACGTCAAAATGTGACCGTAAAACATTTTGTTGAAAATCAACGTTTTGTCAATTTAAAGTTGTCGCAACAAAGTTGCACCTTTATTTTCTTATATATGAACATATTATCAAATATTATAAGTATTAATTAATTCACTAATCAAGTTTAATTTTACTAAACATACTTAGAAAATTCTAGAATGTAATTAACAAAAAGTAAGCATAAAAAGACAAAAGTGTTATAAAAGTCAAAAAGTAAACATTAAATCAAACAAACATAATTATTATATTCTTTACTTATCTCTTAAGTGAAAGTGGAATAAAGTGGTGATTTGAAATGTGATGTTAAGTGTTGAAAAAATTAGTTTGCTTAAAATATAAGCAAAGGGTATCTTGGTCTTTTTACAAAATTGTTAACCTGTCTTTTGGCAATACAGTGCGTAGGCGAATTTAACCCAATAGACTTCACGGTTATCGATGCTGGAATATCATGGATTTGGTTTGAATGGATGGATGGATAATCAACTACGGATAATAATACGAAGCCCGGATTAAACATAATAGGTAGATAAACAATGGAGAGTGCTTGAATTGTGAATTTTGGCTTGGATAAAGAAGGATCGGCATGAGATGGTTTGATATAATATGGATCGGCAAGAAAAGAAGCAACATAGTCTGGATCGACATATTTGATTGGGTTGGGAAGTTACGTTGAAGGGTTCGACATATTTCAGTAAGAAAGGGTCGGCATAGCTCGGGTCGACAGGGCTTGGAGGAAGGCGTAGCTTGGGTCGGCATAGAAGGAATAACGTTTGACATTATTGGGCTCAGCATAGGAAGAGGTCGGCATGATTGGTGTCGGCATGGTAAGGGTCGGCGTTGTTGGAGCAAAGAAGGGATTGGCGTTAGCAAAGGCAATTGGGTCGGCATAGTTCAAGGCAAGATGGATCGGCATCCTCAGAAAGAGAAGGGATCGACATTTGCTTGGATGAAGAGGGATCGGCATTTGCTTGGATGAAGAGGGATCGACATTGGCTTGGACGAGGAGGGATCGGCATTGGTTCAAACGAAGAGGGATCGGCATTGGTTTGGAGGTGGATGGATCGGTATGCTCAGCTCATAGAAGTGGGGTCGGCATAATTGGAAGGAGATGGTTCGGCATATTTCTCAAAGAGGGGTCAGTATAGCTTTTAAAAGGGCTCGGCAAGGCTAAGTAGTTAACAAGGTTTTGGCATTCGTGGGTCAACCATGGAGGGATCGACATGAAGGAGGAGGGGTTGGCGTTTGTGAAGGGATCGACATTGTATGTTGGAGGACGATAGGTTGGCATAGTAGTGTGGATGGGGAACGACCGGTATTAAATAAAGTAAAGGAATAACGATCGGTAGTGCAAGGCCGATCGTTATTTTTGGTCGAGTTGGGCTTGACGATCGTTATGGTGGGCCCATGTAGGTGAGAAGGCCCTGTAGCCGGAGTTTCACCTATAAATACAGCAGGTTTGGCTTCAGAAAGGGGACCTTCATTCTGTTTCTCTTCATCTTCTACCTAGAGGCTACTCTGCCATTGTCATTCTGGAATCTTGGATTGTAACTGTAATCAAATTTTAGTATAATAAAACGGATTGTTCTGGAGTGGACGTAGGCCGAAGTTAGCCGAATCACTATAAATCTTTTCTCTTTAACTTGCTTTCATTTTAATTTGATTATTCTTCATATTATATTCTCTACATCATATACTATCTGTGATCCATGACTGGATATTGGTGTTTTCACGTATAATTGGGTGATGGTGGCCAATTTTGATGCCAACAAAAATATTATTTTAATCTAAATTTTTTCCTATAAATACCGACACACTTTCTCACTTTTTTTCACACCTTTCATCTCCATTTTCAAGCTCTTCTTCCACTCTCTAATGGCTCCATGCCTCTCTAAAAAAAATTCTAAAAGCGTAACAAAGTTATGGCAAAAATAATCGACAATAAAGTATACCACTTAAGTCAAGTTCAAGCTAGTAAGTTCCATCCATCCAGCCAAGGCCATGCCCACCTAGAAGCCATATCCACCTCTTTTCATCTCAACTTCTAGGATAGCAGAGCTATAGCTGGATTTCAAGAAGTTTCAAGAAATAGTAGCGAAGCTATAGTCAAATCTGTAGTGACAAAGTTAGCAAAATTGGTAGGAAGTATGGTTTAGATATGGAGTTCCTTGCCTTAAAGTTTGACGAAGTGGAATCCAAAGTGAGTTATTTCTTCCTTTAAGTTCATTAAAATCATTGCTAAGTTGAAGGAACTTTAGGTGTTAAGTGTTGTTTGAAAACCCTTGTTGAATGCTTGTTTACTTTATTTGCCAAAACAAAGGTTTTATTTCCTTATTTTACTATTTGGATGGTTAATCAAGTATTTTAAAATTTAGAAGTTAAATACTTAATGGGGTATGCAGAAATGACTAGTACACGTGTTTCGTCTATGAGATCCAAGGAGACTTGGGTGAGGGATGGAACATGTCGAAGGGAAAGCCCGGATGCTCCAAATAAATATCAAACCGTTTTAGCCCAAGATAAAATAAAAAGTGTTATAAATATTTGATAGAATTTAGCATTGATTATCATTTATTGTTGTGTTTATTTTATTGATTGATTGTTTGAATTAGGCTTGACCGGTTTAAGAGCACTGATTATTATTTATTGATTGTCGACTTTGCTCGACCAGTTTATGAGCAATTAATTATCCATATGCATGGGCTAGGTAGAAAATAATTGTTGGTAACACCTTGTGATTTATTTCACGATTTGACTAAAAGGCATCCAGCGATAATATTGTTTCATTTAAATTGTTATAATTAGTTATAATAATTTGACGTCAATGGAATTGTTTTCAAAGTTGGTTTTCATAAATAAAAGTTTATGAAATGTTTAAATAAATAGAAATATTTGGAAATGAATATTTTGAAGTTATATTATATAAAAGTGATTTATATAAAGGATGGTTTTATAAAAATGTTTTATAAAACGGAAAGAATTTCGAGGACCAAACGCGATGGTTTTAAAATGATTTTTGAAAGGTTTTGGAAATGGAAATTATTAGAGATAGAAGTATTTGTAATTGTTAGTGTAAATGATTTTTCCACTTCGAGATATAAAGTAATTTGTTATGTTACCGACGATTCGGGTAACCCATAACTAAAAAGTAGGCAAGGGAGGGGCAGATGTTCTGTAGCCTCAGTATAGTCCGCTCTCGTTGTATAGGGATATACATATCTATATTTATTTTTCGGAAGGCTGGGACCCGGTTGCCTTGTTATGGCTAGAAACCTCCCGATTAGGTAGCATATAGTTTTCATGCTTGTATATTGATATCAAAAAGTGATTTATTTTCTGATCCCGAAGTAAAAGGACTAGTTGAATATAAAAAAAATATTTCAAAAGTTTTGAAATAAGAATTCGGGAATAAAGTCCAAAGAGATAATTTTCGTAAAGGTAATTAGATTTGAAAATCTAAATTTGAAGATTAAGCCTAAATGGATAGTTTTGGGAATTGCATATTGTTTGTGCATCGTAGGCTCCATGAGTCCTATTTGCGGTAGGAGAACTACGTTGACTTGATCCTATATCTAATTGGGTACCCAATTAGATAGGGGTACGTAGGCAGTTATAAGTGGTAGTGATGCAGCTCCAATAATAACATAACATTTTTCTGTTTATTGTTTACTATATATCGTGTATTAATGTACTTTTCCTGCTTACTATTTTATTCCGCATTTGACATGTTTGTTGAGTTAGCAGGAATGGCTATTGCTGTCTCTCTCATCAAAGTTGCACAGCGGTAGATTTACAGTTTATTTGTAGTATTTGATTTTGGATTTGTATTAAAGCACACTGTAGAATAAATGATTACTTTGATAACTTGCATAATTGAAAGTGGTATCCTATACATTTAGTAATGTTGAATATTTATCAAATATTGTGTATTAAGTTGGTAGTTTTCATTCGTAGTTTTAGAACTGACGGGTTTTTGGTGATTTTTACTGTTCCGAAAACCCAGGTCATCACATTTGGTATTAGAGCTTAGGTCAAGTTCCTAAGTAAAAAATTTCTAGGTTAGTAAATCAACCTAGGAATTTTAAAAATGAAACTAACTTAATTTGATAAATAAAATGGATAGGATAAGGCACCGTACCTCCGACCGGGGTTATGGGTGATATTACTATTTCTAGTCCGTCTATTCTTCGTCCCGTTTGTTGCTGTGTGTTGTCATGCTTTGGATGGATGATTAATATGTTATGGAGGCAATTTCAACTCATATTTGATAGTAGAATAAATTTATAAAAATAGATTTGGTGAAGATATAGAAGTCGAGCTATATGGACCAATTCATGGCTATAATCTTGCGATGACCTTGGATTTAGCTGTAGTGAATTCTTTTGTGTTCTATGGACTTTGAATTAATTTGATTCAAAGGTTTGTAATATTATAAACTTATATATATATATATATATCTATTTTATATAATAGAAATTTTATTTTAAGTTTACAAATATCAAACTTATTTTCTAAATTAATCTAGCTCTTTTTATAAATGATTTTTGTAAATAGTTATATATATATATATATTATTGGTATTATAAATGGTCATGGATTTTGGGTAACATGGTTTTGGAAATATAAACCTAATCTATTTCTAAATAAAATGGTTATTTATATCAAATTGAGTTTGGAAATGAATCTATGGTTTCAAGAATTGATGAGCACTTACATAAGTGGCTTTTGGAATATGGTTTGTGAACTTTATATATGTAACAACCCTGGTTTACATACCTGAAATTAAATTAGGAGAATAATTTAATTTAGCGATAACTAAATAATTATGAGATTTCAGAATTTTTAGTGTTAATTAAATTGGAGTTTGGAGAATCTATTTGTACAGAGTTCATGTAAATGAATTTTATACTAAAAATGGGTATTTGAGAAATTTTAGTAACAACGGAAATAATTTCAACATTTGAAATAAGATTTTTCCATAAATAGATTATTTTGGTAAAACTATGAAGAATAATTTTTATTCTAAAAACTGTATTAAATTTTGGACACAAACGGTGTATTTTTACAACGTTAATAATAACAATATATTTTGCTATGGAAATATGGTTTAATTAAATTTAAATATGTTGTAACTTATAAAATGAATATTTTATCTTTTAGAGCTTTTTAAAAGTTGAGTGGTTGAATTTATAAAAAAATATATAAGTTTGTTTAAATATAAAGTAAAGTGTTTTATAATTCAAAGTTGTAATTAGCAACACCTTGTGATAAGAGAATTTAGCAACACTTCTTATTGGATGTCCACCCATTATCCTAAAGCCCATTAGCACTTAAACAAATGAGAATACGTTCATCTCATTTTCATCTCTTTCAAATCGGCAAACACAAACCATCTCCACCTTCTTCTCAAACCAAATCAAGGAGCAAACTCCATTTTCTCAAAATTTTCAGAAAACCCTAGCTGCTCCGAAAATCATAACAAGTCGAATAAATTCCTACAAATTCTCAATTTTGGATATATTATTCCTAACATGTTCCAACACCTCTGCTCCAAAGTTCGTGGCATATGGTTTAGTTTGATGGGTCAAGGGTCTTCTTTTCTCAAGTGGTTTCGGAGTAGATCTGGGCTGAAAAACGAAGGTCGATAGAAAATTCATAACTAATTGTAAAAATGGTAAAAATATGAAATTTGGATATGTTGTTCTCAACTCATAAGTACACATTTTGTAAAAATTTCATAGGAAAATACTCAGTTTTGCTATGTCAAATTGCTGCTGCACTAAGGGTCAAATTCTGTAAATTTTGGTTGTTTGGGTTGAACAAAATGCAAGCAATTTGAAGCCTTAAGCATGATTGAGGAGAGTAAGGTTCACACTTCTAGTCTAGGTTCGTTTGCATATGGTTGGATGGTGATAATACTAGTTTTATTGATCATTTTATGGTGATTACTGTCAGTGTTTTCTAAATCTACTCCTTGTTTGCTCACTGTCAGTTTACTGCTTCCTAAATGTTGAAATTAGACTTTGCTCAAATTGTTAACGTTTTTTTTGATGATTTTCTAATATGAATTTTGAGTTCTGAATCAATGGAAAATAATTGCATTTTAATGCTTTTGTGTTCTGTGGAAGAAATTCCATTTTTGATGCCTTTGTGTTCTATGGAAGAAATTCTATTTTTGACGTATTCAATTACTGCTGAATTTCAGTGGTTTAATTCGTATTTTGATGATATGAATATTTATGAACTTTTTGATAGTTGGTTTTCTAATAAATAGAAATTTTAATTGGAAAAATAAATATATAGATTTCAAGTGATTTATAAAGTGATTTTGGAGTAATTCAATTATATTGCATAAAGGTTTCTAACTCTTATTTTTATTAAAACACTTTGATACTATTTATAAACATTTAAAAATATCATTTTATGAATTGTCAACTCTTTTTTCCAAAACAAATAATTTAAAAAAGAATTTCCAAACCTGTCAATAGCGTATAAAACTCTTTCTTCATTCGGATGAGAAAATTCAATTAAATGACTTAGTAAAACAAGTGGTATGGAATGCATGCGTTTACTTTGTTAATTAATTCCCGGACTTATTCGATTGAAACCATATTTTTTTCTTGAGTGGTGTTTAGTAACTTGTAGTAAATATTCAAATAAACAAGTGCGGTATGGGACATACATGTGTTATTTGATTAGATACTATTTGAAGGTAAATAACACGTATGAAAATAAGTCTTTTATGTTGATCCGTGATAAGTGCGTTTATGGAGCTTCAGCTCATTAGGGTTATGGATTCACTATCCATTTATGGGTCACTTGTCCATTTATGATAACACGTGTTCAGTGAGTTTATGCTCCCATTTATGATAGGCCTCCCCCCTTTAGGTTTTTGGATTTCTAATGATTGATTTCTAAATTTTATGAAATTTGTGTTTCACCAAATATTTTATGAGATTTGCTTTTATAAGCTAATAATGGTTTTGTAATTTGATGAATAATTTTAAGAAGGATAATATTCCTATTTGTTTAACTCTATGTGAGTTTCATGTTAACTCTATGTGAGTTTTATGTTCCTATTATGGCTTGTAATCTATCATCACTTTTATCTCATATTGGTTCGAATTAGGCTAGACTGATCCGTTTATTATCTTTATGTAATACTCGGGTCAGACCGAGATATTTTAGGTTCTTCAGCATGATGATCTTAGAGTTGGATTTGTTTGAGGCTTCTTCTTATGCTTTAGTAGACTTGTAGTCTAGTTATGTTGTAGTCCTTCTTATATGTCGAAGTAGAGATTCATTTTGATGTACATTCATTTGTGTGGTCTTAGATATCTCTTATGTATACCATGGATATTTTATGACCACCTTTTGTAGTTCACATCATGTATCATATACATGTTCACATCCGCTTTATGAGAAATCTTTATATTTCTTTGTCACGTTCTATGATTCTATGTTCTATTATACTTTATATTGTTCTGAACTATATTATGCCACTGTGTTATTGTTTTATGCCTGGATCAGATACATTGAATCCTCTTATAAAAGAAAAATATTTTCACTCAATTCGACATATCGATACTCGCCCAAAGTAATAATATAGATGGTCGCTCCTAACAAGCCTTATTCTCCACATTAACAGACGATATTACATTGTAGTGTTATTAGTTAATGAGGGCATAAAGGTGGGGCGTCATAGCTTGGTATCAGAGCCAGGTCCGGAATAATATATGATATTAAAGATGAGAATCTTTTCCTAGATGTGTCCTCCAGGCCGTCCTTTATAGATCTTTCGGTCGTTACTAGGAATTCTTCCTTTAGAGATCAATCATATCTTAGAAAATCTTAGGATGCACCATGCCTATTTTCTGTACACATTAATTTGTATATTGAAGTAATTCTTCCTTCGAACAAATGTTTGGCTTCAACTTTAGCAGACTTCAAATTGAATTGTGTGCTTTTTTCCTTAGCAATCTGAGTTGCACAGTGGAGGCGGATGAACTGCTTTCCACTAAGCACATCAAATTTAAGTGCCTTTATAATTTGTTGTCAATAATAAATGCTTGTTTGTTTAAAAATAAACTTAGTAACCATTAAAGATTAACACTGAGTAGAATTTACCATTTTAGAATTTAAAAGACCTACTCGATATTAATTGGACCTTGTGGTGTATAGATTTGACGTCACTACCGCAAGGCATAATTTAATTTGGATTAATAGTTAATTTATCCTATGGATAATTAAATTAAAAACTAAGATAAATTTTAAAATGGATAATTTATTAAAGCAAGCATGGATAAAAAGAAATATCATTAAATTGATTTTAATGAAGTAACATTTATAAAGTATGTAAAGGCATTGAAAGAAATTTAATAAAAATAAATCTTTGGAAAATCTATTTGGTGTGACAAGTTGTGTAACGACCCAACTTTCTACTACCAGAAAGTTGCATCATCTTTAAGAAAGAAAGGGGGTGAGAAATAGAAAAGATAAAGAAGAAAGAAGAAACAACATCAGAATCTCAACATCGGAACGAATGAAATATAATATATCACATAAGAGATTACATAGTATCATATTGATCAGAGTTACACAGATAATACATCACATACTAGACAGTTATAAACACCTGTCTAGTTAATACAACTCAAATACAACACAGATACAACACAGAGATACCAACACAGCGGAAAACTATATATCTATAATGCTGAAGCCTCCTGCTCCATTGCTCCTCCACAAATCATCAAAGCTAACCTGAATCCCTTGGCTACTCGTAAAAATTTGAGTACCCGAGAGTTTAAGAAAAACAGAAATAAACTCCGGGTCAGACATGGGTCTGGTATGAGTAACAGGTTAAAGTTGCTTAACTTTGAAAATCCTTTGAAAACAAAAGGTATCACGTAAGACTTCCCACACATAAACACGGGTAAGTTTTTACCTTACGCTAACCAAACATTTGATAGGAAATTCTATGATATTATAAAAGGTTCTAGGGTTTTCAAGTAAATAAGAAATAGCTGAAATTGTTACATCTATTAAATTCCAGCATACTAGCCAACATGTGGGTAATACAATCAAATCCGAGGGCACTTATTGGAGATTGGATTCCATACAATGGCAGGGCTACTGGGGTACCGCCCGTCACAGTACCTGGCCTAGATCAGCGTACCGAGGATTACTCCCAATCCCCTACAACACAAGGCCAGAACCATCCCTTACTGGACAGTCCCGAACGAAACAACCCCAGCAGTTGTGGCCACAACTGCCCACACAGCCGAATATAAAGGGACATCTAGACAGAGGAAAATCTCGCTCTCAAGTGGGTGCTACCCATGAAGCCTTGCTGCACCTCCCCTGTTTTAGCCATTCCCGGTTGATGAGGCTTGAGGTCACGATTACCTCATCAGAACACATCACTTAGAATGCTCATCGTCCACCGGACGATGTTCTAAAAGCATTCAATCCATACAAGTTCGTTCCGGGTTCGAACGAAACCGAAGGCATTATCTCGTTACACTCATTTTGGAAACATCCTCATAGTTAACGACAATAACCCTTGCACTTTGAATCTTCATCTTTACTTGAGATTCACGACCTATCGTTAATTTGTATCGATGTGGTTTTCGAATATCCAAATCTGGAAACCCGATCCCAGTCTCATCGAAATCCAAACCGTATCTTTTAAGGCCAAGTTGTTTTAAGTTAAAACAATTCATTTCATTATCCATATACACACAGATAGATAATTCACAATATCACAAATAGATAATTCACAATATCACAGGTAGATAATTCACAATATCATCATAAATAGATAATCCATATTATCATCACACTTCAACCAAAGCATCCATATCACATAGTATTACTTATATATGAGATTTCAAACCATTCAAGGAAATCAATATCATCCATCCATACATAAGCAATGATTCATAAACACACCATTTAATGAATTAAATTAATTACTTTATTTTAAATTAATTTAAAGTAAATTAAATTAATTACTTCATCACTATAAATCTTGCTTACATAACCATTAATTAATTACAAATCAATTAATTAATCATTCTCAAATTTCCATCTTAATTAATCATCCTGGATTAATTATCCTTTAATTACATTCAAGTAATTATTCTTTTAATTAATTTCACAAATTAATTATCCATAACCAAATATAGTAATTTATCTTTAATTACTTCATTTATTAATTAACTATAACTAATTACATTAATTCTTAATTAATTATATTAATTAATTACTCAAAATCACTTATTATTGATTAATTAATCTTAATGAATCAACCCTTAATTACATCATTAATTATATAAATTTAATGATCCATAATTACATTTTAATTTATTATTCTATTTAAATTAATTGCATTAAGAAATTAATCTTTACTTGAACCATAATTATTAATCACTCTTGATTAATCCCATTCAGTAATTAACTACCCTTAATTACTTCATCAAATAAACTAATTACTCCTTAATTAATTATCTCAATTAATCCCTTGATTAATTTCACAAAGTAATTTAATCCAAATTACTTCCATTATTAAATCATCTTCAATTAATTACATATAGTAATTACCATTAATTACTTCATCAAATAATTACACTTCATTAATTACATTTAAGTAATTATACTTATCAAATCATCCAACGATTAATTTAAATTAATTAAACTAAATTAATTAACTTAAATAAATCAAATTTATTTAATCAACTACCTTGAGTAATTAATTCCTCTAATTACACTTAAACAATTTCACAATTTATTTTCTTTAATTAATTAATCTAATTAATTATTAAAATTATCACATTGATTAATTATTAAACCAATCTTAAGTTAATGACCTTCATTAACTATTAACAATTCTTAATTTCTTTTCTTAAGAAATTTAACTAAGATTTAATCATTATTAATTTCAAATTAATAAATCTTAATAACTAATTAATCAACCTCTAATTATTTAATTAATTTAAGTTTTAACTGTAACTTAATTAATCTTTAATTACTTGATTAATTCATCCCTAATCATTAATTAACATCTAATCTTTATCCAATTAATGATCCCTAAATTACAAATTAATTATTCCTAATTAATTAACTTAAAACTTAATAAATTAGTTTTAAACTCTTAATTACTAATTTAATTAATCCAAATCATTAATTAATTATCCATTTTAATTATCCTATTAATTTAATGACTTACAATCATTAAATTCTAATTAATTTTAAGATAAAACTTATTCATATTTATGATTAAATTATTCATTAACAAAGCATTTTAAAACAATTTACTTTCAAAATTTACTTCAAATTTCATTTAAAAATTAAAGATTTTAAATGAATACAATTTTACCTTACCAAAGTTTAAACAATTTAAGACCCCTTTTAAACCTCAGGTTAAAGAAATATATACCTTATAAAAGAAGTTTAAAAGAATTTAAACCAATTTAAAATTCAAGTTCCTTTAAATTACACTTAACTACTTAACATTCCAAGTTATTAAAACAATCTAAGTTTATAAAACTTTATTCCCAAACTAACTTCAAGACTGATCTTAAATTTATAATTTAACTTTGGTTTAAAATTCAATTTAACCCTTGATTTATAAATTAGATTTCATATTTAAAATCTGGAACAAGACAGTGTTATTTTAACCCTGTACCAAACATTATCCCGAACCACTTCCCATTTGCTTCGAGACTAACCCCCAAATTCTTCGAGCAATACCCTCAAACGACTCGAGAAAACCAGAAACCAACTCCCTCTGCTCAAACCCAACTTCACCAAAACCAGAACAGTGCACCGTGCACATGCACGGTGCTGCCGACCACCTCCGGTCATCACCAGAACGTCGAGCACACCGAAGATCATCCATGTAACCAAATATGATCATCAGATCGTACCCCAAATCTCGAAGTCGAATTCGAGATGACCATCAAACCTGGAACTACACAAATCCCATCAACGAAAGCCTGTCATCGCCTCGTACTCACGACCCCGACCACCAGCACTCATGCGACTCCGGCCACTCACTCTCCAACATCCCCTCTACCATCCCCCAGAGTCACGGCGAACTTGATCGAGCGAGGACAACGAACGCCACGAAATTCTCTGTCATACTAAAATTAGGTTTAGAAATTTAATTTGGTCGCCGCCGCTGCCACATTGAACTGGAGCGCTTCCCACCTTTTTCCCTGACACACAGTACTCCCCTCTATCCTCACACGAAACCCCGAAGTCCCTCAACGACGAGATCACCAGAAAACACCCTATTTCCCATTTCAGTTCAAACAAGAACTGCACTTAACTCCTATCACTAAAAATCTTGATTTTAGTTTTAAAAATCATGGCTAAGGATAAGAAATCATATTATAACCTTAAATCAATGAATTAGAGTGCTTGAAATTTTACTCAAACTTAAGCTTCCCTGTACATTTTGGATTCCAAAGAAATTTCCAATTTATTTCCACTTAAATAAATTGTTAAACTTTAACTTATGATTAAGCAAACAATTTTTGTTTAAATTCTAAGTCCTAACAGTGATTTGTTCAAGAGATAATGGATTTGATTTAAAACCTTAGCTTTGAAAACTAACAGGGATATCACAGGAAACATTCATACACACACATATATACATTCACATATATTCACAGACATGCACCCATATATATATATATACATACAACCATACAAATACATAGATATGAACATGCAACAGGTTTATTATACTTAGACTTTTAAATAAAAAGTTACTCACCTGTTAAAAGAAGACAGGGCATTTAATTTTTGAAACAGGTTTTGAAAACTTGAGTGTTGAAAATAAATGCTTTCTGATCTTAAAACTTGAATGTTGAAAGTGCTACTTGATTCTTGAACTTTGTTGAAGATGACCCAGATTTAAATCAGAGATGGACTGCTTGATTACATCTCAAGTTGAAGAAAAATGCAGGCTTGGTTTTTGAACATGATTTTACAGATCTTGTTTGAAACTTTATAAACTGGAAAGGCTAAGTTTTCTTTTGTAAACGAAAAAAAGAAGAGAAAGATTGATATATAGAATATGTTTACAGGGTGATGTTCATTTTATTTGTACAAGATTTGTTCAGAGATTTTTATTACATGGGGGCTGATATGATATAATCTTACCCATACCAGAGATGCTTTGCATTTATGAAGTTGTCCTATGTCTACATATATTTATCTTTCGTATGTACTAATACGATTTTTCTTTTCAAGTGAACATACCCATATCCCTGTGCAAGCATGAAGATATCTTTGCATATATTTTTTTAGTGTACATGGTTATTTTACTATCTGTACAATCATGAAGATATGTGTTTTTACTTTTATACTTTGTTTTATTCTTGTCTTTCTTACTTACAGCCTTATATCTAAATGCATTTCCAAAATTATGTCAAGAGTTCACTTATGCTTTGCAATATAAAGAAGTTTCTATATGATGTTAGAATTTATGAAATGTGTTTACTTATATTTCACTTTTATTTTTAAAACTTAAACTATTAAATACTTAGTCTATTATTATTTATATTTTATACTTATGTTAGAAAGACTAAATTTTAATATTAATAAGGTTTATTTTATTTTAAATATTTTTGAAAGTCTAAATTTTAAAATTTCCAAATCATAGCTTCCTTTAATTAATAAATTTAAAATAACAATTTCTATAAAAACCCATTTGTAAAGATATTTCATTACTAATATTATTTAAAATATAACTCATTATTAAATTGAAATAATTTATAAAAGAAATTATCTCTTCATTAATAAATTACTTATTTAAACAAACTATATTTAAAAAGAACAAAACAACCTTTTTTTTAAAATCTAAACTTAGGCTAAAATCATTTTAAACAAATAAACTTTTATCTTGAGTATTTTAAAATCATATGGTTATTTATTTAATATTAAATTAAATCAATTTCCAATTTACCAAAAATATTAAAATTAGAAAACATGCCTGTATTTATTAAATTTAAAACAAAGCTTATCTATTTACAATATATACAGATATATATACATTATAAATAGAAACAATTTATTAGCTTTTAAAAGATAAATTATCAGTTAAATATTTATTTAAAAGAAGATTATTGAATCAATTCAAATCTTATTAACAAATATTATCAAATCAATTTAATTTTTAATGCAGATTATTAAATTGATATTGCCAAAAATTCCAAGATGTCACATTCCTCCCCCCTTAAAAGAATTTCGTCCCCGAAATTTAAAACAAAGGTAATTTAATAATCTAATTAAAGATTTAATTTTAAAAACACAAGCATATATTAATCATATGCTAACAACCATAGCAACCATCTCATCCAATCAAACAAATCTAACTATCCAGACAAAGTCAGGATAGGACTATCTAGAGTTTCCCAAGTAAAAATACCGGGATACTCGCTCTACAGAACCCAAACAAAACTATACTACTAAGCTACAGAGCTGATACTCATCTAGATTTTCAAAACTAAACAGGATATCAGACTACAAACAAGTCTGACTCAACAACTAACCCTCTAGAACTGCTGGTTCCAAAATCAGAGATGATCATACACGTACTCCCTCAGTGATACGTGAAACACATCGAATTCCAGTTATCCAAACTGATAATTCACTCCAGAAGACCAAACACTTATCCTCACAAACACAGAAAAGATCCAAGATACCTCGGAGCTAGCTTCCCAATCTCACCAAACCTTAAAGCTCCTTCGATCGGAGAAAACTTACTCAAAATCAAATTTCCGACTTCAAAATCCAAATTTCTCCGTCTCTTATCCACAAAAACTCATCTGACGATCCTGGGCTATCTTCATCCCTACTGATCAGCTCAACCTTTGCTGATGCCCCAAAAACAACTCATCAAAATGATCCACTCAAAATCAATCCAAGAACACAAACTCTACTTCTCAAACATCAGAAGACTGAACTTACCTTTCCTATCCGAAAAGATAAACAGATGCACTCCCAAACTGCTTCCGGTACATCGCCTGTTGTCAGTTGCTTTGGCGGAGCCATGCGCACCTTACTCTCATCAGATTTGAAGTCAATTCCTTAACCGGCCGCATTTAGAATTCATTTCTAATGATCGCTGTCTTCCTGATTTCTTTGTACCATTCTGTCATCGACCTTGAAGCATCAATGTCACACTCAAGCCGAAACCCTGCTAGCTTCAGTTCTTTCGAAGTTTCTTCTAACATTGCGGGCCGCTCTAATTTGATTGAAATTCTTATGCTGCACAACTCTGATCCGAGTAGATGAAAATGTTGATGATACACACGAGCACAAACTGGACAACACATCCCAAAAATATGGATTAACAGATCCACAAAGAGAAAACTCAGAAATCCCGAAAGGTCTCTAACAAACCAAGAGAACACTCAACTAACACAAGTCACTTTTGCGATCAACCCAATCTAGTATCCAAAGATAATTGTTCTCTCTTTACTAATCAGAACAACTTAAGCCTATCTAGCCAATCCATCGAAGAAAATGGATCCACACTGCTGCTTCTGAACTTCACTACTAAGCCAGAAAACTTCCTTAAACTTGTTCCAAAGAAACCTCTTCGGAGACATCCATAGTCACTGTGTCTCATCACACAGCTACTGATTCCTGAGGTATCAAGATACCATCACTTGCCTCTGCTCAACTATCAGAATCCAAACTCTACTCAAAGATGGACTCCGAACCTTAACAGATTCCTCCAGAGATTGGTGAAATCCTTACACCACAACAAAAATTCACTCGAAACAGTATTAGGTCTACAGTCTCGGTAGACACACTTCCAACCTCAACAAACTCCAACCATTGGTAGTCGTGTTACACACACTACTACCATATCTACCTTTATAACTTATATTGGAAAACCCGAACATGTAACCCAACAGATAGGTAGAAATATAAATATATATATATATATATATAAATTACAAGTACGCTCTCTCAAGATAGACACCACTCCAGAGCTAAGGTTTTCACTCAACCTATGCTCTGATACCAACTGTGACGACCCAACTTTCTACTACCAGAAAGTTGCATCATCTTTAAGAAAGAAAGAAGTGAGAAATAGAAAAGATAAAGAAGAAATAAGAAACAACATCAGAATCTCAACAGCGGAACGAATGAAATATAATATATCACATAAGAGATTACATAGTATCATATACATCAGAGTTACACAGATAATACATCACATACTAGACAGTTATAAACACCTGTCTAGTTAATACAACTCAAATACAACACAGATACAACACAGAGATACCAACACAGCGGAAAACTATATATCTATAATGCTGAAGCCTCCTGCTCCATTGCTCCTCCACAAATCGTCAAAGCTAACCTGAATCCCTTGGCTACTCGTAAAAATTTGAGTACTCGAGAGTTTAAGAAAAATAGAAATAAACTCCGGGTCAGACATGGGTCTGGTATGAGTAACAGGTTAAAGTTGCTTAACTTTGAAAATCCTTTGAAAACAAAAGGTATCACGTAAGACTTCCCACACATAAACACGGGTAAGTTTATACCTTACGCTAACCAAACATTTGATAGGAAATTCTATGATATTATAATAGGGTCTAGGGTTTTCAAGTAAATAAGAAATAGCTGAAATTGTTACATCTATTAAATTCCAGCATACTAGCCAACATGTGGGTAATACAATCAAATCCGAGGGCACTTATTGGAGATTGGATTCCATACAATGGCAGGGCTACTGGGGTACCGCCCGTCACAGTACCTGGCCTAGATCAGCGTACCGAGGATTACTCCCAATCCCCTACAACACAAGGCCGGAACCATCCCTTACTGGACAGTCCTGAACGAAACAACCCCAACAGTTGTGGCCACAACTGCCTACACAGCCGAATATAAAGGGACATCTAGACAGAGGAAAATCTCGCCCTCAAGTGGGTGATACCCACGAATCCTTGCTGCACCTCCCCTGTTTTAGCCATTCCCGATTGATGAGGCTTGAGGTCACGATTACCTCATCAGAACACATCACTTAGAATGCTCATCGTCCACCTGACGATGTTTTGAAAGCATTCAATCCATCCAAGTTCGTTCCGGGTTCGAACGAAACCGAAGGCTTTATCTCATTACACTCATTTTGGAAACATCCTCATAGTTAATGACAATAACCCTTGCACTCTGAATCTTCATCTTCACTTGAGATTCACGACCTATCGTTAATTTGGATCGATGTGGTTTTCGGATATCCAAATCTGGAAACCCGATCCCAGTCTCATCGAAATCCAAACCGTATCTTTTAAGGCCAAGTTGTTTTAAAGTTAAAACAATTCATTTCATTAGCCATATACACACAGATAGATAATTCACAATATCACAAATAGATAATTCACAATATCACATGTAGATAATTCACAATATCATCATAAATAGATAATCCATATTATCATCACACTTCAACCAAAGCATCCATATCACATAGCATTACTTATATCTGAGATTTCAAACAATTCAAGGAAATCAATATCATCCATCCATACATAAGCAATGATTCATAAACACACCATTTATAATTAATTTAAAATGAATTAAATTAATTACCTTATTTTAAATTAATTTAAAGTAAATTAAATTAATTACTTCATCACTATAAATCTTGCTTAGATAACCATTAATTAATTACAAATCAATTAATTAATCATTCTCAAATTTCCATCTTAATTAATCATCATGGATTAATTATCCTTTAATTACATTCAAGTAATTATTCTTTTAATTAATTTCACAAATTAATTATCCATAACCAAATATAGTAATTTATCTTTAATTACTTCATTTATTAATTAACTATAACTAATTACATTAATCCTTAATTAATTATATTAATTAATTACTCAAAATCACTTATTATTGATTAATTAATCTTAATGAATCAACCCTTAATTACATCATTAATTATATAAATTTAATGATCCATAATTACATTTTAATTTATTATTCTATTTAAATTAATTGCATTAAGAAATTAATCTTTACTTGAACCATAATTATTAATCACTCTTGATTAATCCCATTCAGTAATTAACTACCCTTAATTACTTCATCAAATAAACTAATTACTCCTTAATTAATTATCTCAATTAATCCCTTGATTAATTTCACAAAGTAATTTAATCCAAATTACTTCCATTATTAAATCATCTTCAATTAATTACATATAGTAATTACCATTAATTACTTCATCAAATAATTACACTTCATTAATTACATTTAAGTAATTATACTTATCAAATCATCCAACGATTAATTTAAATTAATTAAACTAAATTAATTAACTTAAATAAATCAAATTTATTTAATCAATTACCTTGAGTAATTAATTCCTCTAATTACACTTAAACAATTTCACAATTTATTTTCTTTAATTAATTAATCTAATTAATTATTAAAATTATTACATTGATTAATTATTAAACCAATCTTAGGTTAATGACCTTCATTAACTATTAACAATTCTTAATTTCTTTTCTTAAGAAATTTAACTTAGATTTAATCATTATTAATTTCAAATTAATTAATCTTAATAACCAATTAATCAACCTTTAATTATTTAATTAATTTAAGTTTTAACTGTAACATAATTAACCTTTAATTACTTGATTAATTCATCCCTAATCATTAATTAACATCTAATCTTTATCCAATTAATGATCCCTAAATTACAAATTAATTATTCCTAATTAATTAACTTAAAACTTAATAAATTAGTTTTAAACTCTTAATTACTAATTTAATTAATCCAATTCATTAATTAATTATCCATTTTAATTATCCTATTAATTTAATGACTTACAATCATTAAATTCTAGTTAATTTTAAGATAAAACTTATTCATATTTATGATTAAATTATTCATTAACAAAACATTTTAAAATAATTTACTTTCAAAATTTACTTCAAATTTCATTTAAAAATTAAAGATTTTAAATGAATACAAATTTTACCTTACCAAAGTTTAAACAATTTAAAACCCCTTTTAAACCTCAGGTTAAAGAAATATATACCTTATAAAAGAAGTTTAAAAGAATTTAAACCAATTTAAAATTCAAGTTCCTTTAAATTACACTTAACTACTTAACATTCCAAGTTATTAAAACAATCTAAGTTTATAAAACTTTATTCCCAAACTAACTTCAAAACTGATCTTAAATTTATAATTTAACTTTGGTTTAAAATTCAATTTAACCTTTGATTTATAAATTAGATTTCATATTTAAAATCTGGAACAAGAAAGTGTTATTTTAACCCTGTACCAAACATTATCCCGAACCACTTCCCATTTGCTTCGAGACTAACCCCCAAATTCTTCGAGCAATACCCTCAAACGACTCGAGAAAACCAGAAACCAATTCCCTCTGCTCAAACCCAACTTCACCAAAACCAGAACAGTGCACCGTGCACATGCACGGTGCCACCGACCACCTCCGGTCATCACCAGAACGTCGAGCACACCGAAGATCATCCATGTACCCAAATACGATCATCAGATCGTACCCCAAATCTCGAAGTCGAATTCGAGATGACCATCAAACCTGGAACTACACAGAGCCCATCAACGAAAGCCTGTCATCGCCTCGTACTCACGACCCCGACCACCAGCACTCATGCGACTCCGGCCACTCACTCTCCAACATCCCCTCTACCATCCCCCAGAGTCACGGCGAACTCGATCGAGCGAGGACAACGAACGCCACAAAATTCTCTGTCATACTAAAATTAGGTTTAGAAATTTAATTTGGTCGCTGCCGCTGCCACGTTGAACTGGAGCACTTCCCACCATTTTTCCCTGACACACAGTACTCCCCTCTATCCTCACACGAAACCCCAAAGTCCCTCAACGACGAGATCACCAGAAAACACCCTATTTCCCATTTCAGTTCAAACAAGAACTGCACTTAACTCCTATGACTAAAAATCTTGATTTTAGTTTTAAAAATCATGGCTAAGGATAAGAAATCAGATTATAACCTTAAATCAATGAATTAGAGTGCTTGAAATTTTACTCAAACTTAAGCTTCCCTGTACATTTTGGATTCCAAAGAAATTTCCAATTTATTTCCACTTAAATAAATTGTTAAACTTTAACTTATGATTAAGCAAACAATTTTTGTTTAAATTCTAAGTCCTAACAGTGATTTGTTCAAGAGATAATGGATTTGATTTAAAACCTTAGCTTTGAAAACTAACAGGGATATCACAAGAAACATTCATACACACACATATACATTCACATATATTCACAGACATGCACCCATATATATATATACATACAACCATACAAATACATAGATATGAACATGCAACAGGTTTATTGTACTTAGGCTTTTAAATAAAAAGTTACTCACCTGTTAAAAGAAGACAGAGCATTTAATTTTTGAAACAGGTTTTGAAAACTTGAGTGTTGAAAATAAATGCTTTCTGATCTTAAAACTTGAATGTTGAAAGTGCTACTTGATTCTTGAACTTTGTTGAAGATGACCCAGATTTAAATCAGAGATGGACTACTTGATTACATCTCAAGTTGAAGAAAAATGCAGGCTTGGTTTTTGAACATGATTTTACAGATCTTGTTTGAAACTTTATAAACTGGAAAGGCTAAGTTTTCTTTTGTAAACGAAAAAAAAAGAGAAAGATTGATATATAGAATATGTTTACAGGGTGATGTTCATTTTATTTGTACAAGATTTGTTCAGAGATTTTTATTACATGGGGGCTGATATGATATAATCTTACCTGTACCAGAGATGCTTTGCATTTATGAAGTTGTCCTATGTCTACATATATTTATCTTTCGTATGTACTAATATGATTTTTCTTTTCAAGTGAACATACCCATATCCCTGTGCAAGCATGAAGATATCTTTGCATATATTTTTTTTTAGTGTACATGGTTATTTTACTATCTGTACAATTATGAAGATATGTGTTTTTACTTTTATACTTTGTTTTATTCTTGTCTTTCTTACTTACAGCCTTATATCTAAATGCATTTCTAGAATTATGTCAAGAGTTCACTTATGCTTTGCAATATAAAGAAGTTTCTATATGATGTTAGAATTTATGAAATGTGTTTACTTATATTTCACTTTTATTTTTAAAACTTAAACTATTAAATACTTAGTCTATTATTATTTATATTTTATACTTATGTTAGAAAGACTAAATTTTAATATTAATAAGGTTTATTTTATTTTAAATATTTTTGAAAGTCTAAATTTTAAAATTTCCAAATCATAGCTTCCCTTAATTAATAAATTTAAAATAACAATTTCTATAAAAACCCATTTGTAAAGATATTACATTACTAATATTATTTAAAATATAACTCATTATTAAATTGAAATAATTCATAAAAGAAATTATCTCTTCATTAATAAATTACTTATTTAAACAAACTATATTTAAAAAGAACAAAACAACCTTTTTTTAAATCTAAACTTAGGCTAAAATCATTTTAAACAAATAAACTTTTATCCTGAGTATTTTAAAATCATATGGTTATTTATTTAATATTAAACAATCAATAACTGCAAAAATTCCACATTCAATTGAGTGAGAAGATCTCACCGTGATTTTAATTCTGATTTCAGCGTTTATTTCGAATGAAATTAAACAGCCGTTTAATTTCACTCAAAATTTTCACTGACCCCGATCGCTTCCAATCCAGTTGCACAGCGAAGTGCTCGATGAAACGAAGACAACGCAACTGGTTTCGTCGAATTCTGACCTCGTACGAACAAATTATGATATGTTAAACATTCACGAATTAAAATTAAATTAAATTACAATTTCTTTAATTATTTACAACCTAACAGATCTGGGCCCTCCAACTTTCCTTCATGAGATCAAGGCCATTCGGGCCATCTTCTTCATCACGTTCAAAAACGTGACCACGAGACCCAACAGCCGCCCCAAGCCCTAATTTACGCGACCACCTCAGTTGATCGGAATTCGATCAACCCCTGCCAAAACACGCGCCCATCCCCCCTCAGCCTCCATGCCAAGCGCGACAACGTCCGGTGCCTTCCTCCCCTCGGAATACGTGAACGAACGATGGCTACTCTTGGCCATTTCCTGGCTTCAAACGTTGACGATGACTGAGATCCACCGTTGGATATGCTCGTCGCGAAGAGTTCTTCAACTTTCATTTATATAGATTTCGAAATCAAAGCTTGGATCGAGAGTTTTCAAGGGAAAAACGAGAGAGCTTTTCGGCCATAGATCGTTTAAGTGGCGGCTGAGAAAAATTTAGGGTTAGGGTTTTCTTTGTTTTGCAAATGAGGGAATAGAGGTGCTTTTATAGAAAATTTCACGATTTACTATTCATCGAATTTTTTCGAACTCCGATTCGAGCGTGCCAGCTGACGTTCGTAAGGTTTACCCCACGTTCCGAACGCAATGGAACATGTTTCGGAAGCTAATTCGGACATCTGTGCGAGATACGGAGAAAAACAATCAATTTAAATTAAACCGATTTAAATCGATTTCGAGGCGTTTCGAGCTGCCACGGTCAAATGACAACTCCGATGGATACGAAAATTGAAATCCGATAATAACTAACTATTACGGATCCAATGGAACTGGTCTCGTTCAATTCTGAGACTGTTCAAAAATTGGCTATTTTTACAATCGATAATTAAATATTAAAATATTCAATTTTCACAAATTAACTCCAAATTCGATTCTGAAAGTTCAAAAATATTTCTATAACTCCAGTATGATTAAATAAAATTTCCCAAATCATTTTCAATCATTTTAAACTCGATTTTCAATTATCTCTGGAATTTCAATTATAAATTTATCGATTTAATTATCAAATTAAATCCAATATTCGAAAAATAAATCATTCGACTTCTTAATTCCACTTATTAATATTTAAAATTAATTAAATATTCGAATTTTAATTATCAAAAATTCTGGGTCGTTACAAATTTCCCCCCTTAAAAGAATTTCGTCCTCGAAATTACCAAGTAAGGAAAAGATACAAAATCCGTTAACTTTCCAAAACAAACCGTTCAAATTAGATTTTCAAATCTGTTAAGTGTTTAACTTCTCCAAAATTCATAGTTAACCTCTCACAAAATATTTACTAAGTTTTCAAATCATAACTTAGTTTTCAAAATTTTCAAATTTCTCTAAAATATTCTAACGCCTTAAATTTTCAAAAAATTTCGCCAGCGTCTCCTTTGCGCGGCTCGATCCGAAAAAAAATGACAGTGTATATATATCACAAATATACATCTCATCAAGTGATGAGGCATCCCGTAGGGAAAAAAGTGTAAAAGTACGATATTTAATCCGAGATATGTACCTTATTATATTTTTAGCGAGCGTATACGAATATAGCGCGAAAGCGAGCTCCAAATGCGAAGCAACGCCATCCGCACCTACTAAACACTCAACAAACCATATGAGAACATGTAGATATGAAAATATAGTCAATATACATCATATAGCAACATAATACTACATATGTCAACATAGCAAATGCAACAAACAACAAATGCATTCAGAAGCAACAATGCAACCATCAAACCATCATCATCCAATAAACATCCAACAAATCCATACCGAATCAATATTCATTCATTTCTCATTAATATTCATTGAATTGGTTTTCAATTTACTCACATTTGATTTGCTAATATTGGATTTAACCAGTGTTTTAAATCTCGGATTTTGGCCAATATCTCAGGAAAATATCTCGGCTATCTCGGGCGATATTTAAAACACTTATAACTAAATAGGCTGCCAAATCTCGGATTTTGGCTGATATCTCGGATTTTTCATCTCGGCCATCTCGGGGAGATTTAAAAGCCTGGATTTAACTAACATTCATTCATTTGTTTCCAATTAGTTTACATTCACTAATTTACATTCATGTTGGTTCATTTTCAATTTGAATCAAATTCATTTCTATTCAAATTTACATATTATCAATTTGAATTTAATCACTTTGCTTCCAATTTGTCGATTCAATTTCATTAACCCTTAATGAATTACACGAAATCAACTAACAATCAATCTAACAACCAATGTATAACCAATCATAACCAAATTTATTCAATTTACATTTCTTTACATTCAATTTGGTTCAACACTTTAAGTTTCAATTTGTTGATATTAAATTGATTTCCATTCAATTATTCAATTCCTTTAGCTTCTAATGAATTAACACTTATATTCATTGCTTCATATCAATTATTTATATTCAATTGATTGACATTCAATCCATTTATTAATTCAATTGCTAATTCATTTTAACAAATAAAATTGAATTTTATATAACTCAAGTTCACATTCATTTAATAAATTCACTTTATTAATTTCTTTGATATCAAAATAAACTTCACTTCAACATCACTTAAGTTATTTTCCATTTCAAACATCATTTGTTCAACTTAACTTAAGTTTCCACTTATAAATCCAATTCAGATTTTGTTTTTCTTAACAAAATTCATTTAACCTTTTACCAAAATCAAATTTCATCAATCATTCAAATTTATATCACATTTGACTTTCTTTTAGTTAAATTTCACATCATATTTCATTATGCTACTCAAATTCATTAACTTTACCAAAGTTAAATCTATTATCTCATATCATAAGTATAAATCTTATTTCACTTATATTTACCATATTTAAATTTGGACTTTAATTTTCAAATTTGTTTATCACAACAAAACCTCAATTTCCAATTTACTATGGTAGCAAATCAATCACACAGAAACTCGAAAATGATACTGATGATGCTGCAGTCATCACCCTTATTATTTCCCAGCAACAATAGTGAAATCAGTGCTTAAATTCTTTCAAAAATTTCCTTTTATTCATAAATCACATTTATAAATCTCTTTGCACATAATTTCACTTCTTACATATAAGATTATTTTACCATTGTAAATCATTTTAATTATAACTTCATACATTATAATTCATTGGTTTATACAATTTACTCTTTCACAATTGTTGTTTTCATTTACTTATTCAAACAACTTTAACTAACTTGTATATATTTACATTTTCAAACTATCAAATAATCAATTATATACACTTTAACACTGAAAAATTATTTCTTTATATAAAAAATATAATCGAGGTAAAATTATTCCATTTACCCAATTTAAAACAATACTGTGCCGAATTGTTCTATATAAGTGTTTAGAGATCCCTATCGATAGAGTTGTACGGACAATACCGACCAGAATCCATATACCACTCAACAAACCAATCATCACAATATAAAACAATTTTATATTCACTAACAAATACGCACTCGTATCTATTATTACACTCAACTCATTCTAGAGTACTACTGACTCTATCTCTAATGAGTAACACCCAACAGAGCAGGGTTGTCGCTTAACCATATGCTCTGATACCAAATGTAACATCCACAAATTTTCGACTTTCGAAAATTCAACATCGATACTCACTTTATCGACTGCTGAGCCATCGAATGCCGGAAACCCGAAAAGTTATGGTTTTAAGAAAAAGAAAAAGTAGAAGAAGAAGAAGATAGAAGGAAAAGAGAAGAAAGAAAGAAGAAGAACAACATAACAGCAACAGAAACAGAACAATATTAGAATCTCACATATCGCAGCAGAACAATATATAATAGATAAATGAATATCATTTAAAAACAAAAGAATTATATCTGTTATTACATTACATCACATCATATCATCAGAGTCAATATACAAAAATGGACAGTTATATAAACTTGTCCTCATACAGAATACACAGCGGAATAAATACTATCAGATACAAATACTACGTCTCGCCATCCAGCTTATCTCCAAGCTCCAGAATATCCAGAATATCCTGATAATATAACTCTAGGCTGCCCGTGTGGAAATTGGTGGGCACCCAGAGTTTAGAAGGGAACAATAAACTCCGAGTCAGTCATGGTGACTGGTGTGAGATCGCAAAACAGTTATTCTTTAAAATAAACAACAGGAAGATTTTAAAGTCAATTCGCAATGCTTTTGGAAAATGAAACTACCATATGACCTCCCACCACACACACAATGCAAACGCAGACTTGGAGGAGATTTCTTCTTATGATAGTCAAAGATGCTTACTACGCAAAAATCAAATTCTTTTTGATATTATTATTAGTGCATAGTGGAAAACATTTCGAAAGTATAATATAAATCTTAGCCAGCATAGGTACCATTATATTATGCCTGCTATAGCTGCCTCCTGAGGAGATAGGTTATACAATTGAAATCGTAAAGGCTCGTATTGTTTCTTTGGATTTCCAACAAATGGTCAGGCTAAGGAACTTCCTATCCACGATGGGTACGTCCCTGGAATAGACGACCCGAGAACCTAACCGGATCTCTGCCAACACAAGGCCGGGTTACCTCTGCAAAAATAGGTAACTACTGACACGCGTATGCCATCCCCCGATCGTCACCGATCTTCCCGAGGATCCCCGATTCGCAACAAACCACATAGATAATAATAATGCAGTAACCACAGAGGTTAAGTATCTGGGCTCCATACCATGATACCACCTTTATCCAGAAGGAATGACATACACTAAGGGGCGCTACTCCCTAGAACCTTGCTGCATCCTTCCTGTTTCGACCATTTCCGGGGTGTGAGGCTCGACGAAGTCTCGTCCACAAAGCTACGCTTTCTACAAAAAGCCCTGCTTCGGGTCAAACAAAATGATCAACCTATGATCACAAAGATATAAGATCAAACAAATGATCATATCACAAATGATCAAACACTGATCATTTCACAGCAACACTCAGTATGCCACGTTACCAAATTGGGATATATCGCTGATAAATTTCAACTACATAACCTCTGAGCTCGTACGTCTCAGAGAAGGGTGTTAAGCTAAGAGAATAAATTCTCCGCCACCAACAGAAATGTATTTGAAACAAATCAGCTTTATATCTCAAATTGTAACGTCAGACACACAATCCATACAAGTCTGTTCCGGGATCGAACAGAACCGAAGGCACTTCTCACGAAGCCCTTGCATTTCCGGATAAATTTCTAATCACGTCCGGACTTCCCGTCACTAAGGGTGATAAAAACCTCTAAATCGGAGATCAGCCGATGTAGAGTAACTCGACGGTAATCCTTCCGTTTTCAAAAATATCCGGTCTTCAACACCGGTCTTCGAATGCAATTCATAACGACGTATCACATATTCGGAATGGGTTATACGACCCCATGGTCCTTTCCCGGCTAACCCGAATAGTGAGCGTTTATTCAAAAATAAGTGTGGCATTCAAATTCATCCAATTCACAACAAATACCTACTCAAGGTAATTATTGATAGTCGGTTATTTAACTATCAATAAAGATGCGCAACATCATCAGATTCCAAATAATTTTCCAAATTATTTCATCTTCAAAAATATCTTTACTAGATATAAAATTTCCACACTTTAACCATTTGAAAAACAAATTTCAAATATTCACATTTCATTTTATCTTTGAAGATAAAATCTCAAAAACAGTTCATTTCATATTGGAAAAGCAATTCCATACTTATTTAATAATAAGTATTTCACGAATCATTTATTTTCAACATTTGAAAATATTCGATATACTTAAATCAATATTAAGTATATATTCATTCTTTTAAGGAAATCATTCTTTAAACACACTTTAGTTGAGTCAAAACGAATGTTACGTAAAACATCGTTACGACGACTCAAAATCACTGGTATAGGGATTTGGATTTTAATAGATATATAAATCCCAATACTACATAAAACATTTCCTTTCGGAAATCATTTACTATAACAACAGTGTTATAGTCCACCATTTCCTTCTACTTCTCGAAAACGTCTATTTCAACAATAAATGTTGAAATCTATGATTTCGATAGTTCACACGTTTTAAAACATCTTTTAAAACAATTAACTTCATTTCAAATATCACTTTCCAAAACTATCCATTTTACTTAATGATATATTCACTATCCAAAATCGTGAATATACTTTACTATTTACATTTCACTATTTTCTACACGTTTTATTTCAATAATAATTCGCTATCCAAAATCGCGAATATATCTCCTTTGATAATCTTCTATATTTAATTTATCAAATTCAATCGATTGGTTTCCGAATTTATAAAACAACGTTTATAAATTCCATTTTCTATTTTCTATAACAACTCCGGTTTATAAATCTCATTTTATTAACTTAAAAAATTCACTTGTAAGAATAAGTGATTTCGGATTTATAAAACAACGTTTATAAATCACATTTGTACTTTATAACGATTTCAACTTATAAAATCATTTCATTTTGCAATTTCTATTTATATCCCATCTAAGTGCAAAAGTCAAATTTATAAGTAAATTTCTTATAAATCTTTTATTCTACAATATCTATTTACTTTATAACTTCACGTTATAAATCTATTAATTTCATTCACTTATGAAATCCATTTATACTTCTTTCTAATACTTATAAAAATTCGTTTTATAAGTCCAATATTTTGATTTACAAAAATATCAATTTTTATAAATATTTCTATACAAATCGTTTATAGTTATTCAAAAATTCCAACTTAAACCATTTTATAAGTAAACCGACTTTTATTTCAAAAACAACACTTCGGCTATATTTCACTAAAAATTATAACTTTTATAACTTTAAAATTTCACGTTTATGAATCGATTCAAAAATCCCATAAAACGTATATTTTCAAAAATCACTTTAAAAACCTTTTTAAAGTAAAAGTCGTTATTTTTACATTTCAAAAACTGAATCCGATGGTGCAACAACACCAATTAGTCCATCACAACAGTCAATATCATATATCAATATGATAACAGAATATACATCAATATCTGTAAATAAGTAAATACAGTTGAGGAATCCAGTTGGATCCCTCCAACCTGTTTCCCTGCATCCAAAGATGTTAGCACAATACCAATTCCGCTCCAGTATGGAATTATCGCGGTATATGGGTTTTATAAAAATCCGCTTACTAACGGCGCAATAGGGTCTCATCCGCTATACAATCAATAACTGCAAAAATTCCACATTCAATTGAGTGAGAAGATCTCACCGTGATTTTAATTCTGATTTCAGCGTTTATTTCGAATGAAATTAAACAGCCGTTTAATTTCACTCAAAATTTTCACTGACCCCGATCGCTTCCAATCCAGTTGCACAGCGAAGTGCTCGATGAAACGAAGACAACGCAACTGGTTTCGTCGAATTCTGACCTCGTACGAACAAATTATGATATGTTAAACATTCACGAATTAAAATTAAATTAAATTACAATTTCTTTAATTATTTACAACCTAACAGATCTGGGCCCTCCAACTTTCCTTCACGAGATCAAGGCCATTCGGGCCATCTTCTTCATCACGTTCAAAAACGTGACCACGAGACCCAACAGCCGCCCCAAGCCCTAATTTACGCGACCACCTCAGTTGATCGGAATTCGATCAACCCCTGCCAAAACACGCGCCCATCCCCCCTCAGCCTCCATGCCAAGCGCGACAACGTCCGGTGCCTTCCTCCCCTCGGAATACGTGAACGAACGATGGCTACTCTTGGCCATTTCCTGGCTTCAAACGTTGACGATGACTGAGATCCACCGTTGGATATGCTCGTCGCGAAGAGTTCTTCAACTTTCATTTATATAGATTTCGAAATCAAAGCTTGGATCGAGAGTTTTCAAGGGAAAAACGAGAGAGCTTTTCGGCCATAGATCGTTTAAGTGGCGGCTGAGAAAAATTTAGGGTTAGGGTTTTCTTTGTTTTGCAAATGAGGGAATAGAGGTGCTTTTATAGAAAATTTCACGATTTACTATTCATCGAATTTTTTCGAACTCCGATTCGAGCGTGCCGGCTGACGTTTGTAAGGTTTACCCCGCATTTCGAACGCAATGGAACATGTTTCGGAAGCTAATTCGGACATCGGTGCGAGATACGGAGAAAAACAATCAATTTAAATTAAACCGATTTAAATCGATTTCGAGGCGTTTCGAGCTGCCACGGTCAAACGACAACTCCGATGGATACGAAAATTGAAATCCGATAATAACTAACTATTACGGATCCAATGGAACTGGTCTCGTTCAATTCTGAGACTGTTCAAAAATTGGCTATTTTTACAATCGATAATTAAATATTAAAATATTCAATTTTCACAAATTAACTCCAAATTCGATTCTGAAAGTTCAAAAATATTTCTATAACTCCAGTATGATTAAATAAAATTTCCCAAATCATTTTCAATCATTTTAAACTCGATTTTCAATTATCTCTGGAATTTCAATTATAAATTTATCGATTTAATTATCAAATTAAATCCAATATTCGAAAAATAAATCATTCGACTTCTTAATTCCACTTATTAATATTTAAAATTAATTAAATATTCGAATTTTAATTATCAAAAATTATGGGTCGTTACAATTAAATTATTCATTAACAAAACATTTTAAAATAATTTACTTTCAAAATTTACTTCAAATTTCATTTAAAAATTAAAGATTTTAAATGAATACAAATTTTACCTTACCAAAGTTTAAACAATTTAAAACCCCTTTTAAACCTCAGGTTAAAGAAATATATACCTTATAAAAGAAGTTTAAAAGAATTTAAACCAATTTAAAATTCAAGTTCCTTTAAATTACACTTAACTACTTAACATTCCAAGTTATTAAAACAATCTAAGTTTATAAAACTTTATTCCCAAACTAACTTCAAAACTGATCTTAAATTTATAATTTAACTTTGGTTTAAAATTCAATTTAACCTTTGATTTATAAATTAGATTTCATATTTAAAATCTGGAACAAGAAAGTGTTATTTTAACCCTGTACCAAACATTATCCCGAACCACTTCCCATTTGCTTCGAGACTAACCCCCAAATTCTTCGAGCAATACCCTCAAACGACTCGAGAAAACCAGAAACCAATTCCCTCTGCTCAAACCCAACTTCACCAAAACCAGAACAGTGCACCGTGCACATGCACGGTGCCACCGACCACCTCCGGTCATCACCAGAACGTCGAGCACACCGAAGATCATCCATGTACCCAAATACGATCATCAGATCGTACCCCAAATCTCGAAGTCGAATTCGAGATGACCATCAAACCTGGAACTACACAGAGCCCATCAACGAAAGCCTATCATCGCCTCGTACTCACGACCCCGACCACCAGCACTCATGCGACTCCGGCCACTCACTCTCCAACATCCCCTCTACCATCCCCCAGAGTCACGGCGAACTCGATCGAGCGAGGACAACGAACGCCACGAAATTCTCTGTCATACTAAAATTAGGTTTAGAAATTTAATTTGGTCGCTGCCGCTGCCACGTTGAACTGGAGCACTTCCCACCATTTTTCCCTGACACACAGTACTCCCCTCTATCCTCACACGAAACCCCGAAGTCCCTCAACGACGAGATCACCAGAAAACACCCTATTTCCCATTTCAGTTCAAACAAGAACTGCACTTAACTCCTATGACTAAAAATCTTGATTTTAGTTTTAAAAATCATGGCTAAGGATAAGAAATCAGATTATAACCTTAAATCAATGAATTAGAGTGCTTGAAATTTTACTCAAACTTAAGCTTCCCTGTACATTTTGGATTCCAAAGAAATTTCCAATTTATTTCCACTTAAATAAATTGTTAAACTTTAACTTATGATTAAGCAAACAATTTTTGTTTAAATTCTAAGTCCTAACAGTGATTTGTTCAATAGATAATGGATTTGATTTAAAACCTTAGCTTTGAAAACTAACAGGGATATCACAAGAAACATTCATACACACACATATACATTCACATATATTCACAGACATGCACCCATATATATATATATATACATACAACCATACAAATACATAGATATGAACATGCAACAGGTTTATTGTACTTAGGCTTTTAAATAAAAAGTTACTCACCTGTTAAAAGAAGACAGAGCATTTAATTTTTGAAACAGGTTTTGAAAACTTGAGTGTTGAAAATAAATGCTTTCTGATCTTAAAACTTGAATGTTGAAAGTGCTACTTGATTCTTGAACTTTGTTGAAGATGACCCAGATTTAAATCAGAGATGGACTACTTGATTACATCTCAAGTTGAAGAAAAATGCAGGCTTGGTTTTTGAACATGATTTTACAGATCTTGTTTGAAACTTTATAAAATGGAAAGGCTAAGTTTTCTTTTGTAAACGAAAAAAAAGAGAAAGATTGATATATAGAATATGTTTACAGGGTGATGTTCATTTTATTTGTACAAGATTTGTTCAGAGATTTTTATTACATGGGGGCTGATATGATATAATCTTACCTGTACCAGAGTTGCTTTGCATTTATGAAGTTGTCCTATGTCTACATATATTTATCTTTCGTATGTACTAATATGATTTTTCTTTTCAAGTGAACATACCCATATCCCTGTGCAAGCATGAAGATATCTTTGCATATATTTTTTTTAGTGTACATGGTTATTTTACTATCTGTACAATCATGAAGATATGTTTTTTTACTTTTATACTTTGTTTTATTCTTGTCTTTCTTACTTACAGCCTTATATCTAAATGCATTTCTAGAATTATGTCAAGAGTTCACTTATGCTTTGCAATATAAAGAAGTTTCTATATGATGTTAGAATTTATGAAATGTGTTTACTTATATTTCACTTTTATTTTTAAAACTTAAACTATCAAATACTTAGTCTATTATTATTTATATTTTATACTTATGTTAGAAAGACTAAATTTTAATATTAATAAGGTTTATTTTATTTTAAATATTTTTGAAAGTCTAAATTTTAAAATTTCCAAATCATAGCTTCCCTTAATTAATAAATTTAAAATAACAATTTCTATAAAAACCAATTGTAAAGATATTACATTACTAATATTATTTAAAATATAACTCATTATTAAATTGAAATAATTCATAAAAGAAATTATCTCTTCATTAATAAATTACTTATTTAAACAAACTATATTTAAAAAGAACAAAACAACCTTTTTTTTAAATCTAAACTTAGGCTAAAATCATTTTAAACAAATAAACTTTTATCCTGAGTATTTTAAAATCATATGGTTATTTATTTAATATTAAATTAAATCAATTTCCAATTTACCAAAAATATTAAAATTAGAAAACATGTCTGTATTTATTAAATTTAAAACAAAGCGTATCTATTTACAATGTATACAGATATATATACATTATAAATAGAAACAATTTATTAGCTTTTAAAAGATAATTTATCAGTTAAATATTTATTTAAAAGAAGATTATTGAATCAATTCAAATCTTATTAACAAATATTATCAAATCAATTTAATTTTTAATGCAGATTATTAAATTGATATTGCCAAAAATTCCGGGATGTCACAAGTTGTCTGTTAGATGCTTTTAGAATTCTGGTCGAAGCGTTTGGCCAATGTTTTTTTGATAGGGGTTCCTAAATATTTGACCGAGCAACGATACACCGAAATTTGAGTTCAAATGTTTTAAAATCTTAATTGTTTAAAAGATTTTAAATAATATTTAGATGATGAAATAAAACATTTTGGAAGTTGAAATATTATTTGGAATTGAATGATCTTTTGAGAAAAGATATATATATATATATATATATATATATATATATACACACACAATTGTAATATTTCTCAAAAGTAAAAATTCAATTGTAAAATAATTGCTATAAATAAATCTCCTATGATAAGTTATTTAAGGGGTTCGTCTTGAGTGTGCTTTTCGTTAGAAATTATCACTCAAGTTCATGTCCCATATGAGTATGGGTGATTTAAACCCAACGATATCTTTAGTTGCGAAATTTACCGTGAGAAAATCCTCACAATCGTTTTTAATATTGATTTATAGTAAAAATAGATGTTTGCAAAGTTAAATTGAAAACCAAGAATAAAAGTATAGTTTTTGTCACAAACACACTTTAATCACTATATCTTTGTTTGCATGTGTTAGTAAATTGACCATATCTTTTATATTTCTAGTCATATTTTGACAATTTTTGATGTTCCGGAAACCAAACTTCGTGTGTGACAGCTTTTGTGTCGAAAACATTTACAAATATTGAGCATAGATTGATCGAAATCCTATTGCAAACTCTCAGCTCTGTCCATTTGGAATTTATATTCTCTAAGCGAAATACTATTAGTAAATTGATCATATCTTTTTAATTTCTTGTTTGATTTTTATAATCTTTGATATTCGGGAAAGCTAACTTTGTGTATGACAACTTTTACGTTGAATACTTTTACAAATTTTGAGCATAGATTGATTGAAAACCTATTGCAAACTCTCAGCTTTGTCTCTTTAAAATTTATATTCTCTGAGCTAAGCACCGTTAGTAAATTGACCATATCCTTTTCATTTTGTATTGGACTTTGATAATTTTTGATGTTTCGAAAAGCTGACTTCATATGTGGCAACTTCTATGTTGGACACTTTTACAAATTTTGAACATAGGTTGATCGAAAAACCTATTGCAAACTCTCAGCTCTGTCCCTTTGAAATTTATATTCTCTAAGCTAAACACCGTTGGTAAATTGATCATATCTTTTTTATTTCTGGTCAGATTTCAATAATTTTTAATGTTCCGGAAAGCTAACTTCATAGGTGACAACTTTTATACCGAACACTTTTACAAATTTTGAACTTAGCCGCTTCAAAAAAACCTATCCCAAAACAGAGTCATTCGTTGTCCTGAATTTGAACTAAGTTAAAGCTCTAATCTTTGTTTTTTTGTTTTTTGTTGTTTTGGTTTGAACTCTGTTTTTCTTGTTTACTTACTTGGTTGCTACATTTTAAATTATATTTTAGGTTTTAGAAAAATACCCTTAGCTAATAATAATGCATTTGATGTTAAATGTTTATTTAATTTGATGTTTAATTCTTTTCAAAGTCGTGTAATCTTAAAGATAAAATAATTAATGTAGATAATAGTATAATTCCTTGCAAATTATTGTTAATTTTATTGAATCATGTATTGTGCTAAAATATTAATGTTTATGGGCCTTAGTAATTTTTAACACCATAACGAACTTATTATTTCGATTTTTATCAAAATAACTATGATATTATTATATCAAAAAAAAGATTTTGGGGACGAAGCAATAACTTTCACCGGATGAGCTAGTATCCATTCCACTAGCCGACTGATTTGTTGGAATCATGGAAACTAGCCCTTGCCGTAACAGTCAATGACCAGCCGCATGGCTAGTGTTAATTAATATTAACAAAAATGATAGTTATATCTGTCATTAATGATTTCTTTTATCATTTTTGAGGCTGTGTTAGTACGTCTTCTGAAAGGACACTATCAGATTTCGCAAGTTTGGACATGTACTCGTCATAACGGGTAGAGATACCGTGAGATCTTTTTTTTGGGTAGTAGATGGTCGTGTGAAGGCATCTACTTTAGTTGTAATAATTATACGTCGTGGCAACGACTTTTGACATAAGCAAACGTCGTCGACACAACGTTATAAAATCACATGATCCTGGTTATTTCATGGTTGCTTTTCGTACTCTAAAAAGTTAAAATAATTTCATTTACTAAAGAAATGGTTGGAATAATCTTAGCGAGGTGTTAGCGACCTTGTCACAGACGAAACTGCTTAGCGAGGTGTCATCGACCTTGTCATGGATGAAACTGCGCAAGGTGTTAATGACCTTGTCATGGACGAAACTGCTTGGGGAGATGTTAGCGACCTTGTCATTGCATTTGAGATCCATTACTTTTGTGAATTTGGAGACTTTAAATTTTTATCACCATATTTTTTAATGATAGTCAAATTGAGACTTGATATGAATTTATGAAATGGTAATTTTGATTAATATGCCTTATTATGAGTATGGATTTTGGGCATGTTTTATTATGGCTTATTTATATGTTAAGTCATATGTTTATAATTATGTGTTTATTGATTTAAACATTATGATTTGAGATTTAGTTGGGATTTCACCACAATTCAGTTTTGCCTACGGAAGGTTATAGTTGTGTATCTCATGATTTATTGAAATATGACATGATTTGCTATTTACTTTCTTATGACTATTTCTAGATTTTGGAATTATTCGCTATGAGTTATTACTATGGTTAATGAGGTTAATTACTATATTTTATAAGTTTCATGTTTTGAGTTTTGTAGAGTTCTGAGGTTTAACTGGTCTAAGTTGCACATCTTTGTCGGTGTCCTGAGATTTATCGACAGCGAAATTGAATTTTGAACTTGCACTTGTTTTATTCATAAATTTTGAACCAATCATCTGATTTCAATAAACTTGTGCTTTCTGAAAAGCTATGATGGTAAGGAAAAACTTTTGTTTTACAAGTTTTGCCAAATTATGCTTTCTATTATTTGTTAAACACTTATTTGTTTAAATGATAGTTTGATAAGAAGTTATATTTGTTGTTTATAAAATTTTGAATAATTATGCATTGTTAGTAGTTTGAAAATTTTACATATCCATTGGCTTTAGTGCATATTAAATGAACTTTGTAAAGTAGTTTAGAAATAATGTAAATTTTAGTATAGTTGAAATGAAGATAAAAAATTATTATTATAATAGAATATGAAGTGTAAAAAGTTAGTGAAAGCGATTTTATCAAATGATTTGATTTTGAAAGTTGGTTGAATAGGATAAATTCCAAAATTTTGAAGTTTAAAATTTCCGAAAGATAGATCATGTAATGAGTGATATAGTGTAAAGATTTCTTTATAGAATATATGGTTTTGGATTTTGAAATGGTTTGAAAGAAATAATTTTAAAACGGCCTTAGTATTGAAATTTTGATTAAAAATGCGCGGTACTAAAACAACGATATCTTGAGAATTATAGCTCCAAATAGAGTCAATCTTTTTGTAAAAGAAAGTACTTACAGTAAGCTAAAAGTTCTATTTTTACCATTTTTAAAAATTTCACATTTTTTTTTCAAAATGAGTTTGAAAATTAATGGGTAGCTCTGTCCTATTAGTAGTTTATAAGATAAAAGACTGAAAGTATTTTGAACAAAAATTTTAAACCGTAAATCCAATTTTAATGATCATTATCTTGCCGGGAAGATTAGACTGAGTAGAACAACTTTCATTCTAAGAGTTTTGGAAAATTTTGAGTTTTTACGGATTAAAATTTGGATTTTATACAGCAACCTAAAAATTAGAAAAGGAAATTTTATGAACTTAGAGTTTGAACAATTTGAGTTTTAAACTTATGGTATAAATTAAATGTTAACCTATGATGAGATATAAGAGTAGGTACCATTGGAGTATATTTGGATTAATTAGCGAATTTGGTTCACTTTTGCTCGCAATAAGCTAAATAGCTTGCTTATAATGCAAAAATAAGGTACGCCTGCGGATTAAAATATTGGAATGCTAAAATTTTGATATATAACTTATTTCCGATTATGTTTTGGTTGACGTATATCTAAATTATTATACTGTTATTATTTGAAAGGCTCTCTGTACAAAGAAGAATCTACCGAAATTTTTCAAATTCTCGACACTTAAATATTTCATTAAATTATGAACGTTTTTTAAAAATAAAATGAATAGTGTTTTGAATTGGTGATCTAATTAAGAGAATTTGGTTTCTCAAGCCTGGAATTGTAGAATCTAAATTGGTTTATATCTTTTATTGTTAAATAAAAGAGGACTTTGGAAAACAATATTTTGAATTTTTACATTAAAAGAAGCTTAAAAAGGGAGGAAATATAATTTTAGTGATGGTAAACTACAAAGTTTAAAGACATAAGTTGAAATACATATAAATTATGTGAAATTTTGGGTTGGAAACTTAGTTTCCATTCGTATTCTTCCTTTTGAGGGTGCTATGCTTTACAATTACTGAATGCATCATCCGAATTGCTTATCGAGTCACTTTTCCAACTAAATTTGCCTCTATTCTTGATGTCTTCTTTGTTTCTCATTTTTGGAAATGTCAAAGAGATTCTGATTTGTGTTCTTGAGCCTAGAGCTCTTCGAGATTTTTAGATCTCATTCGATTTCACTTAGGAGTATAATCCTAGTCGTGTTGTTGCTTCGGAGGTTGAACATATTACGTATTAACCTCTACTGCTCATTAGTGATGTTTCCTTCATTTAAAGATCCTTTATCGATTACTTATTTATCTTTTGAAAGATGTATTCATTTGAGAATTGTTATTGACTTCTATCTATAGAGAATTACGGGGACCCAATTTTCGTAGGGGGGAGTATGTAACAACCTCGGTTTAGATTACCTGAAATTAAATTAGGAGAATAATTTACTTTAGTGATAATTAAATAATTATGAGATATAAGAATTTTTTGTGTTAATTAAATTGGAGTTTGGAGAATCTATTTGTACAGAATTCATGTAAACGAATTTTGTACTAAAAATGGGTATTTGAGAAATTTAGTAATAAAGGAAATAATTTCAACATTTGAAATATGATTTTTCCCATAAATAAACTATTTTGGTAAAACTATGAAGAATAATTTTTATTCTAAAAGTTGTATTGAGTTTTGGACACAAACGGTGTATTTTTACAACGTTAATAATAACCATATATTTTATTATGGAAAATATGGTTTAATTAAATTTAAACATGTTGTAGTTTATAAAATGAAGATTTTCTCTTTTGGAGCTTGTTAAAAGTTGAGTGGTTGAATTTATAAAAAATAAACAAGTTTGTTTAAATATAAAGTAAAGTGTTTTATAATTCAAAGTTGTAATTAGCAACACCTTGTGATAAGAGAATTTAGCAACACTTCTTATTGGATATCTACCCATTATCCTTGAGCCCATTAGCACTTAAAAAAATGAGAATACGTTCATCTCATTTCCATCTCTCTCAAACTAGCAAACACAAATCATCTTCACCTTCTTCTCAAACCAAATCAAAGAGCAAACTCCAATTTCTCTCAGAATTTTCACAAAACCTAAGCTGCTCCAAAAATCATAACAAATCAAATAAATTCTCAAAAATTCTCAATTTTAGATATACCGGTGTTAACATGTTCCAGCACCGCTGGTCCAAATTTTGTGGCATTTGGTTTGGTTTTGATGGGTCAAAGGTCTTCTTTTCTCAAGTGGTTTTCGAGTAGATCTGGGCTGAAAAACGAAGGTCGATAGAAAATTCATAACTAACTATATAAAAATGATAAAAATTTGAATGGATATGTTGTTCTCAACTCATAAGTACACCTTTTGTAAAAATTTCGTAGGAAAATACTTAGTTTTGCTATGTCAAATCATTGCTGCACTAAGAGTCAAATTCTGGAAATTTTGATTGTTTGGGTTGAAACAAAATGCATGTAATTTGAAGCCTTAAGAATGATTGAGGTGAATAAACCTCACACTTCTAGTCTAGATTCATTTGCATGTGGTTTAACTGTGAAAATACTAGTTTTATTGATCTTTGTTTGGTGATTACTGTCGGTGCTTTCTAAATCTACTCCTTGTTTGCTCACTGTCAGTTTACTGCTTTCTAAATGTTGAAATTGGACTTTGCTCAATTTTTTAATGTTGTTTTCCGATGATTTTCTAATATGAATTTTGAGTTCTGAATCAATGGAAAATAATTGAATTTTGATGCTTTTGTGTTCTATAGAAGAAATTCCATTTTTGATGCCTTTATGGTCTATGAAAGAAATTCCATTTTTGATGTATTCAATTACTGTTGAATTTCAATGGTTTAATTCATATTTTGATGATATGAATATTTGTGAATTTTTTGATAGTTGGTTTTCTAATAAATAGAAATTTTAATTGAAAAATAAATATATATATTTCAAGTGATTTATAAAGTGATTTTGGAGTAATTCAATTATATTGCATAAAGGTTTCTAACTCCTATTTTTATTAAAATACTTTGATACTATTTATAAACATTTAAAAATATCATTTTATGGATTTTCAACTTTTTTTCCAAAACAAATAATTTTAAAAAGAATTTCCAAACCTATTAATAGTATATAACACCCTTTCTTCATTCGGATGAGAAAATTCAATTAAATGACCTAATAAAACAAGTGGTATGGAACGCATACGTTTACTTTGTCAATTAATTCCTAGACTTATTCGATTGAAACCATATTTTCTCTTGAGTGGTGTTTACTAACTTGTAGTAAATATTCAAATAAACAAGTGTGGTATGGGACATACGGGTGTTATTTGATTAGTTACTATTTGAAGGTAAATAACACTTACGAAGATAAGTCTTTTGATCCGAGATAAGCAGATTTATGGAGCTTCAGCTCATTAGAGTTATGGATGCACTATCCATTTATGGGTCCCTTGATCATTTATGATAACTCGTATTCTATGAGTTTTTTGCTCCCATTTATGATAGGCCTCCCCCTTTAAGTTTCTGGGTTTCTAATATTGATTTCTGGATTTTATGAAATTTGTGTTTCACCAAATATTTTATGAGATTTTCTTTTATAAGCTAATAATAGTTTTGTGGTTTGATGAATAATTTTAAGAAGGATAATATTCCTCTTTGTTTAACTCAATGTGAGTTTCATGTTAACTCTATGTGAGTTTTTATGCTCCTATTATGGCTTGTAATCTATCATCACTTTATCTCACATTGATTCGAATTAGACTGGACTGGTCCGTTTATTATCTTTATGTAATACTTGGGTCAGACCGAGATATTTTAGGTTCTTCAGCATGATGATCTTAGAGTTGGATTATTTTGAGGCTTCTTCGTATGCTTTAGTAGTTTGTAGTCTAGTTATGCTGTAGACCTTTTTGTATGTCAAAATAGAGATTCATTTTGATGTATATTCATTTATGTTGTCTTAGATACCTCCTATGTATATCGTGGATCTTTTATGACCACCTTTTGTAGTTCACATCATGAATCATATACATGTTCACATCCGCTTTATGAGAAATGTTTATATTTCTTTGCCGCGTTCTATGATTCTACGTTCTATTATATTTTATATTGTTCTGAATTATATTAAGTCACTGTGTTGTTGTTTTATGCCCGGATCAGATACGTTGAATCCTCTTATAAAAGAAAATTATTTTAACTCAATTCGACGTATCGATACTCACCCAATGTAATAATATAGATGGTTGCTCCTAACAAGCCTTATTCTCCACATCAATAGACGATATTACATTGTAATGTTCTTTGTTAATGATGGCATAAAGGTGGGACGTCACGATATATGTACATATACTTTTGGAAATTTGGAACAACAATACATATATATAAAAGCAATTTGATATATAAATCGGATTATGATTTATTTTATTTAAAGAGAAATATATATATAGTTAAATAATAAATGTTATGGATTTTAATGAGAAGTTTGAAAGTAAATTTATACATAAAGTATTTTAGGAAACATCTTAAGTATGATAAAAATATTTACTTTCAGAAAATCATTTGGAAAATAAAATGTTTTGAGAACTTTAATTCTATAAGGTGGGGAGTACTAATAATCGACTTAGTGTTACCGATTGGTTTAAATGCTCTCAAGTAATGCTTCATCGAATATAGTATAACTCATTGCATAGAATGGTTGAGTGGAACTTACCAGCTCATTAGTGAATACTTTAATTTCTCAGGGTAGTATGGGATGCCTTGGTTAAATTCTTGTGATTGCATTAGGAAGTATTTAACACTGTAGAGTTGTATTTTCTTTTGGTGTTCGATGGGACTGATAGATCCTTAAAGGAATATAGTTCGGGTTTTCCACTGGTAACCGTAATGAGTGAAATTTACTAGCTTCTAGTAAATACTTAAATTTCACCATGCGTTATGGGACATTTTGGTTAAGCCCATGTGATTACTAAAAGTGATAGTATTTGACACTTTATAGAGTTTACTATCTTTTGGTGTTCGGTGGGACCGATAGATCCTTAAGAGGTATACTCATGGATTTCTTTACAATCATTTATATATAATAACATTAAATAATCTAGAGTTTTCAAGTCATGGTTGCCATGCTCATCTTGATCGGTCGAGATTTGGTTTTCCCTGGTCCTTGTGATCGTGTGGAGATTTTGTGTTCCTTGATCCTTGTGATCATGTCGAGATTTTTTTTTTTGATCCTTGTGATCATGTCGAGATTCTGTTTTCCTGACCTTTGGTATTGGATTGGTACAAGTGATACCACAATTATTTGTTTGCCACGGTATGGAATTGGTTTCTTTGTGTTAGGAATATTTTAATTATTCTATGATTCTTTGTTTAGTGATTAATTTGTGTTTATGACCTAAATATATATAACCTTGTGCCTTGAGATACATTCCGAGTTAAATTAATTCCGTGACTTATATCTTGGATATCTGGATTTACCTATATGTCATTTATTCATGTGTTATATCTTGTTCTCACCCTTTTGGATATTTAAAGATAGTCTGACCCGTTTATTTTATAATACTGGGGTCAGGCCGAGACTTTTCAGGTTACGAGACAAGTTGACATTTGGATGGTTGTGCTAGCAAGGAGATAGACACTTTTGACTTTTGGTTTATCTCATTTAGGAATTTGTATATATGTTTATGAGATGTATATTTGAGTTAGAGATTTGTATCATATGTATATTATGTAAGTCTAGTGTTATATTTGATAGACTCTCACTTTTGTATATGTATATGATGTTTATTATTCCATTGTGATCTGTGACTGTTGTTTATATAACATGTTGTTCTGATTCTGAGAAACCGGTATGATTACTACTTTCAACTGAGACTGTACACATCAAATTTTATTCTGGAGATTAAGTAAAGTAGTAAGTATGATGTGTCAGTGTTATATTTAAAGATACATTCAAATTCGGTCGCCTTTAACAAGTTGTATTCTCTGTATTATTAGACGACATTATTTATAATTATTTAATAATATGGGTATAACGGTGGGGTCATTACATTAGAGCTTGCAGCCAAGATGTGGGTGGAGGCTAAATAAAAAGTAAAAAATTAATGAAGGTGTTGGGTTTATATAAGAAAAGAAAGGGAGAGAAAGAAGGAGATCTAGATCTGGTCTTTACCCTTTCTTTCTCCACCAATTCAAACCCATGTTTGAAAAATAACACACCCCTTCTATCCCCACCATGGATGGCTATCCAAGGTAGGCATATAGGCCTATATGTATTTCCAAAATCGATCAATAATTGCACATTTTAAATCAAATTCAAACGTACATCGATGTCGTATATCGATATATACATATATAACTTTTATATACACACTATATTCAATACTGATTCAAAAGAATCAAATAAAAATTTATAATTTATTTCACATATATTAATTAAATTATAACAACTAATAATTTAATCTAATCTTGTGGTATTCAAAGTATTAAACATTGTGATTGTATGACTAATAGATGTAAATTTAGTAAGCGATTAATATCGAATAATTCGAATATTAACGTTCACACATCACTTTTGCTAGCAGTGTGTCAGTTTGGTCGAATTTATTGCTTTTGCAATTCGGTAAAAATCCAATTTTACTATTTTAAGCGGTCTTTGATGGTGATGATTATTTACACAAATTCTCTTCGTCAATACTATATCACATTAGGACTTATAGAATTTGGTATTGGTCACAATTCCAATATTCCCCGATTTAACTTGTATAGTACAAATACAAAGTCCTTGGTTCAATAATAACAATTATTATTGACCAAACTGCTCTGACCAGAGACTTCGACTTTGAGTTTGCTACAACTGACCGTGATACTAACCTCATATAACCAAGGAGACAAACTCTATATTGAATAGTATTTCACTTCTAATGCTTCAACTCAGACTCAATTATAATTGTTTGATGAACGTCGAGCCATGATTAAACTATAATCAAAGTGGAGTATCTACATTAAAGATCAACGATATTCTCACGCCGAGAGAACTATGTAAAATTGTCACTTTGATATTCTCTGTTTGACCTTTGCTATATAAACCAATAGAAAACTATCTAGTGAGTCATTCTATAATTATCCAATAATTGTCGATGTGTAACCCCTTGGGCCCCCCCAACAAACATGAGTAATACATTGCCCAACACTTGGAGAGCATTACGTACTCTAGTTTTAATGAATGTGTCGATATCCAGTCCCAATATACCTTAACTAAGAACTTTTAAAATAATATATTTATTTTTATTATGATAAATTGCTTAGGATTACAATACACTATAACTACTATCATAATACAAACCATTTATGGATTTTCTATTAAGTATCCTTAAATTAAATAAATAATTAATATAGCACATTATAATGAGTATATAATAGAAAGAAAAAACCTTTTATTTCGAACGAGATTTTATTACAAAGTTAATAATTTACGATAAATTACATAATTGCCCCTAGGGCATACCCCCAACTCTATCAATCTCCCACTTGCACTTAGGGCCAATTATGGAATCTCAATCCCAACACTTCAACTGGTTGAATGAGAACTGACCAAACTAGTCCCTTCGTGAATCGGTCTGTTATATCTACTCTATGAATCACAACTTCCTTTTTTCTCGACGAATTCCCTAATTATGTGGAACTTTTGACGAATGTGTCTTGATTTCTTTTGTGTTCTTGGCTCCTTTACAATCCACATTGCCACATTGTTGTCATAATGCAATATCATCGGATTCTCTATGTCGAGAATCGCTCCTAACTCACTCATAAATTTGCATATCCAGACCGCTTCTATAGCCGCTTCATTGAGGGTAATGTACTCGACCTCTATCGTGAATCATCTACCGTTTCCTGTTTGGAACTTTTCCAACTAATAGGCCCCACCGTTTAAACTAAAGACATAATCTGACACTGATTTTCTATCGTCGATATCAGTTTGAAAGCCATAGTCTGTATACCCCTTTATAGGGAGGTCTCCATTACCATAAATGTGGAATGAGTCCTTAGTATTGCTTAATACTTAAGTACATATTTTACGGCTGTCTAATGCTTTCCTCGAGACTAGACTGGTAGCAGCTTACGTATCTCAATGCGTATGGCACATCCGGTCTAGCACATAGCATGACATATATTATATAACCTATTGCGGATTCATAAGGTATCCTCTTCATATGCTTTTTCTCCTCATTGGTTTGAGTAGCATCCTTCTTCCAAATGATGATTCTAGATTGCATCGGGACATTTCCATGCTTGGAATTCTCCATACCGAACCTTTTCAGTATGGTGTTTATGTACATGGATTGGGACATTTCCAACAGCCTCTTAGATTTACTCTATAGATCTTCATACCTAGTATATAGACTGCTTCTCCCAAATCTTTAATGGAGAAGTTCTTAGACAGCCAAAATTTCACTAATTGCAACAACAAAACGTCATTGACAATTAATAATAAATCATCGATGTATAATACTATGAACACGATAACACTTCGTTGTTCGATTCAGTATACACACGCTTCCTCTATATTTTGATAAAAACCAAACTATTTGATTACCTTATTAAAACATTTATTCTAACTCCTTAAAACTTGTTTAAGTTAATGAATAGATCTTAAAATTTTGCAAGCTTTGCTCTAACTCCCACTGATCTCAAAACCCTTAGGCTGCGATATATAGACAGTCTATTCTTAATCACCATTTAGAAATGCCATCTTTACATCCATTTGCCAAATTTCATAGTCGTAGAATGCAGCAATAGCTTGCATTATCTGAATGGATTTAAGCATTGCTACGGGCCAAAAAGTTTCGTCATAATCAACACCTTGAATTTTGCAAAATCCTTTCACAACAATCCTTGCTTTGCGAGTCTCTACTTGTCCATCTGCATTTAACTTTTTCTTAAAATTCCATTTTCATCTTATGGGTTTTATCCCTTCGATTATGTTATCCTAAGTTCATATTTTGTTTTCATATATGGAATCCATTTCAAATTTCATAGCTCCAAGACATAGTGTAGAGTCTTTACTCTATATTGCTTGTTGGAATGAGAGAGGAGTGTCATCAACTAAGATGCAGTCCTCCTTTTCGTCATCCATGAGAAAACTGTAGTATCTCTTTAGTGGGCAATATTCCCTATTACACCTTCTAATAGGTCACGTGTTTTTGTATACTTCTGAATTTGGTTCTTCCACTGGTTCAGTCTCTGTGTTATTTTCTCAGATCTCATCCGAGTCTACAACTTCGCTGTTAATTTATTTGATGGAATTTACTTTTCTAAAATGATAACATGCTTGGAAACAATAAATTTTTATTCCTTGGTGTTGTAAAAAATATATCCCGTAGAGTTCTTGAGATATCCTATAAACTTACCTAAGGCTATTCTTGCCACAAGATTATTGGAGTCGACGTTATAAACATAGGTTGGACAACCCAACTCCTTCAAATAATTAAGGTAGGGTTTCTTTCCATGCCACATTTCAATTGGCATCTTAGGTACAAATATCATGGGTATCAAATTCAACATATGCGTAGCGGTTTCTACCGCATATCCCTAACAGGAAAGTGGTAACTCATTTTTACTCATTATAGAATTAACCATATCTAATAGGGTTATATTCCTTTACTCTGAAATACCATTATGCTGTGGAGTATAGGGTAGAGTAACCTAGGAGATAATTCCATTATCATTTACATATTTTTGAAGCTCTTGTCCAACATACTTACATTCTCGATCAGATCAAAGTATTTTAATCTTATGGTTCGTCTAATTTTCAACCTCATTTTGTATTCTATAAATTTCTCACATACATTAGATTTGTTTTTGTTCTTCATAAGATACACATATCCTAATCTTGATAAATCATTAGTAAAGGTAACAAAACAAGAAGAGTTACCTTCAGTAACTATAGGCATTATGCCATATACATCTGTTTGTATGAGGCCCAAAAGTTTAACTCTTTCATTGATCCCACTAAAAGAGCATTTGGTCATTTTGCTTTAAGACACGACTCATACGTATCAAATGAATCAGAATCAAATGAATGTAGAAAACCTTTGGTTTTCATTTTATGTAGTCTTTTCTCACTTATGTAACCTAGCCTATAATACCATAGATAGCTATAATTAATGTCAACAGTAGAAGAGTTATTTACAACACAAACATAATCGATATTAATAACATAAATGCTATTATCCAAAAGACCACTGTAGACTTTATTTCCATTCAACATAATTCATAACATTATCAACGCGATGAAAAATATATTCAGTCTCAAACAATCTAAACGCCGAAATTATTCCACAAATAAAGTTTTTCACATAATAGCAGTAATTTAAAATTAAAACTAATTCATTTGGCAAAGTTAAATGATAATCTCCAACCGCCATTGCATCTACCAGAGACCCATCAACAACTTGAATTCTCATTTCTTCCTTCGTCATATGATGTCCGTTCCTAAGTCTATCTAACAATTTACAGATGTGAGTTTTAGATCTAGTATCTAAAATGCATAATAATTTATTGATTGCAAAACAATTTTGAATCATAAATATACCTCTAGGTGCAGTAGAACTATCATGTTTCTTCTTTTTGACAATATTTAAGTACACCAGACAGTTCCATTTCTAGTTACTCTTCTTGTGACAATAATAACATTCACCCTTGTCAACCAGAGTGGTCCTCTTATTCTTTTAATTTACTTGTTTCGCTTTACCCTTAATGCAAGTACCGCGCCTTGATCATTAGATGAGGACTCGGTTGATCTCAATATATTGAGTAACTCCACGAGGCTTACATTCAGCTAGTTTATATTATAGTTTAATATGAACGGTTCAAACTGTGCAGTAAGTGACCCTAAAATCAAGTCCACTTGAAACTCATTGCTTGTCGTTACGTATAATTGAGCAAGTCTATCAATATAGCCTTTTATTATTATGATGTAATCATCCACTTTCATGCCCTTTGACATCTTCATGTTAAAAAGTTTCTTCACAAGTTCTACCTTGTGGAACGAGACTGTTCCCCAAACAAAGCTTTGGGGCTATCAAAATTTGATGGACATTCATGTTTTCATGTTATCTCTATAACGGTTTGTCTAACGTAGACATCATGTAAACTTGGGTGATCTCTAGATCTGTAGCATATTTGTTATAAGCAATTTTAAGTTCGAGGTCCGCATCTTCAGTGGGTCTAATCCTTAGAGGTTAGTCATCGACAACCATAAGCTTTCGTATGTGGGTGCTACCTTAATCGCCCTTAGCCAATCTATGTAATTAGGTCCAGTGAGTTTGTAACAACCCTCATATTTTACGATTGTATATTTAAATGTTTTATTTAAATATAGCATCGTTAGTCGGATTTAAATCTGCAATGTCACTTTTTGCAAACAGTCGAATTAGGACTCGAGACCACTTCCATTGAGTCCAAAATGGTGTTTGCAACCTTTTTGAGTATAAACATCGAAATGTTTGGAGTTGTTTTGATATTTTCATTTTAGGGCTTTGGGTTTGGGTTTCAACCCACCAACCCAACATAATACCCTAACTCCACCCCCTCTCCTCTTCATACATTCTCATTTCCTAATACTCTCTAACTAAAGTAAAAATGGGGGAAGAGAAAAGAAATTAGATATTCCTAAGCATTAATTCTCTTAAGTAAAACCAAATTCAAGTCCAAAATCCAAGAGAAGCTTAGGTAAGCATCCTCTTCATCTTCTCCATCTCAATCCCTCTTCAATTTTCAGAAATTCATATAACCTAACTTAGGAAAAACTTCACCTTTGATAATAGATTGAAGATTCTAGAGGTGTTGTTGAAGAGAAATCAATCTTTGCTTGTTCTAGAGCTTCTCATTTGTTATTTTGGGTTTAAAAGGTGAGTTTTTGAACTCACATCTATGTCTATATCTTTGATAGTTGTTAGGTAGTAATTCCTAACATCTATTCCTTGTCCATTTGCTTTTGAATTGAATTGGTTTGATGAATATTCCAATTTTTGGTGTTTTGAAGTCAAATCTTTAAAAACCTACCTTTGATGTTTGAACATGTTGTTGGGGTGTATATATCTAATAGCCTATAAGGCTGGGTTGTCGCTTGGCATAAATCCCTAGTCTCCGTTGCTCGACCGATCACTTCTGGTTTGGATTTTTGCCCTTCTTGGGCTAGACTGAAAATACTGCAAATGATAGTTCAGTCGACTGACGTATATGGCCAGTCGACTGAACCTGGAAACAGAAAGCTTATGTCCATCTATCAGTCGACTGGCAGTCGACTGAACCTGGAAACAGAAAGCTTCTGTCCATCTATCAGTCGACTGAACCTGGAAACCGAGAGTTTCTAGGCATGTATCAGTCGACTCACCATACAGTCCAGTCGACTGAATCTGGGAAATGTGCATTTTTCCTATTTTAGGCAGGTTTGTATGGGTTTTTGATTTTTAATCGATTCTTGATGGTCCGATTGGTTGTTATCACTTTTATCGACTTTGATGACTTCTTTTTCGGGATTTTTGGGAATATCCATTTTGATGGATTCGGTATCGATTTTTATGGTTTTAATTCACGTCGTCGAATGTGGATTTGGGTGATTGATTGTTTCTACAATCATTTCTGTGATTTGTCACTTTAAAATATAAAGGTTTTTTATACTAGTAGTAAATACTCAAACTCTTTCATCAAAACAATTTCAATACTATTTTTAATACAAAGCTCGTTTTTAAAACCGTTTTCCAATATCTATTAGTATATACAAACCTTTACCTCTTTCGTATGAGAAATCTAATTAAACGGCTTAGCAAAACAAGTGGTATGAAACGCTTGCGTTTACTTCGTCGGTTAATTCTTGGACTTGTTCGATTGAACTCTCGTGACAATTTTCGAGTGGATATCTACAATTTGTTCGTAAATATTTAAGTTAAGCTAGTGGTTATGGGACATGAAGCTAAACTCTTATATTTACTAGCTTAGTATGGTTCGCACTTCTTATTGATCAATGCTGATCATTTTGTGATTTAGACTAGCGATGTGCGATGTCTCTTTGTTTGTGTGGGGACTAAAAAACCCATTTGTGGAACTTTGGTTCAATTTGGTGGGGTAGCGACCCATGGTCTTCAGGCCGTTTGTGGAGCTTCGGCTCAAAATTGATGGTTGGCGACCATGGAATAGCGTTCTGTTTGTAATGCACGTGTTGGTGAGTATTCATGCTCCCGTTTGTGATAAGCCTCCCCCTTTTTGTGATTTCTGGATTTCTGGTTGTTGATTTTCGGAATTTTTGTTTCACTAATTTTGATGATATGCATTGATAAGCTCTATCAATATTTTTGTTTTGGTGAATAATTTAAAGAATATGACATTCTTTTTGGTGTTTGAGAATATTTGAGATATTGTATGATTTTTGTTGTTATTTGATGTATACTTGTCGCAGTATGGCATTATTGTTATCATACGTTTTTGTCATATCTCTTATCCTATCTCATTTTATTTGATATTTATAGCTAGACTAATCCGTTTATTATTTTCTTCTTAAATAAAACTCGGGTCAGACCGAGGTATTTCAGGTGCTCCTGCTTGACTTCTTATCAGGGTCCTTCACCTGACTTTTGGGCTAACTACTTTAGCATAGTAGTTTTTGTTAGTATACATTTGAGATAGAGACTCCTTGATGTATACTTATTCTTTTGTCTAGCACTTGTATCTATTCTTTTGTGATGTAGTGGATCTGGTATGACCACTATTTTGATGTACACTTTTATGTGATATATTCATATCTAATTCCGCCTTTGTGATATGAATATTTGTAACTGATTTGTGTTATGCTTATTTCTATATTTGTTTCCGAAGTCCACATAGCCATTGTGTGCTAGCTTTGAGTTTGTACTTGACATGTCGGATTTCCTCTTGAAATGAAATGTAAGTTATATTATCTGACATATCGGTACTCGCCCAAAGCAATTACACAGATGGTCGCTCCTCAACAGCCTTATTCTTCATGCTAGTCGATGGCATTACCCCGTAGTGTCCTTGGCTAGTGTGAGTATAGAGGTGGGGTGTCCTTGGCTAGTTGACGACATTACCCAGATCGTCAAACAGTGGAGTATGGAGGTGGCCGGAAGTGGTCAAGGTTCGCGGTCAAATGGGGATACGGGTTCTATGCGTGCTGGGTTGCGTTAGTGGATGCGTGAAGATGATGGTCACGTACGATAATTTTTGTTTATTTTGTTCATTTATTTTGTGGCCAAATTCAATTTTTCAAACAACGCTCTAATCGTCATAACTTTTGCATACGAACCTCGATTCGCATGTGATTTTTTTCATTGAACATATGGCAAAATTTTGAACAATATAGCACTATGTTTGTTGAATTTGGAGGCTATTAGAAAACGTACGTTGGTATGGTTTACTTAATTTAATTAATTGAATTCTTAATTATAAAATAGATATCTCTTGATGGAAAATTATAATTATTGATCTGCGAAGTGATATATTGATAATTGTTTGATATTTTTGACATTATGTATATGTGAGCCTTGGGTTGATTATTTATTACTGATTGTCGTATTATTGAATTTTTAATTGTAGTTAGCTGTGGATTCAAAATATGACTATTATTCATTAAAATAAAACAAGCGAAATTATTTAATAAGGATAAAATAAAATAAATACATGATTAATGTGCTTTTTTATAGTTTCTGTGAATGCATGTAAACAACAGTGTTCGAACAAAATAAAATGAAACTAACTGAAGAAATTTAATTAGGTTAATATTGATGAATTTTGGGGAAATCCATAAATAATAACGAAGAATATATTTTAAACTTAATTTGATGAAATTCCTATAAAATATATTATTTGGAAAGATCTGAAGTAATGAAATTGCAACAAAGTATTTTAAGTATATTATCAATTTGAGAGGATCATTACTGTTTTTAAAGTAAGTAAAAGGCGAGTTTGTAATAAACAATAATAAAAATGATGTTATACTTAAAAGAAAACAATGATAGTAGATATGATGTTTTGAATGGGTGTAATATGTGATTAACAGTTGATTTTAGGACAAATTTTTGTAGTAGGCCAGTTTTCGAAGCTATTTCGCGATTAGTGCGGGTTTTGAGACTTATTACCAAACAAGGCTAGTTTCTTCGCAGTTAGCATCCATCTCAGCATTTTGTAACTGCCTCACCTGGGCGCAACTCATAGCTACACCTTTTTTTTTTAAATTTCGTTTTCGGGCGCAACTCTTAGTTGCGCTCGGTCAAAAAAATTTCATTTCCTATAGGCGCAACTAGTAGTTGCGGCTAAGCTATAACATTGGGGCGTAATTCATAGTTGCGCTTTTCCATTGTCTCTGGACGCAACTATAAGTTGCACATATGTAATAATTATTCAGTGCAACTCAAAAGTTGCGCTCATATATTCAGCTGTATATAAGAACAGCATCATTCACACTTTTTGCATCACACACTCACATTACCATACATTCATCCTTCCAATTTTCCCAATTCCGAACCTAAAACCCCTCAGTCACCAAATTATAATTTATTCGACAAATTCTCTCAAAATCATCATATTTCTGCATCATTAATTGATTAGAACAAATCTACAATAATCTTTGCAAGGTAATTGAGTAAACCCTATTTTTGAATCTATTGTCATTTTGAAAATGTTTTATGTTTTTATGTTGATCAATAGTTCCATACCTTTCATATTAAGCTAGCTGAACCGATATGGATAATTTGAAGATCTCAGATGAAGTATTGGTCAAATATTGTGAAAAGTTGGAAGCTGAATCCGAATTTTTTCCTAAAACTCAGTTTGAAACAGTTCCTGAAACTCAATTTGAGATAGTTCCTCAAAATATTGGTGTCGATGTTGAATCTTGTTTGGAGAATCAGGTTTGCTTAGGTGAACCGAATCAAAGACCGGGGAAACAAATTAGCCGCGAAGGTCGAGTGAGACAACCAACACATCCAATTTGTCACTGTGGAGATATTTGTGAGGTAGTTATATGTAATACTCAAACAAATTCCAAACGTCGGTTTTACGGATGTACTGGTTACCTGGATCATATAACTAACCCGAATGGGGTCCAGTGCTGTAAATTCTTCAAATGGTTATATCATCCGTTGACCCATGTAGGAGTTGAATATGCACTAGAGATGCAAGCCAAAGTGAGACGATTGGAAAAGGAAAATACTATGCTACGTCATCAGGTAAACTATTTGCAGTCCTTAAATCCAATTTGAAAATGGGTCTAGTAAGTTGGTTAGTGCAATTGTTATTTAATGGTTCTGTATTAGACTTGTTTAATGGAGTTATGTATGCATTAGTTTTATTGGTTTTGTATTACTAGGTTGTTTAATTACTAGGTTGTTGTAATGGTTATGCAATATTTGATGTATTACTTTTTGGTTGTAATGTTTATTTAATGTTTGATGTATTATTTTGTTGTTGTTCCATGTTGCGTACTGTGGATATTACGTACAAAAGCTGCGTACAAAATAAATCAAAGTTACTAACATAGCAACTAACAGAAATGTTTGACAAAAAATAACGTTTAATATTAAAGGTTCATACAGAATAAATATAGAAGTTATACAGTACACGAATGACATAAGTAGTAAAAACAATCAAATTAGTTATTTGTAACGACCTAGAATTTTGGTTATTTGAAATTGGAATATTTAATCGTTTTTAAATATTTAAAAGTTAATTTTTAACTTGAATTTCAAATATAACGATTATTGGATAATTTAATAATTGAATTTAATAATTGAATATTGGTTAAATTATCGAATCTTGATTTTTAAGCTTGTTAAAAATAATTTAAAGGCTTATAAAGTTTATATTAATAAAATTGAAGATAATAAAACTTTTTAAATTGAATTTAAAAGTGATTTGTTCAGTTTAAAAAAAAATTGTTTGAATTAACGAGTAAAAATAGCCTTCCGAGGCAGTCTCGGAATTCGACGGAACCAGTTCCATTAGATCCGTAATAGTGTATTATTATCGGATTTCAAATTTCATAGCGTTTGGAGTTATCGTTTGATCGTATGGGATATAAACGTGCTGAAATTTATATCGAAAATTCAATATAATAATTGGGTCCAAAAAGCTATCTTCACCATACGATCGAATTAGGACTCGAAACCTTTTCCATTGCGTTCGGAATAGGGGTATAATATTAGAAACGCCTAGCGGCACGCCTCGATAGGAGTTCGAGATTCTGAGTTTTGTAAATCGAGACGTTTTAAAATTTAAATAATATAATAAATTGTTGATTGACCATATTTCCATCAAAACTTATTCCCTTTCACTTCAGAACTACTATAGATAGCCATCTACACGCAAGGCATCTTTTCCCTCCCCTTTGAAAATGAACACGCGAACGAGCCAGCGAGGAAAAAAAATGGCAGGCTTTAAAAAAATCATTTCTCACAAAATACTAAATTAAAAATCTACAGACTTGTTTTAAAAATCGTGTTTTGGATCGAGCTTCAATCTGATATATTCGTCGATAGGTGCGGTAGTGTTTGAGTGGGATTGGGATGAAGGCAGTGGAACTAGGGTTAGGGATTTCTCGCACCGTGGTCGATGGGAGGCCATGAGGGATGGATGGATTTCTGGTTGTGAAGCGCACGTGTGGCCGTAGTTTGGTGGCGTGCGGCGGAGCAGGGGTGATTGCAACATTGCACAGCCACGTAAGGGGACCGGTGGTCGCTTTTTCATGGGGTCGCTCAAAGGGGAAATGAAGGGTCGAGTTGGTGGAGATCGATGAGTGGAATTCAATGGCAGGGTCGATTCGGAGGACAGTTGATCAAAAAGTGGTGCACAATGCATGGCCGTGATATTTGTCTCGTGTACAGGTAATTAGAATGGGGGAAAGAAGATGGCATAAGAGTAATTAGTTTGAACTTTTTATTAGTTTATATTATTTTATTTAAAACATATTGGTAACCTGTAAAATCAATAACTCCTCCGTACGAAATCCAATTAACCCGCGGATTTTTGCGTTGGGATTGTATGGACGTGAGCAATAATATGGAATTGAATTGGAGTCGATTGGAGCTAGCAAGAAATTTGGATTAAAATTAAACGCTTGTTTAATTTTAATTCAAACGGAACGCGAAAGCAGCAACAAAAATTTATGTGAGTAAATCTCACTCATCTTGGATAATTGGTTGAATTTTTAAATAGTTAAAATAAATTGTTGGATGATTGGTTGAATTGATAAAATTATTATCATTTGATGTGATATTATATATAGTAGTATATATATTGGTAGTTGGATTGATATTCCCGCATCTTTTAGCGGATGAGACCCTATGCGCCCGCATAATAGCGGATGACCCTATATACCACGATATCCCCCTCGAAGTGGGATTGGTATTTTTATGTTGTATTAACATCTTTGGTTACACGGAAATAGGTTGGAGGGATCCAACTGGATTCCTCAAAAATGTTGAAATTAATTTCATATATTGATATATGATTTGTTTGAATAATCTGTGGTAGATTATAGTGTGATTTGAATGTATTGGATGCTACGGTAGCACTGGACTAGATTTTGGTATTTTAAAATACCATAAATATATATATATTGAATTTGAAAAGAAACTGGAAAAGGATTTTTGAAGTAAATATTTATATAGAATTTGGATTAAATAAAAAGAAATTTTTGTGATAAAATAATGATTTTAATTTTATCTTAACTATTTCACGATATTTTAAATATAGATTTTGGGATATTATTTATATATAGGATTTTAAAAAAAATTCCTAATTGATACTTGTTTTAAATATAAAGGATTTTTAAATCAAGATTTTAAATAAATTGAAAGGATAAAAGTGAATTTGGAAATAAGTATAAAAAAAATTGATTATACTGGACCTTAAAATAAGACTTCTTAAATTATGAAATAGAAGTAAAATTGAGATTTGGTTGGTTAGAGTTCAGTTTTGGGTTATTTAAGGGAATTGATTTATAAGTGGATTTAATTTAGAAACCAATTTATAATGGATTTAAGTAATGTGAAACCGTTATAAACTGGAATTGAAACTGAGAGATTTATAAACAATGTTTATTAATAAAGTGAAGCGATTATCCGTTGGTAAATTGAAGTTATAAATTTACGGTGAGGATTTATAATGAGATGGGTAAATAGGCTTAAAAATAAATTATAGATTTATTTTTAGAAATGTGAAAAGGGGATTTACGAAATTGGGATGTAAATCAATGGGTGATAAATCGAGAGAGAGAGAGATTTATAAAATATTAGACTGGCTATATTGGAATTGAAAAAAAAATTATTAAGAAGTTAAGTTTTTTTTAAAAAGAGGATTTTAAATTATTAAACTAGGTAATTTAAAAAGTGTTTAATAATATTTCATAAACTTAGTTATTTAAATATATTTTTAAATTGTCAAAATGAATTATAAGTTGATAAATAAGTCTTGTAAATCGATTAGAATTTCATTAATAAATCTAAATTTAATTATTGTTTCAAAGTTATGTAATTATTTTAAATTGTTTAAAGTCTATTTAATTATTAATTAAGTTAGTTTATAATGAGTTGATATTAGGTAAATTATTATTTAAAAATTTGATCGGTATTATTATTTTAAAAGATAAATTATTAAATATTAATATTATTTTATATAATAACTTTTATTTAAGAGTATTTTCCTAAATTAAACTAGAAAAATTTATATAGATACTTTATAAGTATTATTTTGAGAAAAATTATTAAATAAAGTTTTCGGAAAGTAATGATACTTTCATGGTGAAATTGGAGGCAGAGATTGCCTGCAGTTAAGTTTTGGATTTCACTGGGATAGAGACGTAACCATTGAGCTGTGAATCCATGGTTGATACCGTAGTGGTACTTTCCATATTATTTTAAAGGGTTTCGAATATTTTTAAAAAGGATAGTTTGAGAATATACTAAATTCGGTAAGATAAGTATATATTTTGGATGAAGAGATTTAAGTGATTGAAATTTAAATTGAATAAGACTTATTGAATACAGTTGAAATGGAATCTTTGATTGGATGATTATTTATTTGATAGTTAAATAACCGACTATCAAATCTAGACCCAAAAGCATAACTTTGGGAATATCTAGGGGAAACACGAGAATCATATGGTACAGTTACCGTTCGAGGTGCTATACTGTACGCATAAACTCGTTTTGTTCTTCTAGGACGATTATAAGGAAATCCGTCCACTAACGGTTAGGAGGTGATCTCTGATCTTATTTTCGTCTGTTTATTTCCTGAAGAACCGGGGTTGAGTTTACCATAAAATATCGAACGTTGTTTCGAAGAGACGAGGATCGGATAAGTTATCTGAAAACCACTTCGATCCAACGAATATGTTTTCAAAGGGAAAACAAGAGCATGGAGTCGAAGATGGAGCAGTGAAGTGCAAGGGCTAATCACTACTAATCCTGAGGATGATTCTAAAATGGATGTAGTATGAATAGTGCCTTCATTTTCGTTCGGACTCAGAATAGACTTGTATGGATGAATGCTATCAGTACGTTGTCATTGGAGGACAATGGGCTCTATGTATAAATTCCTTAAAAAGGTAATCGTAGCCTCTAGCCTCATAAACCGGGAATGACTAAAAATCAAGGGAGATGCAACAAGGCTAAGTGGGTCCCACCCAATTAGGGTATGTTTATCACGTTTCTAGATACCCTCGGATATTATTACTACGGTGCGGGGAAGAACTCGGAAAGGGTGGGAACACCCGGGGTGATAGCATATTCGGTCTATCCAGGTTAGGGGTAGTCCGATCTTGTGTTGTAGGGGATCCCGATGTGGTCTTCGGTACATTTTTCTAGATGTGTACTATGACAAGTGGTGCCCCAGTGCCTAGTCATTCATATGGAATCCATTCTCCAATACGTGCATTTACGGTTTTGGTTGTAGAGCCTAGTATGCTGGAATTTAATTAATGTAACAATTTCAGCTATTTGAATAAGTATTTGTACTTAGACACCATTATAATATCAAATGGTTTTGATATGACATGTTTTGGTTATCGTAAGGTAAAAACCCGTCGTGTTTATGTGTGGCATGGTCTTACGAGACACCTTTGTTTTTCAAAGAATTTTGATAACTTTAATAATTCAAATTGAGTATGTTTCTCACGCTGGTTTCCAGACTGACTCGGGTATTATTTTATTATAATGCTCGGGTCAGACCGAGTATTACAGATACAGGATAGGATGCTATGGAGCTCAGGAGACGAGCTGGATGACGAAGACGTATTACACGTATTTGATTTTATTCCGCTGTGTATTGTATGCTGTATATTCAGCATTTGTGAGGACAAATTACTATAACAGTCCGGTATTGAGTTGTTGATTTATTGTACTCTGATGATGAAATGTATAAATAACAGTTGTAGTTCTTTTTGTATAAAGGCATGTTATTATCTATTGTATATTGTTTCGCTGCGATTGTGAGATTCTGTGTTGTTGTTCTGTTTTCTTCTTCAACCTCTTTCTTCTTTTTCCCTAACGATCTGGTATTTTGGGCACTCGATTGCTCGGCATATAATACAGTGGACGTATTGATGTCAATTTTCGAAGGTCGAAAATCCGGGTCATGATACTTGGTATCAGAGCTGACGGTTAAGCGATAACCTTGGCTTTGATGGGGTAACTCATTAGAGATAGGGTCGTAGCACCCTAGAATGAGTTTGAGTGTATTAATAGATATGAGCGCGTATTTGTTAGTGAATATAAAATTGTTTTATATTGTGTTGATTGATCTATTAAGTGGCTTATGGATTCTGGTCAATATGAGTAATTAATGTTATTGATAGGGATCTCTAAACACTTGAATAGAGCAGTTCGACATGGTATGGTTTTGAAATGGGGTAAATAAAATAATTTTACCCAAATTATTTATATATATATAAAGAAATAATTTTTAAAAATTATTATAGTTGTATATGGTGTGCTTGGTTGTTAGGAAATGATAATATTTACTATTATCATTTGTTGTTGTGGCGATTGAATAAAAGTTGAAATTATAATCAAAAGTTAAGAAATAATTTTATATAATCAAAATGGGATTATATAACTATATGATTATAAATGTGATTTATAATTTGAAATGAAATGAATTCCAGAAGTATATTATAAATATGGTTTATAAAAGCAGTTTATGAATTTAAAAGGATTTAAAAGCTGGGAATTTGGGAATTTAATTCCCGTTGGTTTTGAAATGTTTTTCAAAGGTTTTGGAAAAATAATAGTGATATTATTTGGAGAATATTCTTGAGTGGAAATATTTAAAATGGAATTTTAAAGGACTCAAAGCACTGAACTCACTTCGGTTGCTGGAGAATAATTTTAGTGATGACTACAGCATCATCGACTTTCATTTTTTAGTTTCCAAGGGAGAACTGCTACCTTAATGATTTGCATTGAAGTTTTTGTTTGGTAAAACTGATTTGATTTTGAAGTTCAAAGAAATAATTTGATATACGAAGGGATTTTGGGTATATATGATTTCAAAAATGATTTTGAAATACTTAAGTAATTGTTTAAACTCTGGAGTTTGATCTTAAATGATTTATGGAATATGAGTAAGTTTGATAACTTATAAAAGATTTGAAATTTGATTTGGAATGGAAATTAACTTGAACCAAGTTAAATAAGAGAAATTTGAAATTTTAGCCAAAGTAGGCTAAATAAAATAAGTTTTGAAAATGGAATTTGTTGAGACTGAAATAAATTAACAATGGACTAATTTATTTAATTAGTAAGTAAATGGAATTGAAATTGAGTATTGGAATGGGATTTACTTGGATTATGTTAAATAAAGTGAAATTGAAAAATTAGTTCGAGTTGGACTAAACAAAATAAATTTTGGAAATAGAATTGATTGATATAAAATGGATATAGACTTAAGTAAGGGAAATAGTATTAACCATAAGAGTTTGCATAAAATGTTTTTAAACTTAAGGAAATCTTGTGAAGTAGATGCTCAAGTTAGATTAGTATGGAAAGGAGTATACTAAGTTAATATTTGAATGAAGATTAAATAAAAGGTGTGTAAAATGATAGCTGTGAATAAGTAAATGGAAATGAAGTAAATGTGAATAAAAAGAATTTGATATAGCTAAGAATCAATTGAAATAAATACGTAAGTTGTACATATACTATTTTATTCGCATAACGATTTGATCCAGATTCGAGCACAGAATTTCGAGATAATTTATATCGATCCGAGTTGGATTTTTTCACTCGATTTTCGACGGTGAACACTGGATATGCATCTTTGATTGAATCTGGCATTCTCTATCATAGTATATGGCTATGCAAGGAGAATGATGACTTTTGATCAAGGAACCAAATCTGAGTCCGCACTAGAGAGTCGTCTGAACGATACTAGTTCGGAAGTAAAATTGTGTGATCGAGTGAGCGATCGGATTTGATATTGCGTATGGATGATATACGTACATTGTACGAATTTTGCTGAAATAAATGTTGAAAATTTGAAAATGCTGAATAAAATGATTTTGAATTATATGATTGGGTATTATTGGTAAGTAAGGTGTAGATATTTAAAAGCAAAAGCTAAATTAATGTCTTCGACTTCAGAAGTAAAATTTGATTGCCCGACATAAAGGTATGTGTTTAAATTGTGTTTGAAATTGATGATTTTATTATTGAGCCACTTGGCTTTTGTTTTCTTTTAATGATTTGGGGCCATAGAGGCGATTTGTAGTTGTTCGGATCTAGCCGTGCGAAGGAGACGCTGGCGAATTTTTCAAAAATTTAAGGAGTTAGAAAATTTTGTAGAAAATTTTTAATAACTGAAATTTGATTTTGGATTATAACTTGAAATGGTTGAGTAAATAATATTATTTGGAATCTATGGAGGATTTTGGAAATTAGTAAAAGTGATAGTGTGTTTTCAATAAAAATTGTTTTCGGGAAGTTGTTTGAAACTGTGTGGTTTTGGGAAAATAGTTAATGGGTTTTGGACCATTCTTCTTAGCTGGCAATTTCGAGGACGAAATCCTTTTAAGGAGGGGGGAATGTAACGAGCCAGAATTTTGGTTATTTGAAATTGGAATATTTAATCGTTTTTAAATATTTAAAAGTTAATTTTTAACTTGAATTTCAAATATAACGATTATTGGATAATTTAATTATTGAATTTAATAATTGAATATTGGTTAAATTATTGAATCTTGGTTTTTAAGCTTGTTAAAAATAATTTAAAGGCTTATAAAATTTATATTAATAAAAATGAAGATAATAAAACTTTTAAATTGAATTTAAAAGTGATTTGTTCAGTTTTAAAAAATATATCGTTTGAATTAACGAGTAAAAATAGCCTTTCGGGGCATAGTCTCGGAATTCGACGAAACCAATTCCATTGGATCCGAAATAGTGTATTATTATCGAATTTCAAATTTAGTAGCGTTTGGAGTTATCGTTTGATCGTACAAGATATAAACGCGCTGAAATTTATATCGAAAATTCAATATAATAATTAGGTCCAAAAATCTATCTTCTCCATACGATCGAATTAGGACTCGAAACATTTAAAGATGGAATTAAGAATCCCATGCATGAAAAAAACCATCCCTAAGTCTCCGTTGATTCGGTTCGTACAGCAGCAAATGCAAAAGGAAAAGAGAGTTGTTTGCATCAACTCCTATAGCCACAAGTAACGTACCATGATATTTACCATAAAGATGTGTTCCATCAATAGAAAGAACAGGACGACAATTCTTGAAACCTTCAATGCTTGGTCCAAATGCCCAGAAAGCCCTCCAAAATTGAATGCCTTTTATATGGACATGATAAACAGTGCATGGATTGCATTTTTATATTGCACGAAGAAACTGCGACAAGTCATTGTATGAAGATTCCCATTCACCAAATATTTTAGACATGGCTTTGCTTAGTCCTTTCCAAGCTCTCATGTAGCTTATTTGAATTTTGTGTGTATTTGCCATAAGCCCTTGGACAGATTTTGCAGTGTAACTTGGGTTCGATCGAACATGTGGAAGGACTTTGGTACAGATGAATTTGGCTATTGCTTGTTTATGGTTCGAGTTGGTGATTGGATTCGAGCATATGTGATCACCATTGTATTTTTTATCACCCACCATCCAACATGATCCCTTTTAGAAACAATAGCATGAAGCCGCCATGGACAATTAACGTCAATATCACATATAGCAGTGAACTCTCTAGCACGAGACTTTTTGTTTTTAAATGAAACCGAACATTTTATCGACCATTCACTTATATGTTCAATTAAAGATTTCTTTGATTTAAAAATCATACTGTCTCGAGGGCCTTTCTCCACACATTCTAGTCCAAACATTTCATCGGTAAATTGAACTTCTTGCATAATAGATATTTCCATGATTGTGTCATTGCATTGGTCATCCTCTAACGGTTCTTCCATCTCAATATGCCCGTCAATGTCATCAACTTCCTTTGCAATATCATCTAATGGAGCATCATTGTTAACATTCATAGCATTTATCCATGTCTCATCTTCATCAAGTGAAGCAGCGATTTCCATGCTATCAAAATGTGATACATCATTATTAGCATTTCCACCCTCCATATCTTCAGTTTCAACATCTTCATCTTCAATTTCGTGCAAGTATTCATTTGAATTCGGAGTTGGAATTGACTATGGAGGATACGACATGAAACTATACCCGGGTGACTGCGATGGATATGGCATGAAACCATAGCCGATGTCTGTGTATACACCTGAAACAAACATATGAGTGTTAATTACATAAAACGTGAGACCATGTATGAAACATACATGCATCACACGAAACCATACCCGGTTGTTTGTGCATAAACGTTCGGTAGCTAGTAGGAGTAGTATGGGAAATACATTTAACTTTGCTCAACAGTATTACTTGGTCTTGGTTGGCTTGCATAATCAAAGATATGAGCTTGTGGTTCAGTTGTTTTTACCACCCCCTCCTTCTTAACATACAACTCGATTACTTTCATCCCCACGCAAAACATAGAATCGACATCGTCATCATCGTTCACCTCAATAGCAATCGGGCCATCATCTGTTATCCATTTACTTACCAACGAGATGTCTAATTTAGTATAATTAATCTTTGTAGCTTTGTAAATAGCCGTTTTCAACTCAAAAAAATTACAACCCTTCCTCACTTCAGAACCTTTATGCGTTCTTCCAACATAGGTTGGCATGTTATTCACCGTCATAGTGACAAATAATTGGCACGGTAGTCATAGATCTAGCATGAAGAAACTAAATTTCAATAATAGATCTCACATAATAAGCAGAGATGGGTTTCAAAACTTTACCTCAACTGTAGATGAAAGTGAAATCTTTTGTTGATCTTTGTCGATTTAAACGAATTTGAGTGGATTTGTTATATTTTTAATTGAGTTGTAGTAAGAGCAATGGAGTTTAGGTTTCTGAAATATGTTGGGTTTAAGGAGTTTTGTTGAAGTGGAGAGAAGTAAAGGGTGTTATAAGCTGCTGTTGGGCTAGTAGAAGCAGCCCATGAATATAGGCGAAACTTTGAGTTGCGCATTTGTGTATATGACAGAGTGCAACTCAAAGTTGTTCTCTTCTATGTGTTAAAGGCGCAACTTTGAGTTGCGCCTGTATCCTGCTACTGCTCCAAATAGCAGCTCACTCATATGGAAACAAAATATGCATTTTATTCAAAACCAAAATATTTCATGCAAATCTAATTCAATTGTATATACGAAAACAACAACAAGTTGCAAAACCACAAATCTATTAAAGAACATACATATCTTGATTGTACATTGCCAAAGTTTAACTTCAAAAACAAAGTACAACTTCAAAAAAAAGCAACCAACCTACAAACCAAATTAAACAACTTAGGTACACCTACCTAGAAACATAAATCGGGTGGATACCGACTGCTCAGAAAACAACTCTAAGTCCCCAGATTGCGGACTGGAGTATAAACATGAATGAATAGATGAGTGGATTCGACTGTTCTCTATTCCGCAAAATAACACTATGTCCCCAGAGTGCAGACTGGAGTATAAACATGAATGCTAGATGAGTGGATTTCGACCGTTCTCTATTCCACAAACTCCAACCTGAGATCGACAGGAGTATAAACTCGCTAAGGATGGAATTTGATCGTCCGACTTAGCCTCGCCAAATCAATGTCGGGGGCAGGAGCATAGTTATTCAAAAAACCACTGAATCTAACAGTGTAACACTAAGGCCCGAGCCTGGTGTTTGATAAGACTCGAGGCCACGACCACATGGAGGCCTCGAGATGGAGATGGTGGATTGTTAACAAAATTCACAAACAACTAATTACAAGTACATTGAATGGTAAGTAACCGTTCGACTACTTAAATAACAATTCACATGAAGCATAGCAGAAAACAAAAGCTTTATTTACAAAACAGGTGCCGAAACTTCAGTACAAGTTATTTCAAAAGATCGGGATTCATACCCATACAACTACAACTAGTGAAAGAGACGATTATGCAAACTATATACATTGAGTTGGTGCAATAACTACTTCTTTGACTTTCTTTCTCTTTTGGATTTCTCAGAGGTAAAGCTGCTTGTGCTTCTCTTTCGGGACCTTTTGCCGCCTTTGGCCGGAGAGCTTGAGGAGGTAGGAGGAAGTTCATCAGGGATCGACCCACCGGATGGAATAGTTTGCAATGGCACGAGATGAGGATCATCGACATCCACATCGACAGGTTCAATTTTAACCTTTCTTTTCAATAGTTCCTCCTTTCCGATCTGCTCCCTCATGCTGGCCTTATCAGTGTGTTCTGAGGCACCGAGAATTATCACATCATCAGATTCGTCGGCCTGGAGTGGATCCTCGATTTTATCTTCATCAAGGGAACCGATGACTTGAGCATCGGGTCCCGGAACATTAGCAGCAGCCGGGTCTTCAGCCGTTTCCTCGTATTGTTCTGCAACAGTGCCATTGTGGGAGTTTGACTGTGACTCGGAAGACCTACAAAATTTGATAAAATAGAGAGATTAGCTTAAAGCCATTGCGCATAAAGAATGAAAACTTTTCATTACTAACGAGTAAAGCAAAATACCAGCATCTGGATGACTCTCCGTCGTCGCCGGGGTGCCTCCTTCTAAAATGGGGAATAACATCTTGGGCTCGTAGCCGGGCCTGTCCGGATCATAACCGAGATCCTGCTCCGTATCAAGAGAAGTTGATGTTCCAGCTACTTGGGATGAAGAAGGACCTTTAGGATCAATCCCTGAGACTTGGTAGTTTTGTCCAGAGAGACTGTCACTGCTGACCATCTCAACTGGCAAGAAAATCGATCGACAACGAAGGCTTTGGGATCGACTATCGACGCATCGAATTATGAAGCCTGTTACTTAAGTTCATTAGCAAGTTTATCGCTTAGTCCATATTTAAAATCCTAGAAATTTGGTTGATCGATTTCAAGTTCGACAGTTCAAGTATACATGTTATATTGTTCATAGTCATCTTATGTTCAAGGTCAGCAAGGCAAACTAGCATTGATTGTTCGAATGAGTTGAGTTGGATTAAGTTTAAAAGGCATATATCGATCCCTAGTTCTCACTGCCGATCCCTTTCCCAAGAGCTCCCTATCGATCCTTTTACTAGACCGCAGCCACCAATCCCTTCATCAAAAGCTTTTTGTACCGATCCCTATCCTATACCACCACCCTATACTGATCCCTCTCCGAACCTTTCCTTTCTGATCTCATTCCTCAACCTTCCTTCATTACATCATCTCCTCAACTAAAAATAACTAAACAGCCGAACCCTCATCTGTCGATCCCTGCCACAGCCATATTATAGCATACCGACCCCTACGTTCCTCCACTATTAGCCTCTCCTCCATCAGGATCTCTAACCGAACCCTTCTCTTTCTTCTTTTTTCTCTCTCTCATATCCTAACACAACCCATCGTACCACCTACCTAAAGACGCTCAAAAAATGCTCGTCATCGCTCCCTCAAACACTCACTAACAACTCAGGGCTAAGGACTTTATCGTGTAATTGAAAGGAGAATTACAAATTCGTACCTATATAAAGACGAGAGATGCGAATTTAAATAGGGATGAGTGTTTGAGGATTATCAAATCACAAGCAAAAGGAAAGGAAGCTTGTGGGATGGCTAGAATCGTAGTTGGATGTGAGGTCAAAGTTCAGGGAGCCTGGTTTCGGAAGGGAAGTTTTGTGCAAAGGCAAGTAGAATAGAAAAGTGAAGGAGGAAAAGGAGAAAGGTTTGTGTATATATATATATATATGTGTGTGTGTGTGTGAATGGAGAAGCGTTCGGCAACGAGAATATTGAACGAGTCATAAGGGAAAAAGGGTCGGCATAGAAACTTGTCAATCCCTATTTGCATAGCTTCAACAATGGATCGGCATGTTGAATGCCGATCCCTATAGATGATATATATAAAAAGGAAAAGAGAGAATGATAGTGAAGGTTAGGTTGTAACAATGAACATACAAAATATTATAAAAATTGGCAATGGTCCATGAGCGTTCGAACATGCCCGAGAGCCAACGACAGAAACGTGTATATGAATATACACGTGAGTTGTGATGCCCCACCTCTATGCTCATAATAACAAAGAGTATTAAAAGAAATACTGTCTATTATTACTAAGAATAAGGCTGGATAGGAGCGACCATCCGTAGTTGGCCTTACACTAATATTGGTTATCTCGATAGGAGTGGTATATACTTTTTTATTTCTCATCTCTTATTTATTTGCTCCCATCGACATACCCAATTCTAGTACAAAACGAACTATGACGGTTCATAATAGTTTAGGACAATGAATATAATAATAACACAGATAATATAAATGCGGAACACAGATTAAACAAAAAGTCTCATATATATATAACTGATGTCAGTTACAACACAGTTGACACAATACATATGATACAACTACAACTGTCGACTCTGGAAGTTATATATACAAGTACATTATCAACTAATATACATGAATACATATCATCCTATACAATGACACGACTTCTACAAAACGACGAAAACTACTTCAGAAGATATAAAAAGTCTTCATAGCCCAAACAACAACTCAAAGCAGGAATCTACAACCTGAAATAACTCGGGTCTGACCCGAGTATTATGTTCAAAAGAAAATAATACACGGGTCAGTCTAATTCAAACTCAGTTATTAGTGCATAAAAGCAATAATAATCAAATAGTCAAATAGACGACAGTCATAGAAATCTCGTATATTCAACTATTCGATAAAAGAATCGGATAACGGCAGATATAACACTAAATAGAGTTAAACAACAAATCAGCAGATTTAAATCATCAACAAAGATAAGTGAAAAGAATATCAATGAAGATAATCTTAAAAACATCAGAATTGCCTAAACGGCAATTAACAACAAAATCCAATTATTAAATAATAATTAGAAACTCAGAATCTAATTATCGAATCGATAATTAGACACAACAAATCAAATCAAATCAAAACTCTGTGTGGCTGCAGTGCACGCACGCGTGCACTGCCTCGCCACTACAGTACGTCGAAACTGCAAAGGTCAAGTCACGACTAGCATGACTCAACACAATTGCAAACAAAAGCAAACCAGTATGCAACTATGAAACAATGTCCAGAATGTAGACAGTGATCACAATCATCAATACAGTGGAGTACAACTCCAATACCAAAGAAGAAAACCAACCTCAATGACACATGAAACAAATGCCAACTGCCTCAAATTATCAAGGCAGCCACCGTGAAACCAACTGACCAGACAGCTAACATAACAATTGCAACTGAATCTAAGTCAAAAATTACAAACTGCACACGAACTACAGGTCAGCATATACAGGCATCACCAGTTTATAAAACAGTGGTGAACCATTTCATGTCAAACTCAATGAAGTACATGGAAATAAAGGCTAAAAGTTCAAGTCGAAGTGTGTACGAGTTGCAGCAGTATGCAACATAGTGTAGCATATACACAATGACACCAAGCAGTAGTTATCAAGCATCTAGTCAAGTATAACCTCAATGCACGAAATAAAATCTGCAAGTGCAGGGGAGTAATACGTGAAGCACACATGAAACCTATAGTTCAACTGATCAGAGATGGAAGTTAGTAGCATCAGACCAAAGTGCTCAAAGGCAATGGTACAACATGAAAAGAAGTCTGCGTGCCAAAAGGTCAGAGGTAATGCAAACTACAGATCTAACTTGAGTACACAAGGAGATGCAAAACAAACTGCACCAAAGAGCAATGAACAATTCAAGTGACAATGCTAATTTGAACAAGTATACATGCATCAGAATGTATATGCAGTGTATACAAAGTCGAGGCCGCAAGAATACAAAGTAATGCCACTAGCGACAATGGAATGCAACTGGTAACAATTTAGACTACCCAATTACTTAACAATGTAACTGGCCATAAATTCTTATCTTTCGAAAGCTGGCAACTTATTTAACATCTTTCAAATTCTTTAAATACATGTTTACACACAGTGAAATGTAACAGAGCCAAGTATAACAATTAAACATTTCAATATTGGACAGAAGCTTATGCGAGGACGTGTATGTCAACTTGTCTCCATTACAAATCTACTGACCACGTACAGATGCGAAAATATCCACCATAACAACTTAAAACTCATTTTCAACTATAATGCAAAACATTAACTCACGCATGCCACTAGACTTTGCCCACACGTCACGTAAAAATGCAGTGACTTGGATATTATTCAAATGCACCAATTCATGAATTGAATTGCAACCCTGGCGACATCACTACATGCGTGCTCATTAAAATGGAAATTTGACCCGGACAAACGTTGCATACTATCATTTACATCTAAAACTAGTATACTTTGAACGCACATAACCCTCTGGCAAATTTGGGCATGCACGAATGAATTGAACTAGAAAAGGCTCTTGCTTAAGGTGACACGTACCCTAATCAAACATGAAAGCAAATACAGAGCAACGTTACAGGTAGCACATACTACAAATTGTATGGCACGTATGACCAGACTAGTTTTTATATGTGGCATAGTTATAACTTGAACTCAGTTCTTGGATGAACGCACACACACAAAAAAAGAGAAAGAGGCCAGGCAATTTCTTTCACAAAAATGAAGTAGACAGGACCTGGACACTCGACAAAAATATGTACGTAACTTGAAATGGAACAAAAATATCACAAATATAAAACCATGGCAAATCACGAAATCCTTCAAGCCAAGGAAACAACGACCATACCAAAAATTGAAGAAGTCCTTGATCATTTCATATATTCAAACGAAGATCAAGTGGCAGAGCAAAATCAACAACATCGAACGAAATCGAACAAGTCAAGAAACCCAAACAATCAAAGAAGCAAACCATGTCTCAGTTCAAAATCGCATAAAAATCAGAGAAACCAACAACATTCGATAGAGGGAATTGAATTAGATGTGAGTGATGAACACTCACCTTTGCTCGGTCGAGCTTGTAGCCGATGCTCCAGAAAATCAAAAGCCCAATTTGTCGAAGAAGAACGAGCATCGGAAGCCACGGCATCTTGAAGAGACGAATGCCGCCACCATTTTTTCTTCGTTTAGATTAGGGTTCTCTTTAGGGTTTTGAACGAACGAAAACAAATTTTTGAATGAGGGTCGGGTTGCCAATCGAAATAAAAGGAGGGATGGGTGAAATAATTTTCACGGTAATAAAGAAAAAAAACGTGGGCCAATCCAATTTTTAGCCCACATAATACCCTAACAAATATTTAAACGGATAATCAAAAGAATTATCACTGATCTCAACTCACCAAAGCAATTAGCTAGCGACAGTAATTGTTTAATGACGATAGTAAATTTTTCACAAAAGCTCGGGTTGTTACATGAGTGGTTTAAAATTTCAGCCTTTTGAAATCAACTGAAATTGAAATCAAACTTGAAACCTTCAAGTTGAGGCTGGACTAGATAATAAAAAATTTATATGTCTCGCATGATAGGATTTGTATATGCTGGTGGAATATGGCACTAGACTTATATTATTGGAAGTCGACCAAGCGTCATAGTAATCAATGGAGGATTCAATGCCTTGGAAAATAATTCGACAAAGGAATAGCAATCAATCAGGAAGCCAGATGGACTTCTTTCCGACAATTCAGACTTGTTTCGATTCAAAGCACGTCATGTTACTCACAAGACGTACTTTGGGTGGCAAGTGTTACCCGGTATCCTGACCTGGCTATATTGAACTGATTACGCAAGACGGGTTTGACTGTTATCAAGAAGGATGACCATGGAGCAATGGTTGTAGGACCTGAAAGTAGAGTTCAGATGGTTATATGAAGCCATGCTTGAATGGAGTTGGTAGATAGATGATGCAGGATGCTAGAAATATGGATATTAGCTTGGACAAGCAAGGGATCGACATAGCTTAGTAGTATTGGAGGAATCGGCGTGACATGGTGGAACTCCATGAATCGGCATGACATGGTGGAACTCTATGGATTGGCATGACATGGTGGAACTCAAGGGATCGACATGAATGAAGCAATCGAGGGATCGGTATGAATAGAGGTGCATGGGTCGACATAGTTTATTGGTTTGAAAAGCTATGTTTCAACTCGTAAGCTAGGCATCGGCAAAGCATAGGAGGGGTTGGCAAAGGTTTATAGTTAGTAATGGGTCGGCATATCTAAGTAAACCAAGGAGAGGTCAGCACATGTTACAAACCAAGTGCATTCTAGCATTCAGCAATCAATATCTTGAGATCCTACAGTCCAAAGCAAATGGAATTTGGAGAGCATGGTATGTGGACCCTAGGGATCATACCCTAGGGATCGCATCTCAAAATGGCTAAAGGATGAGGGATCATGTGACGACCGCCCATGACCCCTGCACCGAATCTAGGGATAGAGCGCTGTAAAGTGTGCCAGGCGACCATGGACGATTGTCAAGGTAAATTAAAACAACAGAATCTATCGTATTGCTCACAGCGCATGGACAAAATACAATAGAACATATGTATAGTGAAGCTTTACAGAACAAAATGCCATCATATAAAACTCCATAATAGTTGAATACAAGCATCCAAATAGTCAATACATCAAGCCTCACTACATATCTCTCAGAGAATACAAAACAGCGGAACATCCAGTACATATAATAAGAAGATAATATGCAACCCTCCAGCTCGTCTTCGATATCAGCATCGTGAGAAGAGAACAACACCTGTCACCTGTCACCTAGTCTGCCCATCCCAAAAATGGACGAACAGCCCAAGGCAATAAGAATTAAAACATAAAGCCTTGAGTCAGACAACAGTCTTAGTGAGCAGTAAATTAACTAACAACATACCAAAAGAGCATAAAGGAAAAGGAATAGGAATACAACCCTCCCACTCCAACCTCATTCTATAGTGATAGCCCCCAGACACACACTAAGAAGAAGCAAACATAGCAGAGCATACAATTTAAAGTAAAGCTACTATCACTCGAGTCAAGGGCGATGTTTTCCCAGTACCAAGGCCTAAATCAGATAAGCACCCAGAAAATACCGCTCTTGAGTCCGAATGACGATACAACCAAACATCCATGACTCTGGCTATCACTGTTATCATTGCTTCGATATCACCGTTAATTGAATGACTGGCACATTCTTTCAGCCGTCCGTCAAGGGCTAATGGAAACCCCGGTTCTAGACATAACTCCCGCACGTCATCGCAGCCCGTGCCTAGGACTATCGAATCTGCCCAGAGTACTCGACCATCAACAGTTGGCCGTTGGGACTATCGAATCTGCCCAAACGTACTCTTGCTTAGAGCATGCTAGAACCTTCAACAACGATGCTATCCAAGCCTCCTAGTCATCCTCCTCGACGACTATTCTCATATCCATTCATTATCCTCAACTCGAATCATATCACCGAGTTATCAACATGCTTGGAATGATCCCGTCTGGATTAGCCCAAGTCTTCATCATATGATGCCTCGCTTCATTACGTCCTCGCAAAGCCTCATCTCAACATCACATCATCAAATCTATGCATAAGAGCTTCATCATCCCGCTACATATGCCACGAGCAGCTTTCCCAATTCAAGAGCCTTTCCCTTGGCTTTTGAATCATCTTCGATCTAAATCTAATCATCAATCATCTAGTTCATAATAATCAATCAAATCAAACATCAATCAAAGCAATCCAGCATTCAAATATGATCTAAGTAGACAATTATAACAATAATGGCATTTTCGTAATTAAAGAGTTGAAAGTCCAATAAGCATGAAAACATGAATTATATCTCTACAAACTTGATGAATGAACTTGCATAGGTTAGCATTTGATAAAATGGATGTAACATCATCATGAACAATGGATCTATATGGATCTACACTTTGGATGAAGAAAATGCATGGAAATCCCTATTTTAACACCAAATCGAGCCAACAATCCGATATACTCCTTTGGATCTGTGTGAGAGATAATCACCACTCACCAAATCACCAAAACAAACCCAAATCAACACGCTTCAGATCTGGACAGCGAAGGATCAAGCTTGATCTATCACGAATCCGCTTCAAACGGAGAAATCTCACTTCAACGGATGAAGATCTTCAACTTTAGCTCTTGGATCTTCAATCTTAATCTTCGATTTGGATGGATGGAAGCACTAGATTAGAGTGGAGAAAAGAAGTGAAGAAGTGTAGAAGTCGAGCTCTCAAAATGGCGGCACTTCGTCGCTTCAAAATCCGGATCCCAAAAAAATGAAGCCAACCCCCTTCTATTTATAGGCGAAATTTCCCTAAGTCGTAACTCGGAATTAGGTCGTCTCCGACCTACGACCTAAGACCTTGCCGACCTAAAACCCATACGACCTAACAGCTCTTCGACCTAAACAATGCGCGCGACTTAACGAACCAGGTCTCAAGACTTACCATCCTAACTCCTAGGTCGGTCGCGACTTAACACATAGGCTACGACCTACGACTTAACGATATAGCAGCCAAACTCCTAAGTTGGTCACAACATAACACACGCGCCTATACGACCTAACGACTTAGCAGCTTCGCCGACCTAGCAAAGTTACGACCCAACCAAGATACGACTTAACAGAGGGTACGACTCATCATGGTAGCCGACCTACGACTTAGCTAACTCATCTGTCTACGGCTTAACCATGACACGCCCTAACGACCTATCACTTAGCTCAACCCAACGAGTTATGACCTAATCCCTTAAACATCTACGCGACCTAACATAAGTCGCGAACAAACTGGGATACGACCTATCTACTAAGTCGTCTAGACGACTTAACTATCCAATACCCACACTTAGGTCGCTCACAACAGTTTCCTTAGGTCGTTGCCGACCTAACTCTACCCCACGACCTAACCCAGAATACTTAGGTCGCCTACTACTCTTCCTTAGGTCGCCTAAACCTCTTGAGTCGGTCACGACTTATCACTTAGGTCGGTCACTACCTTAAGTCGGTCAACCACACTTCCTTAACTCGGTGAATTCCTTAAGTCGGCAACTCGACCCAGACTTATCTCTTAACTCGTCCAAACCGATTTAGGACTTAGAAAAATTCTGAACGTCTTATCAACAATGCAACCAATTGTTAATTATTTTACGATGTTTCGATCCGTAAAATACGGGTCGTTACATTCTCTCCCCCTTAGGAATTTCGCCTCCGAAATTCCAAGCAAACAAAGCAATCAAAGACTATTCTGTACGCCTACCATCCATAGCAATCAACAAACCATGCATCCAATTCTAACTTAGCGTACAGAATTCTAAGACTTAGAACAAGTTACAATATCGCGAGATGAGACGACACCTTAGGGCCATACCTTGAAGAGTTCATGATGAGCTGCCTTCATCCTCTCTTTCACCTCCCACGTACAGTCGTTATCATCATCACTCCATTGTATCTTGAGCAACTTAACTACCTTCCTCCTAAGCTGTTTCGTGTCGGTTTCCACAACACGAAGCGGCTTACGAGGTCTTCTATCGACTGGATCAACTTCGAAGTCTTCACAGCTATCAGCAGAAACCACTGTATTCGAGTCGTGCACATACTTCCGTAGATAGGATACATGAAAAACATTGTGCACACTCGACATCTTCTCTGGCAACTCCAATCTATAAGCGAGTTTTCCAATTCGCTCGATGATCGGGAATGGTCCAACAAATCTCGGAGTCAATTTTCCCTTCTTCTCGAATCAGATAACATTCTTTAGTGGAGAAATCTTCACAAAAACCATATCACCAACATCGAATTCCAAATCCTTACGACGTTTATCGGCATAACTCTTCTGACGGTCTTGGGCTGCCTTCATTCGTTGCCGAATGATCTCTATACAATCCGAAGTCTGCCGAATCATCTCTGGCCTAAGTATCAGCTTTTCTCCAGTTTCCAACCAACATGTCGGAGAGTTACACGGTCTTCCATACAATGCCTCATACGGTGCCATACCAATACTAGACTGGTAACTGTTGTTGTATGCAAACTCCACCAAATGAAGGTGATCTTCCCATGATCCTCCGAAATCCAAAACACATGCTCTAAGAAGATCTTCCAAAACTCGGTTGACTCTCTCGGTCTGACCATCTGTTTGAGGGTGATAAGCTGTACTCAAACACAACTCGGTTCCCAAAACTTCCTGGAAGCTCTTCCAGAATCCACTAGTGAACAATGGATCTCGATCGCTCACTATACTCTTCGGAATACCATGGAATCGAACTATCCACTTCACATACAACTCGGCCAACTTTGATGCAGTCCTAGTCGATCGAACAGGAATGAACCTCGCACTCTTGGTCAGACGATCTATAATGACCCAAATCCCTTCATTTCCCGTTCTGGTTTTAGGCAATCCATCGATAAAATCCATCGACACTTGTTCCCACTTCCATGTAGGAACTTCTAATGGCTGAAGCAATCCACTTGGCTTCTTCTGCTCGGCTTTTACCAACTGGCAGTTCATACACTTGGAAATAAAATTTCCAACATCCTTCTTCATGCCTTCCCAGTAGTAGGTTCTCTTCATATCCCGATACATCTTATTTCCACCTGGATGAATTGTCAGCTTCGAGTGATGACTTTCCTTCAGAACTTCACTCCTCAATTCATCTATATCGGGAACAACTAGTCGTCCTTGCTTCCGAAGCCAACCCTCTCGATCGACCTCGAATCCTTTATCCTTTTCTGGATCCAACCCAGATTCCAATTCACGGATAATCTTGACAAGCTTATCATCTCGCTTCTGACTCTCGCCAATTCTCTCCACAAGAGTCGGTCTTATCGATAAGTTTGCCAACATCTCAGGTTCCAATTCACATCTAGGCCTGAAGTCAAATCCAGCTAAATACTTGAGACTCTTCCATTCTGAAAACATGGCTCCCAATCCTGCATGTCTTCGACTCAACGCATCAGCCACTGCGTTACCTTTTCCCGGAGTATAAGCTATACCAAAATCATATGATGCCAAAAACTCTAGCCAACGTTGCTGCCGAAGATTCAAATCCTTTTGGGAGAAAAGATACTTCAACGACTTATGATCCGTAAACAACTCGAATCGAACTCCCAATAGATAATGTCTCCACATCTTCAGAGCAAAAACAATTGCCGCTAACTCCAAATCATGAGTCGGGTAATTCCTTTCATGCGGCTTTAGTTGTCGACTGGCATACGCAACAACTTTATCCCTCTGCATCAGCACTGCTCCAAGTCCAGTACCACATGCATCGGTGTAAACCACCATCTCATCATTCCCACTTGGAATAGTCAAAACAGGAGCACTCGTCAATCTCTCTTTCAGGATTCCTAAAGCTTGCTCACACTTAGCATCCCAACTGAACACTTGGTTCTTCTTCGTCAATCCTGTTAATGGTGCAGCTACCTTGGAGAAGTCTTTGATAAACCGTCGATAATATCCCGCTAATCCAAGAAAACTTCTCACATCAGATGCATTCTTAGGTCTAACCCAATCCTGGATTGCTGCCACCTTAGCGGGATCAACCGCTATCCCATTTCCAGAAATCACATGGCCTAAGAATCTCACTTCACTCTTCCAGAAGTGACACTTCGAAAACTTAGCCTTCAACTGATGTTTCCGCAAGATCTCCAAAACAATACGCAAGTGCGTCTTGTGCTCCTCTTCCGTTCTGGAATAAATCAGAATATCATCCACGAACACAAGTACGAACTTGTTCAACTGATCTCTGAACACTCTATTCATAAGATCCACAAAATATGCTGGCGCGTTAGTCAATCCAAACGGCATTACCAGCCACTCAAAGAAACCAGATGGTGTCCGAAAAGCAGTCTTCGGCACACTATCCTTAGCCACTCTCAACTGGTGAAATCCCGTTGCCAAATCCATCTGAGAAAACACCTTAGCTTCGTGAAGCTGATCAAACAAGTCATCTATCCTCGACAATGGATACTTGTTCTTCTTAGTCACCTTATTCAGCTCACGATAATCCACACACAATCTCAACGACCCATCTGCCTTGGTTGCAAACACAACTGGTGCACCCCACTCGGACACACTACGCTGAATAAATCCTTTCTGCAAAAGATCATCAACTTGCACCCTCAACTCCTGCTGTTCCCTAGGCGCCATCCGCCTAAGAGGCATCACAACAGGTCTGGCTCCTTCAACTAGATCTATACGAAACTCGATCTCTCTATGCGGCGGCAACCCTTTGACTTCGTCAAAGACATCCTCGAATCCATTAGCGATTGGCACCGATGACAGTCCATCCCGTGGAACAACCAGCAAATACATGAAGCTTATGAAGACGCCTTCCTCATGCTTACATCGTATTACAACCTTTCGCCCCTCCACATTCTCGACTGTCACTTCCAACCTCTCGCAAACAACCTTAGCCGCATACTTCCTAAGCCAGTCCATACCCAAAATAATTCCGAACCCCGCAAAGTTCAGAACAAAGCAATCACAAACAAAAGAGCAACCATGACTTGATACAACTAGACCACGACATAACATACACAAACAAGACGAACCCCCAACTGGATTAGTCACAACCAATGGCCTATCGACAATATCCGGCTTCAAATCTAACCGGTCTACGAGTTCATTACAAACAAACGAATGCGATGCTCCAGTATCAAACAAAACTCTAACTGGAACACCACATAGGAAAAGAGTACCTTGAACAACCACACTCTTTCCTTTCTCTTCAGCAATAGGAGCTTTTGAAGACGACAGAACAGCTCCCAAAGCATAAGCTTGCACAATCTGCTTGTCCCTCCTCGGTTCTGGACAATTCTTCCTGAAATGCCCTGGCTTGTCACAGTTGTGACACTTCATCGGCACCTTCGGATTCTTACAATCCTTCGAGAAATGGCCCTTCTGCTGACAACTGTAGCAAGTCACCTCGCCTTTCGGCTTCTTCTGGCCATCCTTCCCCTTCTGCTGCTGCTGCTGCTTCCTCTTCTTGTTTCCACCCTGCTGGGGTTTAGACTCTTCCCTGGTCACAGCAACAACAGATCCTTCTTTAGGAAACAGACTCTCATGCCTGAGAGCTTTCTCCACAAGCTTCTCAAATGAATCATCCAAATGATCCACCAACTGTCTCCCAAGATAACTGTCCAAGCATGTACAAACTTCTCATTCTTCTGGTATGCAGACTCAATATATGACCGGGCATACTTGGACAACGCTTCAAACTCAGAAACATACTCAAGAACTGATCTCCCTCCTTGCTTGAGCTCCACAAACTTCTTGAACAGAACAGACTTCTGAGCTGTAGAAATGAACTTAGCTTCAAATCTGACTTGGAATTGCTCCCAAGTAATCTCTTCCTCCGGAGTAGTGATGGTAATAGAATTCCACCAATCAGAGGCTCTCCCTTGAAGCTGCCTTGATGCCAACTTCCTCTTAGTTGCATCATCAATTCCCAAATCACCAAAGATCCTTCTACAAGCATCTATCCATCTCTGGACTTCGATAGTCGATTCTGTTCCCAAGAAAACCGTTCCTCCAAGAGCAGTATAATCCTTGCAAAACTTAGCAAAATCCACTGGTTTCGGAGTTTGGACTTGAACTCCAACATCTACTGCTGCCCCTGGAACTGGAATCCTTCTCATGATCGAAGTCATCATAGCTTCGAACATGGCTGCATAATCAGCAGTCCCCTCAGTAGCATGGCCTTCCCTAGCAGCTGGTCTCCTTCTTCGACTCATTCTCAATATCTATAAAAAGGAATGATTAGAACATCTAGAGAAACAACTGCATAAAAGACTCAAACTCTACTAAGCTACTATATTATATATAGTATTCATCCATCAAAATACAATTACGTCTCTCATACGTAGTTACTTCAGCGAGCGTTGGGTAAAATCGATTAACCAATGCTCTGATACCAAATGTGACGACCGCCCATGACCCCTGCACCGAATCTAGGGATAGAGCGCTGTAAAGTGTGCCAGGCGACCATGGACGATTGTCAAGGTAAATTAAAACAACAGAATCTATCGTATTGCTCACAGCGCATGGACAAAATACAATAGAACATATGTATAGTGAAGCTTTACAGAACAAAATGCCATCATATAAAACTCCATAATAGTTGAATACAAGCATCCAAATAGTCAATACATCAAGCCTCACTACATATCTCTCAGAGAATACAAAACAGCGGAACATCCAGTACATATAATAAGAAGATAATATGCAACCCTCCAGCTCGTCTTCGATATCAGCATCGTGAGAAGAGAACAGCACCTGTCACCTATCACCTAGTCTGCCCGTCCCAAAAATGGACGAACAGCCCAAGGCAATAAGAATTAAAACATAAAGCCTTGAGTCAGACAACAGTCTTAGTGAGCAGTAAATTAACTAACAACATACCAAAAGAGCATAAAGGAAAAGGAATAGGAATACAACCCTCCCACTCCAACCTCATTCTACAGTGATAGCCCCCAAACACACACTAAGCAGAAGCAAACATAGCAGAGCATACAATTTAAAGTAAAGCTACTATCACTCGAGTCAAGGGCGATGTTTTTCCAGTACCAAGGCCTAAATCAGATAAGCACCCAGAAAATACCGCTCTTGAGTCCGAATGACGATACAACCAAACATCCATGACTCTGGCTATCACTGTTATCATTGCTTCGATATCACCGTTAATTGAATGACCGGCACATTCTTTCAGCCGTCCGTCAAGGGCTAATGGAAACCCCGGTTCTAGACATAACTCCCGCACGTCGTCGCAGCCCGTGCCTAGGACTATCGAATCTGCCCAGAGTACTCGACCATCAACAGTTGGCCGTTGGGATTATCGAATCTGCCCAAACGTACTCTTGCTTAGAGCATGCTAGAACCTTCAACAACGATGCTATCCAAGCCTCCTAGTCATCCTCCTCGACGACTATTCTCATATCCATTCATTATCCTCAACTCGAATCATATCACCGAGTTATCAACATGCTTGGAATGATCCCGTCTGGATTAGCCCAAGTCTTCATCATATGATGCCTCGCTTCATTACGTCCTTGCAAAGCCTCATCTCAACATCACATCATCAAATCTATGCATAAGAGCTTCATCATCCCGCTACATATGCCACGAGCAGCTTTCCCAATTCAAGAGCCTTTCCCTTGGCTTTTGAATCATCTTCGATCTAAATCTAATCATCAATCATCTAGTTCATAACAATCAATCAAATCAAACATCAATCCAAGCAATCCAACATTCAAATATGATCTAAGTAGACAATTATAACAATAATGGCATTTTCGTAATTAAAGAGTTGAAAGTCCAATAAGCATGAAAACATGAATTATATCTCTACAAACTTGATGAATGAACTTGCATAGGTTAGCATTTGATAAAATGGATGTAACATCATCATGAAAAATGGATCTACACTTTGGATGAAGAAAATGCATGGAAATCCCTATTTTAACACCAAATCGAGCCAACAATCCGATATACTCCTTTGGATCTGTGTGAGAGATAATCACCACTCACCAAATCACCAAAACAAACCCAAATCAACACGCTTCAGATCTGGACAGCGAAGGATCAAGCTTGATCTATCACGAATCCGCTTCAAACGGAGAAATCTCACTTCAACGGATGAAGATCTTCAACTTTAGCTCTTGGATCTTCAATCTTAATCTTCGATTTGGATGGATGGAAGCACTAGATTAGAGTGGAGAAAAGAAGTGAAGAAGTGTAGAAGTCGAGCTCTCAAAATGGCGGCACTTCGTCGCTTCAAAATCCGGATCCCAAAAAAATGAAGCCAACCCCCTTCTATTTATAGGCGAAATTTCCCTAAGTCGTAACTCGGAATTAGGTCGTCTCCGACCTACGACCTAAGACCTTGCCGACCTAAAACCCATACAACCTAACAGCTCTTCGACCTAAACAATGCGCGCGACTTAACGAACCAGGTCTCAAGACTTACCATCCTAACTCCTAGGTCGCTCGTGACTTAACACATAGGCTACGACCTATGACTTAACGATATAGCAGCCAAACTCCTAAGTCGGTCACAACATAACACACGCGCCTATACGACCTAACGACTTAGCAGCTTCGCCGACCTAGCAAAGTTACGACCCAACCAAGATACGACTTAACAGAGGGTACGACTCATCATGGTAGCCGACCTACGACTTAGCTAACTCATCTGTCTACGGCTTAACCATGACAGGCCCTAACGACCTATCACTTAGCTCAACCCAACGAGTTACGACCTAATCCCTTAAACATCTACGCGACCTAACATAAGTCGCGAACAAACTTGGATACGACCTATCTACTAAGTCGTCTAGACGACTTAACTATCCAATACCCACACTTAGGTCGCTCACAACAGTTTCCTTAGGTCGTTGCCGACCTAACTCTACCCCACGACCTAATCCAGAATACTTAGGTCGCCTACTACTCTTCCTTAGGTCGCCTAAACCTCTTGAGTCGGTCACGACTTATCACTTAGGTCGGTCACTACCTTAAGTCGGTCAACCACACTTCCTTAACTCGGTGAATTCCTTAAGTCGGCAACTCGACCCAGACTTATCTCTTAACTCATCCAAACCGACTTAGGACTTAGAAAAATTCTGAACGTCTTATCAACAATGCAACCAATTGTTAATTATTTTACGATGTTTCGATCCGTAAAATACGGGTCGTTACAGATCAGCATAATCCATTTGGAGGGTTAGGAAGAAGGTAACTTGCAAGTGGAGTCGAATCAAAGATCCATTAGTTGCATGAGGTCCACTAATCCAATCAACATGATATTTGAAGAGCCAAAATATCTAAGTACAAGGAAGCCACCTTAGGGATCGCTGCCCCAGAAGCGACCAATGAAGGGATCGGTACTGATCCCTGTTCATTGATATATGGGCCTAACGACCCCTATGGTGGGCCCATATGGATAAGAAGGTCATATACCCAAAGTTTCAGAGAGATTAGTGGTCACCTTCACCTATAAATACTGGTCTAGAGGGTTATTCTGAGGATTTTTACGCTGCTGGTTATATTCATTGTTACTATAATCAATTTTTCTCCTAATTTCTTGTTGTTTGCTACTGTAATCAAACTATTAGTGAATCAATAAAGAGAATCTTCAAAGTGGACGTAGGCATACAATGTCGAACCACTATAAATCCTTGTGTTCTTGATTATTACTTTGATTTTCTTGTTAGTTTATTCTATTCCTCTGTTTTCATTTTACTTTCTTCATTTACTTCTCTACATAAATCTATTCTTGGGTGCTTGTGACCAATTTGGTTGCAAACATGAAGATTCCAAGAACTAGGTTCAATAGGTAAGAATAAGTTGTGAAGTGATATGAGTTGAACATGCTATTTTTATATATTTAGAAGCATGCATTTCTAAAGTGATTAGAGGATGAGTTAATAGAAACTCTTGATAAGAACTATACTCTATATAGAGTGAAGTACCTACCTTCAGGAGTACTCTTGATGGACTCACCAATGTGGATGTGGAAATGTGGTCGCTTCTATGGAATTTTGGGCAAAATTCTTATAGCATTCACTAAACTGGGATAGGCGTGCACGACCATAACTGCATGGGCTTATTTGATTGCACTCTAGAAAGATTGTGTGTGGTTTTGATGTTAGGAATATAGTTTAAAACTATGTGTCACTCAAGTAAAAACTGAATCTTATCCACTATGCCAAGGTTCAAGTGGAAAAAAACCTTTGTTTATGCACAATCTTATGTTTTCAGAAACCGCTAAAAAAATATTTTTAAAAATTCAAGTTGGGGATTGTCGAAAATTGTTTTAAAATAAATAGATTTGTGAATTGTTTAAAAATAAATAGATTTGTGAATTGTTTAAAAATAAATAGATTTGTGAATTGTTTAAAAATTAATGATCTGGGAATAAGTGCATTTATTGCTTGAGTCTCATACCATAGGGATTATTGAAAGATACTCATATATATGAGTTTCTTAGCTCATAAATTGGGCCCTTTGGGAACCCAACTGTTGTTTTTGTGTTAAGGAGGGAGCGCATGCATGACCATCATACGTGCGCGCGTCGACTGACCGACTCGACCTGGACCGGGCTCGGGCTCGGGTTTGTTGTGGTGTAGCACTTATATTTTTGGACGAAATGTGTTCTGTTTTTTCTGACCGTTGAATTTGATTATGAAGACCCTTCCCCGTCGGCATCTTCGTAAGTACTTCTGCTATGGTAGATAGACATATTTTGTTGTAAATGAAATATTATATGTTTTTTTGCATGGGTATTAGTTATGACTAAAGAAGATGTTTTTTGTATAAGATACTGGCTCTAGTTGAATATTTTTGTTATTTATAATTACATTTTCATTTTCGGTTTATGCTATTCGTTTTATATAAATATTCATTTATATATTTTTGTAGGCGGTTTTATTATTGATTGGTTAACTATTAACATTTAATGTATAAAGAAAACCATGAAATAAAAAAATGGAAAATAAATTAAAATTACCGACGGAATAGAAAGAGAATAAGCGTGGAATATTCAAATCAAACTGTGGTTAATATTGATGAATTACCAATAGATATTTAACACTAAAAGCACATATATTGAAATTATTTGTCGCTAATCCCACACAATATAGCTAGGCTTTACCGTTGGATATATACTAAAAATAACTTATTTTTTATGTAGATGTCGGAAAAACGTTGGTAATTTTTGTAAAATTTTAAATTATTATTGGATGGATGGCGGAAGATTATCGGTGAAGTCGCGCTAAATTTCGTCGCTAAATTGACACTAGATTACCGACTCGAATTTTACCAACCAACAACATCCGTCATAAATCTGTCGCTAAATTCAATTTAGCAACAGTTTAGCAATGGATTCTGCCGTTGTAAAATCAATGTTTTCTTGTAGTGACATGATTGTTTGAATTAAATATTCTATTTGCCTTATGATATTATTGTTTAATTAGTTGTTGACAATGGTTATTCATTAATTTATTTTATGCATGCTTAACTTAATCCTTTTTGCTTGCATTGTATTTTTGGTGATTTCTTGTTTTACTATGATATGTTTTTAATTATTTGCTTGTTTGCTATTTGTTTGTTTGGTTGCTTGCCATTTTCCTTATTGTGGATATGTACTTTGTATGATAGGTTATATTGCTTGTTGCTATTGATAATTTTAGATGACATAGTTATCCAATGATTGACTTTTAATGAGACCTATATTGGAGGAACAACAAGATGTTAAGGGACATATCTGATTTAGTCATGGTCGGGTGATGTAGATTCCTAAGTGGAGGATACTAAATATTCGATGGACTAATAAATATGAAGAAGTTCCTTGAGGATGAGTAATAGTAGCTGAAGTGTTTTGGTGACAAGCAGACTTGGTGCATACCGTTGGGCATTCAAAGCAATTTGGGAGGTTTAATATATGTCTTAATCAAAATATGCAATTCTAGAGCTATATTTTTTAAATAATAAAAGCTTCCATAAATATTTCGAACAAAAAATTTCCATTTTGAAATTTTTACAGCATGTTTTTTCAGAGCTAATTTTAGATGATGAAAATATTTTGTGAAATTGTTTGATAAAATGGCGGTGATATTTTAGGAAGAAAAATGATTTTGGTTTTAAACATAGATGGAAGCTTCGACTTGAAAACGAATTTTTTTTGCTTTGAAAATATATTGAAACACTCTTCACTAGTAGATCCCTCTTTGGTATTTTGGAATGAGTGATCCCTTCATTAAAAGGGAGATAATATAAATGGATTGTGGAGTTAGATATTCAATGAGATATGAAGGATGGAACAATGTGGTTTTCGATGTGGATGTATGCTAAGGAATCGTGGATATCTTGGAGGTTACAATGTTCGCTCATAAATCAAGGATAAATCTACGTGTACCCTTATTTTTGGATGTCTTGTGTGTCCAATCCCAAGCTATCTGTGTGGGCACGAGTTTGAGCATTATATAGCTACGACGTTGAGTAGTCATTAACCATTTGTATGGGTCGTTTGAGCTATCATGTATCTAAGAGTGCTTGGTACCAGACCATCTGTATGGGGTCTATACCTTTTGACCGTTTGTGTGAGGTATATATTTCTCAACCATCCTTGTGGGTCTAAGAATCAAGGATTGATGCAACTGTAGCATTATTTTCAGGATGTATCCACGAGCAAGCACATGAATTATTTTGGAAGGTGTAAAAATGGAGTGATACACCGACTATTTTGGATAAGACTATGAGGAAGTTCATTGACAAATTTGAAGGTACACATATTAGGATAGATATGTAGTCAGCATAGGGATTAACACATATGTGTTATTTGTTGGCAGGATGATGTGGTGGTGCCCTTTTGGGGGTGCGCGCGCGCTTTATTTCGATGAGCTATGTTGATTGTTGATTTATGTGTATTCATTTAATGGTATATGCCTTATTTTAGCAGCTTATGTTTTGTTGTGGACTTTTTTATGGTTGAATTATGGTGATGTGTAATATGGGCTAATCCATTATTGAGATTGTTTCATCTTTTTGTTGAAGGGGTGTTACTTTTACATACTATAGTTTGGATTGTATGATGGAAGAAGTGCATGTAGTATTATTGTATGTAGAAAATTAAATTTGTTGTTGTGAACGAATTGGTTGTGTCACAATTAACGGAGTTATGTGGTCGTTATATTCTATTTTTATGTTAACACGTGATTGAGATGCTTCCCCAAATTTTGTGATTAAGTCCATGGTGAAACTTTATTATTTTGGTTGAAAGTTACATTTGGCAAAAATTATGAGGGCACAATTCTTTAAAGAGGGGGAGATTATAACGACTCGAAAATTTAATGCTGTCAATATTAAAGTAATTAAAAATGAATTTTTTAAAATAGTAAATTGGGTGTCGTATTTATAACCGTTGCAAAGGATATTCCCAGATGATCTATTTGATATATAGTTTTAATATATTTGGAGTTAAGGTTTGCAAAATAGAGGCATTACAGCGTTTATACAGCATACGTAGTTGTTTCCGGTCAAACTAGATACACAACCAATAACCCAGTCTGACAACTATATAAGCGATTAGCAAATTAATTAAAGTGACTAAAAATCAAATTGTCTGAACTATATCGAATAATATATCGTTGGAAAGCTCTCAACAAGACGAAGAAGCATTTGAAATTCGTTTTTCTATCCGACGCTCCAGTTGATCAAAAATTGGTGATTTATTCTCAACCATCCAAATTAGTGTTTTTCGATTCAACGGTGAAAGAGCAACCACTCAAGATCGAAAGGCATCGTTGAGTAGATGATGACGAATGCGGTGCATCCATGGTGACCAATCATTTCAAATCGCCTTTGATTCATTACAATTAGCCATAAAAGAACCAAAATCATATGCGTGGTGTGGGTCTTAGGTGGCGGCAGATCAGTTGGCATTGGCGGCGAAGGTAGAGGGCGGTGGGGCGGTGACAATGGTGGAGTTCGATAGCCAAACGAGGGAGTATGGAGGTGGCAGCAGGTTGTCAAAGTTCGTAGTCAAAGGGGGATATAGGTTCTATGTGTGTTGGGTTGCGGTAATGGATGGTGAAGATGATGGTCACGTAACATAATTTTTTATTATTTTATTAATTTATTTTGTGGCCAAATTCAATTTTTCAACCAACGCTCTAATTGTCATAACTTTTACATACGACATCTCAATTCACACACAGTTTCTTCCATTGGACTTGTGGCGAAATTTCGGATAATATGGCATTGGGTTCACTAAGTTTGGGGACTGTTGGAAAAAGCGCTTGGTATGGTTTACATAATTTAATTAATTGAATTCTTAATTATAAAATAGACATCTCTTGATAAAAATTATAATTATTGATCTACGATGTGATATATTGATAATTGTTTGATTTTTGGACATTTTGGATATACCGAGCCTTGGGTTGATTATTTTTGTTGATTGTTGTATTATTGAATTTTCAATCGTAATTAGCCATGGATTCAAAATATGACTATTATTCATTAAAATAAAATAAGTGAAATTATGTAATAAAAATAAAATAAAATAAAAAAATGATTAATGTGATTGTTTATAGTTTCCATGTGATGTTTGTAACAACAGTGTTTGAATAAAGTAAAATAAAATTAAGTGAAGAAATTTAATTAGGTTATTATTTATGAATTTATGGGGACCATAAATAATAGTGAAGAATATATTTTAAAGTTAATTGAAAATGTTGTTTATTATTATTATTCAACAAAGTGAGATTTTATGAATAGTAATAATAATAATATAGTTTTAGTGAAAATTACAACATTTTGAAATAAGTGGACATGAACTGATTTTGAAGTATATTAAAGAGATTTAATATGAATATTATTGCTTTAGCGTAAAATAATAATACTATTGGTTTGAAGGGTAATTTGAAGGAATTACTATAAAATATATATTATTTAAAAAGATTTGAAGTAATGCAATTGCAATAGTATTTTGAGTATATTAACGATTTGAGAGGATTGTTATTGTTTTTGAAGTAAATAAACGACGAGTTCATAATAAACGATAATAAAAATGATGTTATACTTAAAATAAAACAATGATTATAAATATGATGTTTTGAATGGGTGTAATATATGATTAACGGAGAGAGACTATCATAAAAACTTAGGTTTTTATGATAGTCTCTCTTGATTTTATTTATCGCATATGTTATTTTATTTTGATGAGATCGTATTTGGATGTGTTGCCATTATTACTACGTTTTGTGTAGTTGACTATGGTTTTATTGTGTTGGTGTTTATGTTACTAATGTTGTTTGGAATAGTACACATTTGATGGTTAATGTTTTGAGACTATTATGGGATGATAAATTTACATTTGATGATTTATGCTTATATTGTTAAGTGTTACTATAATGATGAATATTATGAATGTAAGTATATTTGTGGTGTTATTATATTCTTATTTTATGATTGAATATTGTCAAACATATGTGATGTTTAATGGCTAAGTGTACTATTATTGTTGTTGCTTATATGATGATCTATTGTGATGGATGAGTAGAGATTCTATTTTCTACTTCTATCAATCGCATCGATTGCATTTGGTTGCATTGGTTGTCTTGGATTCCATTAATTACATTCATTGTAATGGTTACATTGATTGTATTGAATTGCGTTGGTTGCGTGGTTGAATGGATGCAATGGTTATTATGAACTAACAATTATTTCTATGTAGGAGATGAGCAGGAAATAGAATTATATGGGATTAATCCCCCAAAATAGGTATGTATGCAACCTTTTCCAATACAAAAGCTGTCGGATCCCTTAGGTTGGGCTGGGATGTACAGAAATTGGCGCAGTCCAAAATTTAGTTGAAACATTTTTTATTTTTATTTATACTTGTATAGATGAAAAGTTGTTTATAGGAGCAGAAGAGGGAATGGAATACCGATAGCGGATTTGATATAGTACTTTTATACAGTCTTTACATTGTTCATAAGCTAGTAATAATGGATGTATTTGAAATGTAAAGTGATGAGACAATTATTGTATTACTAAGCTAATAATTATTTATATATGTTGATGTTTGATTCTGCTATGACACTATTCCCCTTTTATTCATTTTTTAGGATGTATAATTTTTTTATCTACCCACAGTCCATTATCTTTAATGTTTGAAACTAGTTGTAAGCGTATTTTGTTGGCGTTTATAATATTTTTTAGATGTTAAAAATATAGGGTCGTCACACTGTGACTCATGGAAATTACAGTATTTCTTGAATTCAGATCAGTTTCCTTTTCCTTCCTAGGCTATGCCATTTGTACTTCGATTCTGTAGTGAATAAATCGACCGTATCATTTAAGTCTATATATGCATCGAATCTAGGTCCTAACTGAAGGAACTAGGCCAGCCTGCAGTGGAAGAAAAGAGTGAATTTCAAATATTTTAACCATTTTGGATCTTTAATGGGCCTATGAAGTTTAAATATTCTTAGAACTTTTCTACGTTCCTTTTAAATAAAATCAATATTTTATTTAATTTCATAAATAAAGTTTTACTATAATTTAATGTGAATATTTTTTTGAGAAAAATGTGTGATCCTCTGTAAATAGAGGAGAGCACACATGCAACTATATATATAACAATAATAAGGCGCTACCAACATGCCTGGCAGGTAACAAAACTAAATACAAGAATCAAAGAAAAATCAGGTACCCCTAAGATGAGTTCAGGCAAGGCCACCACCCATCACACCCCGATATCGAGTTCCGGCATGGCCACCACCCGATATTAAGGTGTTAGGAGTACCTAAAAAACAAAAGAATATGATGCTCCATGTATCAGGAGCTCTATGCATCACAAACTAAGAAGGAAGCTCCATGCATCTGGATCGGAAGGAAAGAAGAAGCATCTACTCCGAAGTGGAACTGAATATGATGCTGAATGGTAAAACTGCTTTGGAGACTATGTACAAAGGAAGAAGTGCCAAGCAAAAGAATGGATCCTCCTGAAGATAATACGCCACAATAGAGATGAAAGTATCCTGCAACAATGGTGGAACTGCAAGTAATCCTGAGTGGAAAACTCTACTCTGATGGCCTCTCTGCAATCCGTAATCCTGCAATCTGAAGACATGAGAACCTGCAAAAAGAGCCTGACACCCTATCACCCATACATGTATCTGAAGGATGACTAAGGAAAAAGTAAGAATTATACATATATACATATATATACATATATTATATAAATATACATATATATGTATTTATGAGGTAGGAAATAAAACCTTGTTAGCACCAAAATTGGTCACTAACCTCGTTCAGAAAGATTGTGTAGAGATATAAGTGATGAAAGTAAATTAAACAGAGAAGACAATGCTAATTTAAATGCAGAAAGTAAGAACACCAAATTTATAGTGGTTCAGCGTAATTGCCTACGTCCACTTTGAGGTTAAACTTTATTGATCTTCTTTATAGTTGATTACAAATACAATTCGTGAATCAAATGCTTGAATGAAATTGTTTAAGTAGAGAAGATGAGTCTTGAAAATGGCAGAGTCTCCCCAGTATTCTCTCTCCAAAAAAGGATCCCTTTCACTGTGACCCTACCCCTCTATTTATAGACAAAGATGGGCTGGACTTCCCAAGTGGGCTGATGGCCGAACACTCCAGCCCGAGTACAGTGATCGCTGTATGCCGAACCAGGTGTGCCGAACGCTCTGTTGCCGAACAGTCCTTTCTATGCCGAACGATGTGGTTGATGTTTGGGAAGTGCAGGATGTTAGTCAATCGAAGCCGAATGCTCGTCTAGACGTCGAGTACTCTTGTGCCGAGTACTTCTGATGCTATCGGGTACTACGCCGAGTACTCCTGTATGCCGAACCACGGATGCTGCCGAGTTCTCCGTGATGTCCAGTGCTCTTGTATGCCGAGTAGTCTCGTATGCCGAACAGTCTTAATGCTGAGCAGTCTTGATGCCGAGCACTCTTGATGCTGAGCACTCTTGTATGCCGAGCACTCTTGTATGCCGCGCACTCTTGCTGCCGAGCATTGGTTGACGCCGAGTGCCAGTTGACGCCGAACACTGCTGGATGCCGAGTACTCTCTGACGCCGAGTTCCACTGGATGCCGAGTACTCTCTGACGCCGAGTTCCACTGGATGTCGAGTACCACGCCGAGTACTCCTGGATGTCAAGTGCTTCGCCGAACACACCTGGATATCAAGTGCTTCGTCGAACACTCCTGAATGCCGGTCACTCTCTGATGCCGAGTACTGGTTGCCTGGCCAAATATCCAGGAAACACTTGCCCCCCAAAGTGTATCGCGTGGCCGAACGTGATGCGCTTTGAATCTGGTACGATTTACCTCGGAGGTATCTTCTCGAGAATGTTAGTGAAGGAGGTGCAAGACGAACGTGCCTCGCGTGCCGAACGTCTCTCCGCTATGATGCCGAACACTCCGGTATTGACCGGTTCTACCGGGTATAGCCTCTTCGACTTCTACCTCCCTCTATATAACCAGGCGCCCTTCCACCATTTTTCTTTTACGCCTTCTTTTCTATCATTCCTAGAGATTTGCAATTCTTGCCATCCTATCAGATATAAAGTCCATTTAATCCATCCTCAACTTCGATCGTCGAATTAGGTATCATTCCTTCCACAATTGCATTACTTCCACTTTAGGTTCATCACATGGAAACGGGGTATTTCTTTAGTTGTAAATGCGTGGCTAGTGGAAGTGGTTCGCTCATTTGGAATCGCCGAACGATGTATGGTAGTTAGGCCTAGCTCCTTTGTGCTGATCAAGATTGGAAGAAAAAAGAAGATGGGGCGTCGAACGGCGTAACCTTCGCTGGGCGATCTGTCTCTGTCGTTCGGTGTAAATGGAGAGGGAGCAGGATGGAGTTATGACCGAAGGCGGAGCGCTACTCTAGCCGAACGAACTAAGGCCGAACACTACCCTAATGCCGGACAGACACATACGCCGAATAGTATTTAGACCGAACGACATAATTGCCGAACAACTGTCGTGCCGAACAGTACTTAGACATGCCGAACGAACACATACGTGCCGAACAAAACTTAGGCATGCCAAACGAACACATACGTGCCGAACAAAACTTAGGCATGCCGAATGAACACATACATGCCGAACAGGACTTAGACATGCCGAACACACATATATACCGAACAGAACTTAGGTCGAACAATCTCCATGCCGAACAACATTCAAATGCCGAACAGTAACTTAGGTCGAACAATTTCAATGCCGAACAACATTCAAATGCCGAACAGTAACTTAGGTCGAACAATTTCAATGCCGAACAACATTCAAATGCCGAACAGTATAAATGTTAGACTACACTTAGGCCGGCCACTTTATAAATCATATGTTTTCTGAATCTGGAACTGTAATCGCCTCAAGGCAAGCTTTTTGAGACGGTCAGCGATGACGGTCTTCGAAGGCGATGATTCGAAGCTAATTATTATATCTTTAAAAACCTTTAGATTCTTATCGCTTGTACACAATTGCTTGCACTAGTTCACACACCACGTGGGGGGAAAACTCGTGTGGCTAATTCTAACGTTCAACGTTTTTTAATTATAGTTCTCTCAAGCACTTAGTTATTTATTTGGGATGTCGAGAAAATCTAGCTCCGCTACCATATCCGACAAGCCTGGGCCGTCATCGAGGCAAGGAGCCGCTGATACTTCTAACCCGTCAACCTCTCCCGCTCATAACTTGGCGCCTGATGCTCTGGAGGCAACCATCTTACTAGACAATCCGATCGATTCTCAAGCCTCGAAGATCAACGAAGCTGCTCTGCGACGGATATGCTCCATTCACGGGATTCCTTTTGCCGAAGTGTTAGTTCCTTCGAGACACGACCGCCCTCATCTGCCCCCAATCGGGTACACTACCTGCAACAAGTTCATGTGTTGGATGGGCAGCGTGCCTCCATTCAATTTATTTCTCCGGGATGTGCTGCAGTATATAGACATAGCTCCGTCGCAGCTGCACCCGAATGGCCATGCATTCCTATATGGGACTTATTTACTTTTCATGGCTGTCTTCTCCACGCCTCCAACCGCCGGTGATATCAGATATATTTATATGTTCAAGAGACGGAAAGACAGTCCTTCTTTTATGTTCCTCGAGCCATACCACAAATGCCAGATCTTGCAGAGGCATGTAGCAAATTCGCCCTGTACAAATAGGAATGGTTCTATGTGCGCTGCCCGTCTGGTTTTGCTAGGAGATGGGTTGAAGGCAGTAAGTCTCTCTGCCGAGTCACTATTCGTATTTAACCGGAGTCATGCCTTTCCTAACTTTTTGTTCCATCCTTTCAGGTATCAACCCGCGTCCGGAAGGCCGAGGATATTCTGAGGCTGTTGAAGCCATTAGAGCTCTTCCTGCCGAGGATCGAGACATCCGAGTTATCATTTCAAATGAATCGCTGTCGGGGTTCGACTTGCTGGCTCTTGGACGTCGGATCAGCCTTCCAGAAGGTGTTACCATTCCCAAACCTCCGTCCGGTAAAGGGAAAAAACTTGCCGGATCGTCGTCGCGCCGCGCTCCCGATACGCACGAAGAAGGCGAGCGCAAAGAGGATGATGCTCCTGAAACTCAGGGTGAGAATGCGGGTCCTGCTCAGAATCCGGCAGTCGAAGTCCACGACATTGAGACGTCGTCCTCCCCTTCGAAGGGAAAGAAGAAGTTAAAATATAAAGTTCAGAAGGAGAAAGTTGGTGGTACTTCAAAAGTCACGCTTATCCCGCCTGAGAAAGAGGCTTCTTCACAGCATCTTGAAAGTTCCTTGAAGGGTCTGTCAAACCTGTCAATTCCCGATGATTTGCTTAATTACGGGTTCGATGATCCTGAAGCCCTCAAATTCTCTTCGCCCGCAAGAGGCAACGCAGGAGTTCAACTCCCGGCTCAAGGAGACAATACTCCGATTAGCAAAGATAAACGAACGGGTCCGTCGGGGGGAACACTAGGACACACATGCACATACGCATTCCATAATATACTTCAAGTCCTTTTTCTTATCTCGTGAATTTTCCTTAACTCGTTGTTATCTCCATTCTTTGCAGGTGATATGGGGCGCTCTCACGGACTTGATCGCCTTCAGGGGTCTTCTATATTCCATCACTCTGGACGGGACTCCGGTTCAGGCAGACGCAGGGACCGAGGCGAGTATGAAGATAGGGACAATCGTCACCGAGAGTCATCTCACCGCAAGAAGGCACATTCTCAATCTTCCCAGTCCCGTGATCTTCCTCCTCCAACTGAGCCGGATAGAGAGAAATCCTTACAGAAGGGTTATCAGTCTGATGCTCCTCGAGAACAACATTCTAGTTCATCGAGTACAAGGCAAGTTCGAGAGCAACGTAAAAGAACGGAGTTTTCAAAGCCTCCTCCTCCTACTTCTGCGGTGGACCCAACTGTTGCAGAAAAGATGGTCGATCTTAAGGCCAAGTTTCCAAAAATTTGCTTCGATGGTCTGAAGTTCCTCCCGGCCATTCATCATATTCCCGGGCATGTGAAGCAGAGTGCCATTGCTTGCAATAACGACGTCTATGTTCAACATGACGCGTTTGTGCACTTGGTGGAGAAGGTCTTGGAAGTATCTGTTGAGCGTCAACACGAGATTGACCGTCTGAATTTGGAGGCTGACAGCGATAAGAAAATCATCAAACTCCAAGACGAAGAGCTTGCTTCGTATAAGTCAAAGCTAGAAGCCGCTGAACAAAGCACAAAAAATACTGCCGAGGCAGTTACTCGTTTAGAGGCGGCTCACAAAAAAGAGCTTGACGAAGCAGTCCAGCGCAGCGGTGCCCTCGCCCTAGAAAAAGACTCTGTCCAAAAGGAAAGGGACGCACTTGCTACTCAAGTCAAGGAGCTGAAGGAATTACTTTCCAAGGAGAAGGAAGACAAAGTAGCTGCTCAAGAAGAATCGCAGCGATACTGTGATGAGATTGTTGCTACCCGACTCCTGAAGACAAAGGTCGATGACGAACTCGTCGGGGTCGAGAAAATGAAGGACGAGGCCCGTGAGGAGGGCAAAAGAATGGCTGTGGAAGAGCTTGATTCTCGCCTCGAGGCGGCCGCAGAAGCCGGCAGGGAAGAGGTCAAAAGTATGTTTGACCCGTTGATCGCCGAGTATGGAGCCCGCGTCCTTATGCACCGCGACTTAACATTTCTGGGCGACGGCTACCTCGAATCCCTGGCCGAGGCGTGGGAAACTATGATAAGGATCAAGAAGGTCGAGTCGGGCTCCAACGAGGTTGATGAGGATGTCTTGGTGAAGGAGTTCCTAAGGGGGAATGAGCCATCGGACTTATCCGCAGCATTGGCACTTTATAGCAAAGGCTCTTCCCCTCCGAAAGAGAAGAATGACGAAGCTGGCCCGTCTGGGGCCGATGCTACTACTCCTCACATTGCCGCTCCTTACGCTGCTCAATCGGCCGGTCGGCCAACACTTGATCCATTCGAGCAGCATGCTAGTTATGATCCCGAAGATCCCGGGCTTGGTGTTCATGTGCTGTCACCTATCCTGGAGGGTGAAACCCCTCGTGCCACCGATAGCCAACCAGACCCTGGTAGGAAATTCTTCTTTCTCTAGAAGTTGAAGAGTTCCCGTCATTTTTCAGCAGTAGCTATTCGTTCTAATGCTCACTCCTTATGTTTTCGTGCAGGTTGCTCTGACGCCGAGCCAACTCCGAGGAGCGATGACGCCAAGGAGGAAGCAGAGAAAACAAGCGACGTTGCTCATGCAGGAGTAACTCCCAGTCCAGACGCTCAAGTGATCGGGGCGCTAGATGATGACAAACTTGATACTTCGTCTCCTGCCGAAGGAAGCGATGAAATTGAAATCACTGGCGCCTCTGAGCATACTTCAGAGATGAGCATGAAGGACCGTCTCGCCGACGAGGAGAAGAAAAAGGTCAAAGTCAAAGTTGAATCTGAAATACTGGAACTCACTGACCCGCGGAACAGACCTTTGAAAATCATTCTCCCGGGCAGGTCCAAACCACTAGATGTTCCGTCTCCTACTCCTGACTCCGTTTCTCTAGCAAGCAAAAAGTCCAAGAAAAAGCGTGAGGGAGAGGAGTCGTCGGAAACAACGAAGGAAGACAAAAAGAAAAAGTCGAAGAAATAATCGATACACTCGTTCAACGAGTTTTTTGCTTAAGTCTTGTAATTGCTTTTATCTTCCACAACTTGTAGTTTGTATAGAGAGGTCTGAATTTTGTAGGAGTGATCATGTATCCCCATTTTGGACTTATTGAATAAAGTTTTAGTTTCTTTTTGTTTGAATGATTCTCTTGTCTTTATTTGGTTTGCTGACTAATTGTAGCCATAACTCAAGTTCTTATGAGTTGCATTATCTCCCGGTCCATTCTTGTGCTGTTCAAACATTTTTGGACATGGCGTACCTCTCGTCCCACATCTTTTGAGTACTTGGACTTCTTGCTGACTCTGTGCCCCGGGGACTTGGAGGCTTGAAATAGTTTATACTCTAGTCCGCGCCCTGGGAACTTAGAGTACTCCGATCCGCGCTCTGGGGATTCGGAGATTTGGAATCGTTTATACTCTAGTCCGCGCTCTGGGGACTTAGAGTACTCCGATCCGCGCTCTGGGGATTCAGAGATTTGGAATCGTTTATACTCTAGTCCGCGCTCTAGGGACTTAGAGTACTCCGATCCGCGCTCTGGGGATTCGGAGATTTGGAATCGTTTATACTCTAGTCCGCGCTCTGGGGACTTAGAGTACTCCGATCCGCGCTCTGGGGATTCGGAGATTTGGAATCGTTTATACTCTAGTCCGTGCTCTGGGGACTTAGAGTACTCCGATCCGCGCTCTGGGGATTCGGAGATTTGGAATCGTTTATACTCTAGTCCGCGCTCTGGGGACTTAGAGTACTCCGATCCGCGCTCTGGGGATTCGGAGATTTGGAATCGTTTATACTCTAGTCCGCGCCCTGGGGACTTAGAGTACTCCGATCCGCGCTCTGGGGATTCGGAGATTTGGAATCGTTTATACTCTAGTCCGCGCCCTGGGGACTTAGAGTACTCCGATCCACGCTCTGGGGATTTGGAGATTTGGAATCGTTTATACTCTAGTCCGCGCCCTGGGGACTTAGAGTACTCCGATCCGCGCTCTGGGGATTCGGAGATTTGGAATCGTTTATACTCTAGTCCGCGCCCTGGGGACTTAGAGTACTCCGATCCGCGCTCTGGGGATTCGGAGATTTGGAATCGTTTATACTCTAGTCCGCGCTCTGGGGACTTAGAGTACTCCGATCCGCGCTCTGGGGATTCTGAGATTTGGAATCGTTTATACTCTAGTCCGCGCTCTGGGGACTTAGAGTACTCCGATCCGCGCTCTGGGGATTCGGAGATTTGGAATCGTTTATACTCTAGTCCGCGCCCTGGGAACTTAGAGTACTCCGATCCGCGCTCTGGGGATTCGGAGATTTGGAATCGTTTATACTCTAGTCCGCGCTCTGGGGACTTAGAGTACTCCGATCCGCGCTCTGGGGATTCGGAGATTTGGAATCGTTCGTACGAGTCTGTATGTCGTGCAGGATAATGTAATTTATCATCCAATTAAGAGATATAGAAACTTCATAGAAAATATGGCTTCAAGCCTTTATTAATGAAAATCAACTAAATTGCTTGATTACAACTTTAAAAGGAAACTAAGTCATTATTGAATGGAAACATGCAGGAAACAATAGTGCCTACAACAAGAAAGGAAAACATGCTAAATGTAATAGTGCCGCAAATGTTCACTGTTCCATGCTCAGGGGAGTGTCGCGCCATCAACGGTCGCTAGCTTGAATGTTCCTTCTCCAAGCTTCCGTTCAATGGCGTATGGACCTTCCCAGCTGGGATTCATGCGTGATGGTACCGGGAAGACTCGTTTCAGAACGAGATCACCCACATCAAAGATTCTTGGGCGGACTCTGCCGTCGTAGTAACGCTTGACTCGATGTCTGTGCGCCGCCGCCCTTAATTCAGCTTCTTCCCGCTTTTCGTCGATGCAGTCCAGTGATTCCAGCGAGAGGTTTTGGTTCATCTTGGGATCATAGTATGTCACTCGGTGCGATGGAACTTCAAGTTCCACGGGTATAACGGCTTCAGAGCCGTATGCCAAGGCAAACGGAGTGTGGCCGGTCGTGGACTTGTGGGTAGTTCTATACGCCCATAATGCTGTCGGGAGTTCATCTACCCACTTGCCTCCAACCTTCTCCAGACGCTTCTTCAATATGGACTTGATTATTTTGTTAACGGCCTCGACTTGTCCGTTAGCTTTTGGGTGTGCAACGGCGGCGAACTTTTTCTCGATGCCGTACTTTAAACAGAACTCTTTGAACTCTCTACTTTCAAATTGCATTCCGTTGTCTGTAATGATGGTGCGTGGAAGGCCAAAGCGGCATATAATGTTTCGTACAACGAAGTTAATGACCTTCTTAGAAGTGATAGTGGCCAAAGGTTCTGCCTCAGCCCATTTCGTGAAATAGTCGACTGCAACTATTGCGTATTTCGCACCACCTTTGGATAGAGGCAAAGAGCCGATTATGTCGATTCCCCAGATCGCAAATGGCCAGGGACTGATCATTTGTGTGAGTTCCGTTGATGGAGCCCTCGAGATTTTCGCATATCTTTGACACTTATCGCATTTTCTTGCGTAGTCCGCGGCATCCCGGTTTACGGTGGGCCAGTAATATCCATAGCGGAGGATCTTCTTTGCTAGCGTTTGCCCCCCAGTATGGTCGCCGCATTCCCCTTCGTGAACCTCTCTCAAGACTCGCTTTGTTTCATCATGAGCGATGCATCGTAATATCGGGACTGAGAATCCTTTTCGATACATTAATCCATCCTGCATTATGTATCGCGTGGCCTTTCGAAGGACCTGCCGTCTTTCGCTTCTTTTTCCTGGTAAAGCCCCGGTCGTCAGGTACAGTTTGAATGGGGTTATCCACGATTCCTTCTCGATTTCTGTTCCCAACACGCGATCGACTTTCATTTCGTCTATGCTTGGGGCATGCAAGACTTCGATGGGATACAATCCCATTTATTGCGCATCGTCGGTACTCACGAACTTAGCCAATGAGTCGGCTTCTTTGTTCTGTTCGCGTGGGATATGTGAGATGTCGTAACGCTCAAGATTTGATAGTAGTTCTTGGACCTGAATGAGGTACGGAGCAAGCTTTCGTCCCTTTGCTTGGTAGTCTCCCCGTACTTGGTAAACCACCAACTGCGAGTCACAAAAGATTTCGACTGATTCGATCCCGAGTTCCCTGATGAGCTTCAAGCCAGCGATCAGTGCTTCATATTCAGCTTCTTTATTTGTAGCTGGGAAATCGAGCTTTAGGGCATAACAGATCGATCGGTTTTTCGGAGTTACAAGAACTACGCCCGCGCCGGAGCAACGGTCGTTTGATGCACCGTCAATGTATAATTTCCATCGAACGGGGGGAATGATGTCGTGATCGTCCGGTTTGATGGGTATGGTAAACTCAGCGATGAAGTCTGCTAATGCTTGCCCTCGGATGTCTCTCCGTGGTAAGTACGCGATATCGAATTGGCTCAACTCGATGTTCCATCTTAGCAATCTTCCAGAAGTTTCTGGCCGTTGGAGTACCTGCCTCAGGGGTTGATCAGAATAAACACCGATTGAATGTGCTTGAAAGTACGGGCGAAGCTTTTGTGATGCAATCACCAAGCAATAAGCCAATTTCTCTATTTTAGGGTAATTCCTCTCGGCCCCTGTTAAACGTTTGCTAACATAATACACCAGCTTTTGGACTCGATCCTCCTCTCGTACCAAAGCCGCACTTATCGCATGTGGGGATACAGCCAAGTATACGTACAACATCTCATGGTCAACTGGTTTTGATAGCATTGGTGGGCTCTCCACATGCCTCACCAGATTCCGGAATGCTTCCTCACAGCTAGACGTCCATTCAAAATTTCTCTTTCCTTTCTTTATTACGTCAAAGAACGGGATGCACTTGTCAGTTGCCTTGGATATAAATCGACTCAGCGCAGCTACTTTTCCGTTCAAGCTCTGTACCTGCTTTATAGTCCTGGGCGCTTGTACATCTCGAATAGCTTGGATCTTTTCTGGGTTGGCTTCGATTCCCCTAGCGTTGACGATGAATCCCAAAAACTTCCCTGATGCAACGCCGAAAGAACACTTCAACGTGTTGATCTTCATGCCATAAAACCTGAGTATGTCGAACATTTCAGCCAATTCTTGAATGTGGTCGTTTGACCGTCGTAACTTCACGAGCATGTCATCCACATAGACTTCTATGGTTTTACCCAGCTGGTCCTTGAACATTCGATTCACCAGACGTTGGTAAGTTTCTCCAGCATTCTTCAATCCAAAGGGCATCACTACATAGCAATACAGCCCGACATTTGTAACGAAGCTGGTGTGTTCTTGGTCCGGAATATGCATTGGGATTTGGTTGTATCCTGAGTACGCATCCATGAATGACAGTAACTCGTGTCCTGCGGTGGAATCGACCAACTGATCGATCCTAGGCAACGGGAAACTGTCCTTAGGGCATGCTTTGTTCAAGTCGGAATAATCTACGCAAGTCCTCCATTTCTCATTCGCCTTTTTTACTAGCACGGGGTTGGAGACCCATTCCGGGTAGAGGGCGTCGCGGACGAACCCATTTGCTTTGAGTTTGTCCACCTCCTCTCCAAGAGCGGCGGATCTCTCCGGATCCATTCCTCTCCTTTTTTGCTTGACTGGGACGTATTTCGGGTCTATGTTCAACATATGACTCGTGATGGCGGGAGAAATCCCACACATATCAGAATGCGTCCAGGCGGAAACATCAAGGTTCGCCCGGAGGAAGTCGCTAAGGTCTTCAGTCATTGCGGGGCCTAGCTGTGATCCGATCTTCAGTATTCGCGAAGGGTCGTCACGGCTAACTGAAATGTCAATTGTTAATTCAGCCGGTGCCGCCTTCTCTTCCCTGGGTTTCCCATCGTCGTCTCTCGGATCTACATCTCCGTAGATCCGAGAACTATGCCCGAGCCAGGGCTCGGGCACTACTTGTCAATTATCCGCATTGAGGATGCGGACGGGATTGTCCGCAACCTTTCCCTTCTCCCTCCGGTGGGCCTATCGGAGCTCGGCTACATAACAGGAACGACCAGCTGCTTGGTCGCCGTGAACAATGCCTACTCCTTTGTCAGTCGGGAACTTCAAAGTTAAACACCACGGGGCTAACGCTGCCCTAAACTCCGCCAGGGCCGGCCGGCCCAAGAAAACGTTATACGGAGAGTCCACATCCAAAACTACAAAGGGTAGAATTCGCACTCTCCGACGCTCGCCTTGTCCCAGTTCAACTGGTAACTCGACATATCCCACTACATTAGTTGCAGCGCCGTTAAAGCCGTGGATACGAGCTTTGGATGGTTTCAAGTCTTTTGTTTCTAGCTTCATTTGATCGTAGGCCTTCTTGAAGATGATGTTGACTGAACTTCCAGAATCAATCAGAATTCTTTTTACGTATGCTGGTCCGATCGTTGCAGATATGACCATGGGGTCGATGGTCGGAGCCTCTACCTGATCAGCGTCTCTGCTTCTGAACACAATATCGTCTGTCATTACGCGCTGCTGCTTAGCAGGGGCTCCGTCCTCCATGTTCGAACAACACTCAAAATCTGTATGCTTCAAGGAACTTGCATATCGCTCCATCTCCTGCCAATTCTTATCCGCGGGGTGAGGCCCGCCGATAATTGTATTTATGACCAGTCTACCAACGGTCCGGGCAGGCTCCTCGGGATGACGTGGAGTTGGTGCACGACCTGGGTTGGACGTTCCCTGTCCTCCTTCTTGTGGATCCTTCACAAATTCTTGCAATTTCTTCTGCTTGATCAACTTCTCGATAGCGTCGTGCAAGTGTCTACATTCTTCCGTATTGTGTCCATAAGTCTCATGGAAGCGACAATATTTCCCGGTCCGCTTCTGTTCTTCAGTTGATTCTTTTGGACGTGGTTTTCTGTACTGAAAAGTATTGCAGGTGGATAGGTAAATGTTTTCAAGTGGGGCGTTTAGCGGAGTGTACTCGCTGTAGCTTGGAATTCTCGACTTCCACTTTCCTGCTTCTTTTCTTTTCCCTTGACTCCTTCCTCCGGACTCCTTGGGTTGCCCAGGTTTGTTCTGGACGTTGACTTGGACCTTTCCCGAGCTGTCTCCCGATTGCTTCACAGCGATGTTGCTCTTTATTGACTCTTGGACAGGCCCTGGCGCCTTATCTCGTCGTACCCACCTAGCTTCCTCTCTTCTTATGAACTGGTGTGCCTTAGAGTAGAAACGCTCTAGCGTCGCTGGAGGTTTTCCTGCCAGCCAGTCTCCAAACTCAGAGTCTGGATCCACACCTCTCATTATAGCCATCAGAATTGCATGGTCATTGGGATTACTGACTTCAGTTGCTGCCACGTGGAATCTTTGCAAATATTCCTTCAACGATTCCCTAGGATTTTGGATTACACTTGACAGAGACATCACGTCCTTTGGGCGCGTAGTGTGTATCCTGAACTGCTCAATAAACTTCTTTGCCAACTCCTCGAAATTTGATACGGATCGCGGAGGAAGTCGGGTGAACCACATAGTAGCGATCCCAGATAGAGTAATCGGAAAGCACCTACACTTGGTGGCATCATTCGCTCTGGCTGAATCCATCATCCATTCGTACCTCATGACATGTTGTCTAGGGTCAGTCTTTCCTTCATATGCAGGAATAGTAGGCATACTAAAATTCCTGGGGTACGCCGCTTGCAACACAACATCCGTGAACAGAGTATGACTTCTTGACACTCCCCAGTCATCATTTGATAAGCCCTGATTCTCTTTCATCAGTTGCCTGATCATGGCTATCAGATCGGGTGTCTATATGGAAGGCGGAAGGTTGGAGTCTGTTCTACGCGCCTGTCCATGCTGATGCCTCCTCTCTTGGCGATCTGCCAATCGTGCATCTTGAGGTTCGACATCGTTAGCATTTTGATGATCTGGGCCTCTATCTTCCATCTGTATCCCGGTCCTGAAGCTTCCAACTCTTGCTTGGTCGCGGTCTCCAGCTGTTCGAACAGCAGCATCTGCTCGCGCAGCATCAGTCTTACGGCGTCTGCGCTTGGGAGGTTCATCAGAGGAAGTAAAGCTGTCAGATGAGGAGTAAGCAGCGGGATTGCCCCTAGCATTCTGTTGCTGCTGTTGAGTAAGTTGTGCCATCAGGTTGGCATTGGCTTGCATCTGCTCTCCTAGTTGTCTCCTACTTTCCCTGAGCTCTCTCATCAAGTCGTTGAACTCTATTCTGGTGACAACTGGAGTTTGGTCCTGAGTGGCAACTCCTGTATTTGGAATTGCGGGTTGATTGCTAGGCCCTGCTTGTTGCACGCTAGCAGTCTCGTGGGCATCCGCATTGTGAGAAGCTGACCTGGTACGTGGTCTTGCCATTGTAGAGTTATTGGTATGAACTCTGAGTAGAATCAACGAATGTCCTATCAGTGAGTCGGATCTTCTTTGGGGGATTTGTTCAATCCAGTAGCTTCAAAGCAGATCCTTGAGGTCTGAGAATTCAATTCTCAGTGAAAGCACCAAAGTGTTAGCACCAAAATTGGTCACTAACCTCGTTCAGAAAGATTGTGTAGAGATATAAGTGATGAAAGTAAATTAAACAGAGAAGACAATGCTAATTTAAATGCAGAAAGTAAGAACACCAAATTTATAGTGGTTCAGCGTAATTGCCTACGTCCACTTTGAGGTTAAACTTTATTGATCTTGTTTATAGTTGATTACAAATACAATTCGTGAATCAAATGCTTGAATGAAGTTGTTTAAGTAGAGAAGATAAGTCTTGAAAATGGCAGAGTCTCCCCAGTATTCTCTCTCCAAAAAAGGATCCCTTTCACTGTGACCCTGCCCCTCTATTTATAGACAAAGATGGGCTGGACTTCCCAAGTGGGCTGATGGCCGAACACTCCAGCCCGAGTACAGTGATCGCTGTATGCCGAACCAGGTGTGCCGAACGCTCTGTTGCCGAACAGTCCTTTCTATGCCGAACGATGTGGTTGATGTTTGGGAAGTGCAGGATGTTAGTTAATCGAAGCCGAACGCTCCTCTAGACGCCGAGTACTCTTGTGCCGAGTACTTCTGATGCTACCGGGTACTACGCCGAGTACTCCTGTATGCCGAACCACAGATGCTGCCGAGTTCTCCGTGATGTCCAGTGCTCTTGTATGTCGAGCAGTCTCGTATGCCGAACAGTCTTGATGCCGAGCAGTCTTGATGCCGAGCACTCTTGATGCCGAGCACTCTTGTATGCCGCGCACTCTTGCTGCCGAGCATTGGTTGACGCCGAGTGCCAGTTGACGCCGAACACTGCTGGATGCCGAGTACTCTCTGACGCCGAGTTCCACTGGATGCCGAGTACTCTCTGACGCCGAGTTCCACTGGATGCCGAGTACCACGCCGAGTACTCTTGGATGTCAAGTGCTTCGTCGAACACACCTGGATGTCAAGTGCTTCGCCGAACACTCCTGAATGCTGGTCACTCTCTGATGCCGAGTACTGGTTGCCTGGCCAAATATCCAGGAAACAAACCTAAATAAGACTAAACGGGACAAAAACAATAGAATTAAAATACCTATAAACTAATATCACATTATAGTTTTATTTCATAATGAATATTCATAATATTCATGTTGAAATATAGCTAGATCTATTCCTTAGTCGATACCAAAAAATAGTCATTATTTCATAAATAATGTTCGATACGTTTTACGAAAACAATTTTCATAATATGATGCAATCGATAAGTGCTATATGGCATGCTCCCACTATTTCCGCCATTACTATAAGAGCGTACTAAATTTGGAGGTTCATCATTCACTTAATATAGTTTATTTATTTCATACTGTAACTAGTTTACAATGGAAAGTTCTTTGATCAATTATCCTAAACCTAAAGAAATAAATCTCATAAAAAATAATTTTCTAAACGAAATTAAATTTTGGAGTAGAAATCACATTTCTTATTCCAATGATAAGTATCAATCACTATTATTACAATTCTCGTTTCCATTGTTTCTTTATGAAGCAGACATGATTATTCACTCTCTACATCCCAACTGTATTTGTTATTCTTTCTAAATGTTCAAACCATTCAAAACAAAACCCTTGCTACAATATCATAAAGAACTCTTTACAAAAGTGCATTCAATTATCCTTAGCTTTTAAGGACATTAGATATGTTCCGCTTTATGTAAACTGATCAAACTGACATTTCAATGATCGAGTTCTTAGATCTATATTGTAGTTTTGTCTAATGTTACATTTAACACAATACGATCCTTTTGTAACCAATCAGATCGAATACTCAAACTCGCATTAAGGTTTATTTGGTTTTTCGGATGAACTATTTTCAATATATTATAAACTTTGACCGTTCACTATATAACATTTATATGCAATTATATATGGATCAAATATCCATAGTCTTGTATTCCTTTTAGAATTCGAAATTCATAGAATGCAATACATGGTCTCGACCAAATAAATGTGTAAGTGACCAAACTACGAATGTATTCAGTAGTTGTAAAATCAGGCACTTACATGGGTGTTGAAACGTTAACATGCAATAATCTTTTATTGTTAAGTATATGTTATATTTCTATTTATTAATCTTCAGTTCATTTGTATATCTTAATTGATAAACATTTTACAAATCTTATTGAATGCACGAATTTATCATTGTGGATAATCATAACAGTATTTAACATATGTTCTTACAAAATTAGATAGGTTAAATGTTACCATTTCGATTTTCTAATAAAGCTCACGGTAGTCTTTTATGTTTCTCCGAACCCTAAGACGAAACATAGAAGTCTTTCGACTTCACTGGTGGGTGTGAGGACTCGTCTATCTTGGTATTCTGACATTGAGTTTGCTCAACAAATCATAGCCCCACAAACGATGGATAACTCCTTAACGGTTATATCACATACAACTCCTAACCCATGTTTCAGTGTCCTAGCCTCATTTTGACCTTGAGTTTTCTCAACAAATCGAAAGAGATTACTCACTCATACCTACCATATCGCGACGGCCTAAGTATAGTATATGTACCCTTAGTTTGATCAACAAATACATATATTTATCTTACCTCATCTATTCAATATATAGATAATACTACACATAACATCTCTAGCTTGAGTTTGCTCAACAACCAAGGAGTATGCGAGTAATTTATTAATATATATATATATACACGGTAAAGGAATTTTATAATAAAGATTCATTATCTCCAATATATTATATCGAGTGATATCGACTTATGGAATAATGCATTTCTTATGAAATACTCTCATGATTCAAGTGTCAAACACATCATAAATCACGGTATACGTACATATACGTATGTATTTATTCCTTAAGTCTATTTAGAGTTTCTTTAATGCTCCACCTTTAATTATACATTTATATTATATAAGTTTTATTATTATATAACTTTTATATTTCATATTACTTATATAATAGTCTTATGTATAACATTATATTAACTAAATCTTATTTAATTAATTAACTCTTTACTTAATTTTACATTATTATTCTAATATAACTTTTATATTGGACATATCTACTATAACCTTTATAGTGTATGTTATAACCTTTACAATATAACACATATATTTTATATATGTGTGTTTTAATTAAACTATTTTAGTTAAATTTTATTAATTTCAAAATTTAATTCACATACATACATGTATACTTATGTTATTTTAAACAATTTAAAAGCAACATAACATATATCTCAATATATAATACACGCACGTGTTCATTAATTAATTAACTTATTTAATTAGTTTATTGTTATTGATCTTATTAATAAATTTTAAATTTGAAATTAATGTGAATTGTTTTTCAAACATTTTGAAAAATTATATTATACTATAACTTTTATAATAAATATATTTTATTTTAAATTAAATAGTTAAAATTAAAAAAATTAACTTTAATTTTCAAAACATTTTGAAAATTAGTCCAAAGCCCAATTCAAGTTGGGCCTTTTCTATTCGGGGCAACCTTTGGGCTCACATCACCTTTGAGGCCAAGCTGGTAACCAGGTAGGACAGAGTACTTAATTACCCAATTCCAATCCTAGACATTACCTTTCTAGACACCATACTAAGTGGGCAAGCTTAATTGGTTAGCCCTAATATGACTAATTTAGACTACATTGGCTATTGGGCTCTGATACCATTGAAGGAACTAGGCCAGCCTACAGCGAAAGAAATGAGTGAATTTCAAATATTTTAACCATTTTGGATCTTTAATGGGCATATGAAGTCTAAATATACTTAGAACTTTACTAAGTTTCTTTTAAATAAAATCAATATTTTATTTAATTTCATAAATAAAGTTTCACTGTAATTTAATGTGAATATAAATTAGAGTATATCATATATACTCTTATATAAATATTTGTGTGTGAAGATTACATATTAAATTTATTTAGAGAATGAAACTTTTAATTCCCTTTCTCTTAACTTATTCAATTAATGACGGGACATAAATTTATTTAAAGAAGGAAACTTTTCATTTCCTTCTCTTAATTTATTCAATTAATGAGGAGGCACATTATTTATATGGAGAGAGAAACCTTTCGTTTCTCTCTCTTTAATTAACTTGCACTTGGGGTCAATTATGGAATTTTATTCCAACTTCTCCAATCGATTTTCTCAAAACCAATTGGGTCTGTCCCTTTGTGAATGGGTATGCTGTTATGTTTTAATTATCTACTCTATCAATCAACTCTCTCCGACGGTGACAACCTGCTTTATCATGTGGAACAATTCGAAGTATGTCTCTCGACTTATAGTGAACTATAAATTATGCTACAAACTATATCGCGACATTGTTATTATATAACAATGTTATGAGATTCTCAACATTTGGAATCGGCTCAGTAATAAATTTGTGCACTTATATTTTTATGTACATTGTTTTTATTATGGCGCTATTCAAGGCGATGTACTTAGCATTTTTCGTTGAATCAACCATGGTTTATCATTTCGTACATTTTCAACTTAAAGGTTCTTAACTTGAATTTATTATTGACATACTATACTCAATATCACTTATGGAGTTTGAGTCCGAACACTCCTTAATAAGGAGTTTTTGTTTCTGTAAACAATTCTATAGTATTTCACAAATACATAAGAACACTTCAAACAACCATTTAGTGATATCAATTTGGATTTGATATTTGCTTCATGCATCAAATATATGAACAAATCACGTTATCGTATATAACCAAACATGTATGATAATTCCTATTGCCAATGCATAAGGAACTAAACTCACATGTTCTGTATTAAACAATTATAAGGCGTCTTTGCATATCGATTTACAACATTTCCAATATCTTTTATACTCACTATAAGAGACATCATTTACAATCCAAAGTTAAGTACTAAAACAACTAAGGTTGATTTTAACACAAGTACATCATTAAAATCAACAACATGTTGTTATAGTTTAGAAATATCAATGTATCTTTTAACGTCCTTTTTTTACAATCACACGCTTCCTCTGCATTTTGATTGATAATCAAACTATTTGATACTTCTATCAAAATATTTTTTCAATTTTGATTCTTATAAAATGATACTTTCTATCATTTCTTGGATCATGTCCAAAGAATCACAAACTCAACATCGCTCCTACTGACTTTGAGAGATTTTTGGTTATTATGTGTAAACAGTTTAGTCTAAATCGTCACTTAGAATTTTCTGTTTCAATACATATGTACCAAACATAAAGTCATACTAAGCGGTAATTTTGTGAGTAAATCCAAATAAACTTGAGCACGTTGAATACCAAATCTATTACGCAATTTCAACAATTGAAATTTGCGATATTATTCTTATCAACATTGCTTATTTAATTCCAACTGCATTAGTCTTGCTCATAAAGAAACAACCGTGGCTGATGGATCACATCCCTTCGGTTATGACTACCAAAATCATGTTTTGATAGCGTATGTGGAATTCTTTTAGATTTGTGCATTATACCATAGAGTCAACATTCTTAATGGTTTAATTAAACAACTGAGGATTATATATTTTCGATGTTGATAAGAAACTAATAGTTTCTCTTCAATGTGCAAGAATAATAATTAGACACTCTAATGCATTGTGTTCGTTTAGGTTAATTAATTTCATTTCATCTCATCTAATCAGTTATATCTATGGATCGTATCTAATTCTATTTTACTACCAATAATTCCTCGAAGAAATTTCTTCACAATGAAGTTGTATTTCTTGAAACAATAATTATTTCTAAGTGCAACAGAATAGGTATTCATAAACTTTTTATGAATTTCTTTATTTATAAAACTGATTTGGTTTTAGTTTACAAAACTTATGTTCAAAACATAGATATGTCATCCAATGACGGTCTTCCAAAAATTCTTTTGGGGAGATTCATACAAGATCCCTTACGAACAATTGTTACGTGCAATCTTTCAGCTCGCACAATCCACCAACTCCTTAGCCTAGGATATGTTGTGGTTTCTTGCAATCCTCGTCTTGTGTGATTTTGTAAACTGTTATTTTGATGGAATAATATTAACCCTGTGTACTACTCTTAAGTACATGACCTTATAGAAAGAAACTAACTCAACTTCACTCGCAATTAATCGTATATTTTCCAACAAAGTTCGATTACTCCTTATCGATGCATCATTATGTATCACATGGAGGAGTGACTTTTGATATTGAATCTTTATTCATTTACGTTAGGAACCTTTTCCAATATACTCACTCATTCGATCAAATCGAATCATTTCTATTGCATGTTATTTTATTTACTTCAGTTTTATATTATATGAGTTTACCATAGACATACTACACATCTATCAAATACACATGTTCATGTCGGTGATAACTCATTGGTGAGTATGAAGAAGTACATGGAATTGTTTTGGTGTCAATAGACTTACGATTGCATACATCTACATGTATCAATCCGAAGAGTTCATCAACTCTTATGATGCCTCCACTGAATGGGTGCATATCCCTTCATTGTTTGAGATATAATTAACCAGTATCGTATGATTCAAAATCATATAATAAAATTATTTTCTCAAAAACTATGGCTTAGTCTATAATTTCAAAATAATTGTTGATAATATTAGATACTTCTGTATTTTCCAATGCATCACTTTTGTTATAAAAAAATACCACATTATAGTTTTATTTCATAACGAATATTCATAATATTCATGTTGAAATATAGCTAGATCTATTTCTCAGTCGATACCGAAAATAGTCATTATTTCATAAATAATGTTCGATACGTTTTATGAAAACAATTTTCATAATATGATGCAATCGATAAGTGCTATATGGCATGCTCCCACTATTTCCGCCATTACTATAAGAGCGTACTAAATTTGGAGGTCCATCATTCACTTAATATAGTTTATTTATTTCATACTGTAACTAGTTTACAGTGGAAAGTTCTTTGATCAATTATCCTAAACCCAAAGAAATAAATCTCATAAAAAATAATTTTCTAAACGAAATTACATTTTGGAATAGAAATCACATTTCTTATTCCAATGATAAGTATCAATCACTATTATTACAGTTCTCGTTTCCATTGTTTCTTTATGAAGCAGACATGATTATTCACTCTCTACATCCCAACTGTATTTGTTATTCTTTCTAAATGTTCAAACCATTCAAAACAAAACCCTTGCTACAATATCATAAAGAACTCTTTACAAAAGTGCATTCAATTATCCTTAGCTTTTAAGGACATTAGATATGTTCCGCTTTATGTAAACTGATCAAACTGACATTTCAATGATCGAGTTCTTAGATCTATATTGTAGTTTTGTCTAATGTTACATTTAACACAATACGATCTTTTGTAACCAATCAGATCGAATACTCGAACTCGCATTAAGGTTTATTTGGTTTTTCGGATGTCCTAATTTCAATATATTATAAACTTTGACCGTTCACTATATAACATTTATATGCAATTGTATATGGATCAAATATCCATAGTCTTGTATTCCTTTTAGAATTTGAAATTCATAGAATGCAATACATGGTCTTGACCAAATAAATGTGTAAGTGACCAAACTACGAATGTATTCAGTAGTTGTAAAATCAGGCACTTACATGGGTGTTGAAACGTTAACATGCAATAATCTTTTATTGTTAAGTATATGTTATATTTCTATTTATTAATCTTCAGTTCATTTGTATATCTTAATTGATAAACATTTTACAAATCTTATTGAATGCACGAATTTATCATTGTGGATAATCATAACAGTATTTAACATATGTTCTTACAAAATTAGATAGGTTAAATGTTACCATTTTGATTTTCTAATAAAGCTCACGGTAGTCTTTTATGTTTCTCCGAACCCTAAGACGAAACATAGAAGTCTTTCGACTTCACTGGTGGGAGTGAGGACTCGTCTATCTTGGTATTCTGACATTGAGTTTGCTCAACAAATCATAGCCCCACAAACGATGGATAACTCCTTAACGGTTATATCACATACAACTCATAACCCATGTTTCAGTGTCCTAGCCTCATTTTGACCTTGAGTTTGCTCAACAAATCGAAAGAGATTACTCACTCATACCTACCATATCGCGACGGCCTAAGTATATTATATGTACCCTTAGTTTTCTCAACAAATACATATAGTTATCTCACCTCATCTATTCAATATATTGATAATACTACACATAACATCTCTAGCTTGAGTTTGCTCAACAACCAAGGAGTATGCAAGTAATTTATTAATATATATATATATGGTAAATGAATTTTATAATAAAGATTCATTATCTTCAATATATTATATCGAGTGATATCGACTTATGGAATAATGCATTTCTTATGAAATACTCTCATGATTCAAGTGTCAGACACATCATAAATCACGGTATACGTACATATACGTAGGTATTTATTTCTTAAGTCTATTTAGAGTTTCTTTAATGTTCCACCTTTAATTATACATTTATATTATATAAGTTTTATTATTATATAACTTTTATATTTCATATTACTTATATAATAGTCTTATGTATAACATTATATTAACTAAATCTTATTTAATTAATTAACTCTTTAATTAATTTTACATTATTATTCCAATATAACTTTTATATTGGACATATCTACTATAACCTTTATATTGTATGTTATAACCTTTACAGTATAACACATATATTTTATATGTGTGTGTTTTAATTAATTAATCTTTAATTAATTTATTTAATTAAACTATTTTAGTTAAATTTTTGTAACGACCCGGTATTTTCAACTATTCGCATCCGCACATGTCGGACTTGAATAATTCAAAATACCGAATTGTTAATTTAAATTTGGCAAAACTCAACATATACAGTAAATAAATAATCACAGATCACAGACACAGAGTAATAAATGCAGCGGAAGCAAAAAGATAGTAGTTCATGAAGCTACTATATACATATCAGAGTTAAATAAGTTACAGCAGAAGTCTCGAATATAATAATCAAATACAATAATCAGAATACAATTACTGGAATCAACTGGATATCTGAAAGCTGGATAGATAGCTGGATCTCCAAGCGAAGCTCCAACTCCAAAGGTGAGTCTTGAATACTGGTTCACTCAGTCTGACCCGAGCGTAAAGCAAAACACAAACACTCGAGTCAGGATTAACATTCTTATATCAATAAATCCAACTCAAGTGAAATAGCAATTGAAATACAAGTAACTCAAAGGATGTTGGAATAACCATCCTTTAAGGATCCGTTAAACTATCTACTATGTAGTAGTGTACGATAAGTAGATAATGCCTATCAGTAATATAAGATATCAAAATAGTGTTAAGGCGTTACCATTATCCCCCTTAACACATTTTATATAAGTGTTATAGTCTATACAGCACTGTAAACTCCACCGTAAACTAGTGGGCTATCAGGGAGTACTCCATAGGTATAATACAAAACAAATCGTAGTGGTCGCGTATATAGGAACACAAGTATGACAAGGCATATGAGGCAATACCCAAGGTAGTGAAACTACTGTTTGCCTGATCCGGACTGGTGAGAACGCATCGCCGCGGCGACCGCAACACCGCGAAACAACACTCCCAAAATCAAGGGTGAACCAATCGACAACAAGTAATGAATAGTTCGAAGAAGTGTGTTCGCTCCAGGTAGCTAGCCCCCATTTGGCCCGGCACGGCTCCTGTTTTAGTCATTTCCAATTTGACACAAGTGTCAAGGCTATCCATTATCGTTCTCTTTCTTCAGTCATCACGTTCATCATTCCAACCACTTCATTCTGGATCACACTCCGCGTATAGTTATTAAAGTGGTTTTCGGTTTAGACAGTGAGTATGTCCCTAACCGATTCCGGTCTCTTTAATAACTTTCGTGATTATTTCATCGATTGGTCATTTAATATATTTCGAAACCAAACTAAATTTCAATTCCAATTAGAATTTATAAATCAACATTTTATTTGTTTTTCTAAACAATTTCCATAATTTACGTTTCCAACTTCCAAATTACTATTTCAAAATCTTATAATTCAATTTCAGTTTCTATTTAAAACAATTCAAATATTGATTCAAGTTCGTATATAAGTTTCATTTCGAAATCATTTAAATTAATTTAATTTAACATTTAAATCAATTTAAATTCATTTATCGATTTCATTCAATATTCATTAAGTAAATTTGCCATTCAAAACAATTTCTATTAAATTTCCAATTCATTAAATTCATTATTTAAATTCAACTTCATTATATCAAACTCACAAATTTAATTAAATTAAATCCATTAAACCAAATTCTTTAAATTTCAAGTCTTACATTAATTTCAATAAATCGCATTTTATTTCTTGTTAAAGAAATTCAATTTCACTTATTTACTTACTTAAATAATTTTCCAAAAACTTAATTAATAAAGAAACTCAATTTCAATTATTTACGAAGTAAAATTCACTTATTCAAAGGTTTAATTTTACTTATTAAAGAATTCAATTCAATTTAATCATTAAATAATTCAATCTTATTTAATTATTAAATAATTCAAAACTTAATTATTAAATAATTTCAAACTTAATTATAATTTCAAACTTAATTATTCAATCATTTCTCACATTAAACAACATTCTTTCATCAATTACATTGTTAATATTTTGTTTCAGATTATTAAATATTAACATTTTCCTTTCATTAAAATTAAAATTTCAACTTCATTTCAAAACCATATTATTTATTCAAATAAAATCTTCGTTTATTTTTAAATCAAAATATTGACCAATCGGGTTTTATTTATTCTCTATCCTAGGTCAAAGTTCAATTTGGGTATTTATCATTTCAACCCGATTCCAATTCAATTCAAAAATCAAAGCATAACAAAGGGAACTTGCAGTGTGATAACTGGGATGGTGTCAAAGTAAATAAACAAGCAATAACAACAATCAATAACAATCCAATAATCAATTCAAATAATCTCGAAATAACCGTATTAATTCGCATTTGTTATTTGTACGAATTAATATAATTATTTCTAGAATCTACACTATCATTTCATGTAGATTAAAGATTATTACATTACGGTTTTTCACTTGTCATCTATTACAATTTCATCCATCATCAATTTAAACAACCTGCATTCAACGGTTCAAGGTGTAATTAACCAAATCCTACGTGTCAATTAATTTAACATTAAAGGGGTCATATTATACGAATTTTTTTAACTAATCAAATTCAACATATAGATCCAATTTAAATCGTTAACTATCATATATCAATTCAATTGCATATTATTTATCATTTAAACATTAACAATTTAACGTCCAATATAAACATCAACAATCAATCATTTATCAACTAAACTGGATTATCATTATGTAAATAGAAGATAATGGTGTCAGATGTCACAGGTGAATTGATTAAGGTAATAACAAATATATAACAGTGTAAATAGCTAACAGTTGCATATTTCAATTGTCGTTTCAATTGAAATCAAATTTAATAAATAAAAGAACATTAATCGTGAGTGATTGCTCACCTTTCGAGGCTAGAGAGAGATTTGACAATGAAATTGAGTTACGACATCCCGACATCCTAAACGACAAGGTTGGCATGAATTTGACGAATAGGGCTGATAGATAAGGAATAGACAAAATCAAATCAGGCTGGATTGACGAAGAAAATTGATATAAGTAACTTGCATATATATGTAACTATGTTTAAGACCATAATCTAATTTTAAACGCATATTAAATTAAAACGTACATATTTAATTTCAAATCAATGAATTATCTTTAATATAAAATAACACATATGTATATAAAACCAATTTCCTATATACTTCACACTGTAACCTTATAACTAACATAAGCATGCTTCAATATCTATATTTATTATAAAATCAATTTATATATATAAGCACAATGGAATAAAACACGCAACTACTATATACACATCAAATTGAATACTGACAAAGATTTGTAAAATCTATTTATATACTTACTTAAATTTACATACCACTAATCATATTATATCTTACAGTAAATAGTATACTATAAATGTAAGCTATTATGAGTTTCTACAATAAACCTCAACAGACAACACCAATATTCCCTTCATAGATTACATATATAGGCTGTCATAAAAATTTAAATCAAAACTGTAGCCATCTATATGAGGTGTAACTATTCTACATATTCTCTATATTCAAAATAACATATTTATAGGAATAACTTGCATAAACATACGTGAAGACATAACTAACATATGTGTATTCATTTAAATTACTAACAGAACAATGTATCAATATAACAAAACAAAAGTTAAATTCACCGTATGGGGTAGATGGCCGAGGTCATTCAAACGAGGAGGATAGGTGGCAGGAGTGGTGAAGGATGATGGTTCGCAGTCAGGGACGTGCTTGTTGGACAGTGACTCTTGGTGGAGGAGATGCAGCTGCGGCGGACGAGGAGATCAGGGTGGAGGAAGATAGGCTGATTTGGCTGTCGTCGACGCTCATCTTTGAGGTAGCTTCGAACTGTGGTGGTTGCAGGCTGAGTGGAACCAACGTGGGCTGCTGCTAGGGTGGATCTGGGTGAACCGAGTTGAGGTAGGCCGGAGCTGATGGAGTGGAACGTGGGGAGGCAGTGGCGATCTGGTCGGCTGGTCACGTAGGGAGAGGCGGAGGAGCTAAGGCTCGGCTGGACGGTGACGGTCAGGGAGAGAAGGATGGTTCAACGTGAAGAGGAGGGGTGGCGTTGACGATGGGAACGGCGTTTGGGCTCGCCGCTAGGAGGTGGCGTCGGTGCTTGGCTGCCGAGGCCATGGGAAAGGAAGAAGATTGCAGAGGGTTGCGGAGCTAGGCTGAGGATGGGTCGGTAGGCTGCCGACTCGGTTGGTGGCGGGTCCGGTGTCAAGGCGGAGATGCTCGGCGGTTGTGAATGAGCGGGTGGTGCGGCAAGTTTGACCGTTGGAGATTGCATGTGTGGAAATAGGCGGAGAGCGGTGGAGATGTTTGGTTATGGAAAATAAATAGAACGACAGAGGTTTCAAAATAAACATTCAATTTGAAATGTTGTATGAGCTTTGTCCATTTTTATTCTGGAAGAATGAACATGCTACTCATAAATATAGGTTACGTTTAATTTGTAAACAGAGAGAAGCATGTTCTCTGCCACTGCCTTATATAAACAATAAAAGTATATACTTTTAATTATCACTTTATAGACTAGCACAGAAGAAAATGAAACAGTGGGAAGAGAATGGTAATGATAATGACAAATGAAATGGCACGACTGTTGAACAAATGAAAAGTGTAAAGTCACGAGAATGCACTGGTAACCGGAAGTGGAAACGTGCCCGCTAATTATTCAATTGAAACTAGGGAATAGTGACATGCAACTATTGAATTCAGAGATTAACAAATGTAAATAGCTGTTGGGTTTGTGCAGTTGGAAAAATAAAGGCACAAAGAAACCAAAAGTCTCACGCAACGTACCGATACAGTTCAATGTTTACAGATTTCACCGTCCACCAGACGTCGAAACATACGTACGAATACACTGCGGAGATCAGCACGACGAGACGATCGAAACGGTATATAGATATTAGTGATACGATCGAATTATAAAAATTTGAATTTTCTAATAAAGGAAAATGCAGCAAAAACGCAGAAGATTAAGATCGACGGAGCTAAAGATGTCCGAATTTAGAAAAACGACAAACTGACATCTTGCTCAGAAGATGATTTAGAATTTTTCTATGTAAAAATATTTAGGTTCCGAAAACATTTTATTTTCATCGCTTTTTAACTGATTAAATTGAAGTAAATTTACGCGCGAAATAAACTTTCGTATTTTCGGACGAAAATTTACCGGTTGCTATGTTTAACTAGACGCATTCCAAATATCAAATTTATATTTCAAAATTTTATCATTTAAAATTTCGCAAAATTTCAATTAATAACGTTATTAAAACGATTAAAATTTACGGGTCGTTACAATTTTATTAATTTCAAAATTCAATTCACATACATACATGTATACTTATGTTATTTTAAACAATTTAAAAGCAACATAACATATATCTCAATATATAATACATGCACGTGTTCATTAATTAATTAACTTATTTAATTAGTTTATTGTTATTGATCTTGTTAATAAATTTGAAATTTGAAATTAATGTGAATTGTTTTTCAAACATTTTGAAAAATTATATTATACTATAACTTTTATAATAAACATATTTTATTTTAAATTTAATAGTTAAATTTAAAAAATTTAACTTTAATTTTCAAAACATTTTGAAAATTAGTCCAAAGCCCAATTCAAGTTGGGCCTTTTCTATTCGGGGCAACCTTTGGGCTCACATCACCTTTCAGGCCTGGCTGGTAGCCAGGTAGGATAGGGTACTTAATTACCCAATTACAATCCTAGACATTACCTTTCTTGACACCATATTAGTGGGCAAGCTTAATTGGTTAGCCCTAATATGACTAATTTAGACCGCATAGGCTATTGGGCTCTGATACCATTGAAGGAACTAGGCCAGCCTACAGCGAAAGAAATGAGTGAATTTCAAATATTCTAACCATTTTGGATCTTTAATGGGCATATGAAGTCTAAATATACTTAGAACTTTGCTAAGTTTCTTTTAAGTAAAATCAATATTTTATTTAATTTCATAAATAAAGTTTCACTGTAACTTAATGTGAATATAAGTTAGAGTATATCACATATACTCTTATATAAATATTTGTGTGTGAAGATTACATATTAAATTTATCTAGAGAATGAAACTTTTTTTCCTTTCTCTTCATTTATTCAATTAATGATGGGGCATAAATTTATTTAAAGAAGGAAAATTTTCATTTCCTTCTCTTAACTTATTCAATTAACGAAGGGGCACATAATTTATATGGAGAGAGAAACATTTCATTTCTCTCTCTTTAATTAAATTGATTAATACATTAAATTCCATTATTAGCAATTAATACATGGCATAAAATGTAAGTTTGTCCAAAAATATTCCAGTGTGAATTATGAATGTGCAACATTGTGGTGTTTATAAATGATATAAATTTTCACATTCATTTACATATATGCATACTCATACAATTGTGGTATGAAATGTCAGAATTTCTAACTAGCAATACAATACTTGTAAATTAGATTGTAGTATTAATTTTAAGATACCAACACCAAATAAAGCAATCGTTGAATAAGTAATAATTGGCAACAAATAACTATATATACTCTACATACTTCTGGCCATAAATGAAAGTTTTAAAATACACATAAAGACACTTTGAATGCACATTAAATACACTTAAATGCACTTAAACTACAAAATAATTTTATAACTAAATAGATGTTTATAACTATGTATATGAATATAGAGACAAAAAACATATGTATTATATATACAGGTTTATATAATATATAATATATATATATATATATAGTCACATATATGGTTAGAAAATATATGAACAAAACTTTGCTCGCATTAAACAAATTAACAAAACTTCCCTTTACACTAAACAAATTAACAAAATTTCCCTTTACATATAATCAGACATATGATTACACAACACCTTAATAAAACTTTCCTTGCACCAAGTAAATTAGCAAAACTTTCCCTTTTTATTTTAAATCACATAATTAGTATCTAATAAAACATGTATGTGAATTTAATTTGACAAATGTGCAAGCAATCAATTAAACATGTATAAATATATATGATTAAATTTAACAACTACATATTAAAAACTGCAATTTTCTTTGTTATAAAATAGAACATATAAACAAATTCTGTTGATTTATACAGTTATATATGAAATTGTTTGTGTAGATTAAAGTTAACCTAATAAAAGCTATTTCAATTTTTTTTTAAATTAAAGTTAAGAAGAAAAATACAATTATGAATTCAACAACAAATTTACGTCTCCAAACATATAAATATAATAGAGTTTTAATCAAAAATATACACGTACATATGATCATGTTTGCATCTCATGTTGACTACATATATGTATAGGGAATTATGATAATGGATAAATTAATTAGACAAAACCATGTAATAATTAGTTATAAATTATTATAAGAATTAGTAAATCAAGATGATACCTTGCTATTTCCCAAGAGAATACCTTGAACGATGAATCAAAAGCTCTTATTTTCTGTGAATCAATCTTATTACCAAATCTCTGAAGCATACCTTGAAATTGAATTCCTCATAGGATGTTGCCTAGAAGTCACAGCTTGAATGATGATATCTCCTCAGATCTTCAAGATCCCCATTTAATCCTTGCAAGAGATTGATGAACCACTTTTGTTTTATTTTTTTTTGTCCCTTTTATTTAGAGTTGAAAGATTTTGGAAATTTTTTTGTTTTCTACCATGAAACGTTAGAAGGGGAGAAACAGAAAGAATGAATGAGGAAAAATGAATTGTATGAACATAATGAATTAGAGAATATGTTTTATTTGAAAGAATGAAACTTTTCTCATTCTTTAATTAAACTTCCCTAATTAATTCGCTTGATTGTCTCTCTCTTCAATCCATTCTTTACACGTATGTCATTTGATGATATAAAATTTCCACAAATCATGTCATCAAATGACATAAAATTTCCATAAATCATGTCATCAAATGACATAATATTTCGATAAATCATTTCATGCAATTATCTTTAAATTACATCGATATCATATATCAATACGCGCTGTTTGTACCAAAAATAGGTACAACGCTCTTCGGAAGTTTTTGAAGAGATAAAAGTGAAGAAAATAAATTAAAAATGAAGATTATCTAACAAAAACTTCAAACAACAGGAATGTAAATGCACAGACAAGCAATTTATAGTGGTTCGGCGTGTTGCCTACGTCCATTGTGAAGTTTTTGCAACTTTATTGATTCTCTTTGAATAATTACAAGTGGTTACAGCATACAACAGCGAAATACAACTTGAAATTCGAATGCAACAGCAAGAGTAAGTTGTAAGTTCTGATCTGGCAGAGTCTGGGCGCTTCAGAATGAGAAAGATCCCCCTTCTGTAGGCTCCGAGGCTCTATTTATAGGCGTAGGAGGCTGATATTCTGCTCAAACTTCGGGAGACTCATTCCGGCATGTGAGTGGGCCCACGCGACCGGTCCCACCAAGTTTCGACTCGATCTGTGATGGATACGAACCAATTTCGTATCGATCAGGAAATGGTCCAATCGAGCTGAAACTTGGCAGAAGCATTCCTTGGCTTGTACGTAAACTTCTGTGAAAATTTCATTGTGTTTGGATCGATAGATTTCGAGATATGATCGATACAAGTTGATGTTCTCCGGAAGGCTGTTTAGTTCGAATCCATGGCTTTGAATCGATTCCTTCGAATCGAGCTCCTCACGTGGTTTCGTGACAGCGTGGCGCGAGCTCCTCGTTCCGATCCGCCTTCTACTCCGAGTTGATCGATTCATCTTGGGAGATTTAGCCGCGTTCGCATCCAAGGTTCACACGTCAATCCGGATCCAAAGGTCCGATGGGTACGACTTGGTCATTATCTGATCGACTTGAAGGCCATTCAGCCGATCGATTTGAGTCAGATGGATGTGAGGCTACTACCATTCTGATCGTTACGAAGTCGATGTATACGAACTATGACTATTCCTTGACCGCATAACACGTTCACTTGATGGGCACGAAGGAGCCAAGAGTCGATCGATGCGAAGCCAATCGACACAAAATGAAGACATCTGATGGGTACAAAGCATGGTTTCCTGCTGATGGATATGAAGAGAATGGGCTTGTAGAGATGCTTAACCATGGATGTGAACCGTACCTTGCCTGATGGACACGAAATAATAGCTGGCCGATCGATACGAAATGCATGTTCCGCCGATGGACTCGAATGAGGTCGATTCGAACTTATGCTTCCTGATGGAGTCGAACACAATCGAGGCAAAGCTGATGGATATGAAAGTAGGGCTCACGGATGGATATGGAGAGATCGATGTGGGCGGAGGGGTTGCGACCCCGATCGATTCAAAATTTTGGATACGAAATGGACGAGTCCCTTGGCTTGCATCGCTCGTAACTTGAGCATATGAACTCGGAACGTCTCAAAATTTGAAATGCAGGCTCCTATGGCTTAGTTCGTCATGCCTTGACAGTTGTAGCTTGATCTGGATTCGGAAAAAAATTCATCAATATCCATATCGAACCTGTGCAGGCTCGACATCCAGGACGATTGATCTTAAGTGTGCAATCAGTTCCTTGATATCTCGGCCTTGCCAAAAGGCGGGATAACATTTGCCCCCCAAAGCACGTCTTGTGGAAACATGACGTGCTTTGAATAACTATCACCTTCATTCTGAATAGTCATTGCTCTTTTGTCGGAGATTATAACCTCGCACTGTTATAACTGATTGCTACACGATAGCGCTCAGCTGCTTGTTGTTGTAAACGTCATTTAGTAATATTCAATCCCTATCAATGCTGAAAGTGGGGTGTTGCTTTGACATATATGCACATATGTTGGTCTAACTCTCGTTAACGTGGCACGCTCATGAGTCGTTGTTAATTTTCTTGTGTTGAATTTCGTATCGATCCTCTCCTGAACCGATGTGGGACTCAAATTATAACAACGTTTGTCAGTTGCTTCAGGAAGTTCATTTGTATCGATCCTCTCCTGAATCGATATAAAAGGTTGAAAGATTGACTTCGCATTGGTAAATTGATAATTCGACGGATGCGGAAAAAATTCATTCGTATCGATGCTAATGTTTGATTTATGATGGATACGAGATCACTGTTTGAATTGATACGCGGTGGATGGAGTTGTGAACTTGCTGATGCGTACAGGGCCTTCGAGTCGATGGGCTTCATCGTCTTCAGCTATCCTCGCTGCGCGCTTCGTATCGATGGGTTCACTGTCCATTTCGAACCGATGGAAATTTTTGGTCAGATGGATTCGAACAGGGTGATCGACTCAGCCCAGGATTTGACTGGTTGTGACCGGTTAAGTGAATTGGGAGGCGAATCGACCCAGTCACTTCCTAGGTTCCATATAAATAGCTGGGACTTAGCCATTTTTCACTTTTTTACTTTTTACTGCCGCCTTTAACTTCTGCATTGATCCAGAAACTTGAGAAAGGAGAACTGTATCGTGCCTTCGATTCGATCATCCACCCTTCAATTCTTTGAATCCCAATTCTATATTAGGTAATTAATTAATTTCTACCGCATTTTAACAACGAGGTTCGAATTCTAGGTCCATCTTCTCTTCTCCGATTATCAATTCTGGTAATTTCTAAGATTAGATCTGGGTATGAACTTGGTCGGAGACGACCATGGTAATACTCTGGATAGTTGGAAAAGAAAGAGTGGAGAAAACAAAAATGGATCGATCTGGGGGCTCGTGTTCGAATCGACGAAGGGGATGACACTTCCCCCTAGATTTCGCATCGATTCTTAGGATATGTCAGTGGAGTTGATGCATTTTGTACCGATGGCTATGGCGATGGATTGTGTCGACACGAAATGATCGATACGAAGCATAAGTTAATGATCGCTCTGAAGCCCTTAACTTTAGATCGATACGAATTTTGCCTTTACGATCGATACGAAGGGTATCGACTCGAGTGTTATCGATGTTAAGCTAAGACCTTCCCGATCGGTACGAACCAGGCAACTAAGGATCGATATGAAATCATCCTATTACGATCAATACGAACTCGGTCCTTGACGATCGATTCGAAACATGCTCCTTGGTATCGATTCGAACTTGTATCCCGATGGATTCGAATGAGCTTCTTGGATCGATTCGAACTTGTATCCCGATTGATTCGAATGAGCTTCTTGGATCGATTCGAACTTCCCATGTTGGATACGAAAATTTGACATTGTTCAGCATAATTCCGACGAGCTTCATTCTTGCATATTTGGACTTGATAGTTAAACTGCATACTTGACTACCTTTCGAATCTCGTCGATGGAACCATAACAACTTTTAATCGTTTGCATATTCTTTTTAACTCTGCAAAAATTCTTTCAAGTAACGCACAACACTGCATTGCACAACACACACTTTACACAAGGGGAACACACGGGCTCTTTTGCAACTAACGATGATTTCTCGTGAGTTAGTCAGCTATGGAAGGTCCAAGCTCGCAGCCACAGGAAACTCAAAGTGTAATTCCTCCCAGACTTGAAATACCAGAGATTGAGGCCGAAGTCATCGGTCCGGCCCTGGACGAATTGCCTGATGCATCCTTCATTAATAGTCCATTTGACTCTGTTCCGTCCAATATTTTTGAAGATATGCTAGGGAGAATATGCTTAAGGCATGGTCTGTCGATGGACGATGTATTATTGCCGGGACCAAATGACAGACCGCATAATCCCCCGGAGGGATATACTGCATTTAATCGCCATGCGTGCGCAGCCGGGACACTTCCTCCGTTCAATGAATATATAAGAGAAGTGTTGTCGTTTCTAGGGATCGCCCCATCTCAGCTACACCCGAACGGATACGCCTTGCTCAATAGCTTGTTTATTGCATTTATGGAATATCTCCATCGACCACTGACCCCGATTGATGTCAGATACCTGTTCAACTTCAAGAGTCGAAATGATAGCCCATCCTTTACATTCCTGGAGGCAGTAGGGAACTGTCAAGTGGTCACCGGATCTTGGACCAGATTGAGCTACTTCAAAACAGAATGGTTCTACGTCCGATGTCCTCCAGGATTCGCCAGAAGATGGCTATTCAGACGTGAGTATCATCACTTTCCCAAGTAGTTGATAAGGAAATCATGAACGAAATCGAACTCACATTTCTTTTTTTTCTTTTTTTTTCTTTTTTTTTCAACAATAATCCAGCGACCCGAAGGTGGTTATTATAAAGAGATAGTCCGGGTTCTCCAAGAAGTCCCGAGCGAAGGAAGAAACATTGACCTGATCTTGACAGATAAAAACCTTAGGATCCTTGGACTGATCGAGCGAGGACAGAGTATAAGGCTCGACAGTGTACTAAAGACTATCTCAAAGGAGCGAGTTAGGCGCAAGAAGCCTAAAGTTATCATACTTGAGGAGGCTGACTCCGAGAGAACCCATACCAACGATGAACCTTTGGTCGGGGCTGCTGATGTGACCCCGGATTCTGAAGAAAAGAGAAAAGGCAAGGCAGTTGCTTTTAAACAATCTAAATCTGGGAGGCGGAAGTCTGTGGTCATAAATCGACCCCTTTCTGGAGTTAGAATCTCGGAGGCATCCCCCCTGCAGGCGGAAAATCCCTTCGAAGGGCTCGCTGACCTCCCAATTCCGGACCTCGTATCCATACAGCATGATGTCGAATTAGATGAACTTCAACATACTTTTGATGTTAGCTAGTCTCTTTCTACCAGTGTGGTTGACACTTCTGGTTGGTCTGGGGGGTTACACATCCATACACCCTTCACGGCACTACACAATCTTTAACCGCAAACCGCATACCATAAATGGTTACTAATCCTCCTTATTTTACTTTGAAGGTACGATGTCTGGTCGAGGCTCAATGCTTGGTAATTTGCGCAGCAAGCGTCGATCTTCATCATACTATGAACCACGTAGGAGAGAGGGAGATAGAGATTATGAACCGGGGTATTCCAGTCAAGAACGGTCTGACAGAGATAGGGGGTATGCACGCCGATCTCGATCTCGTTCTCCCCCTCCAAGGACCTCTGTACCACCCCCAGTTCTAGTTACACGTCCTCTTGAAACTTCACGGCACAAGCCGCCCTCTCATGTTCCTAGATCCGACCCTCAACGCGGAACCGAAATAGCCGCCCCCTCAACTACTACACTAGTCGTGACTGATCCGACCAGGGAAGGAGCAGCCAAACTCGCACAAATGAGGAAGGAATTCCCCGACATTTGCTTTGACGGTTACGTCTTTCCCCCACACCTGAAGAGAATTCCGCCAATAGCCGAAAATACTATTCACGATTATGTTGCAGACATATTCTTTTAGTACAAGGAGTGGGCGAGGGCCGCGAGAAAAGCATCAAAAGTGGCATTTGATCGGGCCGCCACTATTGAAAAGCTGGAAAAGGAGTTGGGTTAGAAAGACCGAATTATTCAAGTGCTCAATGCCGAGGCTGAATCTTCCCGTAAATCTGAAATAGAAGCTCTCAAAAAGGCCGATGATGCAAACTCGGCCATGGGTAGAATGAAATAAGAGCATTACACTATGATGGAAGACATGGGTCATAGGAACACCACCATCACTGCTGAGAGAGACGTAGCCCTCAAAGAGCTCAATGAGCTTAAATCTCAGCTTTCCGAACTTGCGAGGGAGAAAGATGCGGCCAACATCTCCGCGCAAGAAGCCTGTGATTAGGCGGTGGTGCTTCAGAAGGAGAGGGATGCGGCTATGGAAAAAGTCCGCGAGGTTGAAGCCGGGGTTGACGAGAAGGTCCGACTGGCGGAAGTCAGGGTTGAGGCTGAGGTAGATGAGCTTCTTATCACTTACAACGCCAACGTGTTAAGGCATAGAGATCTGACTTGGCTCGATGATTACCCAACACACCTTTATAATGCCTAGAATCTGCTGATTGAGGAGGAGAAATCGGGGCATCCTGATGAAGCCATTGACAAATTTGAGCTGGAGAACCGTATACTTAACGATGACGAAAAGAAGGTTCTTCACGACTCCATGATTTCTCATGAAAAGGAGAGGCTCGGTACTCAGCCCCGGGAAGTTGGAGAAGGCTCTGGTGTTGAGCATTACATTACGAGTTCCGAGATCGTTATGCCACCTCAGTCTGAGCCGACTCCGATGATCGAATCTCAGCCTATACCAGCTTATGACCCGGAACAGCCACATCTATCTCCTATAAGGGAGCACCCTTCTGAAGTCGTTCAGCCGACCTTGAGCCAAACCGAGGAAGGTACTCTGCACTAATCTCTTGTACGTTCGGACTGAAGAACTTGTATGGTAGTGTATACTAACAAATGCTTCTTTTCTCTGGTCAGCGACCGAAGTTGTACTGACAACGCCTCCTGTAACCCAGGAATCATACCAAGCGTAGGAGGCCATCATCTCTGAGGCGACCTCTGTTGTGACGGTTGTGCCTGCCGAAGTAATGCAGGGGAGCTCAATCTCTTTTGACGAGCAGATGATGAACGAGCTTCTTGGTCGACAGAGTGACCCCTTTGCGGACTTACCATTCGTCTTGGGTGGATTTTCATCTACTTCTGATACTTCGACACAGACCGCCACGGCACACAGTGAAGCCCGAGCCCTTCGAGAAGCAAACATACTGGCTGAAATTGATGCCGAGATGGAGGCAGCGGCACATGGTGGAAGCTCAAAGGGCGGAGCAGTGGCGCATGGCCCTACACCACTTATGATGATATCTCCTGGGGGCACGCTTGTCGATACTAGAGCGTCAGTCCCGCTTCCGGCTATAGATCCCGTTCCTCCAAATCCTCCCATGGGAAGCATTCCCTTAGACTCCAGTTTGGAGGAGGATGTCGACATCATGCTCCCATCTGAGGATAACCCGCTTAAAGAAAAGGGCTCAAAACGGAAGATCACCAGTGGCTCCAGTAGTTCCTCGTTGAAGAAGAAGCCAAGGAAAAAGAAAGAGTAGATAGACTTTTTTAGGCACATATTTCCTTTTGCAGTTAGGACTTTTGTCACCCTTTTTTTTATAGGTCGTGTATAGATGTGGGTTCGGCCCCTGCTAGTCAGAATTTTTGGAAGGGCTTGTATATGAGCCATCGCTCTTGATTAGTTGAAATAAAGTTTTGTCTTCTTGTTTCAACTTTCATCCCTTTTATGCTTAAATGTTGTAGTGTTTGAACCTCAGTTCTGTGTACTTGCATTATTTTAACTCTTAAGCATAGCATTTCGGGTAGTGATTAACACTTGAATCTGCCCCCAGTTCCAGGGTTAAGTTATAAAGATCAGCTTACGATCGCAATAAGTGAGGATCGAGCGGTCGAACTACAATTGTTTCATCATAAATCGTTACATCCGCACTCTGGGGGTTTGCACTTGCATTCTTGCACTCAGTCACAGCTATCGAATGCTTTCAAGTATTAGTCCACACTCTGGGGACACAAGTCATCTTGTGAGCGGTCGTTCACACTCTGGGAACTTAGGGTTGACGTTAATACTCCAACCCATATTCTGGGAAATTGGAGTTAGCGTTTACATTCCGACTCGCACTCCGGGAATTCGAAAGGCGTATCAGGATCATGGATGGTTAGATCATATCCATCCTGATTTAACAAGTGAGATCATTAGATGGACGGGTCCATCCCTCTCGAGCTTGGTTAAGTTATGGTCGAAGTCGTTGGGTGAACGGATTCGCCTTCTTCGAAACTGTATTTTAAAATTCATACTCCACCTCGCATTCCGGGAGCATGGAGCTGATATTTATATTGCACTTCACACTCTGAGAACGTGGAGTTGGCCGACAAACGGTCAGTCATGTTTGTTTGGGCACTTGGATTACGTTCGCACTCTAGGAACGATGGATTAATCAGGATCGTGGATGGTTGATTCGCATCCATCCTGAGTTGACAAGCGAGGTCGTTAGATAGACGGGTCCATCCTCCTCGAGCTTGTTTAAGGTACAGCCGAAGTCGTTTGGTGGATAGGTCCACCCTCTTCGGAACTGCATTTAGTCGTAATATGGTCGAGGTTGTTAGGTGGACAGATCCACCCTCCTCGAGACCGCATTCGTTTGACGTCTATATTCCAGCTCACACTCTGGGAGTTTGGAATTGGTTATAGGATTGTCGTGTATCAATCCTATTTAACATTGGTGTAATGACTTGCCCCCGAGCTCGGGTTTCACTTAGCGAGTGGCCGGTCGTATCACAGCCACTCTCTATTTGAATAAATTCCAATGCATGATGGAATTTAGCTCTCCGTGCATTGTGATGTCGTACATTGTATTCAATGAATCAGTGCTCTGGCTTGAAGAGATGGCATTTTATTGCTGAAGTAAGAAAATGCGGCAAGGTTAATTGCCTTATTACAGAATTCAAATTTAAAAATGCGGAAACAAACTGTAAATGGAAGAATAGAATGAAACAAATAAAGCCTGTCAGGCGCACTACGCCATAAATGGCCTACTGCAACACAAAAAAAATGTTGGCTCAGGCCCGAAAAATGTTGCCATAGGTCTATGGCAACACTTTTAGGGTGATGCAATTTTTGCCGTTGCCTTAGACCTCAAAGGCAACATTTTGACTATCTAAGGCAACATAAGTAATATTGTTGCAATAGAACCCTATTTGGGTCTATGGCAACACCCATAGGTATCTGTAGCAACATTCTAAAATGTTGCTATAGATATTAACTTTCTGAATTTGTGGGGCCCACAATGTAGAGCATATTAGATTTTTTAATAAAAATAAATATTTATTTAATAAAATGCTATTGCACAGAATTTGATATTCAAACAGTAATTTATTTAAATAAATATTTTATTTCAACATTTGAAATAGTACAAATTCCTGACTCCACTATTTTACAATTCAATGATATATAACACTGATATTCACATATACAGATATTCCTCACTACATCACTCAGTTCACTCATTACATATGCAGTTTCAATTTATACAAACACCGACACTGACAAATATATGACGAGCCGAGTGCCAAGCCGAAGGCGAGCCGAGTAGTGGGTCCGGGCGCAGCGCCGGCGGGGGTCCGGGGCACCGCAGTCCCGGCGGAGGTCCGGGGCACCGCCCGATTCATCCGATTTCGGAAGATCGAGCCTTCTTTGAAACGACGTAAAATGATGCACCACACATACTTCTAAACCACCAGCCTCCATCCTCTAATTGCCTCACCAACAAACTATTTCAGTTGCCAAATTCGACTTCCGGTTGCCAAATCGTCTAATCACCTAATCACAATCGCTGATTACCCATTCCGACAACCCAAACATCATCAAACTTTCACACTGCAAATTCGCAACAAAACCAAGCACCACCCTTGGCTGATAGCAAACAACATTGCTTCTCACTGCAAGCTATATATCTACAGATTTGGACCATCAACTCTAAGCAGACTGCTTCGCCTTTCATCAACAACAGAATCAAAGGTCAGTTCATACATGTACATTAGTTCAAAGCACCAAGCTATATAACTTCAGATTTGGACCATCATTAGCCTACAAAAGAAAAACCAAACTCGTTTACTCAATATCAAATGAACTCAATATCAAATGAATGGGGAACATATTCACCCGCATTCCTTGGCATTATACTAAAAAGAGAAGACCATTTGCTACCTGGCATATGAGAAGGACCTGGATCGATTTCAGGATTAAGGGAAGTAAAAACTGCAGTAGTTCTAGGCAAAACATCAGAAGCAATAGCAGTACTGAGCTGGGCATTTAAACAAATAAATTGCAAGCATATAACATAACTCGCTTTATTTTGACCCTTTGACTTCACCAACACCATCAAGCATAACCTTCTTACCCAAAGTAACACTACAATGCAGTTATCAGTGATAATCCACTGCCCTTATCACATCAGCAACCAACAGTAGTGAAATAGGTGAATTACCTTCGACAATAGCAGTTATAGGAAAACCCGAAAGTAGACAGCAACTAGGGTCGATGCAATTCAAGGTCGATTCAAGCACAACGAATACGTACATCAATGGAGGAACTGGAGTAATAGGTATAACAAGAGAGAAGTAACAGAGCCTCCTAGCAGTGGGAAATCATTGTCAGCGGGAGACACATCGCCACTGCCTATCTTCTCACCGCATCCAGATCTAAACTCATAAGAGCGAAGAGAAAACGAAGTTGTGTCCTCTGAATATTGGAGTGGAAGATTGAATAGAAATATAATAGCATCAGATCCGATTGGGTTAAAAGGGAACATCTTCCATACAGATTAGGGAAAACGAAATTAGGGATTTGGAAATTGGGGGTGAGAACGAAATGATATGAAAAGTAAAGCGGGAAAACGAAAATTTGGGGCAAATTGCAGTGGTGATCCAGTTTAACAATCAGATTAAATGTAGACCGTTGGATCGTATTCACGCGGATTGCTAATTTTATTAATTTTTTAATTTGAATACATCTATTGCAACACTATATAAAAATGTTGCATCGTGTTACACTTGTTTAGCTAGAGCAACACATTTTTATGGCTAAGGTAACACCATAAATACAACGTTGCAGTAGGACCTAAATTTTATATCTATCGCAACATTTTAGCTGGCTACACCTTGCAAAAATGTTGCAGAAGGTCATTTATGGCGTAGTGGTGTAATAGCGACGGAGACTCTCGCTGTTCCAGGCCCTTGGTAAAGCAAGACCGTCAACGGTCGATAACTTAAACGTGCCATCTCCAAGTCTTTGTGTAATCACGTATGGTCCTTCCCAATTTGGTTTCATGTGTGAAGGGACCGGATAGATTCTCTTGAGAACGAGATCGCCGAGTTCAAAGGTTCGAGGTCGAACTTTGGCATTGTACAATCGAGCGACTCGACTTCGATATGCGGCTGCTCTCAAATCAGCCTCTTCCCGCTTCTCATTCAGTAGATCCAAAGATTTAGCAAGCAATATAGCGTTTTTTTTCGGATCATAGTAAGTCACGCAATGGGAAAACACTTCCATCTCGACTGGAATAACGGCTTCTGAGCCATAAGATAGGGAAAACGGGGTGTGTCCGGTCGCGGTCTTGTGGGTCGTTCGATAAGCCCATAAGGCCATAGGAAGTTCATCAACCCATTTGCCCCCGGCCTTTTCCAGTCGTTTCTTTAGAATGGATTTTATGACTTTATTGACAGCTTCGACCTGACCATTTGCCTGAGGATGTGCAACTGCCGAGAATTTTTTATGGATATGAAACCGTTGACAGAAATTCTTGAATTCCACACTATCGAATTGGGCTCCGTTATCGGTGATGACGGTATGCGGGAGTTCAAATCGACAGATAATGTTGCGAACAAGGAAATTGATTACTTTCTTTGTCGTAATGGTTGCGAGGGGTTCTACTTCAGCCCATTTGGTGAAGTAATCAACTACAACGATGGCATATCTTGCCCCGCCTTTGGCCAGAGGTAGTGTGCTGATGATATCGATGCCCCACATTGCAAATGGCCAGGGACTGACCATTTGGGTTATCTCGGTAGGTGGGGCTCTTGGAATTCGGGCGTGTCTCTAGCACCTATCGCATTTTCTGGCATAGTTCGCTGCATCTCAGTTCACAGTCGGCTAGTAGTATCCGTATCGGAGTATCTTCTTAGCGAGAGCTTGCCCACCGATGTGATCGTCACATTCTCCTTCGTGTACGTCATGTAACACTCGTTTGATTTCATCGTGCGCGATACATCGGAGGAGAGGAACAAAATACCCTCTTTTATACATGACTTCGTTCTAAATGACGAACCGTGAAGCTTTTCGTAGAATTTGTCTTTTCTCATTTCTATGCTCAGGCAACGTCCCATTCTCGATGTAATTTCGGTACGGAGTCATCCACGATTCTCTACTGGGAGCGATTTCAAACACAAAATTCGTCTCTATTTGATCAATGCTTGGGGAGGACAAAGTTTCGACGAGGACAAGTCCCATCTACTGTGCATCACCTGTACTTGCTAACTTTGCTAATGAGTCAGCCTTCTGATTACGCTCACGGGGTATATGGTAAATAGCATAGTAATCGAATCGACCTAGTGCTTCTTGAACTCGGGCTAGATATGCAGCTAGTCGTCGATCCTTGGCCTGATATTCACCCCGAACTTGATATACAACCAACTGGGAATCACAATAAATTTCCACAGCAACAATCTTCAGATCACAAGCAAGTTTTAACCCGGCAAGCAAAGCTTCGTATTCGGCTTCATTGTTGGTTGCGCGAAATTTGAACCTCAGAGCGTAGCATATGGATCGGCCTTCAGGAGTTTCAAGTACTATTCCGGCACCTGAACATTGATCGTTCGATGCACCATCGGTGTGCAGCTTCCAAATGAATTTAGGAGGTATACTGGTTTCAGGCAGATCCTCTGAAACAGTAAATTCAGCTATAAAATCAGCTAGGACTTGTCCTTGAATGGCTCTCCGCGGAGCATAAGTGATATCAAACTGACTTAGTTCAATGTTCCACTTGAGTAGCCTACCAGACGTCTCAGGCCGCGTGAGGACCTGTCGTAACGGCTGATCGGTGTACACAGTAAGGGGATGAGCTTGGAAATAGGGACGGAGCTTTCTTGAGGCAATGACCAGGCAATAAGCCAGTTTCTCTAGTCTTGGTTAATTTCTTTCAGCTCCTGTTAGCCGTTTACTAACATAGTAGACTGGTTTCTGCACTCGGTCTTCTTCCCGAACTAAAGCAGCACTGATTGCATGCTCTGATACTACCAGGTAAAGGTACAATTGCTCGTGGTCAATTGGTTTTGACAAGATTGGTGGTGTGGAAAGATGCTGAACCAGCGATCGGAATGCGTCTTCACACTCCATGGTCCATTCAAAGTTTCACTTTCCTTTCCGGATCAGATCAAAGAAAGGAATGCATTTATCGGTGGACTTTGAAATAAACCTGCTCAATGCTGCTACTTTCCCGTTGAGACTCTGGACTTGTTTTATGGTTCTTGGGGTTTGTAGGTTCCTTATTGCCTAGATCGTTTTTGGATTTGCTTCTATTCCTCGAGCGTTAACGATGAACCCGAGGAACTTTCCAGATGCGACACTGAAGTGACACTTTAATGGATTGAGCTTCATCCCATATTCCCGAAGGATACAGAACATCGAATCTAAATCTCTGACGTGATCTGTGGAGAATCGAGATTTTACTAGCATGTCATCCACATAAACCTCCATGGTCTTTCAGATCTAGTTGGTGAATATCCTATTGACCAAGCGTTGGTATGTTGCTCCGGCGTTTTTTAGACCAAAGGGGATGACTCTGTAGCAGTAGAGTCCCAGATCGGTCATGAAGCTGGTATGTTCTTGATCAGGCAAATGCATGGGTATTTGATTGTAGCCAGAATACGCATCCATAAAAGATAATAATTCATGCCCAGCTATTGAATCTACGAGCTGGTCAATTCGAGGGAGCGGAAAACTATCCTTTGGACAAGCCTTGTTTAAGACAGAGTAATCAATGCAAGTTCTCCATTTCCCATTCGGTTTTCGAACCAGTACGGGATTGGATACCCATTCTGGATACAAAGCATCTCGGATGAACCCATTTGACTGTAACTTATCGACCTCCTCTTTAAGGGCGGCAGATCTCTCTGGACCCATACCACGCCTTTTCGGTTTGACCGGGACATACCGCGGATCAATATTCAGGGAGTGACTTGCGATGTCCGGCGAGATCCCGCACATATTAGAATGTGTCCAGGCGAAAACGTCGAGATTCGCCCGGAGAAATTCAACCAATTCCTGTTGTGTATGTTGGCCCAATTGAGATCCAATTTTTAGCATCCTCGAACCATCATCCTCACTGATTGGAACATCCACAGTCAGTTCGGCCGGGGAAGCTTGATTCTCTTTAGACTCATCTTTATCTTCATTGTCTCTAGGGTCAAGGTCTTTCTGGAATTGGTTGTGGTGCCCGGGCCAGGGCCCAGGCATCAATTGTCAATTATCAGCAAAATAGACGAAGAGAGATTCCTCTACGCCTTTTCCTTTCTCCTTTCGCTACGCCCCGCGTAGTTCAGCAACATAACAGGCCCTCCCCGCTGCCTGATCTCCTTGAATGACTCCAACCCTGCGATCAGTGGGGAACTTCAGAGTCAAGCACCATGGGGCAATGGCCGCCCTGAACTCAGCAAGGGCCGGTCGGCCCAAAAATGCGTTGTAAGGCGAATCAATATCCAAAACGACAAACTGCAACATCCGGACTCTCCGGCGTTCTCCAACTCCCAACTCCACTGGCAGTTCCACCACTCCAGTGGGTATTGTAGCACTTCCGTTGAAGCCGTGGACTCGAGATTGGCAGGGTTTCAAGTCCTTCGCTTCCATTTTCATTAAATCATAAGCCTGTTTAAATAAGATATTCACGGAGCTCCCATTGTCAACCAGGATCCTCTTCATCTAAGCAGGACCTACCTGGGCAGATATGACCAGTGGGTCGATTGTGGGGGCTTCGATCTTATCAGCATCTCGGTTTCTAAATACGATATCATCAGACATTGTCTTCTGTTGTTTGGCCGGAGCCCCATCTTCACAATTACTGCAACACTTGAAGTCCGCATGCCCGATAGAGCTAGCATACGACTCCATTTCCCTCCAGCTTCTGTCTACTGGGTGGGGACCACCACTTATCGTGTTTATAACCAGCCTTCCGCCCGTACGAGCGAGTTCTTCCTGACCTTCTTGATTTTGTACACGATTTTGATTTGAAGGGCCCGCACCACCAGACTGCGGCGCCCGCACGAACTGATCTAACTTTCTCTCCCTGATCAACTTCTCGATGAGGTCCTGCAAATGTCGACACTCGTTGGTATTGTGGCCATAACTCTCGTGGAATCTACAAAACTTCCCTGTTTGAATCTGCCTCTCCGACGATGGCTTCGGAGCAGGCTTATTATATTGCATAGTGTTGCAAGTTTGTAGGCACACGTTTTCCAATGACGTATTCAACGACGTGTAATTATCAAACATTGGAGCCCTACGTCGTGGGCCTCGGTTCTGATCTCTTTTCTTATTCTGACCATTGTTGCCTCCCGGTTGGGTTTTTTTGTTCTGTATATTTAACTGAACTTTTTCGGAACTCTCACCGGACTGATTAACTGCTACGTTACTTTGTACCCCCTCACTACTGAGCCCCACATCGTCCTGCTTCCTAGACTATTTCGCGTCCTCTCGCCGTAAGAATTGAGCGGCTTTGGAGTAGAAACGGTCCAACGATGCGGGTGGTTTCTCAGCTAACCAATTTCCAAACTCAAAATCAGGATCGATCCCTTTGGTTAATGCCATCAAGATCGAGTTATCGTTGGGATTACTAATCTCCGCACATGCTGCGTGGAATCTCTCTAAATAACGCCTGAGTGTCTCTCCATGAGCTTGAGTGACACTAGACAGGGTGTTAACGTCATTAGGTCTAGTAACATGCATACGAAACTGTTCTACAAATTTTTTAGCCAGTTGATCGAACGAAGAGATAGATCTAGGTGGCAACCTTGTAAACCATATTGTTGCGATTCCCCCCAGAGAGATGGGGAAACTTCGGCACTTCACTGCATCATTAGCTCTTGCAGTGCTCATTGACCACTCATATTTCAAAATGGAAATCTGACATATCCAATACAAACTCAAAGCTACCACACAGTGGCTAGGTGGACCTCGGAAACAAATATAGAAATAAACATAACACAAATCAGTCACAGATATTCATATCACAAAGGCGGAAACAGATATGAATATAATATATAAAAGTGTACATCAAAGTAGTGGTCAAACAAGATCCACTACATCACAAAAGAATAGATACAAGTGCTAGACAAAAGAATAAGTATACAACAAGGAGTCTTTATCTCAAAATGTATACTAACAAAAACTATTGTGCTAAAGTAGTTAGACCAAAAGTCAAATGGTGAATCCTGATAAGAAGTCAAGCAGGAGCACCTGAAATACCTCGGTCTGACCCGAGTATTATTTAAGAAGAAAATAATAAACGGATCATTCTAGCTATAAATATCAGATAAAATGAGATAAGATAAGAGATATAACCAAAAACGTATGATAACCAAAATGCCATACTGTGTCAAGTATATATCAATTAACAACAAAAATCATACAATATCTCAAAACATCTCAAAACACTAAAAAGAATCACATTCTTTAAATTATTCACCAAAACACAAATATTGATAGAGCTTATCAATGCAAACCACGAAAATTGGTGAAACACAAATTCTAGAAATCACAACCAGAAATCCAGAGATCACAAAGGGGGGGAGGCCTATCACAAACGGGAGCATGAAAACTCACCAACACGTGTATCACAAACGGAACGCTATTCCATGGTCGCTAACCATCAATTTTGAGACGAAGCTCCACAAACGGCCCGAAGACCATGAGTCGCTACCCCACCAAATTGAACCGAAGTTCCACAAATGGGGTTTTTAGTCCCCACAGAAACAAATAGACATCGCACATCGCTAGTCTAAATCACAAAACGATCATCGTTGATCAATAAAAAGTGTGAATCACACTAAGCAAGTAAATATAAGAGTTTAGCTTCATGTCCCATAACCACTGGCTTAACTTAAATATTTACGAACAAATTGTAGATTTCCACTTGAAAATTGTCACAAGAGTTCAATCAGACAATTCCAAGAATTAACCAACGAAGTAAACGCAAGCGTTACATACCACTTGTTTTACTAAGCCGTTTAATTAGATTTCTCATACGAATGAGGTAAAGGTTTGTATATACTAATAGATTGGAAAACGGTTTTGAAAACAAGCTTTATATTTAAAATAGTGTCGAAATCGTTTTGATGAAAGAGTTTGAGTATTTACTACTAGTATAGAAACCATTGTATTTAGAAGTGACAAATCACAAAAATGATTGTAGAAACAATCAATCACCAAAGATTCACATTCGAAGTCGTGAATCAAAACCATTGAAATCGATATCAAATCCATCAAATGGATATTCCCAAAAATCCAAATAAAGAAGTCATCAAAGTCGATAATAAGTGGTGACAACTATCCGGATCAACAACAACCGATTAAAAATAGGAAATCCACACAAAACAGCCTAAATAGGCAAAAATGAGGGTTTCCAGACGTTTGGTTTGGAATCCAAACGTCTGGATTTGTTTTCTAGAATAGTTCAGAAAACCACCCAAACGTCTGGAATAGCAAAACAAACGTCTGAGCCATGACCAGACGTCTGGTTTTGAATCCAGACATCTGGTTTTGTTCCCTGGAAAAAATCCAGAGAACCCCAGACGTCTGAAACTTCAAGTCAGACGTCTGAGACTCATCCAGACGTCTGATCTTAAAGTTTCAGACGTTTGAGATTAGTCTTTGACTTTTTTTTTTATATTTTGCTTGCATAAAATTTTGCTCCAGGTCCAAACCAGACGTCTGGACTTGGTCACCAGACGTCTGGTCACCTGGTCTGGGCAACAATTTGCCTAGGCCAAAGTGGCCAAAACGTATCGGAAGCGATCGGACGAGCAACGCCGACTAAGGATTTACACCAAGCAACAACCCAGCCTTAAAGGCTCTTCGATACACCCCAATCATCAATGTCCAAACATCCATAATAGGATTTTCATATAATTGGACCAAAACACCAAAATTTGGAAAATTCACCAAATCAATTCAAATCAAAAGCAAATGAATATGCAAAAATGTTAGGAATTCATACCTAACAACAATGATAGCTATAGACGTAGATGTGAGTTAAAGAACTCACCTTTAAAACTCAAAGACACAAGTGAGAAGCTTGAAAACAAAGGAAAGACCAATTCCTCTTCAATATACCTCTAGAATCTTCAATCTAAGCTCAAAAGAAGAATATTTCCTAAGTTAGGTTATAGGAAATTCTGAAATTGAAGAGAGATAGAGATGGAGAAGATGAAGAGGATGCTTACCTAAGCTTCTCCTTGATTTTGGAGCAAGAACTTGTGTTTCCAAATCAAACTAGGGTTTGGAATTTCTATTTCCAATTCTTTTCCCCCATTTCTCTTGAGCTTGAATGTTAGGAAAAGGAAGGAGTGAATGAAGAGGAGTTGAGTGGAGTGTTAGGGTATACAGTTGGGTTAGTAGGCTGAAACCCAACCCAAAGCCCAAAAATAGAAAATAGCAAATTTCTACTCAACTCCAAACATATCGATGTTTATACTCAAAAAAGTTGTAAACGCCATTTTGGACTCAATGGAAGTGGTCTCGAGTCCCAATTCGACTGTTTACAAAAAGTAGCTTTTCGGACATGAATCCGACTAACGATGCTATATTTAAATAAAATATTTAAATATACAATCGTAAAATATGCGGGTTGTTACACACATCTTTGGTAAAATCCAATTTTACTTATTATAAGCGGTACCTAATAGTGACAATTATTTACACCAATTCTCTTCGTAAAAAATATATCACATTAGGACTTATGGAATTTGGTAATGGTCAAAATTTCATTATCGTCAACATTCAACTTTATAGTCCAAACAAAAAGTCTGTGGTTCAATAATAACAATTATTATTAACCGAAATGCTCTGGCTAAAGATTTTGACTTTTAGTTCACTTCAGTTAATTATGATACCAACCTCTTATAACTGAGGAGACGAATCCTCTCTCGAATAGTGTTTCACTTCCAACGCTTCCACTCGATCCAACTATAGTCATTCGATGGACGCCATGCCATGATTTAACTATAATCAAAGTGGATCTTCCACATTGAAGGTCAACAGTATTTTTATGTCGAAAGAACTGTGTAAATTATTCACATCGATATTCTCTGCTTGACCTTAGTTTTATTAACCAACAAAAAACTATCAAGTGAGCCATTCCATAGTTATCCAGTAATTATCAGTACGTAACCCCTTGGTGCCCCTAGCAGTCATGAGTAATACACTACCCAACATTTGGAGAGCGTTACGTACTCTAGTCTTAACAGATGTATCGATATCAAGTCTTAATATATCTTGATTAGGAATATTTAAAATGGTATATTTGTTTCATTGTGATAAATTACTCATGGTTACAACACTTTGTAACTACTATCACAAAACATACCATTTATGGATTTTATATTAAATATACTTTTAATTAAATTGATTAATTAATATAACCACATTATATCAAGTATAGAACTGAAAGAAAATACCTTTTATTTCGAACAAGATTGGTCAAGGAGTTAGATATATGTAACAAATTACATAATTGCCCTTAGGGCATACCCCCTACTCTATCATAAAGTAATAATGATTTGCCTATAAAAAGAAGATGAAAAAGAAAATTGATCTAGCTTGTCTAAAACTTTACCGATAACTATTCTAAGAAATGAATTTCAAAACCAAATTTTCTAAATTTCAAAGATTAACAAGACAACTGTTACACAAATAATCTTTAGCATTTGCAAAGCCAAATGATTAATTTGGGAAAGGAATAATTTCTTGAAATTATGAAATCATCATCATTATTTATTTTATGTTTTCCAGAGGAAAAGAAAGAGTCTCATGAAAAGTGAGAACCAGAAAAGGCCGGTCTAAAAGTATTCTGCAAGCGGATAAAAAGCAAGCAAATCCATGCTTAATCAAATATCATGGATCATATGGACTTGGACTAAAGCACTGAAGTAAGTTAAAAATCTCAAAAAAATTCAAAAAATTCAAATACAAGGCAAAAATAAATAAGAAAAATACAAGATTCATTTAGGGTATTAACTACTTAGGTACAAATTTATTTATTATTACATACAAAAGTTTCAAATATCAAGAAAGATTAATCAGTAAGAGAATTCAATCAAGAGTTTCCGGGCAACATCACTTCAATTGTTAAGAATCAAGGTTTTGCACCTTTTTCTTTAAATCTTAAAAAACGAAAAGGGTTTAATAATATGGTAAAGAACCACGTCAATTTTTTTAAGCTTCTTTTCTTTCTTACGAATAGTATTTGTGTCATCAAACTAGTAAATTTGAGCCTTCAATGTACGATAGAGAGTCTTGTTGGCTCCTTTGAGGGTTTTAACTGTGTCCTATAACTATTTAACCTTTTGCTCAAGAGCGTGCTTCTCATGTCCCAATTCCTCAAATTGACTTTGGTAATTATTGAGATTTTCTAAAACTTTTTCGTCCCACTTTCCTTTAAGAAATTGGGTTCACTCATATTTGTTATGCTCGACACCACTTGGGAATCTCTCCATCATGTACACCTGGAGGTGAGTTCTCCAAGAAAGAAAATTTCTTCTTACCAGCTAAGGACTTAGATCTAGTTGACTTTGCACGAGTAGGAGTAGGAAGGCCAGATTCGCCTCCGCCTGCAATGATCACTAAGGATTGGCATGACACTTAGCTCTTCAATAAATCAACTTGAATATCTTTAATTTTATGATGCAATCGAGCAATCTCCGCATCAACCTCAGTCCTTTGATCTAAAAATTCGGATTGACCGATTGAAGCTATGTTCTCTTTTAGCTCTTTAATTTCTTTATCATTCTCTTTGATTTTTTCCTCCAAACTTGAGGTCATTTCCTTCAAACTGCTTAGTGTCGATCTCAATTGATAGTATATATTATGCCATTTGCGCGCCTCTGGATTATCGAGATATGATATGGCTAAAGCTCTTTGGGATAAGTGCTTCTTAATATCTAACTATATCTTAGTTTTGATATTCTCTAGTCGAGAAAGAAGATCTGGGTTACTGAGTGCAAGCGTCAATTGACTCTCCTATTAAATAAATAAATAATAGGAAAAAGAAAATAATACACAAGAAAATGCATTCTTTATTAGAAACAAGAAGGTTTACAGGCACAAAAAAAATTCAAATTACATTAACAAATTCAAGCTTTATATATTCTTAAGTTTAAAGATAGTAGTTTGAGCCTTTTTGAGTGAACGCATGGGCATAGAAGTAGAGTGAAAAGGAACATTTAACCCTGGAGAGGTATTAACTGGTAGAAATCGATGGTAGTCCTATTTCCCAGCCATGGGACTAGCTTCACATCATAATTATTTGGCACAATTAGTTCGTATTTATTTTAGAAATTTGTCCATTTCATTGCCCAAGAAATCAAAATGAAAGTGGGGAAACCATGTGTAAACTTCATAGTAATCTTTGAGGAAGCAATATTTTGCTAGCCGAGAGGTTTTGAGAACCAACGATTTCTCATTAAAGTCCCTCTATAATTTGATAAATTTACGTAAGAGTTCCATGGAAATAAGACTATTCAATGATTCCTCAATCTGTATGGTTCAATAATAACAACAACAACAATAATAATAAGCTAAAATGCAAAGAAACGAAGACATTGGAATTCATAACATCATTCGAATTATATATTACAACAAAATTACTTGGGTTCATATAATATTGACCCATTGTAAAACTTGAAAATTAATTTCTCTTTATTGAACTTAACTTTCTCAGGAGGGAGAGTGTTAAGGGAAAGTGGAATGGTTGCAGCCCTAGGAAGATTCCAGCATTCCATGGGATGGGGATCGATCCCATACTCGTTTAAATATCTATTATGGGAATGTCTAATCAAACCTCCACTCTTCTCCCTTGAGAAAGAAAAGTCAACAAAAGGACTCCTAGAATAAAGAAATTATACTAAAGCATCTCTATCATCAATAAGCATCTTTAAGAGAGTAGTTAACTCTACATTTTCTCTTATAACTCTCTCCCGATGAAAGCGAGACTTCTCCAACAACATGGCTACTCGCTTTTCTTTGAAATTCCTTAATCATTTGGCATAAGCAGAAAGACGCCTATATTTCTCCAATAAACTGTTGTAATCTTGAATTGCCTTCTTAATCTCTCTATTTAATTGTTGCACCTTCTTTCCGCTCTTCTTAAATAAAATCTTAAAGTAATACTTATTTCTCTTCCTCAAATAAAATAGTAAATTTATTACTAAAGCTAACAAATCATTATAAGCATTTTGAGATAATAAACTATATACCTATACCATGGGAGCTTGTGAAGCAGAAACCTGGGTTTTCTCCTTGCTTGATTCTTTGCTAAAAGTTTGAACATCTTTTGCTAGAATGTCTTAGTAAGAAACATCATGAGGTCCGGAAATATCAGTATCATGGGCAGACGAGTCTAAGCCTTGACCGCCTAATCCATCACCTCCCTCTCTTGAACCTTTTGGATCCTTATCGCCATCATCCCTACCTTGATCATCATCGTCGTCGTCGTCGTCTTCGTCGTCATCTTCCTCTTTGTTAAAATCTTCATCTCCTCTAAGTGGGGGGTCATCGAAAGATAATGGCTTCTTTGGATTGACAGATTTTTCTTCAGGAAATTCACCTTGAAATGATCCTTATCTCTTCCCAGCATAAGATCAAACTTCCTCTTGAATTTATTGTTTAATTATAGAAAGGAAGGAAATTCCAAATCAGGGCATTTTCCAATGTTGTCGTTATATGCTACAAAAGAGCATCTTCATAGCATTTCTCTATAATCTTAGTAAGTCACCGATCTAGGAAGAAAGAAGCTTTCTTCTTGGCATCTTTTATAGTCCTATTATAATGAACCAGGGTGGCATTTTTAGTTTCCAGTCGGCTTTCCGAAGACTTTATTTCATCAGTCATTTCGGCTTTCGCTTTATTGGCTTGCTCAAGCTCTATCTTCATCCTCTCTTTAGCTAGCAGTTTGGCTTTCTTCTCCTCATCATGGGAGGATGCAAGTTTGGCCTTCTCGAGAATAGCCTCGTCCCTTTCCATCGTAACAACAATCATTTGATTCTGCAAAAGCCTGACTTTAGCCTTTAATGGGGAACCTTGCTCCTTAAGCTCTGCAACTTGACCAACAACTCCTTGGGAGGCCTGTTGAAGAAAGAACATATGCTTGTCTGCTTGAAAATTTCAGCAGATATAAATTAGGATGTACCAAATTAGAGTCTAGATTAGCCAAAATTACAAAAAGACACATACCAACAAAAGCTGCTGATAAAGAACATAAAGATGATCCGTTGAGAAAGTCGATGGCTGTAGTTGCATGAGAGAAGCCACAATGGGAGATTGAACAGCTGAACTAATAAGATCATTAAAGCCTATAGAGATATTTTTAGCCTGGGCCTTCGAAGGAAGAGATTCGGTAGAAAGTGGTATGAGACCTAACTCCTCGAAAAAACGTTGTAAACCAGAAGCATATGTAGGAAGTGAGATGTTCAGTAAAGTATTCTGGCTGCAAACGTCCTCTGTATGTCCTTGTAATCATGTTAGGATCGTGAGTGGCCAAAGTAGCATCCACATTCGACCCCTTGGCCATAATAAGGGAAGTCTGGATTTCCCCTAGCTTAGCCATTTTGCTCAAAGGAGGGATTGAAGTATCAGTTGGAGCACTAGAGCATGCCTTCCTTTTTATAATGTCGATAGCTTTGGCAATAGAACCCCCAACGGAGACGGCCTTTGTTGATTCAACCAAAGAAGAAATGAAAGCTTTAGCTTTCTTATGCTTATAAACTATGACAGCGGTATAAGAACCTAAATCAAAGAAAAATTAATAAGTCACCGACATAAGAAACTTCATCTAACTATGAAACTTACTGGAAAAATCATCTTGAATAGGGAAAGATGAAGAAAAAGCTTTCTGACTACTAACAACCAGCGCCTGCTTCCTATGAGAATCTCCCTTAACCATTGGAGGATCTCCAAGTACCCTGTGGCTTTTCAGGAATAGGGAGTATTTTTAGAGGTTGGTTTCAGTTAAAAGTGTGAGCATGTTCCCTATACTCTTAGAATCCTCGATCAAGGCATTAGTTGTAGTGACAATGGAAGAATCAGTCCCTTTGGAAACAAATTCTAAAAGAGAATAATTGTCGTATGAAAACAACAGAATATAATATAAACAATAGAAAGTAATAAAACTTACTAGGAACAGAAAATGACCTGTTGATTCAAGGGGTATAACACTTAATGTAAAAGAATTGGTTCTCTTAATCCCTCACCTTATTGATCATGTAAGTAACCAAGCTCTTCGGTTGAGGTGATATCTAAAACCCTCCAATTGCCTTTCTACTTTTACAGGATTAGCCAATGAATTATAAGTTAGTTGAATTGGAGCAACATCCAGATGTTCCAAGAACTGTATAAGAAATTTAGGAAAAGGAAGGTTGCCTGAGTGTCAGACGTGGATAGGAGAGAAAGCAAAGAATCCCTCTAGAGGATTATCCATCCTACCAGATGGACCAACAGCTATGGCTTCTATGTTTACAATTCCGAACTTTTGAAGGATAGAATCTACTTCTTACTGAGTAGTTATGAAGGACTAGTTGAGCTTATAATCTCCCTTCTTTGAAGAGGGTGAAGGCTTGGAGCTTTTATCAGACTTCTTGCCATCCATATCTGCCAAGTGATATTACATAAAATTAGGGAAGTATTGCATATTTTATAAAAGTTTGAAATGCTCATAAATATATATGCTAAATTATAACACTCAAATGCTTGACCAATGAGTACTAGACTAAGTGAAAACAATCTGATTCATAATGGTGAAATATCAATAACAAAGCTAACTATGAGAACTTATAATAGTTAAAAATATTCACTAAGAAGTCTATTTATAGGTATCGAACCTATAACAAGATGTCAAATTTGTAAATGTTTAACGTATATAAAACCAATTGAAAATTCATTAAAAACTATTGGATTTATAACTGGATCTCGAGTTTATAGTTGATCCATAAGGTTCAATTAAAGTATCATACTAATAGCATCTTATAATGTGTCGAATCAGCAACCTGATATCCAATCCATAAAAGGTTTTCAAATTCATAAATGGTGAGTAGGGTTAGACTTATTTAGAAAAGCTTTAACATATTGTCAAATTTATAAGGTATCGATCACATAAACAATTTATAAATCTATGATACAATAACTACATTTCGAACTCATGATGTCATATCGGACTTAAACAAGATATCAAATTTGCAGCCTATATATCAGCTCTTTAAGAAGTTGTTGAATTTGTAAAAGTATAGCGGCTCACTATGAGTTATCAAGTTTATAACTAATAAAACCATCCCTCAAAACAGTTATCAAACTCCTAAATAGATATCGAACACCTAACTGGTTGCCGACATTATAAAAAAGGTTTTGAATTTCAAGTTAGATATCAAATTTCAAAAGACTGTTCAACGGGAGAACAAGGCAAGTTATCAAGTTTTAAGGATGTCGAGTTTTTAATAATCAATCGAATTTTTAATTGAATGTCGACATCTTAAAGGGTACCAATTATTATCATCAAAGCTTCAAAAAGGTAATATTCTAGAAGGATTTTGAATTTGTTATAGCAATTATAAAACCACAATCTACGCGAGGAAATACCAAAATCTACAATTGAAGGCAAATGCTAAGTTTCTGAGAATCAAAATAGAAATACCGCTTCAATAAAACTTGTCAAAGCACCCAATTATTTAAACCCTAATTTTGAAATTGAAAATCCCCATTTTTCTTTATCTCACGTCTAAACCAATTAAAGATGAAGGTCGAACCTTAAGATTGGGCTTGAATGCCAAATAAAGTTGATTTTTTTAGTAAAAAATAGAAATATTTTTTTTTGTTTCAAGTTTGATTTGTAGGTAAAAAGTAAGAGGAAGAAAATGGACATGTATTTATAGGGAGAAAGAGGAACAATGAGAGCCGTTGATCTCAATTAATAGCAAGATCTGAAAGGAATGCCAATAGGCGACAATGTGGTTATCGAAGCGGCAAGCGTTGATATCGAGGTGTTAACTTGAAAAGTCAACATTTCTTCTATACTGGGGGGGGGCAAATGTTGCTGCAAATAATGTTGTCTAACTTGTAAAGAGAGCATATCAAGATTCAAGATGTCGAAGGAAAAACAGTAGAGCATCCAACAAGGGATATCGAACTTCAAGCATTTCAGGAAAGTTTCGAACTCTATTATAAAAGTCGTCGTGCACCTAGGGGAGGATGATGGAATTATAAGAATTTCGAATTCCAAGTAATTGACCAACCCTAGAGGTTTTCGAACATATAAAGGGGAAGGGATATTGTATTCCAAAACAGCTCCTAAGGATATCAAGCCTGTAACAAGTTCAAAGTGGTATCGAATGACAACAGATGTCAAAAGGATATAGTATAGAGGATATTGAACCTGAAGACAATCATGGGGAGTTGTCGAATCACTATAAAATGAAGCAGTGCAAAGAAGGTGCGTCGAGACTCTATGGATATCGAGCCTTTACAACTATAAAAATTGAAAAGCGTCTATAAGAAGAAAGTGGTTTCAATTATTTACAAGCAGCGAAGGATGCAGGGTTTCAAAGGGTGTAAGAGATATCAAATACCTACAGTTATCAAGGATGCCACATATCATTAGAGCCATCAAAGATGACAGAATTCACCAATATAAAGAGAGATATCGAATTTCACCAGAACCATGAAGGATATCGAATTTTGACAATGTCATCAAGAATATAGAATGTTTGTAGCTATGAAGGATGCCGAAAGTCAGCAGTATAAATAAAGATGTCGTATTTCATCAGTATAATATGCAATGCCAAAAATCAATAGTTCATGGAGAATGTTGAATGTCGACAATTCACCACATTCTGACACATGGTAGCTGATCCCCCTGCCTTCACACCTATAAATATGGACCTAATAGCAAATTAGGAGTGGTGAATCTTTATATTCTCTCTTCTTATATTTTAAAGTTGTAAACTCTAAATTGAATTGGGGATGAGCGGATTGTACTTTTTTGATTTTTTGCACATAAGGACTTGAATAATAAACCTAGCATAGCCTACTTCAATCGAAATAAAGATATTCTTCCAATTATTGGACTTATGACATAATATGATTTTTGTACTTGACTATGGACATGCCTACTTCATTCTATTGGACTTTGATTTTGGATTTTATCTTGCATACTTCTCTTAGACTTAGTACAAGGCTACTTAAGCCCCTATTCTGAACTAGACTTGCCTCATCTGGCATATTTAGGGTTAAGAAAGAAATTTGTTAACAAAACCATTTATGAATCATTTCATAAAATATTACTTAAGTTTATAAACATTTTATAAAGACTTGTCTTTACTTATGAAATATTTCATTAAAATATAATTTTATTTTAAAACATTTTAGGACTTAAGTCCATATTTGTATAATACTCCACTACATCCTAAGGGTATATATACAAAACATCCCTATTTATTTATTTTTTCAAGGATGTTCAATAAATTTTAAACTTGTTTTAACTTACTACCTTTTCAAATTAAGAGTTATGAAAATTTAACTTTTACTTTAATATCAAATTCCTTTGAAGAAAACTTTAGAACTAAACACTGGGATATTTTGCAAATCAGTTGAAATAATAATATATTCTTATGCTTTTATACATCAAATCATACTTTTGGGATTAAACCAAAAATCATTTTCAAATCTAATTTCCTAAATATTTCCTTTAAAATCCATGGAAAATATACATATAGATCGAGTAACACCAAAATGATATAAGAAACTGGGTCCTACCAAATAGTGTCATATATCCCCTTATTTAGAAGGGTAATACTCAAGAGAAGTGCTTGCCATCTGAACACATCTCTTGTCTATTTTTAGTCACTTTCGAGCTTCAAAATAGATAATATAAAAATACTTTATTCTCGAATCAACTCATTGATTTCGAGAGCAACCTCGAACTCGAACAAATCTTAAAAATCTCTTCAAAATACTAGTCTTTTATTTTTTTTCAAATAATACTATTATTATTTACTCTAAAATATTATAAACCATTTTTAAAAACATCAGGATTCAAGTTCTCAAATTCTCAAAATATATTATCTTTCTTTTAGATTATAATAAGCATCTTTCATTGAAGTTAACTTTTAACCCAATATTATCACCAAACGCCTTATATAGTCAAATTGTGAAACTTAATTTATAAGGTGTTGGTTTTAATGTTCCCAAAATTATTATCTACCCAGCCCATGTATTAAAAAGGTAAATTACTTATAAACTTGTTAAACACAAAAATACAATCAACGAACAATAATCAATGCTCATAAACTGGCCGAGCATGATTAAGCTAATAAATGAGGATGAACGGACATCATTAGTCCCTACATTAATCAACTACACTATCAACCTATACTTATATATAACTAAGATATAATAAATACAAACATACATACATACATACATACATACATACATACATACATACATACATATAATATACTTAACTCATGCTAGGGTAATCCATACTCTATCTCTTAATGAGTTATTCCCAATCAAAGCCAAGGTTCTCGCTTAACCTTCAGCTCCGATACCAAATTGCAACGAACTCCCTTTTGGAGGTTACTACAACTATTACCTCGTTTCTGATTTTCATAGCCAAACTCTTGACTGCACACCAACCTGTAAAGGGACATGTAGGGGTAAGAGTCAAAGCTTCATCCCACGTTCACTAGTGCAAGAACCCCTATCACACATGCCCAACACTCAATAGAAACGATTGCATGTGGAAACCAAGTCTTGTACATTTATCAGATTTTCGACATTTTCAACTTCCACTATCCCTTGGTCAAGAGTGAAGCCCGATAGGTTAGAGTACTATTGCTTCTACACCCTACTAAAATCATCATTCTTAACTCTCATAGGTAGAATCAAGTCTACTTCGTCGGCTTTTACTTCTAAGCACATAACTAAATATTTTCCATACACAAGTAAACACATAAAACATGCTTAACTTACACACAACACGATTAATACACATAAACGACATTTAATCCCCTTTTTAGTTAATTAATCTTTCATTAACTAAAAACATTTTTATTAGTAAGACTACTTTTATATAATAAAACTTCTTTCATTAATTAGACTTCCTTATTAATTAAACTTCCTTTATTAATTAATCTTCCTTGTTAATTAAACTACCTTCATTAATTAAAACTTCTCTTATTAATTAAACTCCTTTATTTAATTAAACTCATATATTAATTAAACTTCTTACTTGATAAACTTGTATATAGATTTAATTTCCCTTTTGTAACACCCCTTAAAATAAAAAGGAAATTAATTAATATGTAACTATTAAAGCCTAAAAATTAAATTTTCGTAAGTGTTAGAAATTGGCTATGAAACTTACAACGTTGTGTTCATGGCGATTTTCTGATTAATTTTCATATATAAAATTTTCTGATCGGAGTTCAAATGAAGAAGTTATCGACATTTGAAGTTTTGAATGAGAAATAATTATATATGTAATTAAAGAAATAAAATGTAATTAACAAAATAAATTAATGTTAATTAACATTAATGGTTGCTTAGCATTTAAGTAAGTTAACGTGAATGAAAAACAAAAATAAATTTTTTCAAACGAACATATAAGGAATGAAATTAATAAACATTAACTGCAATATTAACTAACCTAATTAAAATTGATTGGTCGACCCCTAACTTGGGCCGATCGACCACTACCAGTTGACCGATGGTATCTGTTGGTTATAAATTTTGATGTGGTTGAATGGTCGGGATTTAAAGTAATTTAATCGAATGATTAACATTGGTTTGAACCCCTATAAATACGGGCATAACCTCTCACTTTTCTTCGATATTTTCTGAAGCGACGACGAAGCTCTGCCATTTTCTCTTCTCTACAAATTCTAAGTAAGTTATAGTTCGTATACATATATACAAATGGAGAATAGTAGAGGATAATTGAAAAAAAGAATAAGGTTAAATCAAATTGTCAAAGCCATGGTAAATTATAAATCCAGATCTAATCTAAACTAAGTCCAAATCTCTTCTCAGATCTAGATTTCTAATAAATATATGTTTGCTTGCGGTATATGTATTCAAATAGGGAGAATAAAGGGAGTCAAACTAGAATAATCGGGATTAGATCTGGAGATTTTGAAAGCTAAAAAGGCGAGTGAGAAATTTTATATTTTTATATAATATTGGATTTATATCATTGTATATTCGTTCCATGTGCTTAAATGTTATTTTGGAGTTATCGGCCTAATTGTATACATATAATGAATTTATAAATCCCACCAACATATTATGTGATTGATAATTAGATTTAATGTTGCATGTACTTGAATATATAAAGTATTGGGTAGTAGTAGTCCCTGAATTTGATAAATTATGTAGTAGTTCCAGATCTGTCGGGTAAATGATTTGTGCAAGTAAATGTAAATTATAAGTCATCACAATAAATTATTGAGATTTAAGTAGTATTTCAATTCGTTGGAATGTTGGGTGTTGCAATGTAAATTTTAATAGATTGTTAAGTTCAGATTCATGAATAAAAGTGTATCGTTTGAAATAACAAGGAATATGCCTAAAAGAAAGATATATATAAAATTGGGACATTTACCGTATTTTGTACTATCTATTTCAATAATTACAAAAATATCATTCCTTGTAATTCTAACGTAACAAAAATTCCCTTTTTTGGGATAAGATGTAGAGATTTACTGTGTTAACCTTTCCTTTTTAGGGAGATGTAATTCCAAAGCATTAAAATGCAAACATCCCTATGTATGAATTAAAGAATTGCAGTTGTGATAATAGTTACAGTTAAATTGTAAAAATTATGTACACACACACACATACATATGCAATAACGACAAGATAGAAATCAAATAATAAACGAGAAAAAGGTAGGCAAGTAATAAAATGAATAGATGCAAGAAGTATATAAAATATATGAGTATAGGGAGTCCACTAAACAAGGAAGGATGGTAAGGGTTAAAAAGGATAAAAATAAAGGTTTAATAATAAGAGAAGAAAGTAAATAGTAAAAGATACTTAAATCTTTTAAGTTTAAGGGAAGTAGTAAATGATATTAAACCAAGATCAATGAAGCAAAGATTCGATTGAATATAAATAACTGAATATGAGTAGTTGAACATTAGAGGCATAATGAAAAAAGAATTATAATATATATATATATATATATAAATATAAATATAAAACCTCAAGTATAAGTTTATGACAGGTTTGAATTATTAAATTGTAACAACCCGTAATTTTCGATAATTAAAAATATTAAATTAAATAAGATTTTGAAATTAAATATTGTGAAAAATTAAAATTTATGATTTACAAATGGAAAAGATGATTAGAATGTAATTTAATAATGTAAATTTAATGTAACTGATAACTATTTTAATGTAATTTCTATTAATTGAAATTGTTGTAAAGTTAATTTGGCTATTATTGTAAATAAGGAATTTAATTGGTAATTAATGGAATTGAAATATTATAATTAATATGGTAAAAGATGATAACTGCAGAACATGAATATAATAGAATGTAAACTAATGTTAATTATGTTCTTAATGTAATAGTTGAGCCAATAATAAGAGTGGAAATCAAAATAAAAGAATTTATTTGGATTTAAAATATAATTAATTAGGATTTTATTATAGTGTAATTGAACGTTGAATTTAATGAAATATTTAATAGTGAATTTAACATGGAAAATTTATTTTGATATATTATTAATTTTTATGTAATCTAGAATGATAAAATTGATAACCACTAAATTTGAATTTAAAAGGTGATTAATCAATTTAATAATAATTTATTTAATTTAATGTGAAAATTTGCCATTTTGGCCACTGTCTCGGATTTTGACGAAACTAGTTTCATCAGATCCGTAATAGTGAATTATTGTAGAATTTCAAGTTTCGTAGTGATTGGACTTATCGTTTGATCGTGCAAGCTCGAAACGCGTAGAAATCAATTAAAAGAATTTAAATGAATATAATTTGGTTTTAAAAGCTAACTTCTGTATACAATGGAATTGGGACTTGAAACTAGTTTCATTGAGTTTAAAAATATCAAAAACCTATATTTCGATATACTGGATGACCTACCTTCGTTTCAAAAAAGAACGGGCTTTTCGGGTTCGCATAATCGTTTCAATCTGTCCATTCATCCTTATCTATCCTTGTCTATATAAATAGACTTCTTTTCTGAAACCCTAGCTGTCTATTTCATTTGCTATACATACTTCTTATCTGCTCCTTCCTTCCAATGGCAGAAACCTAATTCCAAAATTATAAAACCCTAATTTCAAATTTCAAATCAATTTCAAAAAATTCAAACTCCTCAAACTATGCCTTATAATATACCGTTTCGACGAGCGTAACCTTGATATGCAATTCATTTTTGCAATTGATTTTCGATTTGGCCAGAAATCAACGAATTAGTCTCGGCTTAGCAGCATTCTGAAACTGTTAAATTTTTGGGCTTTGTTTGGATTTTAAATCGACTAAAAATCAAAGGTGAGTGTTTTTACCCACTCACAACTACTAAACCATCTTATGTTAGTTAAATTAAATTTATGATATGATTAGAAATTTATGGATTGTTGTTTGGTGTATTTAAATTGTCATTCAAATTTAATTTAATTTATATTGAATTTAATTTCCATTTTTAAATTAATATTGGAATTTAAACTGTTTGTTAAATACCGAATTGATAACCAGTTAATTGTTGTGATTTATTGGTTGATTTGAATGATGATTGTGGTGGACGCGTAATTATTGACATTTTGGATGATTTAATGTTATGTTTATTTATATGTTGTTATCATACTACAAGTTCTCTTAGTTATTTTTTGAAAAATCACTATGGGTTGAAATGATACATACCCAAATGATCTATAGATTAGGGAAAAATCGTTATGGGTTGAAATGATAAACCCGAGCGATTTTATGGATTTTAAATTTTCTCTGGATTGCGGGTTGAAATGATATATACCCGTAAATTTAATTTATTACGGGTTGAAAATATATATATCTGTATCACTTGACCATAGGGTAGAAAATTATATACGGACACCAGATTGGTTAAATTAAATGATTTCAAATCCTTAAATTTTGAATCCAGTTAAATGATATTTTGAAATAAAATTAGATTTATATGAACAGAATTATTTTCAAAAATCCAAGCTTTAAAGGGTTGAAATTGAAATTGGTTTAAATGAATTGTTTAAAGAATTTAAATTGAAATCCTAAAGTTGAATTTTGAAATATAAATGAAATTTATCAAAATTGAGTTATTGTAAACGTTTGAATATTTAAACATTGAAACCTATTGAATTTGAAGTAGTTTAAATTTGTAGTTCAAACATGGATTTGAAACCGATATGAATTGAAATAGTTTTTAATGAGAATTTGAATTGAAACCTTTAGCCCTTTGAATTGAAATCGTTGAACCGAGGTTGATTTGAATTGAATTTTCGGAACTAAAGTTGATTTGAATTGATTAGTGAAATTGGAAAAAACAATTCTAATTTGAAACTATTTTTGATATAAACACTTTTAATATACAAACTCTTTTAACATATAAAATTATTGTAACGGCCTGTATTTTTAACTATTTTAAATTATTAAATGTAATATGATTATTGAATCGTTAAAAATAAAATTTAACGAATTATTAGTGTAGTTATTGAATATGAAGATTTTGGTTGAAATTATAGAATGAATTTAAATTTCAAATATAACGATTTATCGTAATACAGAAATGGAAAATAATTGAAATTTTAGTTGAATAGGGATCGAAATGATTTAGAATGTTGGTATAAATTCTATTTGAATTAGAATTGAGTTAATAAATTTTAAAACTAAAAATTTCAAGTAAATTTGCCAATTTTTGAAATCGACAATTTAATAACCGTGTTAAAATAACGATTCGGGGCACAGTTTCAGAATTCGATGAAACTAGTTTCATCATATCCGTAATAGTGAATTATTGTAGGATTTCAAGTTTAGTAGCGATCAGACTTGTCGTTTGGCCGTGCGAGCTTGAAACGCGTAGAAATTAATTAAAGGAATTCGATTAAAATTAACTGATTTGAAAAGCTATCTTCTGAATACAATCGAGTTAGGCCTCGAAACTAGTTCTATTGTATTCAGAATGGGGTAAAACATTATAAATTCCAGGCGGCACGTCTTATTTGGAGTTCGTCCAAAAATTCATGTGAATAGTGGGAATAATATTAATATATCTTCACGTATATATATACACGTTATCTCAACTAAACCCTAGCCCTAACTTGCAGCCGTCACTTTCACCCTAACCACGACCAATGTAACGACTCGTAAATTTTAACGGTTTTAATAACGTAATTAATTGATTTTTTGTTAAATTTTAAATAATTGAATTTTGAAATAAAAATTTGATATTTAGATTACGTCTACTTAAACATAGCAAATGGTGAATTTTCATCAAATAATATGGAGGTTCATTTTATTGTGTAATTTTATTTCAATTCAAATCAGTTAAAAATTTATGATAATAAAATATTTTCCAAATCTAAATATTTTTATATAATAAATTTGTAAATCATCTTCTGAGTGAGACGTCATATTTTCTTTCTCCAAATTTTTGACTGCTATTGCTCCGTTTATCTTAATTTCGGCATTCTAGCAGCATTTTCGGTACCGATTATCGACTTTTGATAGGATGATCGTACCACTGATATCTGTATACCGTTTTGATCGTCTCATCGTGCTGATCTCTGAAGTATATTCATCCCTGTGTTTTGGCTTCCGGTACTGTGCAAAATCAATAAAACGATTTTCATAACGGTACTCGTTTTTAAACACTTTTTGATTCTGTGACTTTTAAGTTATTCACGAAATCAAACAGTCGTTAACAATTTTATTTCAGCTCTTGACCTTTTATATCCCACCATATAAAATCGCATTTTTGGTCGGTTTCTCTGCCTTATCATTTTCTATGCTTGTGATATTATAATCAATATAACGTTTCTATTTTTATTTTATTAACCTTTAGCCTGTTCGCCCTGATATTTATATTTATCTCCTCTCTACAAACCCACCCTCTTCTCAGCATTTTTACTTTCTCGTTCATGGCCTCATCCCCTTCCAACGTCCAAACTCTTCCCAACCTGCCACCCAGTACCAAGCCGACCTCCACCAAGTTGCTGTGTAACAACCCGAGGTTTTATAATTGTTGATTATCGTCAAATGACGATTCAATTTGTTTGACAATTGTAATTGGAATTATATTCGAGTTGTAATTCGTTTATCAATTGCAAATTCTTTTAAATAATTTTGTTAAAGGGTTTCGGGCTTTAAAATTTGTTGAACGGTTATGCGGGCTTTTAATTGAATCTTGGCCCACTAACACTCTCTCCTATCTTTGTTAATCGGACCCGTTCCCTTTTTACTTCGTCCAACCCGTTGCCTTGTTGAGATAAGGGTGTGCTCATTTCTCTTTTCATCGGATTCACTTCATTCGTTTTACCCTAAACCTAAAATGAAAGCATACGAACGATAATGGCGGCCACGTTTCTTTGCTCGTTCCTTCGATCTGAAATAGAGAGGCGGCTTTGTTCGATGTTCTTGACTATTACTTGATCTTGTTGCCCTGGGGTTCGTGGTACTGCGATTTAGGGTTTTCAAATTTTGGGGCTTCGTTCCCTTTGTGCTCGGCTTTGCTTGAGATTTCGATCTGTGCTTGAGCTTCGACTTCTTCAACACTTGCCTCGACTGGAACTAGGGTTTTCGGCGATCTCGATCCTCTGGCGAATTAAAGGCTTCGACTTCCTTCGCCTCGCTCGCGTCTAATTCGTGGCAAAGGTGAGTGACCCCCTTCACTCACATCTAGTTTAAACTTCCTGTTTTGTTCGATTCGAACTCGCGATTTCGTGATTCTTTTGACTTGTTATGATTTGTCTAATGTTGACTTCGGTCGCTTCGATTTTGGTTCTGGCTTTGCCTCATTGCTTCATCCATTCACTATGGTGCATTTGGCATTTGTCATGCTGGATCACTGTCTGCATTCATTTCAAATGTTGTTGATATTAGTTGTTTCGTTTGTCAATCCATACCATTGCTGTAATTGCTATACTGTGTCCATTTGAGTAGCATTTCTTTGATCTTTGGTCCGTGTAGTGTTGACATTGTAATTATGTTGAGTCAGTTGCCAATGTATGTCTTGATGCATTTGAACTGTTGTTCATTTGAATTTTCTTTGTTGACCAGTCTGATTTCACCTGTGTATAGTCTTGAGTTGCACACTGTAAACTTTGTTGTTCCCTTGGTTGCACTTTGGGTATCACTGATGCTCATCTGTAGTTGGCCTTGTTGCAGTTGATCATCATGTATATTTGCCTTCAACACCGTTGCACATGTGTAGTTTGTAGTAGCACTGTTGTTGTAATTAGGTTGTGACATTGGACTTGAATCTACATACATGTTTGTCCATTTTATAGTTGTACCTGAATTTGTCCTCTGATAGTTCATACATTCTCCAGTCTGATTTGAAGTGGTCTTCACTTTAAAGTCTGTTGCATCTTTGATTTTGTATTCAAACTCGGTCATACTGGTTTCATATGTTGTTTCACCACTGAGCCTTATGTTCTTCATACCATGTGTACATGCTTCCTTGTGTCTTGGTTGGTCTGTTCATTGGCCTTGTTGCATACCCATTCCATGTTTGTACTGTGTACATGCTTCACTATTGTGTTTGCATTGTCGTATCTCACTGTGTTCATGTGTATTGATACTCTAGTCTTGATTCACTGTTGCTCTCTTGTAGCTGTTGTCTGCATTTGTTTATGATGGGTTCTTGATATTGTTCGAATTGACTTTGGCTTGTCAATTATTTACGCGGCTGGTATTGGCACTTGATATTTTTGGCTGTGAGTTGAGTTGATGCTTTGGTTTCGACTCGATTCGTTTTATGATTCGTGTATATGTTTATTTCATCCCTGTACTTCATGTACATGCAACCATTTTGTCGTCTGCATTGTCTATTGGTATTTGCAAGCTTTGGTTTCATTTACAGGTGCATGTCTTCACATGTAGTTGAACTCATCTATGTATAGTGTAGTCTGATTTCATATATATATACTACACTGTGTACATTTTCCTGTGCACATCGATTTCTCATGTCTCCTTGAATCACTTGTTTCGAGACAATTCTAGTTGCATTGTGATCATTGTAGTCTGCACTTGCATAGTTGGTTCCATAATCCACATGTTTGACCCTTGATCATTTTATACATGAGTCTGTAGCTTGCAGTTTCATTTGATCTTCATGTATGTAGTTTGAGTCTGGTTCTTCGAGTTTGAATACTGTCTGCATTGTTGTGGTGCACTAACTATGTATGTTGCTGGTTTGTGGTTTGGTGTCTCACTTCCATTTTGAGTTTGCATATGGTCAGTGAGTTTCATTTGTGGACATTGTCGAGTCTAGTTGTATATGCATTGTATCACTTGATGGCATCAAGTCTGATCTACAGTTGCCACCATTTGTTTACTTTGATTCTGGGGTGTCACTGTCTTCTTTCTGCACTTGTATTCATGTTGCAGTATGTTTATGTGATGTTGCCTCTGTGTATTTGTAGCAGTTGCATGTTGCACCTTTATCTATGCACACGAGTTGGCGGGGCGGTGCACATGGGTACGAATGCACACGTGTGTACTGCAGCCACCCAAACTCGACAGTTTTTGAATTGACATTTCTTTGCTCGTGATGCCTTGATTTTTATACCATATCGGCGAGGCCGTACACGCGTGTGTGTACGGCAGCCAATCGAGTTTTGATGATTTTAAAGTGACAATTTCAATTGTTTTTAAATTGATGTAGTCGATTTGATAAATTGTTTATTTATCTCTGTTGATGATTTAAATCTGCTGATTTTTGTTAAACTCTGTTAAGTGTATATTGACCGTTATCCGGTTTCTTTGTTTAAAGAATCGGATAGACGGGAATTATTGCGACTGTCGTCTATTTAAATTATTACTGCCTATATGCACTAATAAACTGGTTTGAATTAGACTGACCTGGGTATTATTTTCTTTTGAATGTAATACTCGGGTCAGACCCGAGTTATTTCAGGTTGTAGATTTTCTTCTTTGAGTTGTTGTTCGGGATTTGAAGACTTTTCGCATCTTCTGAAGTTGTCATTGTCCTTTTGTAGTAGTCGTGTCATTGTATAGAACGATATGTATTCATGTATATTAGTCGATAATGTACGTGTATATATAACTTCTAGAGTCGACAGTTGTAGTTGTATCGTATGTATTGTGTCAACTATGTATTAACTGACATCAGTTATATATATATGAGACTTTTGTTTTTATCTGTGTTCCGTAATTATATTATCTGTGTTATTGTTATATCTAATGTCCTAAACTATTATGAACTATCGTAGTTTGTTTTATACTGATAATTGGATATGTCGATGGGAGTAAATAAATAATAGATGAAAAATAAAAAGTATATACCACTCCTATCTAGATAACCAATATTAGTGTAAGGCCAATTACGGATGGTCGCTCCTATCCAGCCTTATTCTTCGTAATAATGGACAGTATTTCTTTTAATACTCTTTGTTATTATGAGCATAGAGGTGGGGCGTCACAGTTGGTATCAGAGCTTGGGGTTTATGGACATAATATAAAACATAACTTGGATGGAACATATGTTACAACTATTGGTCGACGGTTTAATTGTATTCTGAGTCAAAACTAAAGTTTTGAAATTTGGATGAAATTTTTAAATATCCTTATTTAAAAATAAAAGTGAATTTGTGTTCTGATAATTTGATTGATTTGTGTTCTATTTATCAGAGTGCGCAGCGGAAACAGTGAAACTGTCTTCGCTGAGTACAACTGACAATCTTTTTGATTTAAAAATCAAAATACGAAATTGATATGGATTTCATTTGTTGTTTACATAGCTGTGATTATTTTGTTTCTTTGAGAATTTCGAATCCGAATTGAGGATTCGAAGAAATTACAGTTATGTGATTTTGTTGAAATTTCCGCTGACTTTCTTTTGTACTAATCATCTATTGATTAGATTTTGCTGTTTTGAATTATCTTCATTGAAGATACATTCGAATGATTTCTTTGTTCATTTTGTAGTACGTCCAAAAATTTGAATTGCGCATTATTACATTTATTTTACGTTGAACCGATGCTTGGTTATGAAACGTATTTTGTTGCCGTTATTTTTATAACGGGATTTTTACACCAATGCTATATTTTGAAGCACGGTGTTTTGTGGCATTTTTGATGAATGAAAATTCACTGACATTACATTTTGATGTAGATTGTTTTGATGTGATTTTGACGTTTTAAAACTACTGTCGCTTTGGCTCGCCAAATTTTAAAAGTGGATTTTCAAGCGGTTATTCCGCAATACTGATTTGTAACCGTTTTTACGGTATTTTGAGAAGTACAATTTCCTTATCGAAATTGTTACTGATTTGCTGTTTTAATCACGTGATTGGAAAATCGTTTTAAAATGAAAATTGTTTTATAAAATTTTAGCAGTTTGCGTTTTCAAAAGAATGAGAAAGCGACTTAAACGATTCAGCAAAATCGAGGATTATGACCCCTTTCTTTTACTGTTTCGCTTAACTCCGGACTTGTCCAGTTGAGAAGGTGAATTGTTATTTTTACAAAATAAATAAAATTGTTTTCAAAAATTTTACAGTTTGCGATTTCAAAAGAATGAGGAAGTGATTTAAACGTTTCAGCAAAATCGAGGACTATGACCCCTTTCTTTTACTGATTCGCTTAATTCCGGACTTGTCCGTTTGAGAATGTAAAGTGTATTTTTACAGAATACACAATTTTGCACTTTCAAGGAAACGATGAAGTGATTTAAACGATTTAGCAAAAGTGCGGAGTATGGAACCACACTTTTACTATTTCGGTTAATTCCGGACTCGTTAATTGAAATATCTGTCGTTTTGATGATTTTACACTTTCAAGGAAACGATGAAGAGAATTAAACAATTTAGTAAAACTCGTGGTTATGGGACATGTGCTTTTGCTATTTTGGTTAATTCCGGACTCGTTAATTGAAACATTTTGATGCTTTCGTGTGCTTTCGAGCCACTATGAGGACCTTCGGGTCATTTGTTGGGCTTTCGGGCCACTCTGCGCACCTTCGGGTCATTTGTTGGGCTTTCGGGCCACTCTGCGGACCTTCGGGTCAAATACCAGTACTAGACCTTCGGGTCACTCTGCGGACCTTCGGGTCAATCTGATGGGCGCCAAAATTATGTTGAGTACTTGGTAGGCTTCGGCCACTCCGAGATGCACGTGCGGCGAATTAAAAACTCGCCATCTGATGGGATCGATCCAAGCTTTTATGTTGATTTTCTAGTCTTCTTAATTGATTTCTAGATATTTGTTGTTTCTAATTATCGCTTGTGATAATTAGATATTTGCTGATATGAGTTCTGATTATCGTTTTTGATAATCAGATATTTGTTGTTTCTAATTATCGCTTGCGATAATTAGATATTTGCTGATATGAGTTCTGATTATCGTTTTTGATAATCAGATATTTGTTGTTTCTAATTATCGCTTGTGATAATTAGATATTTGTTGATATGAGTTCTGATTATCGTTTTTGATAATCGGATATTTGTTGCTTTTAATTATCACTTTAGATAATTAAATAATTGTTGATTTGTTGTTTTAATTATCGCTTTAGATAATTAAATATTTGTTGCTTTGAGATTTAATTATCGCTTTAGATAATTAAATATTTTCTGATTTGGAATTTAATTATCGCTTTAGATAATTAAATATTTGCTGATTTGAGATTTAATTATCGCTTTTGATAATTAAATATTTGCTGATTTGAGATTTAATTATCGCTTTTGATAATTAAATATTTGCTGATTTGAGATTTAATTATCGCTTTTGATAATTAAATATTTGCTGATTTGAGATTTAATTATCGCTTTTGATAATTAAATATTTGCTGATTTGAGATTTAATTATCGCTTTTGATAATTAAATATTTGCTGATTTGAGATTTAATTATCGCTGTTGATAATTAAATATTTGTTGATTTGAGATTTAATTATCGCTTTTGATAATTAAATATTTGCTGATTTGAGATTTAATTATCGCTTTTGATAATTAAATATTTGCTGATTTGAGATTTAATTATCGCTTTTGATAATTAAATATTTGCTGATTTGAGATTTAATTATCGCTTTTGATAATTAAATATTTGCTGATTTGAGATTTAATTATCGCTTTTGATAATTAAATATTTGCTGATTTGAGATTTAATTATCGCTTTTGATAATTAAATATTTGCTGATTTGAGATTTAATTATCGCTGTTGATAATTAAATATTTGCTGATTTGAGATTTAATTATCGCTTTTGATAATTAAATATTTGCTGATTTGAGATTTAATTATCGCTGTTGATAATTAAATATTTGCTGATTTGAGATTTAATTATCGCTTTTGATAATTAAATATTTGCTGATTTGAGATTTAATTATCGCCTGAGATAATTAAATATTTGTTGATTTTAGATTTAATTATCGCCTGAGATAATTAAATATTTGTTGATTTGAGATTTAATTATCGCTTTAGATAATTGGATATTGGTTGATTTGAAATTTGATTATCGTTTTTGATAATCGAATATTTGTTGAATTTGAAATTTGATTATCGTTTTTGATGATTGAATATTTGCGATTTTTGAGATTTGAGCTTCGTCTTTTTCTCTGGCGATTCAGGTGAGTAATTTGATTTACTCACATTCAATTCGTGCTCTGTATGGGATTTCTGCTCTGTTTTTCCTTCTCTTTTAGTTGCTGGAACTCGATTGTTCTTGCTTGTGTTAGTCGTATGATTTTGATCCCTGATTCCCACGATGTTGATTCTTTTGATTGAAGCAGTCGAACCTTTCGATTTCTTATCTAATACTTCCCCGCTGACACTTGCTTTGCTTATACATTCGACATTGCCATGCTCTTTTGGTTGTTACCTTTTTCCATTTATTTCCTATGATTGCGTGGACGCAATTTTTATAAGGAGGGGAGTCTGTAACAACCCGAGGTTTTATAATTGTTGATTATCGTCAAATGACGATTCAATTTGTTTGACAATTGTAATTGGAATTATATTCGAGTTGTAATTCGTTTATCAATTGCAAATTCTTTTAAATAATTTTGTTAAAGGGTTTCGGGCTTTAAAATTTGTTGAACGGTTATGCGGGCTTTTAATTGAAACTTGGCCCACTAACACTCTCTCCTATCTTTGTTAATCGGACCCGTTCCCTTTTTACTTCGTCCAACCCGTTGCCTTGTTGAGATAAGGGTGTGCTCATTTCTCTTTTCATCGGATTCACTTCATTCGTTTTACCCTAAACCTAAAATGAAAGCATACGAACGATAATGGCGGCCACGTTTCTTTGCTCGTTCCTTCGATCTGAAATAGAGAGGCGGCTTTGTTCGATGTTCTTGACTATTACTTGATCTTGTTGCCCTGGGGTTCGTGGTACTGTGATTTAGGGTTTTCAAATTTTGGGGCTTCGTTCCCTTTGTGCTCGGCTTTGCTTGAGATTTCGATCTGTGCTTGAGCTTCGACTTCTTCAACACTTGCCTCGACTGGAACTAGGGTTTTCGGCGATCTCGATCCTCTGGCGAATTAAAGGCTTCGACTTCCTTCGCCTCGCTCGCGTCCAATTCATGGCAAAGGTGAGTGACCCCCTTCACTCACATCTAGTTTAAACTTCCTGTTTTGTTCGATTCGAACTCGCGATTTCGTGATTCTTTTGACTTGTTATGATTTGTCTAATGTTGACTTCGGTCGCTTCGATTTTGGTTCTGGCTTTGCCTCATTGCTTCATCCATTCACTATGGTGCATTTGGCATTTGTCATGCTGGATCACTGTCTGCATTCATTTCAAATGTTGTTGATATTAGTTGTTTCGTTTGTCAATCCATACCATTGCTGTAATTGCTATACTGTGTCCATTTGAGTAGCATTTCTTTGATCTTTGGTCCGTGTAATGTTGACATTGTAATTATGTTGAGTCAGTTGCCAATGTATGTCTTGATGCATTTGAACTGTTGTTCATTTGAATTTTCTTTGTTGACCAGTCTGGTTTCACCTGTGTATAGTCTCGAGTTGCACACTGTAAACTTTGTTGTTCCCTTGGTTGCACTTTGGGTATCACTGATGCTCATCTGTAGTTGGCCTTGTTGCAGTTGACCATCATGTATATTTGCCTTCAACACCGTTGCACATGTGTAGTTTGTAGTAGCACTGTTGTTGTAATTAGGTTGTGACATTGGACTTGAATCTACATACATGTTTGTCCATTTTATAGTTGAACCTGAATTTGTCCTCTGATAGTTCATACATTCTCCAGTCTGATTTGAAGTGGTCTTCACTTTAAAGTCTGTTGCATCTTTGATATTGTATTCAAACTCGGTCATACTGGTTTCATATGTTGTTTCACCACTGAGCCTTATGTTCTTCATACCATGTGTACATGCTTCCTTGTGTCTTGGTTGGTCTGTTCATTGGCCTTGTTGCATACCCATTCCATGTTTGTACTGTGTACATGCTTTACTATTGTGTTTGCATTGTCGTATCTCACTGTGTTCATGTGTATTGATACTCTAGTCTTGATTCACTGTTGCTCTCTTGTAGCTGTTGTCTGCATTTGTTTATGATGGGTTCTTGATATTGTTCGAATTGACTTTGGCTTGTCAATTATTTACGCGGCTGGTATTGGCACTTGATATTTTTGGCTGTGAGTTGAGTTGATGCTTTGGTTTCGACTCGATTCGTTTTATGATTCGTGTATATGTTTATTTCATCCCTGTACTTCATGTACATGCAACCATTTTGTCGTTTGCATTGTCTATTGGTATTTGCAAGCTTTGGTTTCATTTACAGGTGCATGTCTTCACATGTAGTTGAACTCATCTATGTATAGTGTAGTCTGATTTCATATATATATACTACACTGTGTACATTTTCCTGTGCACATCGATTTCTCATGTCTCCTTGAATCACTTGTTTCGAGACAATTCTAGTTGCATTGTGATCATTGTAGTCTGCACTTGCATAGTTGGTTCCATAATCCACATGTTTGACCCTTGATCATTTTATACATGAGTCTGTAGCTTGCAGTTTCATTTGATCTTCATGTATGTAGTTTGAGTCTGGTTCTTCGAGTTTGAATACTGTCTGCATTGTTGTGGTGCACTAACTATGTATGTTGCTGGTTTGTGGTTTGGTGTCTCACTTCCATTTTGAGTTTGCATATGGTCAGTGAGTTTCATTTGTGGACATTGTCGAGTCTAGTTGTATATGCATTGTATCACTTGATGGCATCAAGTCTGATCTACAGTTGCCACCATTTGTTTACTTTGATTCTGGGGTGTCACTGTCTTCTTTCTGCACTTGTATTCATGTTGCAGTATGTTTATGTGATGTTGCCTCTGTGTATTTGTAGCAGTTGCATGTTGCACCTTTATCTATGCACACGAGTTGGCGGGGCGGTGCACATGGGTACGAATGCACACGTGTGTACTGCAGCCACCCAAACTCGACAGTTTTTGAATTGACATTTCTTTGCTCGTGATGCCTTGATTTTTATACCATATCGGCGAGGCCGTACACGCGTGTGTGTACGGCAGCCAATCGAGTTTTGATGATTTTAAAGTGACAATTTCAATTGTTTTTAAATTGATGTAGTCGATTTGATAAATTGTTTATTTATCTCTGTTGATGATTTAAATCTGCTGATTTTTGTTAAACTCTGTTAAGTGTATATTGACCGTTATCCGGTTTCTTTGTTTAAAGAATCGGATAGACGGGAATTATTGCGACTGTCGTCTATTTAAATTATTACTGCCTATATGCACTAATAAACTGGTTTGAATTAGACTGACCTGGGTATTATTTTCTTTTGAATGTAATACTCGGGTCAGACCCGAGTTATTTCAGGTTGTAGATTTTCTTCTTTGAGTTGCTGTTCGGGATTTGAAGACTTTTCGCATCTTCTGAAGTTGTCATTGTCCTTTTGTAGTAGTCGTGTCATTGTATAGAACGATATGTATTCATGTATATTAGTCGAAAATGTACGTGTATATATAACTTCTAGAGTCGACAGTTGTAGTTGTATCGTATGTATTGTGTCAACTATGTATTAACTGACATCAGTTATATATATATTAGACTTTTGTTTTTATCTGTGTTCCGCAATTATATTATCTGTGTTATTGTTATATCTAATGTCCTAAACTATTATGAACTATCGTAGTTTGTTTTATACTGATAATTGGATATGTCGATGGGAGTAAATAAATAATAGATGAAAAATAAAAAGTATATACCACTCCTATCGAGATAACCAATATTAGTGTAAGGCCAATTACGGAAGGTCGCTCCTATCCAGCCTTATTCTTCGTAATAATGGACAGTATTTCTTTTAATACTCTTTGTTATTATGAGCATAGAGGTGGGGCGTCACATGCTGCAACCACCACTGACCGACCACAGCTTATAGCCACCCAGTTCGAAGCTCCTCACAGCCTCGGCCACCATGCCACCCCATATCTCCACTAGCCTGAGTCTCTAACTTTATCCTTCCTCTGGCCAAAGCCACTATCACCTCCGAGCTCCTTTCTCTCCTCCTCTGATGCGTTAGTGGGGGTAAGAATATATATAAATATATATTAGTGTGTATATATATATATATTGTTATAAAGTAGGTATATATATGATTTAAAGTATATTTTAATATGTCTACATATATTTGTTTCAGTTTCTATTTTGTATCACTGAAAGAAAGTTTATATAAACGTGTGTTTAAAATTATTTATATATTATGGTCTGGTTTGCAATATTATAGTACTTTATATATGCAAGTTTTAAGTGTTGTTGCTTTTAATATGCAAATTATATATACATATAACTTATACATTCTATTTGCTGAAGGTTTTAAGCGATTGATATTTAAAAGTATAATTTCATATGTTAGTTTATGTATATAAAAGCTAATATATCTGTTAGTTTATTTGTCAGTTATGTATATATACTTATAATTTTATCTGTTAGTATATATGTATTTGGTATGTGTTATGTATAATATTTTAGTTATATATATATATATCTAAGTATATGTTGGCCGTATATATATATATGTAAGTATGTAAGTATGTTTCATTTTGGCGTTGGTACAGTTGTGTAGGTTTGTTTTTTTCCAAAGAGGTTGAGTTAAGTCTATATCATAATAAAGGCATGTTATATTGAATTTTATTTATGTTAATATATAATATGTATGTACGTTTATAAAAATTATATATGGTTTATATATTTTGCTTGCTGGTTCTATGTTACAACTCGAGTTTATATATAGTAGTACCATTTAAAAGTATATATTGAGTTACAGTACCATATTTCATTATGTGTTTGTTCAGACAAATTTATATTTTTTTATATATATAGTTTTATAATATGATTTTATATGAGTTTGCTAAGTTATAATATGTTCTGGTTGCTTTAAACATGTGTTTTATTAAAAAAAATTTGAAATATATATATTTAGTTTAATATGTGTTCAAATTAATATTGATTTGTAAATAAATATAATATATATCTTATTCTAATATATGTTTGGATTTAGAATGTAACGACCCGCCATTTTGGACCATTCGCATCCATTATAAGTGTATAGGTAGACACTCATGTCGGAGTTGAATTGCTCAAAATACCGCGTTGTTAATTTAAATTTGGCAAAACTGAACATATACAGTAAATAAAAATCACAGATCACAGACACGGAGTAATAAATGCAGCGGAAATAAAGGAGATAGTAGTTCATGAAGCTACTATATGAATATATAAAATACATCAGAGTTTACAACAGAAGAGTAATATGATACAAGAGATACAACTCAGAATACATCACTGGAATCATCGAATACTGAAAGCAGAATAGATGGCTGGATCTTCAAGCAAATCTCCAACTCCAAAGGTGAGTCTCGAATACTGGTACACTCAGTCTGACCCGAGCGTAAAGCAAAACACAAGACACTCGAGTCAGGATTAACATTCTTATATTAATAAATCCAACTCAAGTGAAATAGCAATTGAAATACAAGTAACTCAAAGGATGTTTGGAATAACCATCCTTTAAGGATCCGTTAAACTATCTACTATGTAGTAGTGTACGATAAGTAGATAATGTCTATCAGTAATATAAAGATATCAAAATAGCGTTAAGTCATGGCCCATTCCACCCTTAACACATTTTTATTCCCAAAAGCATATACAGGACCGTAGTTTCCCCAAAACCGGAAGTCACCAGAGGGCAATCCATATACTAAAGGTACAAATCAAAATCGTAGTGGTCGCGTATAAATGGAATACAAGTATGACAAGGCACATGAGGCAATACCCAAGGTAGTGATACTACCGTTCGCCTGATCCGGACTGGTGAGAACGCAACGCCGCAGCGCCCGCAACACCGTGAAACAACACTCCCAAAATCAAGGGTGCACCAATCGACAACAAGTATAAGTAGTTTGAAGAAGTGTGTCCACTTGAGGTAGCTAATCCTCCATTGGCCCGGCACAGCTCCTGTTTTAGTCATTTCCAATTTGACACAAGTGTCAAGGCTATCCATTATCGTTCTCTTTCTTCAGTCATCACGTACATCATTCCAACCACTTCATTCTGGATCATCACTCCGCGCATAGTTATTAAAGTGGTTTCGGTTTAGATAGAGAGTATATCCATTACCGATCCCGGTCTCTTTAATAACTTTCGTAATTATTACACCGATTGGTCGTTTATATATTTCAAAACCAAATCAATTTCAATTTCAATTACAATTCGTAAACCAACATTTCATTTGTTTTTCAAAAACCAATTTCCAAAATTTACGTTTCAAAACTTCAATTTACCATTTCAAAATCTTATAATTCAATTTCAATATCTATTTAAAACCATTCAAATATTGATTCAAGTTCGTATATAAGTTTCATTCCAAAATCATTTAAACAAATTTTATTTAACATTCAAATCAATTTAAACTCATTTATCGATTCCATTCAATATTCGTTGAGTTACTTTATTATTCAAACAATTTCTATTAAATTTCCAGTTCATTAAATCAATTCTTAAGTTCAACTTCATTAAAACAAAAATTACAATTTTGAATTAAATTAAATTCGTCAAATCAAATCCTTTAATTTTCAAGTCTTACATTAATTTCAATAAATCACAATTTTATTTCTTGTTAAAGAAATTCCATTTCACTTATTTACTTACTTAAATAATTTTCCAAAACTTAATTAATAAAGAAACTCAATTTCAGTTATTACGAAGTAAAATTCACTTATTCAAAAATTCAATTTCTCTTATTAAAGAATCCAAATCAATTTAATCATTAAATAATTCAATCTTATTTAATTATTAAATAATTCAAAACTTAATTATTAAATAATTTCAAAGTTTAATAATTTTCAAACTTAATTATAATTTCAAACTTAATTATAATTTCAAACTTAATTATTAAATCATTTCAAAGTTAATTCAATCATTTCTCAAATTAAACATCGTTCTTTCATCAACTCATTTTTAATATTTGTTTCAGATTATTAAATATTAACATTTAAATTTCATTAAATTCAATTTCCAATTCGTTTCAAAACCATATTATTTATTCAAATAAAATCTTCGTTTTATTTTTAAATCAAATTATTGACCAATCGGGTTTTATTTAATTTTCTATCCTAGGTCAAAGTTCAATTTGGGTATTTATCATTTCAACCCGATTCCAATTCAATTCAAAAAACAAAGCATAGTAAAGGGAACTTGTAGTGTGATAACTGGGATGGTGTCAAAGTAAATAAACAAGCAATAACAACAAACAATAACAATCCAATAATCAATTCAAATAATCCCGAAATAACCGTATTAATTCGTATTGTCATTTGTACGAATTAATATAATCATTTCTAGAATCTACACTATCATTTCATGTAGATTAAAGATTATTACAATACGGTTTTTCACTTGTCATCTATTACAATTTCATACATCATCAATTTAACAACATACATTCAGTGGTTCAATATGTAATTAAACAAATCCTACGTGTCAATAAATTCAACAGTTAAAGGGGTCATATTATACAAATGTCAGTTAAACAAATTTAACATTTAATTATCCTATATCAAGTTCAATTTCATACTATTTATCATTTTAACATTAACAATTTAACGTCCAATATAAATATCGACAATCAATCAATTATCAGCCAAACTGTATTATCATTGCATAAATAATTAACAGATAAAGGTGTCAGATGTCACAGGTGAACTGATACAGTTAATAGCATAAATAACAGTGTAATTAACTAACAGCAGTATATTTCAATTGAAATCAAATTTAATAAATAAAAGAACGTTAATCGTGAGTGAGTGCTCACCTTTCGAGTCTAACAATGAACGAAAAATGGAACGAGTTACGAATCCAAGCATGTGTTTTGAAGCAAAGCACGATGGAACCAAGTTTGACGAACAGAGCTGATAAATTGGAAACCAAGAGCCGAAATCAGTTTGATATTACCGAAATGGAATGAATATTATATTATTTTTCCTTAAACTCAAAATTTAACTTAAATACATGTACATTTTCTCAATATTAAATCTAAACATATAGATATTGTAATCAAAATATATGTATATTTCAAAATCATAACATAACATATCTTATATAACTTATATATACAACAATCAATAGCTTAAGTACACCCTTTTATACTTTACAAGTTAATAAACCGCAACATACATTAACAATATATACTGACATATAAATGTAACTTATTATAAACATGTACCCACATCATATATAAATATTAATATATACGGCTTAATATATAAACACTTACAGACTTATACCCATACTTTATGATATATATATATAATATAACTCGCTGGAATGACAAATAAAAGCTTATGTATCCACCAGAACATATACAACACCTTAAAACCAAAATAGCATACTTAACGAGATCAGTATATATACTGTACATATACGAACAGTATCTCATATATAAATATTCCACCTAGACTAATATATATATATATATATATATATATATATCAAATACAATTCATGCAACCACATAAGAAAATACAGTAGAAGATAGGAAGAATTTAAATATAATATGAATATATATGTTTACATACCATTTTCTCTTTGCCGAACAACAGAGAAAGCTAGGCGGGAATGGGAGGTGGCACGATGGTCTCGGAGTTGCTCACGTGGAGGGTCAGGGGAAGAATCCGGCTGAGCGAAAAGAACGGGGAAGGAGATACATGGGCTGACGCCTGGAGGGAGCGGAGGCAAGAGGAACCACCTCCGTTGGAGATCTCGACAACAAAGCTCAGCGAGGAAAGGCGGAAGAGGCCGAAGTGGAGGGGAGAAAAGGGAGGTGGCCGATGGCTGCTGGCGGTTGTTGGAGGGAAAAGCGGTGGTCGTGGTTGAGCTTCGGCCAAGGTCAGAGGTGTTGACTTTGGCACGGCAAGGGGAGTGTCTCGGTTGTGATGAGTGGACGGGCTGAATTCATGGCGTGGCTGCACTTGTTGCTCGATTGTTGTTGGATGGTGGGGAGGAAGGCGAGGTGGCGGAGATGATGGTGGACGTGGTTCAGGTGAAGGGAAAGGTGGTGAGGTTCTTTGGGGAGCTGTGACATGAAATGACACTAGAATTGAGGGAAAAGTTGTGTGTGGCCAGTAAGGAAAGCATGAGAAAATGGGAAGGGATGGGTGGAAGCGAGTTTTCAGAAGAGAAAGGAGAAAGAAAATGATGTGGCCTTCCTTGTATACAAGCAGTGAATTGCAAACGTGAAAAATTAAAGGCTAATGGAATATGAGCTGTCACTACTGTTTCTTTTCAAAAGAGAAGTAGGGAAGGGAACGAACAGAGGTGTAAACAGGCTGGCAAATTAATACATCTTTTCTTTTTCAAAAAAAAATGAAACGGTGGAAAATTAACAGTTCACGACAATAAATTTGGAGATATTAAAACATACAAGTCTGATATTCATAGAAAGTGAACGAACAGAAACAAGAATTTAGAAAGTTCAAACGGTACCGGTAACGATACCGATAACCATTTCACAAATTCTATTTCGTATAAGACTTCAAACACCGAACATAATATACTATGGATATTAGAACAACGAGGCGGTCACAATGGTAGGAAGATATCGGTGGTACGATTGAATTATAAAAATTCGAATTTTTCTACTGGCGGAAAATGCAAGAAAAATGCTGAAAAATAAGATCGACGGAGCCAAAGTTGTCCGAATTTTGAAAAACGACAAACTGACATCTTGCTCAGAAGATGGTTTAGAATTTTTCTATGTAAAAATATTTAGGTTTCGGAAACATTTTATTTTCATCGTTTTTTAACTGATTAAATTGAAGTGAATTTACGCTCGAAATAAACTTCCATATTTTCGGATGAAAATTTACCAGTTGCTATGTTTAACTAGACGTATTTCAAATATTAAATTTTATTTCAAAATTTTATCGTTTAAAATTTCACAAAATTTCAACTAATTACGTTATTAAAACAGTTGAAATTTACGGGTCGTTACATAGAATATGACTTCATATATAAATAGTTATATATATATGTTCACTTATACCATCGATCTTCTTCAATCCAGTTTGATTTGATTTCATCAATTTCAAATTTCCAGCTTCGCTGTGTTTGTCGAACTTGTGTTCATCGTGCTTTGCTTCGAAATCCGGGCTTGGATTCGAAATTCATCTCATTATCTATCCTCTCTAGCCTCGAAAGGTGAGAAATCACTCACGATTAATGTTCTTATATTTATTAAATTTGATTTCAATTGAAACATCAATTGAAATATGCTGCTGCTAGTTATTTACATTTTTATACATGCCATTATCTGTATCTGTTCACCTGTGACATCTGACACCATTATCTGTTATTTATCACTGTTGATATATGCATGTTACTGATTATTATATTATTATCATATCTGTTATCACTCTGCAAGTTCCATGTTAGTATAGAATTCGCTATGGGTTGAAATGATACATACCCGAACGATCTGTAGAATAGGAGAAAATCGTTATGGGTTAAAATGATAAACCCAAGCGATTTTCATTGAATTGAATTTGGGATTGCGAGTTGAAAAGATATATACCCATATATATTTAAATTGTGGATTGAAATGATAAATATCTGTATCACTTGACCATAGGATAGAAAATTATATACAGGCACCATTGGTCTATATATATATATATATATATATATATATATATATATTTGAAATGATTTCTAAGGTTTTGAAAAGAAATATATGTGGTTTTAATAAATATTGATTATAAGATATTATATCTTTAATATAGATTTTATAATAATTTTAATAAATTAAGTTGGAAAGAGAAATAGAAATTTATTTGAAATTTATTTGAATTTTACTAAAATAAAACCGATTTGAAACTTATTAAATTTGAGATTTTAAAGATATGATTTATAACTTGATTTTGATTTAAAGTGATTAAATGTATATTTCAAGTAAATAAATTGAAGGGAATATTTAGTTTACATAATGTAATATCCCGGAATTTTGGACAATATCAATTTAATAATCTGTTTAAATAATTAAATTGATTTGATAATTTTTGATAATAAAATTTGAATTAGTTTAATAATCTAATTGAATAAATATTTAATTAGTGGAATTTATCTTTTAAAACTAATAAAATGATTTCTATTTATAATGTATATATATATAAGTATATATATATTGTAAATAGATTAGCTTTGGGTTGAAATATAATAAATAAATGAAATCTTGTTTTAAATTTCTAATGTATATTCTTATAGTTTGGAAATTATGATTTATTTAATATTAGCTTTACAAAGCTATTTAAACAAAATAATTATATGGTTTTAAATAAGATTAATAATAAGGATTATTTATTTCTTTTTGAATATTGCTTAATAAATATGATTTAAGAAGTATATATATATAAGTTTAGAATACAATTTACATATGATATGTTAATTCAATTGGTAATAGTAGTAAATTAATAATCTCTTTTATAAATTATTTTAATATTGATAAAATGTTATTTTCAAACAATAATTATAATATATTGTTTTATATACAAATATAAATAGACATTAATAAAATAAGATTGTTATTTTCAAATTGAAAGTGTAGTTATATATGTATGTATATAACATGACTTTAAATTGGATTTTTAAATATAATTTGGATTTGAATTTAGATTTAATTTTGAATTCAAAAGAGGTAAGATTCAAATAGTTTGGATTTCAAAATATATGTAAACTTTTATTTATAATAATTAGTTTTGTTTCTTTATAATTAATATATATAGATATGTATTTAATAAGTTAAGAAAAAGGTTTTTATATTTAAAATAAATAAAACTAATTAATTAAAAGGACATGTGTTAGCTCCTAAGGCTTTAATATAATATGTGTTATAAGATTAAGGCATGAGAAAGACAAGTGTCCATCTTTTAAATTTCCATTTTCTTTTTCCTATCCTCTTCAATTCAAAAGATAAGTGAATTCAGCTGTAAACAAAATATACTCAAAAACCAAATCTGAAGCTCAAACAAAATTCCCAGAAAAACAAATCTATAACAAAACTCTCCTCTCAAAAACAATCCGTAGATCAACTCCTCTAAAATGCTTCTTCATCAAATCTGCAATTCATTCTCATCATCTAAAACCTGGAATCAAAGACCTGTAATGCATTTTTCAAAAATCAAAACAGGAAGACTGCAAATTCTTTTCAAATCTGGAGGCATGTCAAACAAGGCATCTCTGCATGCAACTGAAATCCTTTCAAACTAAAGCCAACATTCAAGTTTTAAAAGTAAAGAGCATTCAAGAGCAAGTTTTAAACCAGTTTTCAAAAGCAAAAGCTCTTCAGATTTATATGCTCTGTTCTTCATTATCAAATTGGTGAGTAACAATCTTTCTAAAAAATTTAGTATAAAAATCTGGTTGCATTATTAAAAATCTGGAATGAGTATGCTTTGTGTGTGTATATATTTCTGTGTATATATATGGATATCTGGATGTTGTGCATGTTTGTTTTCATCTAAGATCTCTCTGTTATTAGTTCCCAGGCACAAGTTTTGTTTAAAATCTTTAATCTCTTGATATAATCTCTGTTAGGATTTAGGATTCAAATAACATGTGTTTGTTTAATCATGAATTAAAATTGAAACTTTATTTAAATGAATTAAAAGTGAAACTTGCTCTAGAAAACAAAGTATAACAGGAAAGCTCGAGTTTTGTTAAATTTCAAATATCCTAATTTATTGTTTCAGACATATGATCTGAAACATTATCCAAAATCATGATTTTTGGAAGTAAAACCATAGTTTTTAGATTGGGTTTGAATGTGCATTTTGGGTTTGATCAGATAATGTGTTTTGGGTTACCTCTGGCAATATAGTAGCTCGGGATGGTTGGGATTCTCACTGGAGATGTAGAGATGAACGGAGAGTATGGGAAAAATGGCAGTGAGGTGTTTAGAGCACTGTGGAGGGGGTGGTTGATCGGGAAGGTTTATAACCCTAGTTTTTGATTTGATCGGAAAAGTGGTCATCGCGGTGTCGAGAGTGCATCGGAATAAGTAAAGGGTGGTGGGATCGAAGCTATAATCGGTGGCGCTGCTCTGGGTAGGATCGCGTGGTCTCAGATGAACGTTGGCGGCGGCACGAGGCAATTCCAGTTTGGTCGAGTCTGGGTTTCGTTGAATCTATATGCTCGATTTTTGATTTGTATCGTATCGTTGGAGCTGGATGATCGAAGGATTGGAGAGGGTCGGCGGCGACTCAGGAGTGTCGGCGATGGTGGCTGGAATGGCACCGATGCCTGTGCACGTGCACATGGTATCAGTTTGGGTTGAGTGTTTAGTTAGAGGAAGAAGAAGACGTACTCGAGTAAATTGATGAGTTGGCTCGAAGTCATACTCGAGAAAACGGGGTGCTGGCTCTGGTTCGTTTTGGGGAAACTCGTGTGGGTTTATAACAGTTTTTAAAATTTTTAACATAACAAAGTTTAAAATAAAAAGAAAGGGAAATCTGGAAGTTGGTCTCGGGGGTTTTCAGATTTTGCTCGGGTATTTTGATATTTGGCTCGGGTCTGTAGATTTAGTATAAAAACAGTTTTAACTTTTAAAATAAAATCAAGTTTTATGTAAAACAATTTTGTTAATAACTAGTTCTTTGTAAATAGTAAATGTTTCCTTAACATTTGGTTTTAAAAAGATTTTGTAAATTTGATTTAAAATTGGTTAAAGTTAAATTTGTAATTCAAATTTAAATCTTTAATTTGAAATGAATTAAAGAAAGATTTTAAGGTAAAATGTTTTAAGTCTTTTGTTAATAATAATTAAAGTAGTTATAAGGTTAATACTTTAATTTCAAAGATTAATTAAGGTTTAATGATTTAAGATTCATTAAATTAACGAGGTAATTAATAATTTAATTAATTAATGGTTTAGTGTTAATTAATTAAATAATTAAGATTTTAAGTTAATTAATTAGAGGTTAATTAATTTGGGATTAATCATTTAATTAGGTAAGTATGGATTATTAATAAATGATTAGTAATTAATTAATCTAGTGATTAAAGATTAATTAAGTAATTAATTTAGTAATTAGAAATTAATTAAGTGGTAATTAAGAGTTTATTAAGCTGTAATTAATAAATAGTTTATTAAAGATTAATCACTTAAAGAAAGTAATTAAAGGATTATTAATAATTAATGAGGATCATTAATTAGGGATTATTTAATAATTAATAAATGGGATTAATTTTGATAATCAATTAGATTAATTAATAAATGAAAATCATTTATGAATTGGTTAAGTATAATTACTTAATGGAAGTAATTAAAGAAATTAATTACTTAAGGTAATTAATTAAATAAATTTGATTAAGTTAAATTAATTAATTAGATTAATTTAAGATAATCATTTAGAGATATGATAAATATAATTACTTAAATGTAATTAGTGAAGTGTAATTACTTAGGAAAGTAATTAAAGTTAATTAGTGGATGTAATTAACTAAAGATGGTTTAATGAAAGTAATTTGAGTTTAATTACTTTGTATAATTAATCAAAGGATTAATTGAGATAATTAATTAAAGGAGTAATTAATTTATTAAGTGAAGTAATTAAGAGTAGTTAATTACTGAATGGGATAAATCAAGACTGATTAATAAATGTGGTTTAGCAAAGTTTAATTACTTAATGTAATTAATTTAAATGGAATAATTAATTTAAAGAAATAATTAAGGATAATTAATAATGTAATTAAGGGTTGATTAATTTAATTTAATTAATCAAAAAAAATAAGTGATTAAAGTAATTAATTAATTGTAATTAATTAAGGATTAATGTAATTAAATACAGTTAATTAATAGATGAAGTAATTAAAGATTAATTACTGAATGGTTTAAGTTAATTTGTGAAATTAATTAAGAGTTAATTACTTAAGGTAATTAAAGTATAATTAATCAGGATGATTAATTAAGATGATACTTAGAGTATGATTAATTAATTGGTTTAATTAATAATTAAGTAAGAAGGATTTATAAAATGAAGTAATTAATTTAATTTACTTTAAATTAATTAGAGATGATATAAATCATTACTTAGGGATGGTTGAATGATATGGAATGCTTTGCATTGTTGATATCTCTGATAAGAGATGTGCTGATCTATAATATGGATGTTTGGTTGGATTGAAATGATAATATGAATTATCTGTTTGGATGATAATGTAAATTATCTATTGAATTATCTATCTTTGTGTATATAGATAAAGAATTGAATTGTTTTAACCTTAAAACAACTTGACCCTTAAAATACGTTTTGGATTTCGATGAGACCGGGATCGGGTTTCCGTATACCGGAATTCCAGGTCTGGAGACCCGAATACCACATCGATCCAAATTAACGATAGGTCGTGAATCTCAAGTGAAGATGAAGATTCAGAGTGCAAGGGTTATTGTCGTTAACTCTGAGGGTGATTCCAATACGAGTGTAACGAGATAATGCCTTCGGTTTCGTTCGAACCCGGAACGAACTTGTATGGATTGAATGCTTTCAACACATCGTCAGGAGGGCGATGAGCATTCTAAGTGATGTGTTCTGATTTAAAGGTAAATCGTAGCCTCAAGCCTCATCAACCGGGAATGGCTAAAACAGGGGAGGTGCAGCAAGGCTTCGTGGGTAGCACCCACTGAGAGTAAGGTCATCCCTGTCTAGAGAGTTCCTTCTTTTATTTCGGCTTAGTGGTGCAGTTGGCGACGGCCATCTGTGGGGTGATTTTATTCGGAATTATCCAGTAAGGGATGGTTCCGGCTTTGTGTTGCAGGGGATTGGGAGTGATCCTCGGTACGGTGATCTAGGCCCCGTACTGTGATGAGCGGTACCCCGGTAGCTCTGCCATTGTATGGAAATCCAGATTCCAATAAGTGATAACGGACTTGATTGTATACTTATGTATGCTGGAATTTAATAATGTAACAATTTCGGCTATTTCATATTTATTTGAAAACCCTAGACCCTATTATAATACAATCGAATTTCCTATCAAGTGTTTTGGTTAGCGTAAGATAAAAACTTACCCATGTTTATTTGTGGGGAGTCTTACGTGATACCTTTTCTTTCAAAAGGGTTTGAAGTTAAACAAGTTTAACCTGTTACTCACACCAGACCCATGTCTGACCCAAGTTGTTTATTTCTGTTTTATAAACTCTTGGGTACTCAAATTTTTACGAGTAGCCAAGGGATTCAGGTTTAGCTTTGACGAATTGTGGAGGAGTAATGGAGCAGGAGGCTTCGGCGTTCGTAGATATAGTATTCCGCTGTGTTGATATCTGTGTTAGAGTCTTGTATTGTATTTGAGTTGTAATATCTAGACAGATGTTTATAACTGTCTAGTATGTGTTGTATAGTTGCGTAAACTCTGATAAGTGTTGTATACTATGTAATAGTTTATGTTATTAATATAATTTATTCGTTTCCGCTGTGAGTATTTGTGTTTGTTTCTTTTCTCTTCTTCTCTTTTCTACTTCTCACCCCTTTCTTTCTTATTAACGATACGACTTTCTGTGGAGAGAAAGTCGTGGTCGTTACACATAAATTGTAATTTAAGGTTTTATTTAAATGATATTGGATTGACTAAGTGAATTTTTCAATATTAAAAATGGTAAGGTTGAATTTGAAATATAAATGAATTTAAGCTTTGAAATATATTGAAATTGAAATGGTTTATTTTGTGTTTTAAATTTGTATTTGAAATCGATATAATTTGAAATGGTTTATTGAGAAACTGAATTGAATTGAAATTGATAGATTAAGATTGAATTAAATTGGAATTTTTCAATTCGAGTTGATTTAAATCGATTTGTGAAATTTGAGGAAGCTATCTTATTATATAAAGTATTTTTAAATTATACTTAAAACTATTTATATATTTTATTTTATAAATTTTTAATATAAATATTTTAATATACTAATTATTCTAATATAAAATATTTTAACTTATAACTATTTTTATATAAACTATTTTATTTTAGAAACTACTTTATTTTATATACTATCATTAATATCTAAATTGTTCAAGTAGGAAGTTATGATTTCAAAGTTATGAAATTCAAAGTATTATGTTATCAAGTGTTATGATTTCCAAAGTGTTATAATTTCTAAGCTTTATAATTTCGAAAGTGTTATAACTTTGAAGTGCTATGATTTTTGAAATGAATATTATTTTAAGTGAGAAATGATATCGTATTGATATGGTTTTGAAATGGATATGATATTTTGGTTTTGAAGTATGATATTTGAAATGACCACGGTGTTATAATAACATTTGGTTGTTAATAACATATATTTCTACATAGTAGACAGTTCCACGGATCCTTAGAGGATAGTTATCCCAAACATCCTTTGAGGTACTTGTATTTCAGTTGATATTTCACTTGAGTTGGATTTATTGATATAAGAACGTTAATCCTGACTCGAGTGTTTTGTGTTTTGCTTTACGCTCGGGTCAGACTGAGTGCCACAACATTTGAGACTCGCCTTTGGAGTTGGAGCTTTGTTGAAGATCCAACTATCGATTCAGCTTTCAGATATTCGGTTGATTCCAGTGATGTATTCAGATTTGTTTGACTATTGTATCGAGATTCCTGTGTATTCTGTTGTATCTTATTTTAACTCTGTTATACATAAATGGTAGCTTCATGAACTACTATTCATTTGTTTCCGCTGCTTATTGTTATATTACTATGTGTCTGTGATTCTGTGATTTATTTATTTACTGTATATGTTGAGTTTTGCCAAATATAAATTAACAATATGATATTTTGAGAAATTCAAGTCCGACATGTGCGGATGCGAATGGTTGAAAATACCAGGATGTTACAACCAACGGCCACGAATGCTCCAACTAATCCATCCACTTTCAAGAAAAACATCCAACATGAAACTCGTAGAGCTCGTCGACACGAGTTCATCAGCACCATCTAATCGAAGATCGGAGCACCACGCCGACGTGGATTTCTCTTCAAAGTCGCGGCAGTCTCGAGGCGTTTAACGGCGATTGGCGGCATTAGGCGAAAGGGGACCGGTGCTAGGGAGTCAGGCGTGGTCAGGGCGAGCCTCTGGTGAGGCGCGGTGGTTCGACGTGGGGTAGTGATCGAGTTCAAACGCGTGAAGCTTGGTTCGTACGCACACGTTTTGTCTGGTTCGAACGATGAAGGAAGATAGCGCATGCGGCGAGATTCTTGTTTCTAGGATTGGGCGACCAGATTGATTTCTAGGTTCATAAAATATATAAAAAGAAAGAAATTTATTTATATAAATTATATTCAAATCTTTAAAATTGTATATCTTTCACATACGAGGTCCGATTGAGGCGAAACAAGCGGCGTTGGAGTCGTATCGACGAAGACTTTGGCGTGGAATCGAAGTGGAATTTATTTAAAGCCAAAATATTTTCAGTTTCATATAAAAAGTGAGCGTTTTATAATGCTCACAAGTACTAGAATATTTTTATACAAGTTAAATTTGAAATTATGAAGTGATATAAATTTATTGATTATTGTTTGATAAATTTAATTGTCATCTAAATTGTCATTTGAATTGATTGTTAAGATTTAAAATTGATGGTTAAATTTGAAATAGGAATTTAATTGGGAGTAAAATACCCAATATTGATAGCTATGTAATGGTGTGAATTATACCGACAGTTTGGATGATTGATTGTGATGGATGCTATTGGTTGATATTATTGATGATTTGGATGTTTATTTATTTTGATATATCATGTTATCATCATGTATATTATTTACAGTATATAAACTATAAATTGAATTATTTCGAATAAATTAAGAAATAGGTTGAAATTATATATACCTATGACACTTTGATATGAATTGAAATGATATATGTCCATCCCTGAAATTAAATTGAAATAATTGATTCACTTGGCCATATGATAGAAAATTACATATGGACACATGATTGGTTAAATTAAATAATTCTAGGATTTTGATTTGAAATTATTTAAATTAATTTTTATTTTTTTGAAATAAAATCGAATTTATGGAAATGGAATCATTTTTGAACTCGAGCTCGAAATGTTAAAAATGAACTTGTTAATCAGAATTGTTTAAAGAATCGAGTTTGAAATTTTGAAGTTATAATTGAGAAACCATTTGGATGGTGGGAATTTTAAATGATTTGAACAATTAATTGACTTTGAAATAAATCCAAGTAAAAGTAATTTAAATGGATATTTCGAAATTTGAGCTCGGAAGTGGATTATTTTAAAGATTCGAACCTTAAATTGAACGTTAAAGTTGAATTTATTTAAGTGATTTAAATCGATATTCTGAAATCGAACTCGAATTTATATAAATCGAAATGGTTTAAATTTGAGAATTGAATTAAAATTAATTCAAATTGGAATTGAATTGAAATTAATTGGAACTGAAATCGAAATCGAATTAATTTGGAATCGAAATTGAAATTGATTTGAATTCAAATTGGAATCGAAGTTAATTCGAATTGAAATCGGAATTGAAACGATTTAAATGGAAATGTTAATTGAATTTTTTTGAATTGGAAAGTTTGGAATTGGATTAGTTTGACTTTGTAACTATTTTCAAAATAAATTATTTTATTATATAAACTGTTTAAAAACCTATCTTTTAGATGTTTAAATTACTTTGATTTTCCAAACTATTTTACTATATAAACCATTTTCTATACTTAAACTATTTTATATTAAACTATTTTAACTTTTTAACTATTTATAAATTTCAAACTATTTTCTAAAAATTTAAACTGGTCAGAGTGGGAATGTTTATATTTAAATCATGGATTTAAATACGAATTGGGTTAAATTGAAGTTATAACCCGAATGGAAATTCGTAGCAATTTTGAATTGGAACTGGAATCGAGATATTAAGGCGAAAATGATTTTTAAGTCAAATGGTATATTGTGAGTGAATATGATGATTTCGAAATGGATTTGATTTTGAAGCGAATATGATATTTTGATATCAAGTACGAATTGTTTTTGAAATATAAAAGTACCACCGGTGTGTAAAACGACGTTTGGTTGTTAATGAGACTAGGGCCTCTTATTGGCATACTCTCTGTAAATATTGGAACCACTTTAACAACTATGTACGCGGAGGAGACTCTAGAATGAAGTGGTTGGATTTAGCGTCGTTTGCAGGATTTGAAGAAAGAGAACGATGATGGATAGACCCCACACTTGAGCCAATTTGAAATGACTAAAACAGGACGGCTTGACAGGGCCAAGTGGGCTAATTACCCCTAGCGGACATCCGTTCTTCGATTTCCTTGGACTTAGTCCATATTATTACTCTTGTTGTTGGTTTCGATTGGTGTACCTTGATTTGGGATCGCCTCCCTTTGACTCGATATGGGATGGATGGACGCGGTGGGTGGTCATGGCTATGATGCGTTACCACCAGCCATGCAACCCGAACTGGTAGTATCCTACCTTGGGCACTGCCTCACGTGCCTTATCATACTTTTATCCCTATATGAGACCCCAAAGATTTTGGTTTAGTGTTGTCGTATCACGGTGCATGTAAAAACCCGGGATTTAGCCTCAATTAATTATCGTCCAATGACGATTAATCCGTTGGCTAATTGCTTTTAGAAGTTATAATCAGATGAGATTCTTTTGATAATTTGTTAAAAATTGGGTGGGCTTTGAAATGCAATCTGGTCCAGACTTTATCTTGCTTAGTTGCCGCGATTTATTTTAACCCGATCCCTTTCATTTATCTTTCGTTTAAACCCTAAATCAAACGAAGAGAAGAATGGTGGCCTCGTCTTCTTTTTGAAAGCGGAAATTAGGGCTCTAGATTTTTCGAAGGCGTTGTTCTGTCGAAAATTGGTTCGAATGTTCGCGGCTCCTCTTCTTAATCGAGTTCGACTTCAAATTCTTGACCGAGCATAGGTGAGTTCTACTCACATCTAATTCCTACTCAAGTGAAATTAGGATTTGAAACCCCTTGTATTTGTTCGTCTGAGTTTATTTGAATGTGTCAACTAGTTACTCTTGGGACTTGATTCAATGCTTTCGAATTTTGGTGATATCCATTTAATTGTATTCGTTATTTGAATATTCTCGGCATTTGATTTTTCTGATTTGGTCATCTGGTTTTGTGATGCGACTACAAGACTCGCCATTCCATTTTGTTGATATTGAACTGCGGTAGTTTCACTTGATTTGAGCTGTTCGTATTCGTGGTTATCATTGCTTCGATTTTGGTTTGAAGTTGAAATCACTTGTTCCAATTTTGTTTACTTGGACTTTGTTCGAATTCATATATTTTCGTGATAGGGGTTTCTCAGTTTGGAAATTGTGAATTTCTCTATGGACTTTGGCATTGCTTTGCAATTGACTTCGGTCACTCTGATTTTGCTGTGGGAATTTCTGGGTTTTTTTGGATCTGCAGTAGTCTTTGACTTGGGTTGGTTCTTTTTATCATATCATTTATTGACTTTGACATTGCATTTCTTAATTGGAAATCTTTGTTCGAACTTACCACCAGTGTTGTATATCTCTTGTGATGTAGTCTGGTTCATGTTTGCATTCACTTCTGTCCATTTTACTTCGAGTCACGTTGCATTAGTGGCTGCACTTTGATAATCACGTTGTCAGGCTTATGTATATACACACATGTTCTACTTTACTTTGGTATTGAATCAAGTCTTTTGGGTCTGGTCTTTGATGATGCTTGACTTCGCGTACTTAGTCTTTGATCAAAAGTGCAAAATTGTAATTGTCTATTGCTACCTGGTCGTCATTTCGTACATGTTGCAGTTTGATTATATTGTCACTACATGCATACATGTTATACTGGTTATAGTTTGAGACAGATCATATTTTCAAGTGGACTATTCTTGGTTGCTTGTTTCATCTGTAGTCTGTGGTTATAAAATTGTTGTTTGCATTTTCCAGTTTCATTTAGTGACACTGTTTCACCTCTACTTCATGTATAGTGGTATGGTGTGCACTTGTCATTCGAATTGATGATCTTGCTGTTTCAATTTGGGATTGCACTGTTGCTTTTTGGTGCACTTGTCATTCAAATTGATGATGCTCTTTGTAGTTGCTTTTGGGTTTTGTGATATTTTGTTGCACTGGTGTCCGTATCCTGTATACGAGATGCAGCGCCTTTGTTGGAATGTTGAGTTGCCTTTTGTTTCCAGAAGTTTGATTGATCATATTCTGCTGTCTTCCTGGAGTTGTACCCTTGCCTTCGTGCATTTGGCTTTTCGAGCCTTTTTCATACTGCTGGATCATTGTAGTAGTGTTGCTAGTTGCCACTGTGTACATATCTTTATTTGTGAGTAATTTTCTTGCATTTGAGTCATGGTAGCAGTGACTTGACTTTTGTATTTTGTTATTGATTTGGCTATGCAGTCTCGACTCTGTCCCTTGTTGTATTAGGCTGTACCTGTTTTATGCCTTCATGTGCATGCCGAACTTTGTTGGCATCATTGGTGCACTGACTTGAGTCTTTGCCCTTATTTATTTACTGTTTCACTTGATGCCATTCCTTTGGGGCAGTTTCATGTTGCAGTCTCTGTTTTGTTGGTTGATTTGAAATATGGGCAAGGCTTGATTTTATGTCTTGACCATTTCAGTTGAATTTATACCTGTGTTGAACCCAGCTAATAGCTCGAGTTTGACCTTGTACTCGGATGTAAACTTTCGTTGTGCATTCGTGTGTAATTCGTCATTTTGATTTGAGTTAGTACTAGTTGTTTTTGGTTCATTTATATTAACCTTTGCAGTTTCGACGTACTGTAGTGGCGAGGCAGTGCACGCGTGCGTGTAGTGCAGCCACACAGAGTTTGGTTTGATTTAACCACTTTGAGATTTTCTAATTATTTATTTAATAATTGGATTTGGTTGTTAATTGCTGTTTAAGCAATTCTGTTGTTTTCAAAAATTATCTTCATTGATAATCTTTTTATCTATCTTTGTTGATGATTTGGTTTGCCGATATGTTGTTTAACACTGTTTAGTGTTATATCTGCCGTTATCCGATTCTCTTATCGAGGAGTCGGCTATACGAGATTTCTGTGACTGTCGTCTATTTGTTATTTGATTATTATTACTTTTGTGCATTAATAACTGAGTTTGAATTAGACTGACCCGTGTATTATTTTCTTTTGAATTTAATACTCGGGTCAGACCCGAGTTATTTCAGGTTGTAGATTTCCTGCTTTGGGTTGTTGTTTGAGCTACGAATACTTTTCATATCTTTTGAAGTGGTCTGCGTCTTTTTGTAGTAGTCAGTGTACTGATTTAGGTCGATATGTATTCATGTATATTAGTCGATAATGTACTTGTATATATAACTTCCAGAGTCGACAGTTGTAGTTGTATCATATGTATTGTGTCAAATGTATTGTAACTGACATCAGTTATATATATATATATATGAGACTTTTGTTATCTGTGTTCCGCATCTTTTTGTATCTGTGTTAGTATTATATATATTGTCCTAAACTATTATGAACCATCGTAGTTCGTTTTATACTGGAATTGGGTATGTCGATGGGAGTAAATAAATAAGAGATGAAAAATGAAAAATATATACCACTCCTATCGAGGTAACCAATACTAGTGTAAAGCCAACTACGGATGGCCGCTCCTATCCAGCCTTATTCTTCATAATAACAGACAGTATTTCTTTTAATACTCTTTGTTATTGTGAGCATAGAGGTGGGGCGTCACAGTTGGTATCAGAGCTTGGGGTTTATGGACATAATATAAAACATAACTTAGATGGAACATATGTTACAACTATTGGTCGATGTTTTATTTGGGCTTTGAGTCAAAACTAAATTTTGAAATTATGATGAAATATTTAAATATCTTTATTTAAAAATAAAAGTGAAACTGTGTTTTGTTGATTTGATTAAATTGTGTTTTGTTTATCAGAGTGCGCAGCGGAAACAGTGAAACTGTCTTCGCTGAGTACAACTGATAATCTTTTTGATAAAAAAAAATCGAAATATGAAATTGAAATAAATTTCATTTGCTGTGTACATAGCCGTATTATTTTGTTTCTTCGAAAGTTTCGAATCCGGTTTGAGGATTCAAAGCGATTGCAGTTATGTGATTTCTGTTGAGATTTTTGCTGGTTTTCTTTTATGCTAATCATATATTGATTAGATTTAGCTGTTTTGAATTATCTTCATTGAAGATACATTCGAATGATTTCTTTGTTCATTTTGTAGTACGTGCAACTTTGAGTTGCACGTTACTGCATTTATTTAACGTTGAACCGATGTTTGATTTAAACGTATTTTGTTGCCGTTATTTTTATAACGGGATTTTTACACTAGTGCTATATTTTGGAGCACGGTGTTTAGTTGACAATTTTAATGAATGAAAATTCACCGGTGTTATATTTTGATGTGAATTATTTTGATGAGATTTTGACGTTTAAAAATTACTGTCGCTTTGGCTTCAGTAACCGACAATTTTTAAAAAAGTGGATTTTCAAGCGGTTATTCCGCAATGCTGATTTTGAGATCCGTTTTTACGGTGTTTTCGGAAGTGCAATTTCCTTTTCGAAATTGCTACTGATGTTGTTGCTTTAATCACGTGATTGGAAAATCATTGTAAAATGAAAATTGTTTTATAAAATTTTTAACAGTTTGCGCTTTCAAAAGAATGAGGAAGCGACTTAAACGATTCAGCAAAATTAAGGACTATGACCCCTTTCTTTTACTGATTCTCTTAACTCCGGACTTATCCAGTTGAGAATGTGAATTGTTATTTTTATAAAATAAATAAAATTGTTTTCAGGAATTTTATAGTTTGCGCTTTCAAAAGAATGAGGAAGCGATTTAAACGTTTCAGCAAAATCGAGGACTATGACCCCTTTCTTTTATTGATTCGCTTAATTCCGGACTTGTCCGTTTGAGAATGTAAAGTGTATTTTTACAAAATACACAATTTTGCACTTTCAAGGAAACGATGAGGAGAATCAAACGATTTAGTAAAACACGTGGTATGGGACATGTGCGTTTGCTATTTCGGTTAATTCCGGACTTGTTAATTGAAATATTTGATGTTTTGATGATTTTGATGCTTTCATGTGCTTTCGAGCCACTATGATGGACCTTCGGGTCATATGTTGGACCTTCGGGTCATATGATGGACCTTCGGGTCAAATACCAGTACTAGACCTTCGGATCACTCTGCGGACCTTCGGGTCATTTGTTGGGCGCCAAAATTATGTTGAGTACTTGGTAGGCTTCGGCCATTTGTTGATGCACGTGCGGCGAACTAAAAACTCGCCATCTGATGGGATTGATCCAAGCTTTTATGTTGATTTTCTAGTCTTCTTAATTGATTTCTAGATATTTGTTGTTTCTAATTATCTGCAGGTAATTAGATATCTGATGTTATGAGATTTAATTATCGTATCGATAATTAAATATTTGATGTTTCTGATTATCGTTTTTGATAATCGGATATTTGTTGTTTCTGATTATCACTTGTGATAATTAGATATTTGATGTTTCTGATTATCGTTTTTGATAATCGGATATTTGTTGTTTCTGATTATCGCTTGTGATAATTAGATATTTGATGTTTCTGATTATCGTTTTTGATAATCGGATATTTGTTGTTTCTGATTATCGCTTGTGATAATTAGATATTTGATGTTTCTGATTATCGTTTTTGATAATCGGATATTTGTTGTTTCTGATTATCGTTTGAGATAATTAAATATTTGATGTTTCTGATTATCGTTTTTGATAATCGGATATTTGTTGTTTCTGATTATCGCTTGTGATAATTAGATATTTGATGTTTCTGATTATCGTTTTTGATAATCGGATATTTGTTGTTTCTGATTATCGCTTGTGATAATTAGATATTTGATGTTTCTGATTATCGTTTTTGATAATCGGATATTTGTTGTTTCTGATTATCGCTTGTGATAATTAGATATTTGATGTTTCTGATTATCGTTTTTGATAATCGGATATTTGTTGTTTCTGAAGATTTGATTATCGTTTTTGATAATTAAATATTTGCTGATTTGATATTTGATTATCATTTGCGATAATTAAATATTTGTTTATTTGAGATTTGATTATCATTTGTGATAATTAAATATTTGTTTATTTGAGATTTGATTATCATTTTGATAATTAAATATTTGTTTATTTGAGATTTGATTATTATTTGTGATAATTAAATATTTGTTTATTTGAGATTTGATCATCATTTGTGATAATTAAATATTTGTTGATTTGAAATTTGATTATCGTTTGAGATAATTAAATACTTGTTGTTTCTGATTATCGTTTTTGATAATCAGATATTTGTTGACTTGAGATTTGATTATCATTTGTGATAATTGAATATTTGTTGATTTGAGATTTGATTATCGTTTTTGATAATTGAATATTTGTTGATTTGAGATTTGATTATCGTTTTTGATAATTAAATATTTGTTGAATTGAGATTTTTGATTATCGTTTTTGATAATTAAATATTTGTTGATTTGAGATTTAATTATCGTTTATGATAATTAGATAATTGTTGAATTGAGATTTCTGATTATCGTTTTTGATAATTGAATATTTGTTGATTTGAGATTTGATTATCGTTTTTGATAATTGAATATTTGTTGATTTGAGATTTGATTATCGTTTTTGATAATTGAATATTTGTTGATTTGAGATTTGATTATCGTTTTTGATAATTAAATATTTGTTGATTTGAGATTTGATTATCGTTTTTGATAATCGGATATTTGTTGACTTGAGATTTGATTATCATCTGTGATAATCGGATATTTGTTGGCTTGAGATTTGATTATCATCTGTGATAATTGGATATTTGTTGATTTGAGATTTGATTATCGTTTTTGATAATTGAATATTTATTTGAAATTTGATTATCGTTTTTGATAATTGAATATTTGTTGATTTGAGATTTGATTATCGTTTTTGATAATTAAATATTTGTTGATTTGAGATTTGATTATCGTTTTTGATAATTGAATATTTGTTGATTTGAGATTTGGTTATCGTTTTTGATAATTAGATATTTGATGATTTGAGATTTGATTATCGTTTGTGATAATTAAATATTTGTTGATTTGATTTCTGATTATCGTTTTTGATAATTAGATATTTGTTGACTTCGGATTATCGTTTTTGATAATTAGACCTTTGTTGTTTTCTGATTACCGTTTTGGATAACTAGATATTTGCAGTTTTGTGAATTGTGATTTGTGCTTTCTAATCATCTTTGTTGATAATTAGATTTTGTTGTTTTCTAATTATCGTATCGACAATTAGATATTGCTGTTTGGTGATTTCTGTATTTCTGATTATCTAATTGATAATTGAATGTTGCTGAAAAGTGTAATTATCCAGTTTTGCTGTTTTCTGATTATCTATTAATAATTAGATTTGTTGAGAATTTGTGAATCTCTTTATAAAGATAAAAGATTTCTTTGGTGTTTGTGTTCTTGACTTTTATTTTTCTAGCTTAACCAGTTTATGTTAGAAAGATAATTGTTATTGACACCTTTAATTATGAAAATTGCGGGGATGCAATTTTTATAAGGAGGGGAGTCTGTAACAACCCGGGATTTAGCCCCAATTAATTATCGTCCAATGACGATTAATCCGTTGGGTAATTGCTTTCAGAAGTTGTAATCAAATGAGATTCTTTTGATAATTTGTTAAAAATTGGGTGGGCTTTGAAATGCAATCTGGTCCAGACTTTATCTTGCTTAGTTGCCGTGATTTATTTTAACCCGATCCCTTTCAATTATCTTTCGTTGAAACCCTAAATCGAACGAAGAGAAGAATGGCGGCCTCATCTTCTATTTGAAAGCAGAAATTAGGGCTCTCGATTCTTCGAAGGCGTCGCTCTGTCGAAAATTGGTTCGAATGTTCGCAGCTCCTTTTCTTAATCGAGTTCGACTTCAAATTCTTGACCGAGCACAGGTGAGTTCTACTCACATCTAATTCCTACTCAAGTGAAATTAGGATTTGAAACCCCTTGTTTTTGTTCATCTGAGTTTATTTGAATGTGTCAACTAGTTACTCTTGGGACTTGATTCAATGCTTTCGAATTTTGGTGATATCCATTTAATTGAATTCGTTATTTGAATATTCTCAGCATTTGATTTTTCTGATTTCTGGTTTTGTGAATGTGACTCCAAGACTCGCCATTCCATTTTGTTGATATTGAACTGCGGTAGTTTCACTTGATTTGAGCTGTTCGTTTTCGTGGTTATCATTGCTTCGATTTTGGTTTGAAGTTGAAATCACTTGTTCCAATTTTGTTTACTTGGACTTTGTTCGAATTCATATATTTTCGTGATAGGGGTTTCTTAGTTTGGAAATTGTGAATTTCTCTGTGGACTTCGGCATTGCTTTGCAATTGACTTCAGTCACTCTGATTTTGCTGTGGGAATTTCTGGGTTTTTTTGGATCTGCAGTAGTCTTTGACTTGGGTTGGTTGTTTTTATCATATCATTTATTGACTTTGACATTGCATTTCTTAATTGGAAATCTTTGTTCGAACTTATCACCAGTGTTGTATATCTCTTGTGATGTAGTCTGGTTCATGTTTGCATTCACTTCTGTCCATTTTACTTCGAGTCACGTTGCATTAGTGGCTGCACTTTGATAATCACGTTGTCAAGCTTGTGTATATACACACATGTTCTACTTTACTTTGGTATTGAATCAGGTCTTTTGGGTCTGGTCTTTGATGATGCTTGACTTCGCGTACTTAGTCTTTGATCAAAAGTGCATAATTGTAATTGTCTGTTGCTACCTGGTCGTCATTTCGTACATGTTGCAGTTTGATTATATTGTCACTACATGCATACATGTTATACTGGTTATAGTTTGAGACAGATCATATTTTCAAGTGGACTATTCTTGGTTGCTTGTTGCATCTGTAGTCTGTGGTTATAAAATTGTTGTTTGCATTTTCCAGTTTCATTTAGTGACACTGTTTCACCTCTACTTCATGTATAGTGGTATGGTGTGCACTTGTCATTCGAATTGAAGATCTTGCTGTTTCAATTTGGGATTGCACTGTTGCTGTTTGGTGCACTTGTCATTCGAATTGATGATGCTCTTTGTAGTTGCTTTTGGGTTTTGTGATATTTTGTTGCACTGGTGTCCGTATCCTGTATACGAGATGCAGCGCCTTTGTTGGAATGTTGAGTTGCCTTTTGTTTCCAGAAGTTTGATTGATCATATTCTGCTGTCTTCCTGTAGTTGTACCCTTGCCTTCATGCATTTGGCTTTTCGAGCCTTTTTCATACTGCTGGATCATTGTAGTAGTGTTGCTAGTTGCCACTGTGTACATATCTTTATTTGTGAGTAATTTTCTTGCATTTGAGTCATGGTAGCAGTGACTTGACTTTTGTATTTTGTTATTGATTTGGCTATGCAGTCTCGACTCTGTCCCTTGTTGTATTAGGCTGTACCTGTTTTATGCCTTCATGTGCATGCCGAACTTTGTTGGCATCATTGGTGCACTGACTTGAGTCTTTGCCCTTGTTTATTTACTGTTTCACTTGATGCCATTCCTTTGGGGCAGTTTCATGTTGCAGTCTCTGTTTTGTTGGTTGATTTGAAATATGGGCAAGGCTTGATTTTATGTCTTGACCATTTCAGTTGAATTTATACCTGTGTTGAACCCAGCTAATAGCTCGGGTTTGACCTTGTACTCGGATGTAAACTTTCGTTGTGCATTCGTGTGTAATTCGTCATTTTGATTTGAGTTAGTACTAGTTGTTTTTGGTTCATTTATATTAACCTTTGCAGTTTCGACGTACTGTAGTGGCGAGGCAGTGCACGCGTGTGCGTAGTGCAGCCACACAGAGTTTGGTTTGATTTAACCACTTTGAGATTTTCTAATTATTTATTTAATAATTGGATTTGGTTGTTAATTGCTGTTTAAGCAATTCTGTTGTTTTCAAAAATTATCTTCATTGATAATCTTTTTATCTATCTTTGTTGATGATTTGGTTTGCCGATATGTTGTTTAACACTGTTTAGTGTTATATCTACCGTTATCCGATTCTCTTATCGAGGAGTCGGCTATACGAGATTTCTGTGACTGTCTTCTATTTGTTATTTGATTATTATTACTTTTGTGCATTAATAACTGAGTTTGAATTAGACTGACCCGTGTATTATTTTCTTTTGAATTTAATACTCGGGTCAGACCCGAGTTATTTCAGGTTGTAGATTTCCTGCTTTGGGTTGCTGTTTGAGCTACGAAGACTTTTCATATCTTTTGAAGTGGTCTGCGTCTTTTTGTAGTAGTCAGTGTACTGATTTAGGTCGATATGTATTCATGTATATTAGTCGATAATGTACTTGTATATATAACTTCCAGAGTCGACAGTTGTAGTTGTATCATATGTATTGTGTCAAATGTATTGTAACTGACATCAGTTATATATATATATATATATATATATATATATATATATATATATATATATATATATATGAGACTTTTGTTATCTGTGTTCCGCATCTTTTTGTATCTGTGTTAGTATTATATATATTGTCCTAAACTATTATGAACCATCGTAGTTCGTTTTATACTGGAATTGGGTATGTCGATGGGAGTAAATAAATAAGAGATGAAAAATGAAAAATATATACCACTCCTATCGAGGTAACCAATACTAGTGTAAAGCCAACTACGGATGGCCGCTCCTATCCAGCCTTATTCTTCATAATAACAAACAGTATTTCTTTTAATACTCTTTGTTATTGTGAGCATAGAGGTGGGGCGTCACAGTGCATCCCTATCCACCGACGGTTTATTGGTGTTTTATATGAAAGCTACACGACAATGCTTAAAAACGCGTTAAGGGGGATCAATGTAAAGCCTTAATGCCAAGAAAATATTTATTTTATTGATTAGACATTATATATGTAGCGTATTCTAGTACATATAAATATTTTGACGGATCCTTAAGAGATGGAAAATCCATAACATCTCTTGAGTTATTGCACGCATGTTATACACTGGATAGGAGACGTGAAACCCCGTAAACATCTCTGACGCCATGGCACTCATGTTATATGCGATATCGATTTGACTCACATAAGAATATTTTATTCCTGACTCGAGTGTTTTGTCTTTTCATTACGCTCTCGTCAGCCGTGAGTTTTCAGCTTATTAAAGATTTATTTTGGAGGACGAAGACGACGATTTGTCATATTATCATGATTATTATTCTCTGCATCATGCTGTTCTGCTGCATTATTTATTTATCCCTGTTGTATATATAAGTCTGGTAAATGTTGTATAAATTATAATCAAATGTATAATATAAACAGCTTCATGAACTGTTTATTGATTATAATATTTTATCATTCTGCTGCGAGATTCTGTGTTTGTTTTCTTCTTCTTTTCTTATTTTTCTTAAGTAACCCCATTGGTTATCTATGTTCCGAATTGTTTAAGTTGGATATGTGTGGATTATTGTCGATTTAAACCTTCCGAAATGTGGTTCGTCACAACTATTTTCTCATATAACCATTTTAATATATTAATAATTTTTAATACATTAACTATTTTTATTTATAATCTATTTTAATATATAAACTATTTTTAATATATAAACTATTTTAATCTATAACTTATTTTAACATATAAAATATTTTTAATATATAAACTATTTTAATCTATAACTATATTATTTTAAATTTATAAACAACTTTAATATATATTTTAATATCTATACTATTTTTAATGTCTACCTATTCCAATATATAAACTACTTTTAATATTCAAACTGTTTAAAGTTGGAACTATTATGATTTAGATTTAATTGATTTGAATGCGAATATTTTGATATGATGGTTTAACCTATTTTGTGGTTATGATTTTGAAAATGAATATGATTTAAAGTGAATAATGATTTCAAAAGTGAATATGATTTCGAAAGTGATATGATTTTGAAGTGAATATGATATTTTGATATCAATTATGAATCGGTTTTGGAAATGTAAAAGAACCAACCGGTGTGAAATAAGCGTTTGGTTGTTAAAGAGACCGGGATCAGTTACTGTCATAGTCTCTCCCAATACCGAAAACCACATTAACAGCTGTGCACGTTGTGAAGAATCCAGAATGAAGTGGGATGGTTTGACGAACGCTGCTGTATGAGGTATGAACGCAGCCTTGACCCCCTTGGGTCAGCTTGATATGACTAAAACATAAGCTATACATGGGTCAAGTGGGGTCGACCCCTGATCGGGCACATTTCTTCGATACCATATTTATTACTTTGTGATTAATTTGGTGGCCACCCCACGATTTGATTATGGGAGTGTGTTCCGAGGTGGGCGGTAGTAGTTGTTATGCGTTACCACCAACCCGGTTCTGCAAACGGTAGAATCCTACCCTGGCATTGCCTCGTGTGTCTTGTCATATGCCTTATTGAGCCCACTACGAGTTTGGTTTGTGTCGTACCTATGGAGTGCTCCCTGATAGCCCACCAGTTTACGGTGGAGTTTACAGTACTGTATAGACTACGACATTTATATAAAATGTGTTAAGAGGGATATGGGTAACGCCTTAGCGCTATTTTAATACTTTACTTTACTATAGACATATTATAATAGCGTATTGTACTATGTATGTAGATAGTTTAACGGATCCTTAGGAGATGGAATCCCGAACATCTCTTAAGTTATTGCACGCATGTTATACACTGGATAGGAGACGTAAAATCCCGTAAACATCTCTGAAGCCGTTACACTCATATTTATTTACTGTTGATTTAACTCACATAAGATCTTTTAGTTCTGACTCGAGTGTTTTGTCTTTTCATTACGCTCGGGTCAGCTTGAGCATTTCTGTATTGAAGACCTTATTTCTGGAGGAGGAAGACAAAGATTTAGTATATTATTACTATTCATTATATTTATTCCACTCCATCATGTTGTTCCACTGCATTAACGTTGATCTATATTGTAAAGTGTAATCAAATGTTATTTGTAAAATAGCTCCATGAACTGTTTATTTGATAATTATATTTTGTCATTCCGCTGTGAGATTCTGTGTTTTGTTTTTCATTCTTTTCTCTTCTTTTTCTTATTTACCCTATAACAATCCTTCCTTTTGAATGGTTTGAGTTCGACATGTGTGGCTTGTTGTCAATTTAAACCATTCAAAAAGGTAGGTCGTTACATTTGGTATCAGAGCCTTGGTTTAGCGATAACCTTAGCTTTTTGGGGTTTAACTCATTAGAGATAGGGTAGTAATACCCTAGAATGAGTTGTTTGAGCGTGTGTGTATATAGATATATAAAAGAGCGTGCTTGTTAGTGTTATAAAATGTTTTTATATTGTGTTAATTTGTTCTGTTTAGTATTTATAAATTTTGGTCGGTACGTAGGACGCTATGGCATCGATAGGAGTTCTAAACACTTAATAGGGCAGACCGACACAATATTGTTTTTGCAATATGGGTAAATGAAATAATTTTACCTGGTATTATATTTTGTATATAAAAGAATAAATTTTATAAATGGATATAGTTGTATTTAATATGTTTGTTTGTTAGGAAGTGGAATTTTATAAATATTGGTTGCAAAATAGAATTAACAAATAATGTGAATATAAATTATAAATTTGAGAACCTAAGTTCCAGGGTTTGAAATTTGTTTTCAAAAGATTTTGGAATATAATATTAGTATTATTTGGAAATATTTTTGAATATAAATATTTTCAATGTGATTTGAAAGAAACGTTTTAAAGGAATTTTAAAAGGAAATAAGTTCTGTAATCCCCTCTTTTATCGTTGGAAAACAATTTCGGTGATGACGGCCGCATCATCGACATTCATTTTCAAGTTTCAAAGTGGGAAGACCACTGTAGTAGCTTCACTATGTGAAGACCCAAAATTATTGAGATAAGAATAATTTAAATAAAGTCAGAAAAAAGGAGAATTTTCAAGGAAGAAAGAAATAATACAGCCTGAAAATAAATAGTGAGAATAAGTTAAAAATATAATGAAGGGAATAGTTATTTTCAGTAAAACAAAAAATGAAAATGGTAATTAAATATATGAATACATTTGTACATCAAGAGAAAATAAATAGCTTGAAGCATTAACAAGGAATCAATTCATAAAAGGATATACATGTATACATTACAGTTTAGCATAAAGAAAATAAACAATGCAAGAAAGTCACATAAGAATAAGGTGTGTGTATGAAACATGCAAATAGCATGCAAATCAGAAAAGAAAAGAAAAGTTAAAGCAACTGAAAATACCCGAATTGGAAATCAGAAAGAAAATGGCATTTCTAGCCATGACATCATATGTAAAATTCTCTCAACTGTATGGGGATAAGATGGGTTTTTCACTCTACTAAAACCCTAAACAATGTTTTAAAAATTAAAGGGGAAGCAGCAGTCTCACAGCAGAAAAACAGAAAATATTAAGAAAAGAAAGGAGAGCAATCCAAAGCCATTGTTCAAGTTAAAGAATTCTCAGGGAAAAGAGGCAGGAAGGTGAGTGATTAATCAATCTATGAGGCTTAAGGCATTAAGACCCAAGTTAAGGGCAGCCATATTATTTTATAAAAACCATATCATGTTTGTGCTTGATCTATTTTTCAGTATAAATGAATGCTGAAAATGGTAGGTGTTTTGATAAATCTTTGGTTGATGCTTTGGTTTGCTTTGTTTGATTGTTTGATAAGAAAAAAAAAAATACCATGATCACTGATATAGATCCAGCACCTTAAAACACCAGTTTATAAATATGGTTAGTAAGATAAATACATTTTTATTGTGAAGTAGGGTATTACTGAAAAATGAACTAGGCAGTGTGAATAAAGGAGGTTCATGCTCATGTCTGGATTGTTTTAAACTTAAGGTGAACAATGCAATAAATCATTTATGTGCTGATTTGTTCAGATCTTAAGCTAAAATGTTTTATGGGTTTTTCTCAAAAACCTTACCCTATGTTCACAGTAGAATCGAGTCTAAGAATTTCTATATGACTTTACAGGATTTGTTTAAGTGATCATGATATTCCTGAATATAGAAGATATGCAGTGTTAAAACAAATTTTGAATAAAACAACTGGAAAATGAGATGTGGTATTCTTTTCATGAATGTTTACTATGGTTAGCTGAAATTCCTGAGTGAGTTAACCCTCTCTGATTAAAAAAAAGAAAAGAAAAGAATATAGCAGCATTTCAAGAGTTAATAAATTTTTCTGAAAGAAAATGAGAATGGTCTCTAGATTATAAAAACTAATCTAGGAGTAAAGCCTTGATCTATCCATCATAAGGGGGATGATGGGTATGTGCATGACTTGTTTAAGTCCTATAGGCCTTTGTGCAAGGGTTAACAGAATTGAGTCCCTTGCAATGCACACATGGTGTTCAATGGCAAAGAGTTAAGACCAAATTAAATTTTTAAATTGAGATTGAGAGCTGAGCTATGGAAATTAAAATGAGTTAATTCCATAGGAGTATGTGTACATGTATACTGTATTGGATGGATGAATGGATGCTTGTGTGCATATGTGTTAGTAGGGGCTTATACATGTTCATATACCCAGTTTACATTATGAATCCAAATAAGCATCAAGCACATAAATTCTCTGCACAATAATTTAAATGTCAAGTTATTATATTTTGATTTCACTCATACCAGAATTTTATTCTGACCCTATTTGTTGCCTTGCAATAATTGGGGTGTCTCATTTTTATGGAGGCAGTCCAAAATATTGCTGCAGGAAAAGATGTATAAGTGGCTTGCTTGCAGGGATATTTGAAGATCTTCATGAATTAAGGAAAAATAAATGCTTAAGGAAGTAGCAGTATAATCTGTAATAGATAATCTAGGCAAACTTCCTTTTATTTTGTGTATTCTCAGCAATGATGCTTATTTTGTTCACTTGAAAAGAACATGTAAAAACTTAAGTATTCTGTGGGGTTTGTGAGTTACTGATTTAAGCAACTTATTTATATGATTTCTGGTGGAAAAGTGATGAAGGAAGTATGCCATATAATATAATATGTGGACATACATCCCTTGGCAAGGTTTAAGTGATTTTAAATTATAAAGATAAGGCTGTTATCGAAAAGTATGCTATGAATTTTGTTAAGTGGATAGGTTGAATCTGGTCCTGGCTAACCAGTAAGGCTTGACCATGACTTATAATTGATATAGGTCCATGCAAAGGCTGGAAGGCATAGCCTGTAATCTGGTTTTGGGCATTTGATTTTTCCCCAGCAAAAACTTGTATTGCTTGGTGTAATAAGCTCATATGTATGCTAGATACTTATAGGCATCACTGCAAATTAGACTTATCTAATTCTTGTTATCTGGATACTTAATCCAAATCTGGTAATATTGAGTCATAGTCAAAACCAGTAGTAATTTGTAGAGGCATGTGGTCTTGTTTGTAATGAGCATCTCCACCATTCAATAGAATAATGACCACTAACATTTGTTATCTTTCCTAGAAAATCATCAGTTGTTTTCATTATAAGTTCACCGGGAAGTCTTGCATTTTGTCAGGTCATTTTGCCTTTAGGCACACTGTCTGCACACATGTTCTTAGTCTCCATTTAGCATGATAGTTTGAGTTAGCACTCTAGCCTGACTGTATTGTTTTCCTCTGCTTAGCCTTTAAATCAGTTTGTAATTTCAGTGTTCACCTGATTATTGCAACTTAATAAATTAAAGCATGGGTTAGGTTGAACACTTTTTACTTAATATAGAACAATAAGTATCATATTACAAAATCCCAGGATTAAATTGTATGGCTTATAGATTCAGGGATCAATTAATAGGTGAGATAGGATAAGAAAATAAGAGAACTAGTGGTATCTAATCCTAAGGTTAATCAGGCTTGAATTCTAAAAAAAAAATGATGAAAAACAAAAATTGTATTTGAACCGACCAGCATAGCACTCGAACTCGTGACCTTGTATGTATAAGTTAGGCGCGTTTCCATTACGCCTAGATGTTGCTTGTGTTTCCTTAGGATCCACTTTATTTTATACTGATTTTGACACTATTCAGAACTTAACACAAACATCTATATTAAAAGCTTGTTTACTACTGATTATTTCTTGATCACTTCTTAGTTAGTATAAACAGACTAATGTGTTTGTTCCCAGTGGATTGTTTGATAAAAAAAAATAATAATATAATATATAGGAATGGCTATGTGACACCAAATCTCTTAAATATGAGAAATAAGGTAGGAATGAGTTGCTTTGCTATTTTAATCACTCTGATAAGCAAAGAACCATTTATATATCTTCACATATATAAATGATAGGATTTATTTTAAATACTGATATATTTATATTAGTAAAATTTAGGATCTTGGGAAGAATTAAATTAAGGATAGTGATCCATTGACATGTATATATATGTATATACAGTGTGAAAAAAAAAACTCAACAGAAAATTCACTAAAAATAAATCATGAAGAAGTGGGTCACTTCAGTTGGTATCAGAGCTATGTTGTTAAAACATAGCATAAATATATAGTAATGATAGAAATAAATATTCCCAGTAGAAATAAATTGCAGAAAATAATTGAATTAGAAATATGACTAATTAGCTATGCAATTGAATAGTGAATCATGGTAGGAAGACCACCAAGTCATGGAGCAGGACCCTCCAATACAACACCAATGGTCAATTTGCAAGATTTGGTGAGGGCATTTAGAGAAGGAGCAGTGCATAGAGAAGAAAATCCTCATGAGGAATTATCTAAGCTATTGAAGACATTTTCAAATTTAGGAGGCAAGGATTTTGAAGGCACTGAGGGAGTTATGGGAGTGCAGACATGGTTGAGAACTTTGGATAGGATATTTGCAGATATGCAAATAAATGATCAAAGGAAGAGGCAAATTGCTTCCAGAAGACTCAAGGGAGCAGCACTTGATTGGTGGGAGGTCATTATCACAGGGAGGCCAGAAAATGAGATAACATGGGATCAATTCAAGGAGATGCTTGAGGCAAGATTTGTCCCAGCAACAGCCAAGGCAACACTGCTGGAGGAATTTATAAGGCTGAGGCAAGGGCCAATGAGTGTAACTGAATACACACAAAAATTTGAGAGCTTATCCAAGTATGGAACCATGCTCATAGGGAATGAAGAATTAAAGAATTCCAGATTTATTCAAGGACTTAATGCTAATTTAAGTAGAGCAATGCTACCCTACAAAGACAAAACCTTTGATCAAGTCATAGATCTTACTCTCTCTTTTGAACAACATGATAATGCCAGAGAAAAATTCAGGAGCATGAGGGCTAACAACAACAATAAAAAAGGGAAAAATAGAACTCACCCTTATGATAAGAGAAATTCAAATCAGAAGGTTGAAGGAGCAACCAGTGGAGAAGTCAAGAAGAAGATTATTTGCTACAATTGTGGTAAAGAAGGACACATGAGTAATAGGTGTCAGGCAGCTAAGAAAACCCCATTCAGTTGCTACAACTGTGGGAAAGAGGGTCATATTAAAAAGAATTGCCCAGAATTCAAAAAGGGAGCAAAGGTAGGAGCACTTGAGGGAAAAGCAACTGCAGTGGGAAGTTCTGGACAATTGGAAGGTATACTTCTAATTAAAGATCACCCCATCTCAGTTATATATGACACTGGAGCAACACATTCACTAATATCCCAAGACATAGTGAATAAATTAACTCTCACATGCTATTTAGTTGATAATCCCTTGTCTATTCAAAGTCCCCTGGGTAGCTCTTGTTTGCTAGGATTGAAATGTTTGGGAGTAGAATTAAACATAGGAGGAAATGTGTTTAAATCTGATTTGTTTGTATTAAAATACCCTGGAATAGGAATTATTTTAGGGGTAGATTGGTTGAGCAAATTCAAAGCAATTTTGAATTTGGAAAATTTTACTATTTCTCTGAAAACAGAAAATGGTAAAAATATTATAGTCATGAGTGAAATTGCTAAAATCAATTACCTTAACCAAATATGTAGCATGACTGAGAAAGAATTAACACTTGAAGACATAAAAATTATAAATGAATACCCAGATGTCTTTGGTGAAGTCATAGGTGTTCCAGAAAATAGGCAAGTAGAATTTCAAATAAGGCTAATCCCAGGAGCAAGCCCAATCATCAAGAAGCCTACTAGGATGGGTCCTAAAGAATTAGTGGAATTAAAACATCAGTTGGAAGAACTGGAGCAGAAAGGCTTCATAAGGCCTAGTAGTTCAAACTGGGGTTCTCCAGTTGTATTTGTGAAAAAGCATGATGGTACTTTGAGAATGTGCATAGATTATAGGGAATTAAACAAAGTCACCATTAAAAATAAATATCCACTTCCCAGAATTGATGATTTGTTTGATCAATTAAATGGAGCAAGGATTTTCTCAAGGCTAGACTTAGCCTCTGGATTTCACCAAATGAAGGTTGAAGAGGAAAGTATTAAATACACAACATTCAACACAAGGTATGGGCTATATGAATATTTAGTAATGCCTTTTGGATTGACAAATGCACCATCATATTTTGTAGATTTAATGAATAGAACATTTAGAGATTTTCTAGATAAATTTGTGGTTGTCTTTATTGATGACATATTAGTGTATTCAAAATCAGAAGAAGAACATGCAAAACACTTGCATCTGGTTTTGTCTAGACTGAGGGCACATGATTTAAAAGCCAAATTCTCTAAGTGCACATTTTGGCAGAAGGAAGTAAAATTTTTGGGGCACATAGTATCACAACAAGGGGTTAGTGTAGACCCAAATAAGGTGATGGCAGTGCAATCTTGGAGCAGACCCAAATCAGTAACTGAGGTGAGGTCATTTTTGGGAATGGTAGGCTATTATAGGAGATTTATAAAAGATTTTGCAAGGATAGCTATCCCATTGACCAAGCTAACTAAAAAGGAGCAACCCTATGTGTGGACAGAGAAGTGTGAACAAGCTTTCATATCACTAAAGAAGGCACTGGTAGAAGCTCCAGTTTTACAAGTGCCAGAAGGCAATGAAGAATTAGTAGTTTACACAGATGCTAGTGGATCTGGACTGGGGGCAGTACTTATGCAACATGGTAGAGTCATAGCTTATGCATCAAGGCAACTCAAGCCAAATGAAACTAGGTATGCTACACATGACTTAGAACTAGCTGCTGTGGTGTATGCATTGAAACTATGGAGACATTATTTATTGGGTGCTAAGTTTGAATTGTTTACTGATCACAAGTCACTTAAATATTTGTTTTCCCAAAAAGACTTGAACATGAGGCAACATAGGTGGGTAGAATTTCTAGCTGCCTATGATCTTGATATAATGTATACCCCTGGAAAAGCTAATAAAGTAGCAGATGCATTAAGTAGACATCAAGCTAAATTGGCAAGCTTAATGATGGCAGAGTTCAAGGATTTGACAATTCTTAGTGAGGTGGAAGTGAAAGAAGAAACTAGTGTATCAGATAAGACACACAGTAAGATGATTGAATATGGTAAATTAAGCCTCATATCCTTAAATTCAACACTGGTTGATAAAATAGGACAAATGCAGAATCAAGATATAAATTTGAAGGAGAAAAAGAACATGATATCCCAAGGCATGACAGTGGAAAACTATGAGGTAGATGGTAAAGGATACTTAAGGAAAAAGGGGAAACTCTGCATACCAAATGTAGAGGAACTAAAGCAAGAAGTTATGGATGAGCATCACAAAACAAAGTATACTATCCATCCTGGTGGTACAAAAATGTACCATGATCTCAAGAGAAATTATTGGTGGCCAGGAATGAAAGGGGCAGTAGCAAAATATGTGGCAAATTGCTTAACATGCCAACAAGTAAAGGCAGACTATCAAAGACCCTCAGGCCTATTGCAACCTTTGGAAGTGCCTACCTGGAAATGGGAGAGTATATCAATGGATTTTGTGGATGGTTTGCCAAGAACAAGAAGGGGAAATGATAGTATTTGGGTAGTGGTAGATAGACTCACAAAAACAGCACACTTCATCCCAATAAGTTCAAACAGAAATGCTCACAAGCTAGCTCAATTGTTTGTAAAGGAGATAGTAAGATTGCATGGCATCCCCAAGACTATCATTAGTGATAGAGATACTTTGTTTACTTCAAGGTTTTGGAGTAGCTTTCAAGAAGCTATGGGGACAGAATTAAGCTTAAGCACATCCTACCATCCACAAACTGATGGGCAAACTGAGATTGTTAATAAAGTTTTAGAGGATTTGTTGAGAGCATGCATACTTGATTTTGGAGGCAACTGGGAAGATCATATTTATTTAGCTGAGTTTGCTTATAATAATAGCTACCAGTCCACTATAGGAATGGCTCCATTTGAGGCTTTATATGGGAAGCCTTGTTTATCTCCTGCATGTTGGATGGAGGCTGGTGAAAGGGTGTTGCTTGGACCAGACCAGGTAAAAGAAACTTCTGCAAGAATTGAATTAGTGAGGCAAAGAATGAGAGTGGCTCAAGAGAGACAGAAAGCTTATGCAGATAAAAAGAGAAGGCCAGTAGAGTTTGAGGTGGGAGACTATGTGTTTCTCAAAGTTTCACCAATGAGGAAAATATTGAGATTTGGAAAAGCAGGGAAACTGTCACCAAGGTATGTAGGACCATATGAAATTGTTCAAAGAATAGGGACTTTAGCTTATAGGTTGAAGTTACCAGAGGAATTGAGCAAAATACATGATGTATTTCATGTATCTCAATTAAGAAAGTGGGTGCATGATAAGAAAACTATTCTTGAATCCCCTACACATGTTGAAATTCAATAAAACCTGGTTTATACAAAGGAACCAGTGGGCATAGTGGCTAGAGAAGAGAGGAAATTAAGAAACAAAATAATTAAATTGGTAAAAATTCAGTGGAGTCTGGATGAGAATGATTGTACATGGGAGGTTGAAGATAGAATGAGGGATAAATATCCTAATCTATTTTCTGCTTAAAAGGTATGTTTAAAACTATGATGAAACCTTAAAAATTTTTTTTTTATGTGTGTTTGATTGATTTAAAATGAATGAGTTTCTGAAAATTCATTCAATTGAAATTATGCTTTGTATACATTTGGATGGAAATGTATGAGAGAATAATTGTGGGACACAATTCCTTTTAGGAGGAGAGTATGTGAAGACCCAAAATTATTGAGATAAGAATAATTTAAATAAAGTCAGAAAAAAGGAGAATTTTCAAGGAAGAAAGAAATAATACAGCCTGAAAATAAATAGTGAGAATAAGTTAAAAATATAATGAAGGGAATAGTTGTTTTCAGTAAAACAAAAAATGAAAATGGTAATTAAATATATGAATACATTTGTACATCAAGAGAAAATAAATAGCTTGAAGCATTAACAAGGAATCAATTCATAAAAGGATATACATGTATACATTACAGTTTAGCATAAAGAAAATAAACAATGCAAGAAAGTCACATAAGAATAAGGTGTGTGTATGAAACATGCAAATAGCATGCAAATCAGAAAAGAAAAGAAAAGTTAAAGCAACTGAAAATACCCGAATTGGAAATCAGAAAGAAAATGGCATTTCTAGCCATGACATCATATGTAAAATTCTCTCAACTGTATGGGGATAAGATGGGTTTTTCACTCTACTAAAACCCTAAACAATGTTTTAAAAATTAAAGGGGAAGCAGCAGTCTCACTGCAGAAAAACAGAAAATATTAAGAAAAGAAAGGAGAGCAATCCAAAGCCATTGTTCAAGTTAAAGAATTCTCAGGGAAAAGAGGCAGGAAGGTGAGTGATTAATCAATCTATGAGGCTTAAGGCATTAAGACCCAAGTTAAGGGCAGCCATATTATTTTATAAAAACCATATCATGTTTGTGCTTGATCTATTTTTCAGTATAAATGAATGCTGAAAATGGTAGGTGTTTTGATAAATCTTTGGTTGATGCTTTGGTTTGCTTTGTTTGATTGTTTGATAAGAAAAAAAAATACCATGATCACTGATATAGATCCAGCACCTTAAAACACCAGTTTATAAATATGGTTAGTAAGATAAATACATTTTTATTGTGAAGTAGGGTATTACTGAAAAATGAACTAGGCAGTGTGAATAAAGGAGGTTCATGCTCATGTCTGGATTGTTTTAAACTTAAGGTGAACAATGCAATAAATCATTTATGTGCTGATTTGTTCAGATCTTAAGCTAAAATGTTTTATGGGTTTTTCTCAAAAACCTTACCCTATGTTCACAGTAGAATCGAGTCTAAGAATTTCTATATGACTTTACAGGATTTGTTTAAGTGATCATGATATTCCTGAATATAGAAGATATGCAGTGTTAAAACAAATTTATAATAAAACAACTGGAAAATGAGATGTGGTATTCTTTTCATGAATGTTTACTATGGTTAGCTGAAATTCCTGAGTGAGTTAACCCTCTCTGATTAAAAAAAAAAAGAAAAGAATATAGCAGCATTTCAAGAGTTAATAAATTTTTCTGAAAGAAAATGAGAATGGTCTCTAGATTATAAAAACTAATTTAGGAGTAAAGCATTGATCTATCCATCATAAGGGGGATGATGGGTATGTGCATGACTTGTTTAAGTCCTATAGGCCTTTGTGCAAGGGTTAACAGAATTGAGTCCCTTGCAATGCACACATGGTGTTCAATGGCAAAGAGTTAAGACCAAATTAAATTTTTAAATTGAGATTGAGAGCTGAGCTATGGAAATTAAAATGAGTTAATTCCATAGGAGTATGTGTACATGTATACTGTATTGGATGGATGAATGGATGCTTGTGTGCATATGTGTTAGTAGGGGCTTATACATGTTCATATACCCAGTTTACATTATGAATCCAAATAAGCATCAAGCACATAAATTCTCTGCACAATAATTTAAATGTCAAGTTATTATATTTTGATTTCACTCATACCAGAATTTTATTCTGACCCTATTTGTTGCCTTGCAATAATTAGGGTGTCTCATTTTTATGGAGGCAGTCCAAAATATTGCTGCAGGAAAAGATGTATAAGTGGCTTGCTTGCAGGGATATTTGAAGATCTTCATGAATTAAGGAAAAATAAATGCTTAAGGAAGTAGCAGTATAATCTGTAATAGATAATCTAGGCAAACTTCCTTTTATTTTGTGTATTCTCAGCAATGATGCTTATTTTGTTCACTTGAAAAGAACATGTAAAAACTTAAGTATTCTGTGGGGTTTGTGAGTTACTGATTTAAGCAACTTATTTATATGATTTCTGGTGGAAAAGTGATGAAGGAAGTATGCCATATAATATAATATGTGGACATACATCCCTTGGCAAGGTTTAAGTGATTTTAAATTATAAAGATAAGGCTGTTATCGAAAAGTATGCTATGAATTTTGTTAAGTGGATAGGTTGAATCTGGTCCTGGCTAACCAGTAAGGCTTGACCATGACTTATAATTGATATAGGTCCATGCAAAGGCTGGAAGGCATAGCCTGTAATCTGGTTTTGGGCATTTGATTTTTCCCCAGCAAAAACTTGTATTGCTTGGTGTAATAAGCTCATATGTATGCTAGATACTTGTAGGCATCACTGCAAATTAGACTTATCTAATTCTTGTTATCTGGATACTTAATCCAAATCTGGTAATATTGAGTCATAGTCAAAACCAGTAGTAATTTGTAGAGGCATGTGGTCTTGTTTGTAATGAGCATCTCCACCATTCAATAGAATAATGACCACTAACATTTGTTATCTTTCCTAGAAAATCATCAGTTGTTTTCATTATAAGTTCACCGGGAAGTCTTGCATTTTGTCAGGTCATTTTGCCTTTAGGCACACTGTCTGCACACATGTTCTTAGTCTCCATTTAGCATGATAGTTTGAGTTAGCACTCTAGCCTGACTGTATTGTTTTCCTCTGCTTAGCCTTTAAATCAGTTTGTAATTTCAGTGTTCACCTGATTATTGCAACTTAATAAATTAAAGCATGGGTTAGGTTGAACACTTTTTACTTAATATAGAACAATAAGTATCATATTACAAAATCCCAGGATTAAATTGTATGGCTTATAGATTCAGGGATCAATTAATAGGTGAGATAGGATAAGAAAATAAGAGAACTAGTGGTATCTAATCCTAAGGTTAATCAGGCTTGAATTCTAAAAAAAAAAATGATGAAAAACAAAAATTGTATTTGAACCGACCAGCATAGCACTCGAACTCGTGACCTTGTATGTATAAGTTAGGCGCGTTTCCATTACGCCTAGATGTTGCTTGTGTTTCCTTAGGATCCACTTTATTTTATACTGATTTTGACACTATTCAGAACTTAACACAAACATCTATATTAAAAGCTTGTTTACTACTGATTATTTCTTGATCACTTCTTAGTTAGTATAAACAGACTAATGTGTTTGTTCCCAGTGGATTGTTTGATAAAAAAATAATAATATAATATATAGGAATGGCTATGTGACACCAAATCTCTTAAATATGAGAAATAAGGTAGGAATGGGTTGCTTTGCTATTTTAATCACTCTGATAAGCAAAGAACCATTTATATATCTTCACATATATAAATGATAGGATTTATTTTAAATACTGATATATTTATATTAGTAAAATTTAGGATCTTGGGAAGAATTAAATTAAGGATAGTGATCCATTGACATGTATATATATGTATATACAGTGTGAAAAAAAAAACTCAACAGAAAATTCACTAAAAATAAATCATGAAGAAGTGGGTCACTTCACACTACACCTTATTTTTGATAAAAAAATCTTAATTTTTAATTTCTAAATATGATTGGATATATAAAAGCTATGAGTATATATATATATATATATATATATTATTTTAAATGATTTGAAATGAACCCACATTTAGTTCTTAAGTTTCTATAAATTAGGGATTTCAATTATTGTAATGGAATGAAATCTTAACTATTTTTGTATCGACCCTGAAATTCAGACCCAGTTTAAAATTTTTAAATCACTTATTTGATGCAGAAATTCGAATTTTCACAAACAACTTCCGTTGCCAACCAAACTTCGCATTTGGAATGCGTCTAGATAGACATAGACGTGCGCCAAATTTCGTTGAAAAATATTGAAGTAAATTACGGTCGTCACATTTACCTATTAGTTAAAATTCTATGTGTAAATTTCCTATTGTCCGAACTCAAATATTTTTCTCAATGTTGCATAAGAAAAATATTTTGAACTTGACGGCGCATTTCGTTTCGTCAAATTTCGCTTTTAATTGCTAGTTAAAATGTTCACTCGTGCAAATGGTTCAATAAGATTTACCACTTCGCAAACAATGTCAAACCATCAATATCTTCATACCGTTGTGTCCGCCTTGTCGCGCTGATCAAAACGGTATATTGGTTTGTGTCAATCGGAGTTCGGCGTCGCAAGTTATAAACTGGTTAACGGGGTACAAACTGGTCCGTTACGCCACACAAACCGGTACCCAACATTTCAATATTTAAAATTGAGAGCCTTTCAGCTGACCTTGGGAACCCAAATAGCCACCATTTTGAAATACATCATTGCATAAACTGTGCACTGTGCACTGAACCTCTGCCTTCATTCTGCAACATTTATTGCTCTGCACACTGTCCTTCGTGATGGGTTGTTTCCCCAGTACGTAATTATATTTCCTTCTCCCTCACCATCTTCTTTTCTGTGTATATGTACTCTCCAGCCACTCCTTCTTCTTCATTTTCTTTTGCAAAGAAAGGTTACAACTTTTGTCTCTAATTCCTTTATATTTTTTTTTATAAAACATAAACCTATGCAGCCCCTCCACCCACCCTCCTGCAGCCCCTCCAGCCCTCCCAGCCCATGCAGCCCTCCACCCACCCTCCTGCAGCCCCTCCAGCCCTCTCAGCCCATGCAGCCCTCCACCCAGCCCCTCCAGTCCCAGCCCCTCCATGCAGCCCCTCCAACCCCTCCACCCACCCTCCACTTAGCCCCCTCCAGCCCCTCTTCCCCCTCCCAGCCCATGCAGCCCTCCACCCACCCTCCTGCAGCCCCTCCAGCCCCTCCAGCCCTCCCAGCCCATGCAGCCCTCCACCCAGCCCCTTCAGTCCCAGCCCCTCCATGCAGCCCCTCCAACCCCTCCACCCACCCTCCACTTAGCCCCCTCCGGCCCCTCTTCCCCCTCCCAGCCCATGCAGCCCTCCACCCACCCTCCTGCAGCCCCTCCAGCCCTCCCAGCCTATGCAGCCCTCCACCCATCCTCCACCCAGCCCCTCCAGTCCCAGCCCCTCTATGCAGCCCCTCCAACTCCTCCCAGCTTCCCCCAGCTCCCCCTCCCAGCTTCCCACAGCCCAGCTCCCTCAGCCCCTCCCAGCTTCCCACAGCTCCCACTCCCAGCTTCCCCCAGCCCAGCTCCCTCAGCCCCTCCTAGCTTCAGCCCGCCCCTGCCCTCCAGCCACCTGCCCTCCAGCTCCTCCCAGCCACTCCAGCCCCTCCCAGCCCAGTAGCCCTTCACCCAGCCTCCACACAGCCCCTCCAGTCCCTCCCAGCCCAGCAGCCCTCCATCCAGCCTCCACCCAGCCCCTCCATCCGCCCCCAGCTCTGTCCAGCCCTGCCAGTCCAGCCCCTGTCCAGCCCAGTCCGCCCTCTCATCCTCTGCCCAGCCTCGCCCAGTCCGCCCTCCACTCCCCTGCCCAGCTCTGCCCAGTCCAGCCCCTGCCCCAGCCTACTCCGTCCCTCGACGCCACAGTTCCGACCCCGACCACCGTGCTTTCTTTGAATACATTGTATATACACAATGTATTAGTTTGCAAAGTATAGAGAAGTTGATTTTATTATATGGGCTACAATATCTCAGATTTTGTTCATTTGCTTGACAGTTGTAGCTGATCCGGGATCTCAGGCCTAGGCTTCCGTCTACCTTATTTTGCATCTAGTTCCTTGTTTGGGTATGATTTGTATATATTCAAATCAATATATATATATTGTAATAAACAAATTATTGATTAATTATTTGTTGATTGCAGTTTGTGCTCGCTTTGCGTCGTGTTTATTAGGGTCTATTTATCTATTCGTCTTCGTGCTTCGTCGTCTTCTCTAACCTCGCAAGGTGAATATTTCATTCACGACTCAATCTATTATGCTATGAAAATCAAGTGATAATTATCGTTAATATTAAATTGGATATTAAATTGTTGGTTGTTAAAATTTGGTTGAAATAAACTGTTAAGTTCTAAAAATTTGACGCCATGTATTGTTTAAGTTGATTAAACATGTTGAACTGTAATATGATGATAATTAGGGTAAATAATAGTGACCTTAAAATTGATAAGTACGATTGATGTAGAAATTTGATAACGGACACCAAGTAAAAATCATAATGTAATAATCTTTAATCTGTAGGATTCTAGGAATAATTGTATTAATTTGCATAATAACAAATGTGAGTTAATATGATTATTTCGGGATTATTTGAATAAATTGTTAAATGGTTATGTATGGTTGCTATTGCTTGTTTATTTACTTTGACACCATCCCAGTTATCACACTGCAAGTTCCCTTTGCTATGCTTTATATTGAATGATATCGGGTTGAAATGATAAATACCCACTTAAACAACTTGGCCTAGGATAGACAATTAAAAATAAGAAACCCGATTGGTCAACAAAATTATTTTGAAATTGAAATCTATTTGAAATTAAGGAATGAACTTAATAATTTGTTTGGAAATCAAGTAACGACTTAATGGATTTAATTGAAATAAATTAATGGATTTAATTGAAACGGATTAATAAATCTATTTAATTAAAGAAAAATGAATTGGCGAATTTGATTGAAATAAGATTTAAAACAAGTGAGTTTTAAAATTTAATAATTTAATTTATTAGATTGGTAGATTTAGATTTAGACTGAGTTTTAAATTAAATAGATTTGAACTTGTCATAAATAATAATTTAGATTTAGGAAATTTTGACTTAAAATGGAATACGAAACTAACTAAAGTTTTATGGATTTAATTTAGCGATAATTTAAATGTAAAATGATTTTAAATTTAAGGAAATTGATTTAATCAAATTTATGATTATATTTAATGTAACGATGAATGTAAATATGAATTGAGATAAATAGAATTTGATTTAACGATTCGAACTTAATTGACCGGTAAAATTCGAATTAATTGATTTTGAACTAAATTTAATAAGTGAGTTATTAAATTTAACTTGAATACTTAATTATATTGTTAATTCAAATGTTTGAACTACAGATTTCATTTGGAAATATGATTTTAAATATCCGAAATAAATTGAATCGTGAAATGTCAAAATTTGGAAGTTAAATTTGCACCTTGACTTTCGGACTTTGATTTGTTTTAAACGTTAAGTTAACCGACCATTGGGTAATAAATACGTAGTTATTAAAGAGACCGAGATCGGATATGGACATACTCTCTGTCGATACCGAAAACCACTTTAATAACTATTACACGCGAAGTGTTGATCCAGAATGAAGTGGATGGTTTGGTGAACGCGTTGACTGAAGAAAGAGGACGATATTGGACGACCCCTGACATGACTAAAACAGGAGCCGCGCCGGGCCATTGAGGTTCGCCACCTCTAGCGGACACACTTCTTCGATACCATATCTATTACTTTTGTGATTCGATTTGGGTGCACCCCTTGATTTGGGAATGTTGTTTCGCGGTGTTGAGGTAGTAGCTGCTATGCTCAACATCAGTCTGGATCACGCAACTACTAGTATCCTAGTTGGTATCGCCTCATGTACCTTGTCATACTGATTATCCTATTCGCGACCACTACGTTTTGTTTTGTACCTTTAGTATATGGATTTCCCTCTGGTGACTTCCGGTTTTGGGGAAACTACGGTCTTGTATATGCTCTTGGGAATAAAACATGTTAAGGATGGAATGGGCCATGACTTAACACTATTTTAATATCGTACTTTACTGATTAGGCATTACCTATCTATCGTATTCTACTGTATATATAGATAGTTTATCAGATCCTTAGAGATGTTATTTCACCCATCTTTAAGTTATGAACTATTACCTTGCACTTGATTTAATTGTATAAGATTTTGAGTCCTGACTCGAGTGTTTCTTTTGCATATGCTCGGGTCAGTCTGAAGCTATCCAGTTGCTGATCAAGGTTGGTTGAAGATGCTGAAGGCTTAGCATTTATCTTTATCAGTCTATTTATATTCCTGTATTGATGTCCTAGTCTGTTGGACATTTTTGGTACTAGTCACTTGATGTTGAGACATTGTTGTATATTATATAGTGGCTTCATGAACTGCTATTATGACGATGTATTTTCCGCTGCATTATTCTGTGACTGTTCTGTGATGTTGTATTGATTCTCATTTACATTTATGTATTTATAATCCCATAATGATTCGTGTTTTGTATTATTTAAGTTGACATGTGTGGATTATTGTCAATTTAAATGGTCCAAATATACGGGTTGTTACAATTTTAATAGTAGGAAACTTCTAAAATGAAAATTAAGAAATTAGATGCTAAGTGATTAATGAAATATACGAGAAATTGGAAATTTGTATCTTGAAAATCAAAAGATATGAAAATTTAGAAGATGTAATTATTGAACATTTTGTTAACTAAAATGAATAAGATAAACAAACTTGTGCAACATTCAATTACATTCTTAAAACATATATATAACTTACGAGAAATGTTTAAAAGTTGTGATGTTAAATAGGAATATGTAATAGAATATTATACAAGTTAAACTTGAGTATTGAGGGTGTTCAAATGGAATTATTTCTATAAATAAGAATTTTGATGTACAAAAATTATTATAAGCATAAGTTAATGTTTTGAAATGCTAATAATTAGATTGAATAGTAAAAAGTGAATATTATCTAAGAAATGTTTATAAACTTAAGAAATGACTGAAATGTGTCATAAATAAGTTTATTTTTAATTGACACTATAAAAGAAAGGATAAATGTGAATTAAAAGGTAGAAACACTTAAGTATGAAATGTTTTATCCATGAATATTCATATTAAATGGAAATCAAGTTATATAAGTAAATGAATGTGAATTAAATTACAAGGAAACTTATATAATATTTCAAGAATTTATTTATTGATGACTTCAGATATTGAATGTGAAATAATTTATGTAAGTAAATGAATGTAAACTAATAAAGATGACATTGTATGAATAAGTGAGAATTTAAAATAAATATGAGGTTAATAATGTGAGAAGAAACAAATAAAATAAACTTAAATAAAATATAAAATTCTTTGTTGTTTGGCTAATGGGAAGTTTAGGAAATGATACTTCAAATTGTTTAAGGTTGTATGAATAATCTATTAAATAATTATCTAAGGCCGTTGAGCATAAGGTACACTTGGTAGTTTATTCATCACCCTTGTACGATGAAAAACGTCTGAACCTGAACAAACCATGAGTTTGGTTGCTATGGATGCTTGATAGTTTTCTTTGATTGCATATAATGGTTGTACTGTTTTGTTTGCAAATGACTGTTGTCGTGTAGTGTTGCTTGTGCTATTAATTTGAAACGACTAAATATTTCTCTTGTACATAATTCTCACTCTTTTGGATTATATAAGTGAAATACAGCTTTTTGGAAGCAATAGCTACTGCTTTTGGTTTCATAAATAAAGTTGTTTGCCTGACAAATAGGTACGTTTTCGGATTATGATTTTGCAACGATATTTTAATTGTTTTCCCATGGTTGGGATATTTTATTATTGAAATATGATATATATATATATATATATATTGTAATTGTTGATATTATTATTTTTTCGGACCTATCCGTACAAAGAAGACTCTGCCGAAATTTTCCATGAATTTAAGACTTAGAAATTTTTTATGAAAGTGAAAATATTTTCAAACTTTTATTAAACTTAAATATGGAAGATTTAATTGTTTATAAATTGATATATTTGTTTAAAATACTTAATTATGTATGTTTAAAGTGTTTATAAATTTATTATTTTGAATAAAATTTTATCAAGTTCTTAATCCCTTCTTGTTCCTTTTCGAGAACGAAAAGTTTTGAGTGGAGGAGAGTGTGACAACCCGTATTTTTCGATAATTAAAAATATTAAATTAAATAAGAATTTGAAATTAAATATTGTGAAAAATTAAAATTTATGATTTACAAATGGAAAAGATGATTAGAAGGTAATTTAATAATCTAAATTTAATGTAATTGATAACTATTTTAATGTAATTTCTATTAATTGAAATTTTTGTAAAATTAATTTGGCTATAATTGTAAATAAGGAATTTAATTGGTAATTAATGGAATTAATGGAATTAAAATATTATAATTAATATGGTAAAAGATGATAACTATAGGATATGAATGTAATAGAATGTAAACAAATGTTAATTATATTCTTAAGGTAATAGTTGAGTCAATAATAAGAGTGGAAATCAAAATTAAAGAATTTATTTGGATTTAAAATATAATTAACTAGCATTTTATTACAGTGTAATTGGACGTTGAATTTAATGAAATATTTTAATAGTAAATTTAACATGGAAAATTTACTTTGATAGACTATTAATTTCTATGTAATCTAGAATGATAAAATTGTTAACCACTAAATTTGAATTTAAAAGGCGATTAATCAATTTAATAATAATTTATTTGATTTAACGTGAAATTTTGCCATTTTGGCCACTGTCTCGGATTTCGATGAAACCTGTTTCATCAGATCCTTAACAGTGAATTATTGTAGGATTTCAAGTTCCATAGCGATTGGACTTATCGTTTGATCGTGCGAGCTCGAAACGCGTAGAAATCAATTAAAAGAATTTAAATGAATATAATCTGATTTTAAAAGCTAACTTCTATATACAATGGAATTGGAACTTGTGACTAGTTCTATTGAGTTTAAAACTATCGAAAACCTATATTTTATTGGATGACCTACCTTCATTTCGAAAACGGAACGGGCTTTTTGGGTTCGCGTAATCGTTTTATCTGTCCATTCATCCTTATCTATCATTGTCTATATAAATGACTTATTTTCTGACACCCTAGCTGTCTATTTCATTTGCTGTACGTACTTTTATCTACTCCTTCTTCCTTCTAATGGTAGAAACTTAATTCCCAAATTATAAAACCTAATTCAAATTTCAAATCAATTTCAAAAAATTCAAACTCCTCAAACTATGCCTTATAATATACCGTTTCGAAGCTCTCGATGAGCATAACCTTGATCTGCAATTTGTTTTGCATTGATTCTCGGTTCGGCCATAAATCGATGATTTAGTCTCGACCGTCGAAACTAGGGTTTGCCTTTTGATGGTGGATCTTCGTCGATAGGACGATCGGGTGGTGTCGGAGTTTAGAGGGTATTGAGGCTAGTCGATCTGGTGGTTTGGTTCTGGTCGAAGACACCAGGGTTCGCCGGAATTAGGCGTAGAAGGTGGCGGCGGCGACTCGTTTTTAGGTGGAGGTGGTAGGTCGTTCGGCCAGAGATAGGGCGGCCGGAGGTGGGGTGGCCAACGGCGAGGTCAGATGGCCAAGACATGGTTAAAGGGAGGCGCAACAACTCGATTTAGGGTGGTGGCTTCGTGTGTGTGGGCGTGGTCGCGTATATTGATGCGTGAATTATGGTTTTGCCGAGGTAATCTGAATTTACAATTCTGCCCTTGTTTTAGTTTTAATTAAAATTTGAAACTATAATCTTCTAACTAGCATAACATTTTCATACGAGCTCGGATTTGGAGTCGGTTTTCTCCATTGCGATCATATCAAAATTCCGGACAATCTGTAACTGGTTTGGATGCATTCTGAGACTGTTAAATTTTTGGGCTTTGTTTGGATTTTAAATCGACTAAAAATCAAAGGTGAGTGTTTTAACCCACTCACAACTACTAAACCATCTTATGTTAGTTAAATTAAATTTATGATGTGATTAGAAATTTATGGATTGCTGTTTGGTCTATTTAAATTGTCATTCAAATTTAATTTGAATTTATATTAAATTTAATTGCCATTTTTAAATTAATATTGGAATTTAAACCGTTTGTTCAATACTAGATTGATAACTAGTTAATTGTTGTGATTTATTGGTTGACTTGTATGATGATTGTGATGGATGCTTAATTGTTGACATTTTGGATGATTTGATGTTATGTTTATTTATATGTTGTTATCACACTACAAGTTCCCATAGTTATTGTTTGTAAAATCACTATGGGTTGAAATGATACATACCCGAACTATATATAGATTATGGAAAAATCGTTATGGGTTGAAATGATAAACCCAAGCGATTTTATGGATTTTAAATTTTCTCCAGATTGCGGGTTGAAATGATATATACCCGTAAATTTAATTTATTGCGGGTTGAAAAAATATATATCTGTATCACTTGGCCATAGGATAGAAAATTATATACGGACACTAGATTATTTAAATTAAATGATTTTAAATCCTTAAATTTTGAATCTAGTTAAATGATATTTTGAAATAAAATTAGATTTATATGAACTGAATTATTTTCAGAAATCCGAGCTTTAAAGGGTTGAAATTGAAATTGGTTTAAATGAATTGTTTAAAGAATTTAAATTGAAATCCTAAAGTTGAATTTTGAAATATAAACGAAATTTATCAAAATTGACTTATTGTAAACGTTTGAATATTTAAACTTTGAAACCTATTGAATTTGAAGTGGTTTAAATTTGTAGTTTAAACATGGATTTGAAACCCATATGAATTGAAATTGTTTGCGCCAAAAATGGTCACAAACCCCAAGTATTGTGAAAGCACCAGTGTATGAATATAAACCAGCAATATTCAAACACAAATTTCAGATCTAAACAAACAACAAATAGCAATCCAGAAATAATGAACAAAAACACGAGATTTATAGTGGTTCGGCTATCTCCGGCCTACGTCCACTCCAAAGTTTTTATCTTTTATTGATCGATGCTTGAAGATTACAATTTCCTATCGCGTAATACAACGGATTTTATGATTATAATCTGAATCTAAGGCAGCAATGGTGATCTGGAGTAAATCTGGCAGAGTCCGGGCGCTCTTTAGTTCTCAAATTTGTCCGACCTCTTTTCTGAATGACCAGGGGCTCTATTTATAGGTGTAGGAGGCTGATATTTCGTCTAAATTGAAGGGAGACTAGTTCTAGTACGTCAGAGGGCCCACATGCCCGCTTTCTGGAAATCCGGGCCCACTTTGGGATCGATTCGAAGCTACGTTCGAATCGATCAAGAAATTGTCCAATCGAGCTGAAATTTGGTGTGAACATTCTTCAACATGTGCTCAAGCTACTGTGAAAATTTCGTGGCATTTGGACTTGTAGATCTCGAGTTATGATCGATTCAAGGTCGCTTTTCTGGTTGCAGTGCTCCGTTCGAATCGATTGCTTCGAATCGATCAAGCATGCGCTCCTGCGATGGCGTGTCGCGAATTCTTAGAGTCGATCCACCTTTGTCGCCATGTTGAACGAGTCATTCCAGATATTTCTCCATGTTGAACTCCTATTCCCTTGCTTCGAACGTACAACCAGTTCGTATCCTCTCATTCGTATCTCTCTGATCATTTCCTTCGTGTCGATTGATTGGAACACGATCGATACGAACATTGACCTCGAGTTCTTCGAATCCATGCACTCACCCATCCTTCATATCGATCCTTTACATCCAATTCGAATCCATAACTCCATGCAGCTTTAATCATTTCCCTCGTATCCATGACTTCGCATCCACGAAGCCAACTCCCAATGTATCCATCTCGAACGCCTCCTTCGTATCGATTGGTACGAATCCAGAATCCCAAAACTGCTACTTCCTTTTCGTATCGATCCAATACTGATCGATACGAAGCATACCTGTGCATCCTTCTCATCGATGCGAACGGCATCGATTCGAAGTAAACTCCATGCGCCTATCTGTTCGATACGAACATGTCGTTCATACCCTGTGAATCGATACGAACTCCATCAATCTGAAGCGACGTCGATCGATATGAAGTGTATCGATATGAAGTGTGGCAGACTATGATCGATGCGAACAGCATCGATTCGAACCAATATCCATCGATACGAAAATGCATCGATACGAACCAGTTTTCACATAATTTGACCCATCCATATCTCGAGCATACAAACTCTGATTAACCTGAAACTTGAAACGTATCCTCTCCTAGTCCTCATCTTCACCTCCAATCGATTCCGTCCTGATCGGAGCTCGGTCAAATTTTGACGACATCCATTGCAGCCTTGTTTCCAATTGAACTCTAATCCTGATATCCATCATTCCTTGCCAATTTGTTGATATTCCAGCTTTAACCAAAAAGCGGGATAACATTTGCCCCCCAAAACATGCCTTGTGATAAGAAGGCGTGTTTTGAATAGTTTCCGAATCCAATATTCAAAGTCCGTAGCCAATTCCATGTCCATCAGAACTCGTAGACCGAGCCTTTGATCCATTTTTATCCAACAGCCAATAGCCGAATCCAAGACCTCTCCGGGTCAGTATCCCAATCCATAACCTCTCTGGGCTCTTGCCAAGCGCAATCCACACACGACGACCGTGGTCCAGTGTCCCTGGATGTGGAGCTAACCTCTCCGGGTTCTTGCCAAGCGCAATCCACACCTGACGACCGTGGTCCAGTGTCCCTGGACGTTGAGCTAACCTCTCCGGGTTCTTGCCAAGCGCAATCCACACCTGACGACCGTGGTCCAGTGTCCCTGGACGTAAGTAATGCCATGGCTTAAGTCCTAAGCCGAATCCTGGTCGCTCCGGACCCTTGTCGAGCATAGTCCACACTCGACGACCTGAATGAGTCAATTTACCGCGTTCGGGCAAAAAGACTCACCCCTTGCCAGGCGTATTCCACACCTGACAACCGTTTATCGAAAACCAAAAAGAATCCAATCAAAATCCAATCCAAAATCCGAATCAAATCAGGAAACCAGAAATTCATACCAAAAATCAAAATCATCATCCAAAACGGAGAACAATCATCCGAATGAATGCCAAAACCAGAGAAACGAGCAAAATCAAAAGTTCAATCCAAACTCCGAAAACCAAACCAGAAAAATAAGTGTCCAATCCAAAAAACAAAAGAAAACAGATTTCGCAAACCATGGCTTTGCATTTTATCATCATTCAGAGCATGCCTAGGGGCTATCTCCGTCCCCATACATGTGTAAATGACTCGGTTGCTTGCCAACGGTTTGTTACTTATTCCATATTATCCTGGTCAATGGATGACCAATCGACCATCATTCCTGGGCCTCGCACCATCATGGCTCGAGGTAGGCGGTGGTTGCTCATGCTCCACCGCTGCATTCCGCACCCCAACATACTGCCTCAACTGTCCATTCCTCACATGCTCCTCAATTATGTCCTTTAAATGCCTGCAGCTGTTGGTATCATGCCCGTCCAGATCGTGGAAGACACAGTGCCTTCCTGATGCCCTTTCCCGTTCAGATGGCTCTCTTCTAGCCGGCCTTCGGTAAGGAAGGCGATTTTGAGTTTCCAAGTAAATCCGCTCCAGCGTCTCATTCAATTCTGTGTATGTGGAGAACTATGGATCTTTCCATCGCTTCCTAGCTTTTTCAGAATTTTCGTCCAGCTTCCTTTTCCTTTATCTTTATCCGAGCTTCCGTCGGATGGTCCTCCACCCCCGGTCACATTCACCTCTTTTAGCTTTAAGTCCATACATGCATCTTCTTGCCGAAGAAATCTTTCAGCTTCGTGAAAGAATTCCCCGAGATCCAGTGGTGGGTCTCGTACTAAAGATACCTTAAAATCTGAATCCTCTCTGACTCCCGACACTACCGCCATCAAAACCATCGATGGATCCGGCCGATCCACCGAAGAAACCGCCGCATTAAATCGAGTTAAAAATGCTCTAAGCGATTCATCCGTTCTTTGCTTTACCGATGTTAACATCATCACATTCTTAGGTCTTTTGATATGAACCCTAAACTGTCCCAAAAACCTGTCCACCAATTCCCTCCAATTCCTGATAGATCCTTCCTCCAGCTGCCTAAACCACATTGCCGCTAGGTCTGTCAAGTATAAAGGGAAACATCTGGCCATCACTTCCTCCGATGCCCCCAGCACTTCCATGTGTCTAGTGTATCTCATCAAGTGATCAGTCGGGTCAGCCTTTCCATTATATACTTCCACGCTAGGTAACTTGAACTTAGGTGGATTCTGAGCCATCCTGATTTCCCGAGCGAACGGACTCCTGTTCACTCCTTCCAAGTCTCTATTGATCGAACCTCCACGCATAGTCTTCCTAATGATTTCCATTAATCCAGCATTGCCTGTTAGGTGTTGCCCCCCATGCTCCCGAGGGAACTCCGGCACATATTCTTCATGTGGCTCATTAGCCGCAACGTTGGCTCTAGCCTGCTGAACTCCTTCCAAAGGTCCTTCTACGTTGGATCCTGTGGGCCTGCCCCCAAGCCCTTGTTGATTACCTTCCGGTTCTGTATTATGTCCTCCATTGGGTTCCGCAACCCTAGTTCCTTGTTCCACATTTGCAGTCGCTGTAGTTGGTCCAAGGTTCTGTGTTCCTGCAGCTCTCATCTGCTCGAAGAAAGTCTGCATCATATCCTGTTGACTCTTCAGCAACCTCTCATGCAATGAATTTGCCATAGCTTCCATTTCGTCTCTCGTAATGTAAATCGAAGCTTGTCCTTCTCCAGCTCCGGAGGATGCCTCTTGACTTCCTCCCTGTTGGCTTCTCTCAGCTCTTTGCCTTGTTTGTCGAGTCATTGTTGAGTCAATCTGAATCCTTCAAACTTTCAAATCTAAACATTGAATCTGGTGTAGCGGGTGCTAGTTCCTCTCAATGAAAGCACCAAAGTGTTTGCGCCAAAAATGGTCACAAACCCCAAGTATTGTGAAAGCACCAGTGTATGAATATAAACCAGCAATATTCATACACAAATTTTAGATCTAAACAAACAACAAATAGCAATCCAGAAATAATGAACAAAAACACGAGATTTATAGTGGTTTGGCTATCTCCGGCCTACGTCCACTCCAAAGTTTTTATCTTTTATTGATCAATGCTTGAAGATTACAATTTCCTATCGCGTAATACAACGGATTTTATGATTATAATCTGAATCTAAGGCAGCAATGGTGATCTGGAGTAAATCTGGCAGAGTCCGAGCGCTCTTTAGTTCTCAAAATTGTCCGACCTCTTTTCTGAATGACCAGGGGCTCTATTTATAGGTGTAGGAGGCTGATATTTCGCCTAAATTGAAGGGAGACTAGTTCTAGTACATCAGGGGGTCCACATGCCCGCTTTCTGGAAATCCGGGCCCACTTTGGGATCGATTCGAAGCTACGTTCGAATCGATCAAGAAATTGTCCAATCGAGCTGAAATTTGGTGTGAACATTCTTCAACATGTGCTCAAGCTACTGTGAAAATTTCGTGGCATTTGGACTTGTAGATCTCGAGTTATGATCGATTCAAGGTCGCTTTTCTGGTTGCAGTGCTCCGTTCGAATCGATTACGTTCGAATCGATTGCTTCGAATCGATCAAGCATGCGCTCCTGCGATGGCGTGTCGCGAATTCTTAGAGTCGATCCACCTTTGTCGCCGTGTTGAACGAGTCATTCCAGACATTTCTCCGTGTTGAACTCCTATTCCCTTGCTTCGAACGTACAACCAGTTCGTATCCTCTCGTTCGTATCGCTCTGATCATTTCCTTCGTGTCGATTGATTGGAACACGATCGATACGAACATTGACCTTGAGTTCTTCAAATCCATGCACTCACCCATCCTTCGTATCGATCCTTTACATCCAATTCGAATCCATAACTCCATGTAGCTTTAATCATTTCCCTCGTATCCATGACTTCGCATCCACGAAGCCAACTCCCAATGTATCCATCTCGAACGCCTCCTTCGTATCGATTGGTACGAATCCAGAATCCCAAAACTGCTACTTCCTTTTCGTATCGATCCAATACTGATCGATACGAAGCATACCTGTGCATCCTTCTCATCGATACGAACGGCATCGATTCGAAGTAAACTCCATGCGCCTATCTGTTCGATACGAACATGTCGTTCATACCCTGTGAATCGATACGAACTCTATCAATCTGAAGCGACGTCGATCGATACGAAGTGTATCGATACGAAGTGTGGCAGACCATGATCGATGCGAACAGCATCGATTCGAACCAATATCCATCGATACGAAAATGCATCGATACGAACCAGTTTTCACATAATTTGACCCATCCATATCTCGAGCATACAAACTCTGATTAACTTGAAACTTGAAACGTATCCTCTCCTAGTCCTCATCATCACCTCCAATCGATTCCGTCCTGATCGAAGCTCGGTCAAATTTTGACGACATCCATTGCAGCCTTGTTTCCAATTGAACTCTAATCCTGATATCCATCATTCCTTGCCAATTTGTTGATATTCCAGCTTTAACCAAAAAGCGGGATAACAGAAATGGTTTTTAATGAGAATTTGAATTGAAACCTTTAGCCCTTTGAATTGAAATCGTAAAACCGAGGTTGATTTAAATTGAATTTTTGGAACTAAAGTTGATTTGAATTTATTTTTGAAATTGAAGAAACAATTCTAATTTGAAACTATTTTCGATATAAACTTTTTTAATATACAAACTCTTTTAACATATAAACTATTTTCTCATATAAACCATTTTAATATATTAATAATTTTAAATACATTAACTATTTTAGTCTATAACCTATTTTAATATATAAACTATTTTGAATATATAAACTATTTTAATCTATAACTTATTTTAACATATAACCTATTTTTAATATATAAACTATTTTAATCTATAACCTATTTTTAATATATAAACTATTTTAATTTCAATATTATTTTAAATTTATAAACAACTTTTAATATATATTTTAATATCTATACTATTTTTAATGTCTAACTATTCCAATATATAAACTACTTTCAATATTCAAATTATTTAAAGTTGGAATTGTTATGATTTAGATTTAATTGATTTAAATGCAAATATTTTGATATGATGGTTTAACCTATTTTGTGGTTATGATTTTGAAAATGAATATGATTTAAAGTGAATAATGATTTCAAAAGTGATATGATTTTGAAGTGAATATGATATTTTGATATAAATTATGAATCAGTTTTGGAAATGTAAAAGAACCAACCAGTGTGAAATAAGCGTTTAGTTGTTAAAGAGACCGGGATCAGATATTGTCATACTCTCTGCCAATACCGAAAACCACTTTAACAACTATGCACATGGTGGAGAATCCAGAATGAAGTAGGATGGTTTGGCGAATGCTACTGTATGAGGTATGAACGTAGCCCCGACCCCCTCGGGTCAGCTTGATATGACTAAAACAGGAGCTATACCTGGGCCAAGTAGGGTCGCACCCCCAATCGGGCACATTTCTTCGATACCATATTTATTACTTTGTGATTGATTTGGTGGCCACCCCTCGATTTGATTATGGGAGTGTGTTCCGAGGTGGGCGGTAGTAGCTGTTATGTGATACCACCGGCCCGTTTCTACAAACGGTAGAATCCTACCCTGGCATTGCCTCATGCGCCCTATCATATGCCTTATCGAGCCCACTATGAGTTTGGTTTGTGTCGTACCTATGGAGTGCTCCCTGATAGCCCACCCGTTTACGGTGGAGTTTATAGTACTGTATAGACTACGACATTTATATAAAATGTGTTAAGGGGGATATGGGTAATGTCTTAATGCTATTTTAATACTTTACTTTACTATAGACATATTATAATAGCGTATTGTACTATGTATGTAGATAGTTTAAAGGATCCTTAGGAGATGGAATCCAGAACATCTCTTAATTGCACGCATGTTATACACTGGATAGGAGATGTAAAATCCCGTAAACATCTCTGAAGCCGTTACACTCATATTTATTTACTGTTGATTAAACTCACATAAGATCTTTTAGTTCTGCCTCGAGTGTTTTGTCTTTTCATTACGCTTGGGTCAACCTGAGCATTTCAGTGTTGAAGACTTTATTTTTGGAGGACGAAGACGAAGATTTAGTATATTATTACTATTTATTATATTTATTCTACTGCATCATGTTGTTCCGGTGCATTATTTATTTATTCCTGCTGTATGTATAACTCTGATCTGTATTGTAAAAGTGTAATCAAATGTTATTTGTAAAACAGCTTCATGAATTGTTTATTTGATTATTATATTTTGTCATTCCACTATGAGATTCTATGTTTTGTTTTTCATTCTTTTCTCTTCTTTTTCTTATTTATCCCATAACAATCCTCCCTTTTGAATGGTTTGAGTTCGACATGTGTGGTTTGTTGTCAATTTAAACCGTCCAAAAAGTGGGTCATTACATAAATTTGGGTAAAGCTTAGCTTAGTTAAGAATGACATTGTCATTAATATGAATTAGAATGCGAGGTCGGTAGTGTTATATAATAGAAGTCTCCGTACCGCATGAGGCTAACAGCAGTTGTGTATACATTATACTGATGTGGGACTTATCCAACTGTAGGACTCGTTGACTTGTACGTTCATGTATAGGTGAAGGAATACCCAAGTAGAGTTTGCTTCAATCTTTTAGGGGGTATTTCCTTGATTGCATTAGGCAATCTAAATGGGAGGTTGAGCAAGGTTCAACACATTGTTAGGTATTTGGTACCATCTTCGGGAGTAGGAGCTGTACATAGGTCGAGAACGCCATTGGTCCTAAGCGGTCAGTGAAAAGACTAGGGTTACACCTAGCGGGCTACACTTCCTACTAGTGTAGATCACGTTTAGGTCATGCAACGCCATAGTTGTTTACTATTTTGTTTATTAAGAGGCAAGGCTGATAACCCTTGAGAGAGATCTTTCAAACGATTGAGGTAATCCGAGGAACTGAGTCCTCAATAGTTCGAGGAGCTGAGTCCTCAATAGTCCGTGGAGCTGAGTCCATAATATGAACCATATAGGTAAATCCCCATGATGGGATAGAATACGACAAAGTATTGTGATGCCATCATTAGGCACTATAAGAGTTCCTTGGTATGCACGATGATGAGGACATGATACTGCATTGATGATGGATCTTGACGAGGTGCTGCATTACAGAGACTAGCGAGGATATTATCTTGGTTTAAAGAGGGACTGTGGTACTTACATATACATACATATGTATTTATTGTTTACCTAGGGTAGATGAAGTGTATCGTACTCGTATGTGGAGTCGAGATGATTAAGTAAAATAAAGGACATAACATGTGATGGAAGGCAATCGACATAAACTAGTGTTATGTATAAGGAGTATAATTTACCGATCACCAGGATGTTGTTCTGACCCCCTCCTCATTAGAACCCACATGATAGCTTTAAAGGGACAGGTATTGGTACAGGGCAGGAATGGTGGAAGGACATATTTCCTTATGCATGCTTGACACTGACAAGGACACTAGATATTAGAAGTGTCAACCATGGTCAGTAGCTATATGTTTTATTATACTTTACTATTTATTTGTGATTTTATATCAGAACTGCTATGACATGCATTTGTTTATTTGCAGGATACCAAAACCAATGATTCGTACTTTGGTGGACCTGGGTTTTCGATTTAGCAAAAATTCATGCCCATTAAGATGCGGGTTGTCGCGTTTGCTACAAGAGCTTAGGTTAGTCGATCTAGTGAATTAGGATACGTTGAATGAACATATTTGTATTTCTTATTTATAATTATATATAATATATGCCAAATCCTATAATTCCAAATATAGAAGTAGTTTCAACCATAGTTAAAAACGGATAATGCGACTATGAGTTGGAACAATAGATGAAGCTGAAGATATACTCCTATCCCGATTACCTTACGGAAAATAGGTCATATTAGAAGGCGTTAACTTAAGTAGAGCATGAATGCGACATATTGAAGGGTCACTGAAGTTGTATAGTACTTGACTCCCTTATAGAGCACAAATTGCTCTATGGTTGAAGATCCCTGCAGGATTGTCGATTGGTGATGTATAGTTGGTCCAGATAAACGAAAAAGTAAGAATCTATATGCTGCAGATATCCAGAAGTAATAATTAAGCTAGTTCATGAAGGAAGGTGTGTAATAATCACTCCAAGATGATAGCCATATTTTAATATTTCGGGAGAAGGCAAGTCAGTAAGTAAGTAGAAAAGAATTTTTTTAAAAAGAAGGAACAAATAAAATTCCACTTCGAGTCCAGCCCCATGAGGAAGAATTTAATATAAAGGTTGAAAGGATTTTAATGTAAAGGTTTGAGAATATATATATATATATATATATATATATATTTGAAATAATTTTCAAAGGAATTATTTAAGGGTTGAAAAACCTATTCTTAAAAAGTAAGTGAATATTAAATTTTTAGAAAAATAAAATATCCGCGTTTGATTTAAAAAAAAGTTCTAGTAGAAATTAAAAATTGGTCGAATCGAAAATTTTGGTAAATGGGATTTTATAGAAAGTTATTTGGTTGTAAAAAAATAGTAGAGCATAAGCTCGTTGATTTTTTTAAAATGAAATTTTTTAAGTTGAATTTTATTTTAGGGATGGATAATAAGAAGTGGTGCTAGTTTAAATGGAGTACATAGTATAAAAAAGAAGAATAGAACACGAAAGTAAAAGCAATAGAAGAATGCATTACAATGGTTCAATAAAGAAGATTATAAATTGAGAGAAAGCTATATAAAGAGGAGTCATTTAAATAAGAGAAGTTTAGGTAGAAGAAAGTTAAATAGTAGTAACATTATGAAATACAAATAGAAAAGGTGATAGAAACTTATATAAAATAATGTTAGTAATTAGAAATAATATAGGAAATTAAAAGAAAGAAGAAATGATAGTTTCCGCAAATATGTGTAGTAATTGCACATATCTTTTTAAAAGTCCCCTTATATGTTATAGAACCCTCGCTGAGGTTGAAAGTGGAAATAGCGTGAGTATTAGGAAAATAATATAATAGAAGTTATCCCTGTCTACTCCATTTTTTAGTAAAACTTAACAAAGAATGTTTTATAAACATTGTAAAGTGTAAGTTTTTTAAAGAAATGGTTTGGTATAACAATTGAGTTTTTAAAAGCAAAACTTGATAAATGGTTCGAGTTAAAATCACAATTTTAAGAAGCAAAATCTTTGTTGTGAATAGGTTTTGAAGGAAAAATTTATTTGAAGGGAAAAGAAAAGAAAAGAATCTTTTTTAATTAAATCGGTAATATTTTCTTTTCGACTTGATGAATAAGCTTAATTCAAAAATCCTAAATTATAGTTTTAGAAGTAAAGACACCAAGTTATTTTTGATTCAATAAAAAGTTTCTAAATTTGTACTTTTAAAGACAAAAGTTTTTGTATTAAGTATTTTAAAATTAAGAAGTTTTAATATTAGAAAAAGTGGCGAAAACGGAACGAAAACTTTAGTATGAAGTAGATAGGAATGATTGTCTAAGTAAAACGGGGTAAAAGTTAAGGCATGATTAAATAGTAATGAGTGCTTATGAAAGTGACTGGTGCTATAGGATCGTGTAATATGGATAAACTACTTGTGCGGAATAAGTAAGTAAATAGTAAAAGCAGTAAAGTAAATGACACCAGAGATTTTTATACTGGTTCGAACTCCCGTTCTACCTCCAGTCCCAGACTCCTTCTGGATTTAAACTAGCAATCCTCACTTAACCCGGAGGAATAGGTTTACACCGCCTGAGCAACCGAACATGACTTCTACCGCCTAAGCAACCGAATAGGACTTCTACAGCCTGAGCAACCGAACATGACTTCTTTACAAATAACAAAAGTGTCTAACTGGAGTGTGCTCTTTGAATATCACTAATAAGTCAATTAAGTACAATCTTCCTATAATCTTCTCCTTTATGATATGTAGTGTAATGTGCTTGAGAATTGTGGAAGATAGAGTGATCAATGATTAGAAAATGTAAGCAGTTTGAGTGCAGTTTGAAAATAGAGAATAGATAAGAATTCAAGAATATTAAAATTAGTTTCGGTTAATTTTTTGTTGAGTTCTGTAATTTATTTATAGAGTTTAAAAAGTTGCAACCATAGATGAAAAGTCTAATTGAAAGAAAACAGGTGCAACCGTTGATTTTGAAGACGTTACTCTTCGGTGAAGAGAAGTGTTTATTCATGAAAATAACTGTTGAAAATATTCAGCCGGCTGAATAAAATAATTCAGCCTTCTGAATCAAATTAAAACTCAAATAGCTAGGAATTAGGCTATTTCTGGCCTTATTCAGCCGGCTGAATATTGTGAAACAAAAATTTTGTTTCAGCATTCAGCCGGCTGAAATAATGCATTCAACCGGCTGAATTAATGCATTCAGCCGGCTGTTTTCAGCCTGCTGTGCATAGTTGTGCATGTGTATATATGTTTTTTTATATATATCAATTCAGGAGAGATTTTAACAAATTACTAAATGATATACATACTCTAAACTAGGAACTAACAGCTTCAAAACACTCTGAATATGAATCTGCAACAAATCTCCTGCATAAATGATTAGTACACACAAAATATTTTATATAGTTTGTCATTAATCAAAACAATGTTAAATTGAGATTCCAACATTCTCGCCCTTTTTGATGATGACAACTATATAAGTAGAAATGATATATTTATAGAAGTACTTACCTTAACATTGTTTACTCCCCCTGTCAATATGCACAAATATTTAACTAACTTTCTCCCTCATTGTCATCGAAAAAAGAAAGGGATGCATAGAATCAAATAAGGAGTACATTATATAAATAACTCATACTCGAGACATTATTACTGAAAATAACAACATTCATACAATCATTACATAAATAACTAGATAGAGCATCATAGAAGTTTGATTAAAAATAGTAGAAACAATAATAATTAAAATTGAGTAGAGAGAGAAGGTTGATCATCATTGGAATCCAAACTTGAAGATGACCATTGAAAAGGAGATGGATTGTGAACTTCGATGGATGTAGATCTGGAACAAGAAATTTTATCCCATATTTTATTAAGAAAACCTTTTATGGAGTTGAATTTCTTTTTCGTTTTCTTTTCAAGAGCCTTAATATCCCGATGAAGTTTGGATTGATTTCGGGAGAGAGTGATGATAACTTGTCTGGAGGAAGTTTCTAGGCCATCAACTTGAATGGAGTCATCGTCCTCTTCTTCTTCTTCATGTTGAGTATGCGAAGAAGAGGCAATAGTAGTGTCACGAGGTTGAGGAATACCTTGTCGAACATTGTGAGACCATTGTTGAGAAGAAATGATTTGTTGTGAAGGAGGCCGCTGTGGAAGTCCCATCAATCCTAAAGTTTTTGCGCCTAACTCACTGATGTTTGAAAACTCGGAGTCGGGCATTGGAATTCCAAAGTTGAGAAGGATACGCATAATATAAGCCCCATAATGAATGGTCTTATATTTTCTTCGGATTGTGATGTCTTGAAATTCATCTAAAATGATTTTGCCCCAATTTACTTGTTGGTTGGAGTAGATTGAGTAAAGGGCTTGAAAATCTCTTTTATAGACTTTTTCATAACTTCCCGTTCGAGGTTGTAGAGAGCGAATGAAGGCACGGTGAATAAGACGTGCTTGTGGTCGTAAGGTGCTAGACTTTAATGCACTTAAATCGGTAAGACGATCGGACAAGAAACAATGTGAAACTTCATCTCTATGATCCATATCAACTTCAATATCATCTATATCAACACATTGAAATGGACAATTTAAAATATTTCCTAATCTTTGTAAAGGCAAGAAAATTTTGGTGCCACAAACTATAGACCAAACACAATCTTGTCGATTTTGAGGATTATGGTGGTCTAAATTCAGATTAGCAAGAAAGACTTTGATCAAAAGATCATTAATTTTGACATTATTTGGAGCATACCCTATTAGATTATCAAAGTGGAATTGCTCCGCCAATTCTCTAATTCGGTAAGCTGCAAAATCTAGAAATTTCATGAAAGCCCCTTTAAAGATATTGAAATTTTTCATAGAATTGAATCGTGAAATTGCTACATCATTCCATAGCCATTGTCGAATCTGATCTTCGGATGGACCGAAGGTGGATTCTCTTGTGCGTTTGGACCTTGGAGCCATTAGAGAGTAAAGAGAAGTAAGAAGTTTGAAAATTTGAGGTAAAAAATGGCTAGGGTTCTGAAGTGAATTGGTAAGAAATGAAAAGATGAATATATAGTAGGTAAAAAGCAAGGGCAAAAGTGGAAGAATAGAATGTAGGGACAAGTTTAAAAAAATGCCTCAGATGGAATTCAGTCGGCTGAATTAATTGAATCAGCCGTCTGAATTGCTCTAAGTTTCAACCCGCAAAGAAATAGTTCATTTTTGACCTAATTCAGACGGCTGTTTGAATTGATTCAGCCATCTGAATCAATTCAAACAACCGTCTGAATTGAAGAAAAATTATATTATCATAATATTCAGCCGTCCGTTTTGTTATAAACAGCCCGCTGAATTTGTGCAGAAACTCATATCAGCCCATATAAATAACAAATACTATATATAAACAATGTAAATAACTTTTTGAAAAATATGAAAAATAAAAATAACATGTTAACAACAGCATAAATTTTTTTAAATAGATTTGGAAGAAGAGCTTGGAGTGTGATATTCATCTGGTTCTATTTTAGTATTCTCTTGAAATGGTCAAAGTGGTGACTATCTATTGCCGCGTTCCCAAGAATTCGGAGATATCGATGGACGCTGCGGTGATGGTTCCCAAGAATTGTGACGAATTGGAGAACGAACAGGAGACGGTTGATGAACCTTGTTTTTGGAGGAAGATCCACAGAATTTCAAAGCGACTTGTTCTAAAAAGCTTAAACGCTTGGCATTAACCTTTTGTTCATAGTATAGTTCGTGCTGTAATTCTAGTGTTTCCCGTTGGTAGTGATGAATGTCATCTAATTTTTCTTTGGTAGATGGTGAACCAAAAAATAGAGATCTTCTTGTTCTTTTAGCAGGTGGAGTATAACCTGTTTGAGTAGATGGAGGCACAATTGGAATTGGTTCGTAAATCGGCGTTGGAGTTGGTAAATTCACCAATCCTGAAGTAGGAGAAGAATAAGACAGAGCGGAGGATTCAGAATTATGTTGGGAAGACATTTTGAGAAATGTATTTGAAACTTAATTTTTTTTATTGAAAACTAATGTCAAAAGAAGGAAGATTAGTAGAGGTATATATGTGTAAAGATATATATAAATAGAAAAAAGATTTGTGGTTAGGTTTATAAGAACCAGAGAAAAATTTGGTTGGAGGAAAACAAATATAAGGTAAATAGAAAAAAATGCTAACCATCTAAAGCTAAAAAGAAAGGAGTAGTGAAGTGGTAGAACACTAGACTACCAAGTAAGAGATCCCGAGTTCGAGTATTGAAATTTTTTTTATTAAAAACTTATAAATCCTTTATTGATACAATTCCTAATTCTCTTCCTAATTTTATAAATATATTTTCATTTAAAGGTTTTGTAAATATATCTGCCAATTGATTTTCAGAGGATACAAATTCCAGTCTGACTAAATCCTTTTCAATATTATCACGAAGAAAATGATGACGTATGTCAATATGTTTAGTTCATGAGTGATTTACAGGATTTTTGGATAAGTTTATAGCACTAGTATTATCACAAAAAATTGTTGATTTAGATAAATTAATACCAAAATCTTGAAGTGTTTGTTGCATATAAATGACTTGAGCACAAGCTAAGGCAGCAGAAATATATTCTGCCTCACAAGTTGAGAGTGAAACACAATTTTGTTTCTTACTAAACCAAGAGACTAAGGATTGTCCAATGAAGTGACAAGTCCCACTCGTACTTTTTCGATCTGTCCGACATCCTCCAAAGTCAGCATCACTATTTGAAACTAACTCGAAAGGACATTCTTTTGGATAGAAAAGTCCAAAATCTTTGGTTTTGCTAAGATAATGCAATATGCGTTTTACTGCTCGCATATGTGATTCTTTAGGATTTGCTTAGAATCATGCACATAAACAAACACTCATCATTATGTCAGGTCTACTAGCAGTTAGATAAAGTAATGATCCAATTATACTTCGATATAATTTTTGAACAACACTTTTGCCATCATCATCTTTATTGAGATGAACAGTTGTGCTCATCGGAGTTGGTTTAGCAGAAGTGTTTTCCATATCAAATCGTTTAGTTAAATTATTACAATATTTTTCTTGATTAATAAAAATTCCATTTTCTATTTGTTTAACCTGTAATCCAAGAAAATAAGATAATTATCTCATATGTGACATTTCAAATTCTTTGGTCATAATTTTTGAAAATTCCTGACATAATTTTTCATTTGTAGAGCCAAAAATAATATCATCTACATAAATTTGAATAATTAAAATATCCTTTTTAGTTCTTTTTATAAAAAGAGTTTGATCAACCTTTCCTATTTCAAAACCAGAATCTATTAGGTAGCTCTTAAGACGTTCATACCAAGCACGGGGTGCTTGTTTTAGACCGTATAAGGCTTTCTTAAGTTTATAGACGTGGTCTGGAAATTTTTCATGTGTGAATAACAGAGGTTGTTCAACAAAAACATTTTCTTTTATATAACCATTTAAGAAAGCACTTTTAACATCCATTTGATAAAGTTTGAAATTATGAAAACATGCAAAGGCCAGTAAGATACGTATTGCTTCAAGTCGTGCAACTGGAGCAAATGTTTCTTCGTAGTCGATTCCTTCTTCTTGATTATATCCTTGTGCAACTAATCTAGCTTTGTTCCTAGTTATATTACCCTGTTCATCTGTTTTATTTTTGAAAACCCATTTAGTACCAATGACGGTTTGATCACTTGCTCTAGGAACTAGTTCTCAAACTTCGTTTCGTTCGAACAAGTTTAGTTCTTCTTGCATAGCTATAATCCAATAGTCATTAGTAGATGCTTCTTTTGCATTTTTAGGTTCGATTTTAGAAAGAAAAGCTACATGGCCCATTTGATTAAGTTGATTTCTAGTTCTAACATGTGAATCAATTTCTCCTATGACATTTTCTATTGGGTGATCTCGTAAAATCCTAGGAGGAGATCTTAATTCATTTTCATTATGAACAATGTTTTCATTTTCTTCAAAGTTATTAGAAATGTTTTCATCTTCTTCAAAATTATTTTGAGTAACCATATTTGTGATTGTTTTAGGAATATCCTCAAAAAATTTATTAAATTTGAAATTTTCGTCGAATGAAACATGAAGTGTTTCTTCGATTGTTTTTTGTTCTTTTATTGAAAATTCGATAAGCTTTGCTTCGATCTGAGTACCCTATGAAGATTCCTTCATCGGATTTATGATCAAATTTTCCAAGCTGACTTTTGTGTTTAAGATAAAACATTTTGAACCAAAAGTTTTAAAATATGAAATGTTTGGTTTTCTTTGATGAAAAAGTTAATATGGAGTGTGTTTTGTTAAGGGTCGGATAGAGACACGATTTAGAACATAGCAAGCAGTAGCTACAGCTTCTATCTAGAAATGTTTTGGTAATTTATTTCCATTCAACAAAGTTCTTACACATTCTTGTAATGTTCTATTTTTCCTTTCTACAACTCCATTTGTTGTGGTGTTCTAGGAAAAGAAAAGTTATGGTAAATTCCTTTTTTATTACAAAAATGTTCAAATGCTTCATTTTCAAATTCACCACCATGATCACTTCTAATATTTTTAATTTTTAAATTTTTGAGATTTTGAATTCTCTTTGCAAAAATCTTGAAATTTTCAAAAGTATCACTTTTATTTTTAAGAAAATAGTCCAAGTATATCTTGAAAAATCATCTACTATAACAAATACATATTTACTATGATTTATAGATTGAATTTGAGTTGGACCAAAAAGATCTAAGTGTAATAGTTCTAATGGTTGTATCGTAGAAATATTTTTCTTTGATTTAAAAGATGATTTTGATAATTTTCCTAATTGACAAGCATCACAAATATTGTTTACTTTAAAGTTCATTTTTTGTAAACCTTTTACTAAATCGTTTTTAGATAATTTATTTATATTTTTGAAATTAATATGACAAAATCTTTGTGCCATAACCAAGGATCATTTTCTTTGCTATTAAACACATATTTGTATTATAATTTATATTCATATTTAAAACATAAATATTTTATCTCTAAAGCCTTCAAAAATAAGATTCTTATTTCAAAAATACTACACTTATTTTCAGAAAAAGAAATATTGAATCCTTTGTCACACAATTGGCTAATATTAAGTAAATTGTGTTTCAAATTTTTAACTAATAAAACATCTGTAATAAGAGGTAAATTAGATATACCGTTATTGCTCACATCGTCTTTACTGATGACATATCCTTTGGAATTATCTCCAAATGTGACAGATCCTCCATCTGAGTAGTTAATGTTTGTTAGCATCTCTTTGTTTCCTGTCATGTGTTTTGAGCAACCACTATCTAGTATCCATTTTCCTCTCTTTTTGGATGGTACCTACAAAATATAGAATTAACATTGGTACCTACCATTTTATTTTTGGGTCCTAAGAGTTAGGTCTTAGGAAGCCAAACCCAAGAGGGTTCAGAATTCCTTTTGAAAACAAAATCTTTGTTTTTATGAATAGTTTTTATAAAAGATTTTATATAATTATTTCTTATTGAAGAATTATTTGTTTTAGGAATCCAAATTTTAATTGAAGTAGTAAAATTGGAAATTTTAGAATTAGGTTTTTCAACTTTATTTTTATATGAAGAATTCTTTTTCTTTGGAATAATTTTAGAGGATTATTTATATCCTAGCCCTCTTTTATTTGAAACAGTTTGAGAATTTTCTATAATTTTGGAAAGATTTTCTCTACCTTTATTAAAATTAGAAACATTTTTAGTAATGTCTTCTAACTTTGTTTTAAAGCTAGAGTTATCTAACTCTAAAATCTTGATATTTGATTTAAGGTCATGATTTTCAATTAATAAGGCATCATTCTTTTCTTTCTGAGTTTCTATCTCTTGACTTAACAAAGAGAGTTGAGATGTCATATTAGAACAAGATTCTTGAGTAACTTGGAGTTCTTCTTCTAAAATTTTCTTTTCATCTCTTAGCATTTCTACTTCGATTTCAGTTCTATTCAATTTTTCAAGAGTTTCTTTGTACTTTCTATTTTTGCCTTTTAATTTGTCAAGTAATTCTGAATTGATTTCCAAAAGTTCATTAAAAGTTAGATCACATACCTCGTCTTTTGTAGCCATAAAGCAAATGTTGGCTTGTTCCGAATCACTGTCTGAGTCACTTTTTGATGATGAAGATGATTCTGTATCGTCCCATGTGACAGAGAAAGCTTTCTTCTTAAATCTGTCCTTTTTGTGCTTATATTTGTCTTTCCTATTCTCAGGATAGTCTTTTTTGATGTGACCTTTCTTGTGATATTTATAACACTCTAGAGCAGATGATGATGGTTTGTTGGTGTTGTTATTGTTGCTGGAGTTGTTCTTGTTGTCTCTAAATTTTTTATTCTTTCTAAATTTCAAGAACTTTTTGAATTTTTTAGCAATGAATGCCATATCTTCTTCATCTGAATCCGATTCATCTTTTTCTGCCTGGAATGATATATTTTTCTTATCTTGAGCCTGTACTCGTTTTGCCTGCAGATTAACTTCATAAGACATTAGATTTCCAATCAACTCTTCTGGTTTAATGGTTAAAATGTCATTAGCTTCTTCGATTGCTAAGATTTTTCGTTCCCATTCATCTGTTAGTGAGTAGAGGATTTTTGAAACAATATCAAAATCTGTGTATGTTTCTCCTAATGCTATCAAAGAATGATATATATATCTTGAAACCTATAGTACATTTCATTGATAGTTTCATCTTGCTTCATTTGGAAATTCTGGAACTGATTTTTGAGCATAGAAATTTTACTTTGTTTGACTTTGTTAGTTCCTTCATGTGTAACTTTTAGTGTACGCCAAATTTCACGAGCAGTTTTACACATTCTTATTCTATTAAACTCATTTTTATCTAATGCATAATATAACATGTTCATAGCTTTAGCATTTGCAGTAGCATCTAATTTTTGCATGTTAGACCATGCTGAATATTCAGTAGTAGGGATAATATATTCAGATTGCATAATGTTCTAGTATCGTAAATACTTGCTTGTATATAGATTTTCATTCTAGTAGCCCAATAGTTATAGTTCATTCCATTAAATAGAGGAGGTCGTGCAGTAGATTGACCTTTTGTAAAGGTAGTGTTAGAAACAGTGCTGGTGTTGTTTTCCATATTAAAAATAATATCAGATAACTATGTTACGGTTATATGATGGTCTTGCTCTGATACCAAATGAAAGTGACTAGTGCTATAGGATCGTGTAATATGGATAAACTACTTGTGCGGAATAAGTAAGTAAATAGTAAAAGCAGTAAAGTAAATGACACCAAAGATTTTTATACTGGTTCGAACTCCCGTTCCACGTCCAATCCCAGACTCCTTCTGGATCTAAACTAGCAACCCTCACTTAACCCGGAGAAATAGGTTTACACTGCCTGAGCAACCGAACAGGACTTCTACTGCCTAAGCAACCGAATAAGACTTCTACCGCCTGAGAAACCGAACAGTACTTCTTTACAAATAACAAAAGCGTCTGACTGGAGTGTGCTCTTTGAATAGCACTGATAAGTCAATGAAGTACAATCTTCCTATAATCTTCTCCTTTATGATATGTAGTGTAATGTGCTTGAGAATTGTGGAAGATAGAGTGATCAACGATCAGAGAATGTAAGCAGTTTGAGTGTAGTTTGAAAAAAGAGAATAGATAAGAATTCAAGAATATTAAAATTAGTTTCGGTAAATTGTTTGTTGAATTATGTAATCTATTTATAGAGTTTAAAAAGTTGCAACCATAGATGAAAAGTCTAATTGAAAGAAAACAGGCGCAACCGTTGATTTTGAAGACGTTACTCTTCGGTGAAAAGAAGTGTCTATTCATGAAAATAGGTATTGAAAATATTCAGCCGGCCGAATAAAATAATTCAGCCTTCTGAATCAAATTAAAACGCAAACAAAAGGAATTAGGCTATTTCTAGCCTTATTCAACCGGCTGAATAAATTCATTCAGCCGGCTGAATATTGTGAAACAAAAATTTTGTTTCAGCATTCAACCGGCTATTTTCAGCCTGCTGTGCATAGTTGTGCATGTGTGTATACGTTTATATATATATATATATCAATTCAGGAGAGATTTTAACAAATTACTAAATGATATACAGACTCTAGACTAGAAACTAACAGCTTCAAAACACTCTGAATATGAATCTGCAACAAATCTCCTGCATAAATGATTAGTACACACAAAATATTTTATATAGTTTATCATTAGTCAAAACAATGTTAAATTGAGATTCCAACTGCTTGTAGAGTGAAATAGTGGACCCCACTGAATATAAGGAATATTAGTTTGAACCTATGAATGTTTCATTAAACATGGATGAAGATCATGAAGAAGAACCTATAAGGAAATGGGAAATGTTATCAAAGTACACTTCTACAAATTGTAGTGTATGCTCGCATGAAAGATCAAGGATAAAGAGAGTAAATACCAAAATTTGGGAACACTATCAAGATATTTGGATTAAAAGAAGATTGTAACAGAGGTTGGTGAGGTGGAAAACACACATAGAGGATGTTAGTAGACTCAAGGGTAAGGAAGGCAAGATAGATGGTGGAAAAGTTATTCCGTCAAGCCAATTTGGCAATGAGTTATTCTAAATGTGCACATAGTTTATATTTCTTACCCACTATAGTATGAGGATGCATAATTTATTCCATAATTAGGTGTGATAATGGAAGTAACGGATAAACCTTATTTCTCAAAAGCCATGAAAGAAGGTTAAGATATGTGGGCTATGGTAGAATGACATGTTAGAAAGGTTCATTTAATTTAAGTAAGCTGATAAGGCCACAACAACATTAATGTCAGTTAATGTTGAAGGGCAGCTTCTAGCAATTGTTTCTTTTGGAATAGTTGGGTTGTAGCATTTGTTATTTTTGTTGTATATAACACATACGATATTATGCGAAAGTTCCTTTTAAATTGGTTTTCTGAATTGACCGTTATGCTTATTGGAAAACCGTGTAAGTAAGGAAATCTCATATGGATACTTAACTAATGCAAAGTAAGAATGGAAGTTTATAAAATAAATTAGGAAATTTATTAGCTACTATAAGTAAAATAAAGTTAAGTCCCAAAAAAGTGTTAAATTTTTGGGAGGTAAATATTAGTGAGCGAAGTGCAGAGAAAGATTGTTGCGAAACCATAGATCACTATCCCTACGCCTTAAAAGCTGAAATTTATGAATGAACATGTGGTTTAATTGTTGTTCTGAAATAAAAGAAAAGGTTTTAGAAATTTGAAAATTTACCATGTAGTAGAAAAGAGACAATTATGGACGTTAACGTATTGACTAAATTCCGACTGCGTAGGATATGGCTTAGTTTGTTTGAAAAGATAAAAACAAACACTTTTGAAAACAAATTGTTTAGAAATCTTTGATTTTTAATAAAAAATGTTTTTATAAAAGTTTTAAAAAAGTAAGTTTTGTTTTCAAATTTTCTAGCCATTTCTAAAAATTTAATTTGAAAAGATTTTAAATGATAAATAGGGAATTTTTTATTTTTGAAATGCCACATGCAGCATAGGGAAAAGTTGACGGGTTAACAAGTATGAATTTTACTGTGCAGTAGAAATGATAGTAAAATAAAAGGTAGTTAGTGACGAGGGAAAAAGCTGTTTTATCCTTGGGATTTCTTTTTCATACCTTGTCGATATATGAAAAAAACTTGTTCTAAAATAACTCTGTTTTAAAAATCTAAGTATTTAAAAAGTAAATTTTCTTATGTGGGCTGTAATTGGAAAAGTAGAAAAAAGAATTGAGGGCATAAGAAAAGGTTTCAAGATACAGTGGAAAAATGGTACATAAGAAAAGGATGGAAATATGAAATTCTCCGTCTAAACTGTTTTCCCGCATAAGAAGTAGGTTTAGAAAACTAGATTTTTCCAATTTTGGATGTTAAAAATGGTGTACAGGGATTTTGGATAGTAGGGATTGGATGCAAAATTGGTTGAACTATACTTCTATTCGTGGAAATGTGGGAAAATTTAGATGTAAAAACAAAGATTTTAATTTTCAGAATTTGCATACATATAGAACTGCCAATATATATAGGTTGTTTGCATCATATTTTCAAAATTGTTTTATAAGATGCATCAAAGGTGCCAATTTAGAATTATACTGCATACATGTCAGATATGTTATGATACACCGTGCACTTGTACACTATTGGTTGCAAAATTGGTTGTACGCAAATTGGTTTGTTAACTTAGATTGGTTGCATGCTATGTTACATGATTTAGTCCTTTGGAATTTCGAGGATGAAATTCTTTTGGGGAGGAGGGGGAATGCAACACCCCATAAAATAAAAAGGAAATTAATTAGTAATTATTATAGCCCATAAATAGAATTTTTATAAACGTCAAAAATTGACTATGAAACTTACACTGTTGGGTTTGCCGCAATTTTCTAATCAATTTTCACATATAATGTTTTTTCCAATTGGAGTTCAAACGAAGAAGTTATCGATGTTTGAAGTTTTTTAATCAGAAATAATTATATATGTAATTAAGGAAATAAAATGCAGTTAACAAAATAAATTAATATTAATTAATGATAACAATTTCTTAGCATTTAAGTAAGTTAACATGAATGAAAAATAGTAACGAATTGTCTCAAGCAAATGTATAAGGAATGAAATCAACAAATGTTAACGGAAATATTAATTAACCTAATTAAAATCGACCAGTCGACCCTTAACTTTGGTTGGTCGACCGCTAGTAGTCGATTGGTAGGGGAATGCCAGTCGACCAATGGTATGTGTTGGCTATAAATTTTGGCATGGATGAACGATCTAGATTCAAAATATTGTTAATATAATGGATGGCATTGATTTGAACCCCTATAAATATGGCCCAACCCCTTACTTTTCTTCTGATATTTTCTGAAGTGATGGCAAAGCTCTGCCATTTTCCCTTCCCCACAAATTCTCAATTCTAAATAAATTATATTTTATATACTTATATACAAGTGGAGAATAGTAGAAGATAATTGGAAAGAAGGATATGGTTGAATCAAATTGTCAAAGCCAAGGTAAATTATAAATCCAGATCCGAATTTAAATTAAATCAAAATCTCTTCTAAGATCTGGATTTCTGATATATATATGTATTCTTGCGGTATATGCATCCAAATAAGGAGAATAAGGGGAGTCAAACCCGAATAACAGAGATTAGATCTAGAGATTTGGAAAGCTAACAAGGTGAGTGGAAATTTTATATTTTTATATAATATTGGATTTATATCATTGTAAATATGTTCCTGTATGCCTAAATGTAATTTTGGAGTTGTAGGCCTAATCGTATACATATAATAAATTTATAAACCCTGCCTACATATCATGTGATTGATAACTTAAATTTAATATTACATATACTTGAATCTGGAAAGTATTGGGTAGTAGTCCCTGAATTTGATAAATTATACGGTAGTTCAAATTTATCGATTAAACGGTTTGTGCAAGTAAACGTAATTAGAAGTTATCATAATAAATTATTGGGATTTAACTAGCATTTTAATTCTTTAAAATGTTGGGTGTTGCAATGTAAATTACTATAGATTATCAAGTTCAGATTCATAAATAAAAGTGTATCGTTTGAAATAACATGGAATACGCTTAAAAGAAAGAGATATATAAAATAAGGATATTTACCGTATTTTGTATTGTCTATTTCAATAACTGCAAAAATACCATTCCTTGTAATTCTAAACGTAATAAAAATTCCTTTTTTTTGGATAAGATGTAGAGATTTACAGTTTTAACATTTCCTTTTGTGGGAGATGTAATTCCAATGCATTAAAATGCAAAAATCCTAAGTATGAATTAAATAATCATGGTTGTGACAATAATAATGGTTAAATTGTAATATATATATATATATATGCAATAAGGACAAGATAGAAGTCAAATATTAAACGATAAAAAGGTAGTCAAGTAATAAAATGAATAGATGCAAGAAGTATACAAAATATACGAGTATGTGGAGTCCACTAAACAAGGAAGGATAGTAAGGGTTAACAAGGATAGAAATAAAGATTTAATAATAAGAGAAGAAATTAAATAGTAAAAAATATTTAAACTTTTAAGTTCAAGGGAAGCGGTAAATGATATTAAAGCAACATTAATGAACCAAGGAGTTAGTTAAATAAAAATAACCGAATATGAGTAGTTGAAAATTGGAGGGGTAATAAAGAAATAAGAATGAATACACACACACACACATATGTAGCCTCAAGTATATGTTTACGACGGGTGTGAATTATTAAAGTTAGCTAAAGCTTAGCTTAGATAAGCATGATATAGTCATTAAGATGCATTGAAATGCGAAGTCAGTAGTGTTACACAATAGAAATCTGCCCATCACGTTGTTTATATATATACTGATGTGAGACATATCCAACAGCTATATGACCCGTGGAATTATATGTTCGCGTATAGGTGAAGGAATACCCAAGTAAAGTCTGCTTCAATCTTTTAGAGGGTATTGCCTTGATTTTATTAGGCAAGCTAAATGGGACGGTGAGCAAGGTTCGACGCTGTAATATCCCGGAAATTTTAACAATATCAATTTAATAATCTGTTGAATAATTAAATTGATATGGATGATCTTTGATAATAAAATTTGAATTTAATTTAATAATCTAATTAAATAAGTATCAAATATGTTATTTCCAAATAATAAGTATAATGTATTATTTTTATAAATATGAATGGATTTTAAAGACTATGGAATGGTTATTTTAAATTGAAAAGTAGTTATATAAGTGTATATATATATAACTTGACTTTTTAAATTGAATCTTAGGATTTAATTTAATTGAATTTGAATTTAAGCTTTGAAATTCAAGAGAATAAATATTTAATTGTTTTAAAAATAGATTTTAGCTTAAGTTTAGTTTAAATAAAAGGTTTATTTTATTTCTTTTTAAATATTACTTGATATATATGATTTAAAAATAGAAGTTTAAAATACAATTTACATATGGTATTAATTCATTTAATAATAGAAGTAATTTATAATTTCTTTTATAAATTATTTAAATTAGTCAAATTTGATATTTTCAATACTTTGTTTTTATAAATATAAATAGACTTTAAATAAAATAGGATTGTTATTGTAAATTTAAATTGAATATGAATTTGGATTTATAATAGAAATTCAAAAGAAAGATATTTTAAAATATTTCGGATTTAAAATATAGATATAAGATTTTATTTATATATATATTGGTTATTTACATTTTCTTTAAAGTAATTTATATACATATACATATTAGGTAAGTATTTATAAATAGTAAACTAGTGTAAAAGCTTTTATTTACATTTTAAAATAAATAAATATATGTATTAATTACTTAAAAGACATGTGTAATAAAATTAAGACACATATATTACAAGTGTTAGATAATTAAAATGATTTGGGACAAATGTCATTATATCAAAGCCTAATATAACATGTGCTAAGTCATGAATTAAACAATGAGACAAGTGTCATTTAATTTAATTTTTTTTTCTTTTATTTTTATTTTTAGATAATTTCAGTTTATATAAACAAACATCTCCATTTTTCTTTTCTTTTCTAACCTCCTTTCTAAACAAAGAAATGAAGCAAATCTCAGATCATCAAAACCTGAAAACAAACAGATCAAAAACAGATCCGTGATTCATTTTTTTTCCTCTAACTTCTTCTATTCAAAACCAAGAATAAACTCAATTAAATCCTCATAAACAAATCTGAAATCAGTAATCCTCCTCAAATCTGAAAAGTACATAAGCCTGAACTAAAATCATTAACCTGCATCTTCTTTAAACCTGTAAGACAATTCCAAATCAAAAGCCTGTTCTGTTTCAAGGCTGCAAACTCATTTTCAAAAGTATATGAGCCTGAACTAAATTCTTTCAAAAACCTGGAACCAAGCCTACATTCTTCAAACCTGAGAAAAAGCAAGCAAATCTGGAATTAAAAGCAAATTCAAAGGCATGCAAGTTTTAAATCAAACAAAGGCCACCTTCCAGTTCTCAAGTTTTCAAAAGACAAATGCCAGCAACTCAATTTTTAAAAGATTCAAGTGTTGTTTTCAAAAATCTGGAGTCTCTGTCTTAAAATCTGGTGAGTAACTTTTAAATTTAAAATAAAATTTGATTGCATGCTAGTATGGTTGAATATAAATGTGTGTATTGCATAAGTGGATGTCTGATGAGAATTCTTATTGTGTGCATACTGTTTATAAGTGCTCTGTCATCATTATTTAGGGAAGTGGCATCTTTCTAAAATGCTTAAGTATAAATGGGTATATGTAGATCTTTGAAGCAAGAATGTTTGTATATGTATTAATTTTTCTATGAACATTTGGATGATAAATATGTGCATGTTGGTGAAATGTTTGAACTTCTCTGTTCTTAGTTTTAAACTAAGATTTTGTTTAAAAATCCATTATTCCTTTAACCAATCTCTGTTAGTCTTAGGATTTAAATAAAATTTGTTTGTTTAAGCATAGATTAAAGTTTAAACCTTATTTAAGTAAATTAAATTAGAAATTACTTTGTAAAAATCAAGTAGATCAGTACAAGTTGGAATCTTGTTAAAAATTAAACATCTTAATTTATTGATTCAGGGTTATAAATGAAATCCCTAAACTAAAACACGATTTTTAAGATTCAAATCACAAATTTTAGTAATGGGATATTGGAGTAGTTCTGGGTTGATCAAAAAGTGCATTTTTGGTTGTCTACGATGATCTATGTGCTCGGAGGGGTCAGGATTCCTTCTGGAGGGAGAGTGATGAACGGAGAGTATGGGAAAAATGGCAGTAAGGTGTTTAGGGCACTATGGCGGTGGCAGGTGGATGTTTAGTTCGGTAAACCTAGTTTTTCTGGTGGTTAGAAACGCAGGCATCACGAACTCTCTGGTGGATCGAGTTCCACCAGGTTTTGGAGATTGGAAGCTGGAGTGTTGTCGATGTCGTGGCCGGAGGATCTAGCATTCTGGTGGTCGGAGATGTGTTGTCGAGGCGTTTCCAGGCTTCGTGGTGGTTCGTAACTTTTGTTCCAGGTTTAGTCTTGAATGCTCGAATTCGTTTCACGTTCGTATTGATGGTTTTGGTGGTCGAGATTGGGTTCTCAGGTCATCGTCGATGGGAAGAGATCAACGCTGGTGATCGGAGACGATCAGCGTCTCTGTGCACGTGCACACATTTTCTGGTGAAGTTGGGTTTGGGAATTTGGGTACTCGGGGTTTCTCGAGTCATTTGAGTTTTTGTTCGGGTTAGATAGGAGAAATGACTCGAAGTAGATAGGTTTGGTGGTTGTCTCGGGGCAGGCTCGAGATTGGCTAGTGGTTGACTCGGGTAAATGATTTGGTGACAGGTTTTTCAAATCTGTCTGTTTAGAATTTAAAACTGAATTTAAATTATAAAGCAAGGATTTAAAATAAGTTTTAAATCAAAGTTTAAAAATGGATTCAAGTTTTGTTTGAATCTTAGTTTGGATATAAAATAATGTTTTGAATTTTAAAATGAAATTTAAAAGTAGATTTGAAATGAATATTTCAAATATAAATTGTAAATGATAACTTGTTTATCAATAAAAATAAAGTTTATCTTAAATTAATTAAAGACTTGTGTTTATTTAATTTATTAGGAGATTTAATAGATAATTAATTTAATTTGATTAATTAATCATTTGGATTAATTAAATAGGTAATTAAAGGATTAAACTAATTTATTTATGATTAAGATAAATTAATTAGGAATGATAAATTTATAATTGAAAATTATAAATTAGAGTATTAATTAATGGTTAAGAATTAATTAATAGTGTAATTAAATATTAATTAAGTTATGGTTAACACTTAATTAATTTAGTAATTAGAGATTAATAAATTGGTTATTAAGATTTATTAATTTAGAATTAATAATATTAATATAAGTTAATTACTTAAGGAAAGTAATTAAATAATAGTTAATGAGGTCATTAACTATGGGTTATTAAATAATGAATTAATAGAATTAGTTAAATTAATTTTGATAATTAATTAGTTAAATTAATTTAAGAATAATCAATTATAGAATTTGTTTAAATGTAATTCCTTGTTGGAAGTAATTAAGAATTAATTACTTATAGTAATTAATTTAAGTTGATTTGATTTATTTAAGTTTAATTAATTTAGAATAATCAAGAGATGATTTGATAATAATTACTTAATGTAATTATTAAGGTAAGATTATTTAGGGGAGTAAATAATAAGATAATTACTGGAAGTAATTAGTTGAATAAATGATTTTATTAATAGAAGTAATTTGAGTTAATTACTTTGAATAATTAATCAAGGGATTAATTAAGAAATTAATTAAGGAGTAATTAATTTAGTTAATGAAAGTAATTAAGGGTAATTAATTACTGATTGAAGATTAATCAGGGGTGATTAATAAATGTTGTTTAATTAAAGGTTAATTACTTAATGTAATTAATTTAATTAAGTAATTAATAATTAAGTTGTAATTAAGGATCATTAATTAATATAATTAATGATGTAATTAAGATTGGTTAATTAAGTAATAATTAATAAATGAAGTAATTAATCAATGTAATTAATTAAGGATTAATGTAATTAATTACAGTTGATTAAGTTAATTAATTTTAGTAAATTAATTAATGAAGTAATTAAAGGTTAATTACAATAAGTGGTTAAGGATAATTAATTTAAGTAATTAATTGAGAATAAATTACTTGAATGTAATCAAAAGATAATTAATCAAGATGATTAATTGAAATGAATTATTAGCGGATAATTAATTAATTGATTGTAATTAATTAATGGTTAAGTAAAAAGGATTTATAAAATGAAGTAATTAATTTAATTCACTTTAAATTAATTAGAGATGATATAAATCATTACTTATGAATGGGTGATAGTATTGAATACTTGGCATTGATTGATATCTCTGATGAGATATATGCTGTATGATATGGATGTTAGTTGAATTGTATGGACTATCTGATAATGTTGATTATCTGTTGTGAATTATCTTTCTTTGTGTATAAAGATAATGAATTGAAATTGTTTTAACCTTTAAAACAACTTGGCCTTAAAAGATACGCTTTGGATTTCGATGAGACCGGGATCGGGTTTCCGTATACCGGATTTCCAGGTCTGGAGACCCGAATACCACATCGATCCAAATTAACGATAGGTCGTGAATCAAGTGAAGATGAAGATTCAGAGTGCAAGGGTTATTGTCGTTAACTCTGAGGGTGATTCCAAAACGAGTGTAACGAGATAATGCCTTCGGTTTCGTTCGAACCCGGAACGAACTTGTATGGACTGAATGCTTTCAGAACATCGTCAGGTGGACGATGAGCATTCTAAGTGATGTGTTCTTTTCTAAGGTAATCGTGACCTCAAGCCTCACAAACCGGGAATGGCTAAAACAGGGGAGGTGCAGCAAGGTTAGTGGGTAGCACCCAAGTAGGACAAGGTTACCTCTGTCTAGATGTCCCTTTCTATTTTCGACTTAGTGGTGCGGTTGCTGATCCCAACCGTGAGGTATCTTGTGCGGGAATTATCCAGTAAGGGATGTTCCGACCTTGTGTTGCAGGGGATTGGGAGTGATCCTCGGTACGGTGATCTAGGCCACGTACTGTGACGGGCGGTACCCCGGTAGCCCTGCCATTGTATGGAATCCAAACTCCAATAAGTGCCGTACGTATTAGTTGTGCCCAACTATGTTGGAATGTGAGATGTAAGCATTTCAGCTATTTCTGTATTTTACTTGAAAACCCTAGACCCTATTATAATACAATCGAATTTCCTATCAAATGTTTTGGTTAGCGTAAGGTAAAAACTTACCCATGTTTATGTGTGGGAAGTCTTACGTGATACCTTTTCTTTGAAAAGATTTTGAAGTTAAGCAAGTTTAACCTGTTACTCACACCAGACCCATGTCTGACCCAAGTGTTTATTTCTGTTTTATAAACTCTTGGGTACTCAAATTTTTACGAGTAGCCAAGGGATTCAGGTTAGCCTTGACGAATTGTGGAGGAGCAATGGAGCAGGAGGCTTCAGCGTTGTAGATAGATAGTAGTTTCCGCTGTGTTGATTTTGTATTGATCTCTGTATTGTATTGAGATGTAATAACTAGACAGATGTTTATAACTGTCTAGTAAGTGATGTATATGCTGTGTAACTCTGTAAATTGTTGTATACTATGTAATAGTTTATGTTATTAATATAATTTATTCGTTCCGCTGTGAGATCGTTGTTGTTGTTTCTTTCTTTCTTCTCTTCTTTTCTATTTTTTACCCCTTTCTTTCTTATTAACGATGCGACTTTCTGTGGAGAGAAAGTCGTGGTCGTTACAGTGGTATCAGAGCATAGGTTGAGCGAATGCCTAATCTTTTGGTTAATTGAATATCAGAGCAGTAGGTTGAGTGAATACCTAGGCTCTGAAGTGGTGTCTATCTTGAGAGCGCGTAATTGTTAGTTATATAAAAATGATTTTATATTGTGTTAATTGATCGGTTGAGTGGAATATGGATTCTGGTCAATACGAGTAGCTAACGTTATTGATAGGGATCTCTAAACACTTGAACCAGGCCAACGGACACAATATTGTTTTAAAGAGGTAAATGAAATAATTTTACCCAGAAATAATTTCTATATAAAAAGTATCATTTTAAATATATATATCTATTCTACCTATTTATTGGGTTACCTGTTCGGGTTTTCCAATATAGGATATAAAGGTAGATGGGGTAGTGGTGTGTGAAACACGACTACAAATGGTTGGAGTTTGAATGTTGAGGTTGGAAGTGTATCTGTCGAGACTGTAGATCTAATACCGTCTCGAGTAAGCTTTGCTATGCTGAAGGATTTCATCGATCTCCGAAGGAAACTGTAATGGTTCGGAGTTTATCTTTGAAGTTTGGATGAGTAAAGTTGGATCTGTCGGTTGAACAGAAGCGAGTGATGGTACCTTGATACCTCAGGTAATAGTAGCTGTATGATGAGATACAGTGACGATGGATGTTCCTGAAGATGTTTTCTTTGGAACAAGATTAAGGAAGTGTGTATGCTTTGGTATTGTGGCTGAGTTCAGCATGGTGTTTCTGTTTGGTTTGGAGTTCGAGTTTCTCGAAGATCTTTGGAATAGGAAGTCCTTGGCATCAGTGTCAGCAGTGCAGCTCGGAGTATTCCGTGATGGCAGGAAGTTTTCTGGCTGAGCAGTTTTTCTGAAGGTGAAGTTCAGAAGCAGTAAGAGTAAATCCATTTCTTCGATGGATTGGATAGTTAAGTATGAGCTGTTCGGATTGTGTAAAGAGGAACAGTTTTTCTTTGGAAATAGGTTGGGTTGATCGCAAAAGTGACTTGTGATTGCTGAGTGTTCTCTTGTGTTGTCAGAGTTTTTCTGGATGTCTTCAGAGAAGTCAGAAGTTTGTCCGCATCTGAAGGTTGAGTTTTCTTATCGACTGGATTCCAAGAGTGATACCGGTGGTTCAGTCTAGTGGAAGGATGTTTTCCTAGAAATAGAGTTTGGTGAAGCAGCTCAAGTTTTGCTGGAGTATCTGAGTTTTCTTTATGAATCAGTGAACCTTATTTCTAGAAGTGAGTTGTCCAGTCTGTGCTTGTGTTCTACCTCATATCGGAGTTGAGTAGCGAAAGCAGTTTGGAGTGTATCTCTGGATGGGAGAAGTAAGTTTGGAATCTACTGATAGTTGTGAAGTAGAGTTAAGTTTGGATCTCTTCTGTGTTCTGACCTGGATAAGTATTTGGTCTTCTGAATTGAATTGTCAGTTTGGATAACTGGAATTCATTGTGTTTTACGTATCTCTGAGGGAGTACGTATTTGATCTATCTTTGGTTTTGGAATCTGTAGTTCTGGAGGTTTGATTGTTGAGTCAGACTCGTCTGTAGTCTGATATTCTGTTTAGTTCTGTAGATCTAGATGAGTAGGAGATCTATAGCTTAGTTGTTTAGATTGTTTGTAGAGCGAGTATTCCGGTATATATATATATATACTTAGGGAAACTCGAGGAATTTTATCTAGAATTTAGTCTAGATAGTTAGAATTTGATTGATTGGATGATTTGGTTGCTATGGTTGTTAGCATATGGATGATAGTATATGCTTGAGTTTTAAATTTAAATCTTTAATAAGATTATTAAATCACCTTTGTTTAAATTTCGGGGACGAAATTATTTTAAGGGGGAAGGAATGTAATATCCCGGAAATTTTAACAATATCAATTTAATAATCTGTTGAATAATTAAATTGATATGGATGATCTTTGATAATAAAATTTGAATTTAATTTAATAATCTAATTAAATAAGTATCAAATATGTTATTTCCAAATAATAAGTATAATGTATTATTTTATAAATATGAATGGATTTTAAAGACTATGGAATGGTTATTTTAAATTGAAAAGTAGTTATATAAGTGTATATATATATAACTTGACTTTTTAAATTGAATCTTAGGATTTAATTTAATTGAATTTGAATTTAAGCTTTGAAATTCAAGAGAATAAATATTTAATTGTTTAAAAATAGATTTTAGTTTTTAAAAACTGTTTCAGAGGAGAAGCTCTGTTCTTCATTTTTTCTCAAACCTGGTGAGTAACAATACTTTTAAAAATTTTAAGGTGAAATCTGGTTGCATGTGAATATCTGAAGCAAATATGTTTGGTATATATGTGTTGTTTTTATATATGAATGTATATATGTGAGTGCATGTTGTATCTGTGATTTTCTGTTTTAGTTTCCAGGCATAAATTTTTGATTCAAAAATTACTATCTCTTGATCTACTTGTTGATAGAACTTAGGATTCAAACAATATTTGTTTGTTTAAATCATGGATTGGAGTTTAAAATTTTATTAAGTCAAAATAAAACGTAAACTACTCTGTAAATAAAAAGGAACAGGGAAGTTTTAGTTTTGTATAAAATTCAAATATGATAATTAAGCATTCCAGGATTATAAATTGAATCTTTAAACCAAATCATGAATTTTAAAAGTGAAATCACAATTTTTAGAGGGGTATAGTAGGAGCAGATTGAGTTTGGCCAGAATTTGAATTCTGGGTGATCTCTGATGATCTAGTAGTTTGTCGGAGACGTGGTTCTCACTGGAGATAGTTGGATGATGGGTGAGGTAGGGAAAAATAGCAGAAGTGATGTCAAAGCTCTGTGGCGATGGGGATTGATCGGAATGGGCTGTAGCCCTAGTTTTCGAATGGTCGGAAGTTTCAATCATCAAGGCGCCTCTGGTGGATCGAGCTCCACCAGATTTGGAGAAATAGGAGCGGGAACGTTGTCAAAGTTGTGGCCAGAATTTCAGACGATCTGATGATCGGAGGGATGCGTTCGAAGGATTTTCCAGGATTGGGGTCTGTTTCCAAGTTGTGATTGAGATTTCTCGAATTCGATTTTTGGAGTTGTTCGTGGTTCTGGAGGTCGCGATCGTGAGGGGTGGTCGTAGACGATATGCCGGTGATGATATCGATGGTCGGCGTCGAAGTTTTCAGATGTGCACGTGCACGAGATATCACGGTGTCTGGGTTGTTTGTTTGTTTGGGGAAGATGTAGTCTCGGGTTCGACTCGAGATTCTTGCGTGAGTGACTCGGGGAAATTAGGTTTTGACTCGGGTTTTAAAAAGGGGAGGCTCGGGTAGCTGTTTGGTTGATTTCAGTTTTAACCTGGAAGAGTTTTAAAATTTAAAATGAGTTTAAATTGTAAAGTAGGATTTAAAACAAAGTTTTAAATCAAATTTTAAAGTATGGATTCAATTTAAATTTGTATCCTAGTTGAAATAATAAGTTTATTAAATTATAATGTTTAAACAAATTTAAAATGTTTAAAGAAGGTTTGAATTTTAAATGAATTGGGTTAGAAATCTTATAAATTTCTTTTATAAATGTTAAGTATTCCTTTAACATTTGGATTTAAAAAGATTTTGTAAATTGGCTTTAAAATTTGTTAAAGCTAAATTGTAATTTATTTAAAATCTTTAATTTGAAACGAATTAAGGTAAGATTTTAAAGTAAATGTTTTAAAGTCTTTTGTTAATAATAATTAAAGTAGTTGTAAAGGTTAATACTTTAATTTAGAGATTAATTAAGGTTTAATGACTTAGGGTTCATTAAATTAATAAGGAAATTAAAGAGTAATTTAATAATTTAATTAATTAATGTTTTGATGTTAATTAATTAAGATTTTAAGTAAATTAATTAAAGGTAATTAATTTGAAATTAAGAATCATTTAATTAGATAAGTATAAATTATTAATAAATGATTAGGGATTAATTAATCAAAGGATTAAAGATTAATTAAGCAATTGATTAAGTAATTAGAGATTAATTAGTAATTAAGAATTAATTATTTGTAATTAGAAATGGTTGATTTAAGTTTAATTACTTAAATGAAGAATTGTTAATAATTAATGAGAGATCATTAATTAGGGATAATTAAATAATTAATTAATGGGATTAATTTTGATAATCAATTAGAATGATAATCTTTTATGAATTGGTTAAGTAATTACTTAATGGAAGTAATTAAAGAATTACTTAGGAAAGTAATTAAAGGTAATTACTGGATGTAATTAATTAAGGGAGATGAAATAATGGAAGTAATTTGAATTTAATTACTTTTGTATAATTAATCAAGGGATTAATTAAAAGATAATTAATTAATGAGTAATTAATTTATGGAAGAGTAATTAAGGATAGTTAATTACTAAATGAGATTAATCAAAGGTGATTAATAAATGTGACTAATTAATTATTAATTTAAATAAGATAATTAATTAAGAATAATTAAGGATCATTAATTAATTAATGATGTAATTAAGGATTGATTAATTAAGATTAATTAATAAATAATAAGTGATTAAAGTAATTAATTAATTGTAATTAATTAAGGATTAATGTAATTGAGTATGGTTAATTAATTAATGAAGTAATTTAAGATTAATTACTAAAATGGTTTAAGATAATTAATTTGTGAAATTAATTAGGGATTAATTACTTAAAGTAATTAAAGTATAATTAATCAGGAATGATTAATTAAGATGGATATTTAGAGTAATGATTAATTAATTGGTTTAATTAATAATTAAGTAAGCAGGATTTATAGAATGAAGTAATTAGTTTAATTCACTTTAAATTAATTAGATGATATAAATCATTGCTTAAGGATGGATGAATGAGATTGAATGTATTTCATTGTTTGATATCTCTAATGAGATATGGTTGATATATGATATGGATGTTTGGTTGAATTATAATGATAATGTGAATTATCTGTTTGGGATGATAATGTAGATTATCTATTGAATTATCTATCTTTGTGTATATAGATAAGAATTGAATTGTTTTAACCTTAAAACAACTTGGCCCTTAAAAGATACGTTTTGGATTTCGATGAGACCGGGATCGGGTTTCCGTATACCGGAATTCCAGGTCTGGAGACCCGAATACCACATCGATCCAAATTTACGATAGATCGTGAATCTCAAGTGAAGATGAAGATTCAGAGTGCAAGGGTTATTGTCGTTAACTCTGAGGGTGATTCCAAAACGAGTGTAACGAGATAATGCCTTCGGTTTCGTTCGAACCCGGAACGAACTTGTATGGATTGAATGCTTTCAGCACATCGTCAGGCGGACGATGAGCATTCTAAGTGATATGTTCTGATTAAAGGTAATCGTAACCTCAAGCCTCATCAACCGGGAATGGCTAAAACAGGGGAGGTGCAGCAAGGCTTCGTGGGTAGCACCCACTGAGAGCAAGATAGATCCCTGTCTAGAGGTCCCTTTTCTTTTATTCGGCTTAGTGTGTGGTTGGTCGCGCCAACTACGGGGTTATCTTGTTCAGAATTATCCAGTAAGGGATGGTTCCGGCTTTGTGTTGCAGGGGATTGGGAGTGATCCTCGGTACGTTGATCTAGGCCACGTACTGTGACGGGCGGTACCCCAGTAGCCCTGCCATTGTATGGAATCCAAACTCCAATAAGTGCCGTACGTATTAGTTGTGCCCAACTATGTTGGAATGTGAGATGTAAGCATTTCAGCTATTTCTATATTTTACTTGAAAACCCTAGACCCTATTATAATAAAATCAGATTTCCTATCAAATGTTTTGGTTAGCGTAAGGTAAAAACTTACCCATGTTTATTTGTGGGGAGTCTTACGTGATACCTTTTCTTTCTAAAGGTTTTGAAGTTAAGCAAGTTTAACCTGTTACTCACACCAGACCCATGTCTGACCCAAGTTGTTTATTTCTGTTTTATAAACTCTTGGGTACTCAAATTTTTTACGAGTAGCCAAGGGATTCAGGTTTAGCTTTGACGAATTGTGGAGGAGCAATGGAGCAGGAGGCTTCAGCGTTGTAGATATATATAGTAGTTCCGTTGTGTCTGTATCTCTGTAGTGTATTGAGTTGTAATGTCTAGACAGATGTTATAACTGTCTAGTAAGTGATGTATATGCTGTGTAACTCTGTAAAGTGTTGTATACTATGTAATAGTATATGTTATTAATATAATTTATTCGTTCCGCTGTGAGATCGTTGTTGTTGTTTCTTTCTTTCTTCTCTTCTTTCTCTTTTCTCACCCCTTTCTTTCTTATTAATGATACGAATTTTTGTGGAGAGAAAGTCGTGGTCGTTACAGTAATTATTTAATTAACTACATTCATTAATTAACCTTAATTAATCATAATAGTAATTAATCATCCCATAATTACTTACCTTAATTAATTAATTCCTTAATTAATTATATTAATCCTTAATTAATTAATTACTCATTTAATAATTACCTTAGCAAATAATTAATCACATTATTAATTAACCTTAACTCTCTAATTAATTAATTACTCTTTAATTAATTAATTAATTAATTAATTAACTCTTTAATTAATTTAATTAATAACATTAAGTGAATAACCCTTAATCATTTCCATTTAATTACTTTCATAATTAATTTCTCTTTTCTTAATTACATTCAGTAATTATCCATTAATTACTTGACTAAGTAATTATATTCAATTAATCAATAAGTGATTTATCTTTAATTAATTAGACTAATTAATTAACCTAAAATTTATTACATTAATTAATTACTCAATTAATCATCACTTAATCTTTAATTAATTTGTTTCTTAATTACATTCATTTCCACTAGTTACTTCATTAGTAATTATCCTTAATTACAAATAGTAATTAACCTTTAATTTTAATTTGTTGATTAATTATCCTTAATTAATCTCAACATAACTAATTAAGAATAAACTTGTATTTATTAAATACTTACTCAAATCATTTACTTCATTAAAACCAAATTTAGAAATCAATTTTGAAATATAATTTATTTTAAACAAAACAATTCAAACATTTAATTTTAATATACTTAAATCTTTGAAAGCCATTTTCAAACATGTTAAATCAAATTAACAATTATTTATTTAAAACTTGTTTAAATACTTAAAACTTGTTCATGCTTTAAATTTTAAAACCAAGATATAATTTGCTTTAAAATTTCAAAACCAGGTTACTCAAATAAAACAACCCGAGCCCAACACTATTCTTTCCCGAGCAAACTTCGAGTCCTCTTCGAGTCACCCCCCTACTCATCTGCTTCGAGTCTTCACGCGAACATCACGAGACCGTTCCGAGAAATCCTCTTCTTCCCCAAAGCCATCGATCCAGACACACGAAACTCACACATGCACGTGCACGCGAATTCCACCACTCTCCGACCAACGCCGCTAGCTTCCCCAAATCGACGACCATCTCGTTGACTCATACGAGAGCCCAGATCACCGGAAATGACAACAATTCGAAATCGAGTCACTCGCCACCAAAGAACCCAAAAACCCATCGATGCAAATGATCTTGCCGCCGACGATCAGAACGACCGGAACCCACGGCACTCACCCTAGAGCACTACCACATTGCCACGCCGCTATCTACTACCTCGCGATCCATTCTGATTCCCCCTAGCCTATGCCATAGCCTCGACAGTAACCACGACCAATAACATTCCCAAAACCCTAGTTCGTCGTCCCTCGATCACCACAACCACCAGAAAATTATTCCACTATTTTTCCTGTGACCCTCAACTCATCGGCCACCTCCAGGCCAAACTTCGATTAACATCACCACGCCGATCATCAGGAATTTACCAAAGTTCACATTCCGTTCAACTCGAGCGTTCTCTTTGGATACTCACTTAAAAATTCTAAAATGTTTATCAAAAATCATAAATTTGCGATACGAATTTAGTTATGTAATTCAGAATTAAAATTAAGACAATAGATTTTTGACATATGTATGTATTCCACAGTTATTTTCATTTTTAAAATTATTTACTAAATTTAAATCCCTGAAACCATTTTTATAATTAACAATACATTGAAACAAACAACTTTTATCTAAACATCAAAGGCTAATATGAGATCGATTGGGAGTTTTGAATTTTTGAAAGCAAAACAGAACCCTGTAAATCAACAGAGTAATGTATATTTTCATGTACACAAACATGCACAGTTATTCCATATATATATTCATGAAATCACATCCATTCATTCAGGCAAACCACATTTACAACATAACTACACAAGTTTATCACATACATTAAGTATAAACATTGATTAAAACTGTTTTTAAAAGAATGTTTACTCACCTTTTTACTGTTGAACAGAGAAACTGATAAACTAGAATCTTTTGAAAACTAGAAGCTTTTGAAATTTCATCTGCTTGTTTTGAAACTGAAACACTTGCTTTTGAAACTTTAAAAATTTGAAAAGCTTTTGAAAACTTGCTCTAGCCTCAGATTTTCTTGCATGCATCCTTGGAAATGATGACAGAACTTGATTTTGAAACAGGCAAATGTTAACAGGCTTTTGAACTTGAGAATTAGGCTTTTGAAATGATTCCAGGTTTAAGAAATAATGGTTTCAGGCATTGAGAAGGGTTACAGGTTGGTTTTGAGGATCATTGATTATAGACTTGGTTTGAAACAGGAAAATGGTTTCAGATTTGAATTTAGAGGAGATTTGATTCTAGTTTGAGAAGATCTTCAGATTTGTTTGTGGAGATTTCAGTTTTGGTTTGAGAAGATTATTTCAAATTTTGTTTGGAGGAGATTTCGGTTTGAAATGTTTTCTGGTTTTAGTTTTGTCTTTTGAAGAAAATGAGATTAGAAAAAGAAGAGAGAATGAAGAGGTAGGCTTATATAACTTAATTTATGGTTTATTAAAAATTAAAGAAAAATGAAAAGAAAATGACACTTGTCTCAACCATTCTTATTATGTTAACACATGTATTTATGATGTATATAAAATTTACACTTGTCCTTAATCATTTTATATTATTTTTAAAAAGAGTTTAAAAGCTTTTATATGTATTTCCTAAATAGATAAATACATTTATTAGTTATAAATGCTTTTCTATATTATAAATAAATGAAACCTTTAAAAGAAAATAAAATAAAACTCATTTATATCCTAATAAAATCATATACAATGTATTTCATTCATTTTTAAGTGTAAAAATATCTTTTGTATTTATTTACTATTAAATAAATACTTTCTAAATTTATATACAAAATCTCTTTAAGGAAGACAAAAATAAAACAAAAGCCTTATTTTAAATAAAAGTCTTGTTCGTATATTCTTATACCCAAATATATTAAAACAATACTAATTTATTTTAGAAATGATAAATCTATTAAAAATCAAATTTATAAAATAACATAATTTAAACAATTATTCTTATTACAAATCAATCTATACCATAATTAAAACATCTTATTATTATATTATTTGGTTATTAAATTAATTACTTCATCCTATAAATCCTGCTTAATTAATTATTAATTAAACCAATTAATTAATCATTACTCTAAGTATCCATCTTAATTAATCATTCCTGATTAATAATCCTTTAATTACTTTAAGTAATTAATACTTAATTAATTTCACAAATTAATTATCTTAAACCTTTCAGTAATTAATCTTTAATTACTTCATTAATTAATTAATTATACTTAATTATCTTAATCCTTAATTAATTACAATTAATTAATTACTTTAATCACTTATTATTTATTAATTAATCTTAATTAATCAATTCTTAATTACATCATTAATTTTATTAATTAATGATCCTTAATTTCTCTTAATTAATTATCTTATTTAAATTAATTACATTTAATAATTAATTAGTCACGTTTATTAATCACCTTTGATTAATCTCATTTAGTAATTAACTTTCCTTAATTACTCCACTTCATAAATTAATTACTCCTTAATTAATTATCCTTTAATTAATCCCTTGATTAATTATTCAAAAGTAATTAACTCAAATTACTTTTATTATTAAATCATCTTCAGTTAATTACATCCAGTAATTACCTTTAATTACTTTCCTAAGTAATTATACTTTCACTAATTACATTTAAGTAATTATCAAATTTCCAAATCATTATCTTAAATTAATTTAACTAATTAATTTAAACTTATCAAATTTATTTAATTAATTACCTTAAGTAATTAATTTCTTTAATTACTTTCATTAAGTAATTTATACTTAACCAGTTTATATTAATTAATTAATCTAATTGATTATCAAAAATTAATCACATTAATTAATCTTTATTAATTATCTAAGTAATTAATCCTTAATTACCTTTCATTAATTACTTCCATAAAGTAATTACCCTTTTTAATTAATTACATTTAGTAATTACACACTAATTACTTACACTAAGTAATTATCTTTTAATTAATCTCATCATTAATTAATTCTCAATTAATCACATTAAGTAATTAACTTATCTCTTAATCACCAATTAATGATCCTTTCATTTAGTACATTAATTAATTAAATTACTTACAATTATTAATTACTTTTGTTACTAAGACTTGATTAAATTAAGATAACCCATATATAACATTAACTCTTACTTATCATAAAAACTAAATTTAAAAGCTTGAATTTGGTTTATTCAAAATCATCATCCTTTGGTTTTATTAAAGTTAAATTCTTTCACTTTAATTACATCTCAACTTCAACAATCACATTTTATTAGAAAACATTTATGGATTAAATACATGATTTATCCGAAGTAATACTTATATAAATCAAATTCAATTTAAAACAAAATAAATCTTTAAAATCTATACCTTTAAAAACTTAACTTGTTTAACATCATGTTTTAATTCAATATTTCAAACATCTTTAAAACTGGTAAAAATTTGTTTAAAATTAAGCTTTGCTTAAATTTTTAAATTCATTTATATAAAAAAAAAATTGGATAATTTGAAATCCCAGAAACAAAATCATCCCGAGTAAAAACAGCAAAACCACGAGACAACACCGAGCAACACTCGTGATACTCGCAATGATCTTCTACTTCGAGTCGTCCCCGCAACAAACTCGAGCACACACTAGAACAACTTCGAGAAATCCTTCTTCCCCAAACTAACGAACGAACCCAGACACGTACGTGCACACGTGCACGTGTACACAAGCTCGCCAGCGTTCAGACCAACGTCGACGCCTTCGACAAGTCGAAAACACCTACCCCAGTTCTTCCGACCATCATCTCCGATCAATTCACGCTAAAACAAAAATCGATCAACTCGAAACTAATGGAACCCAAAACCATTCAACAAAAATTGTTCGCCACGACAATCTCGACGATCTGAGACCATGCCATCACGACCAGAGCTTCGTCCATGCCTACGCTTCGATTCCCCCCCATCGCGATCACCTCCGATCCCCCATGGCCATCGCGAAAGCTTCGAGAACATCATCGTTCCCTACTGTCCCTGGAACCCTAGATCATCGAATTCCGACCACCACGTTCCATAATAAAATATAATCGTATTTTTCTCGTGATCGACAACCAATCCAGCTACCCCCGACAACCACCCTGATCTTCAAATCGTCATTGATCGCCGGCATATAACGAAATTACGAATTTCGTTCAACTCAGGGTAACTCAATAAATACTACACTAAAAATCTTGATTCTACTTTTAAAATTCATGTTTTTCGAAGTCTAACAAGAAGATGTAAGTGAATCAAGAAATTATGGAATTCGAATTTAACAAGGTTTCAAGTTTTCACTGTTTCAAGTTCTTTTCAAATTCCAGATTGTTAGCTTAAAGCCTGCTCTCTGTTTTCAGGTGAGTAAACCTTGAATTTAAAAACAGTTTGAAATCTCTGTGTGATAAAATGCTGAAGAAATATAGTATAAAGTTTTACGAGAATGCTTTGTTTTGAATTGCATGTATATATATTATGTCAGTATATATATATATAGATAAGCCTGAAGCCTGACTCTCTGTTTAAATTTTGGTGAATAAACATTTTTATCAAAAGTTTAAATAAGTTAATGGTTGTTGTTTGTGAAATCTTTGTGTGATGATGTCCTGCATGAGTACAAATAAGTGTAAAATCTGTATGAATTGAATGTATATGTTGTGCATGTCTGAATATCACCTCTGTAAAGTTACAGAGTTAAAAATATGATCAATTTCCATAATCTTATCATCTAATCTATGATAGGCCTAGGAATTCAAAAGAGATATGTTTGAATTAACATGAGTTAAGTTTAAAAGATATTTTTAAGAATAATTAATTTATGTTTGTTTGAAAATTTAAATATACAGTGGTATCAGAGCAAATATTAATTTATTAAAAGGGTTAATTAATTAATAAGGATTGTTTAATTAATAGAATTAATCAAGGTTGATTAATAAAAGTAATTAATTAAAGTATGATTAATTAATTGTAATTAATTGAGGATTAATGCAAATAATTATAGTTAATTAATTAATGGAAGCAAATGAAGGATCATTAATTATTGTAATTTAATGATAGTAATTAAAGGTTAATTACTGTATATGGTTAAGGATAATTAATTTCTATAATTAATTAATTAAAGGATAATTACTTGAATGTAATTAAAGTATAATTAATCAAGGAAGATTAATTAAGGAAGATCATTAAGAGATGATTAATTAATTAATGATAGTAAGCAGGATTAAGGTAATCCAAGTAATTAAAGGATAGTAATTAATTTAATGAAAGGTTTATTTTATTTCTTTTTAAATATTACTTGATATATATGATTTAAAAATAGAAGTTTAAAATACAATTTACATGTGGTATTAATTCATTTAATAATAGAAGTAATTTATAATTTCTTTTATAAATTATTTAAAATAGTCAAATTTGATATTTTCAATACTTTGTTTTTATAAATATAAATAGACTTTAAATAAAATAGGATTGTTATTGTAAATTTAAATTGAATATGAATTTGGATTTATAATAGAAATTCAAAAGAAAGATATTTTAAAATATTTCGGATTTAAAATATAGATATAAGATTTTATTTATATATATATATTGGTTATTTACATTTTCTTTAAAGTAATTTATATACATATACATATTAGGTAAGTATTTATAAATAGTAAACTAGTGTAAAAGCTTTTATTTACATTTTAAAATAAATAAATATATGTATTAATTACTTAAAAGACATGTGTAATAAAATTAAGACACATATATTACAAGTGTTAGATAATTAAAATGATTTGGGACAAATGTCATTATATCAAAGCCTAATATAACATGTGTTAAGTCATGAATTAAACAATGAGACAAGTGTCATTTAATTTTTTTTTTCTTTTATTTTTATTTTTAGATAATTTCAGTTTATATAAACAAACATCTCCATTTTTCTTTTCTTTTCTAACCTCCTTTCTTAACAAAGAAATGAAGCAAATCTCAGATCATCAAAACCTGAAAACAAACAGATCAAAAACAGATCCGTGATTCATTTTTTTTTCCTCTAACTTCTTCTATTCAAAACCAAGAATAAACTCAATTAAATCCTCATAAACAAATCTGAAATCAGTAATCCTCCTCAAATCTGAAAAGTACATAAGCCTGAACTAAAATCATTAACCTGCATCTTCTTTAAACCTGTAAGACAATTCCAAATCAAAAGCCTGTTCTGTTTCAAGGCTGCAAACTCATTTTCAAAAGTATATGAGCCTGAACTAAATTCTTTCAAAAACCTGGAACCAAGCCTACATTCTTCAAACCTGAGAAAAAGCAAGCAAATCTGGAATTAAAAGCAAATTCAAAGGCATGCAAGTTTTAAATCAAACAAAGGCCACCTTCCAGTTCTCAAGTTTTCAAAAGACAAATGCCAGCAACTCAATTTTTAAAAGATTCAAGTGTTGTTTTCAAAAATCTGGAGTCTCTGTCTTAAAATCTGGTGAGTAACTTTAAAATTTAAAATAAAATTTGATTGCATGCTAGTATGGTTGAATATAAATGTGTGTATTGCATAAGTGGATGTCTGATGAGAATTCTTATTGTGTGCATACTGTTTATAAGTGCTCTGTCATCATTATTTAGGGAAGTGGCATCTTTCTAAAATGCTTAAGTATAAATGGGTATATGTAGATCTTTGAAGCAAGAATGTTTGTATATGTATTAATTTTTCTATGAACATTTGGATGATAAATATGTGCATGTTGGTGAAATGTCTGAACTTCTCTGTTCTTAGTTTTAAACTAAGATTTTGTTTAAAAATCCATTATTCCTTTAACCAATCTCTGTTAGTCTTAGGATTTAAATAAAATTTGTTTGTTTAAGCATAGATTAAAGTTTAAACCTTATTTAAGTAAATTAAATTAGAAATTACTTTGTAAAAATCAAGTAGATCAGTACAAGTTGGAATCTTGTTAAAAATTAAACATCTTAATTTATTGATTCAGGGTTATAAATGAAATCCCTAAACTAAAACACGATTTTTAAGATTCAAATCACAAATTTTAGTAATGGGATATTGGAGTAGTTCTGGGTTGATCAAAAAGTGCATTTTTGGTTGTCTACGATGATCTATGTGCTCGGAGGGGTCAGGATTCCTTCTGGAGGGAGAGTGATGAACGGAGAGTATGGGAAAAATGGCAGTAAGGTGTTTAGGGCACTGTGGCGGTGGCAGGTGGATGTTTAGTTCGGTAAACCTAGTTTTTCTGGTGGTTAGAAACGCAGGCATCACGAACTCTCTGGTGGATCGAGTTCCACCAGGTTTTGGAGATTGGAAGCTGGAGTGTTGTCGATGTCGTGGCCGGAGGATCTAGCATTCTGGTGGTCGGAGATGTGTTGTCGAGGTGTTTCCAAGCTTCGTGGTGGTTCGTAACTTTTGTTCCAGGTTTAGTCTTGAATGCTCGAATTCGTTTCAAGTTCGTATTGATGGTTTTGGTGGTCGAGATTGGGTTCTCAGGTCATCGTCGATGGGAAGAGATCAACGCTGGTGATCGGAGACGATCAGCGTCTCTGTGCACGTGCACACATTTTCTGGTGAAGTTGGGTTTGGGAATTTGGGTACTCGGGGTTTCTCGAGTCATTTGAGTTTTTGTTCGGGTTAGATAGGAGAAATGACTCGAAGTAGATAGGTTTGGTGGTTGTCTCGGGGCAGGCTCGAGATTGGCTAGTGGTTGACTCGGGTAAATGATTTGGTGACAGGTTTTTCAAATCTGTCTGTTTAGAATTTAAAACTGAATTTAAATTATAAAGCAAGGATTTAAAATAAGTTTTAAATCAAAGTTTAAAAATGGATTCAAGTTTTGTTTGAATCTTAGTTTGGATATAAAATAATGTTTTGAATTTTAAAATGAAATTTAAAAGTAGATTTGAAATGAATATTTCAAATATAAATTGTAAATGATAACTTGTTTATCAATAAAAATAAAGTTTATCTTAAATTAATTAAAGACTTGTGTTTATTTAATTTATTAGGAGATTTAATAGATAATTAATTTAATTTGATTAATTAATCATTTGGATTAATTAAATAGGTAATTAAAGGATTAAACTAATTTATTTATGATTAAGATAAATTAATTAGGAATGATAAATTTATAATTGAAAATTATAAATTAGAGTATTAATTAATGGTTAAGAATTAATTAATAGTGTAATTAAATATTAATTAAGTTATGGTTAACACTTAATTAATTTAGTAATTAGAGATTAATAAATTGGTTATTAAGATTTATTAATTTAGAATTAATAATATTAATATAAGTTAATTACTTAAGGAAAGTAATTAAATAATAGTTAATGAGGTCATTAACTATGGGTTATTAAATAATGAATTAATAGAATTAGTTAAATTAATTTTGATAATTAATTAGTTAAATTAATTTAAGAATAATCAATTATAGAATTTGTTTAAATGTAATTCCTTGTTGGAAGTAATTAAGAATTAATTACTTATAGTAATTAATTTAAGTTGATTTGATTTATTTAAGTTTAATTAATTTAGAATAATCAAGAGATGATTTGATAATAATTACTTAATGTAATTATTAAGGTAAGATTATTTAGGGGAGTAAATAATAAGATAATTACTGGAAGTAATTAGTTGAATAAATGATTTTATTAATAGAAGTAATTTGAGTTAATTACTTTGAATAATTAATCAAGGGATTAATTAAGAAATTAATTAAGGAGTAATTAATTTAGTTAATGAAAGTAATTAAGGGTAATTAATTACTGATTGAAGATTAATCAGGGGTGATTAATAAATGTTGTTTAATTAAAGGTTAATTACTTAATGTAATTAATTTAATTAAGTAATTAATAATTAAGTTGTAATTAAGGATCATTAATTAATATAATTAATGATGTAATTAAGATTGGTTAATTAAGTAATAATTAATAAATGAAGTAATTAATCAATGTAATTAATTAAGGATTAATGTAATTAATTACAGTTGATTAAGTTAATTAATTTTAGTAAATTAATTAATGAAGTAATTAAAGGTTAATTACAATAAGTGGTTAAGGATAATTAATTTAAGTAATTAATTGAGAATAAATTACTTGAATGTAATCAAAAGATAATTAATCAAGATGATTAATTGAAATGAATTATTAGCGGATAATTAATTAATTGATTGTAATTAATTAATGGTTAAGTAAAAAGGATTTATAAAATGAAGTAATTAATTTAATTCACTTTAAATTAATTAGAGATGATATAAATCATTACTTATGAATGGGTGATAGTATTGAATACTTGGCATTGATTGATATCTCTGATGAGATATATGCTGTATGATATGGATGTTAGTTGAATTGTATGGACTATCTGATAATGTTGATTATCTGTTGTGAATTATCTTTCTTTGTGTATAAAGATAATGAATTGAAATTGTTTTAACCTTTAAAACAACTTGGCCTTAAAAGATACGCTTTGGATTTCGATGAGACCGGGATCGGGTTTCCGTATACCGGATTTCCAGGTCTGGAGACCCGAATACCACATCGATCCAAATTAACGATAGGTCGTGAATCAAGTGAAGATGAAGATTCAGAGTGCAAGGGTTATTGTCGTTAACTCTGAGGGTGATTCCAAAACGAGTGTAACGAGATAATGCCTTCGGTTTCGTTCGAACCCGGAACGAACTTGTATGGACTGAATGCTTTCAGAACATCGTCAGGTGGACGATGAGCATTCTAAGTGATGTGTTCTTTTCTAAGGTAATCGTGACCTCAAGCCTCACAAACCGGGAATGGCTAAAACAGGGGAGGTGCAGCAAGGTTAGTGGGTAGCACCCAAGTAGGACAAAGTTACCTCTGTCTAAATGTCCCTTTCTATTTTCGACTTAGTGGTGCGGTTGATGATCCCAACCGTGAGGTATCTTGTGCGGGAATTATCCAGTAAGGGATGTTCCGACCTTGTGTTGCAGGGGATTGGGAGTGATCCTCGATACGGTGATCTAGGCCACGTACTGTGACGGGCGGTACCCCGGTAGCCCTGCCATTGTATGGAATCCAAACTCCAATAAGTGCCGTACGTATTAGTTGTGCCCAACTATGTTGGAATGTGAGATGTAAGCATTTCAACTATTTCTGTATTTTACTTGAAAACCCTAGACCCTATTATAATACAATCGAATTTCCTATCAAATGTTTTGGTTAGCGTAAGGTAAAAACTTACCCATGTTTATGTGTGGGAAGTCTTACGTGATACCTTTTCTTTGAAAAGATTTTGAAGTTAAGCAAGTTTAACCTGTTACTCACACCAGACCCATGTCTGACCCAAGTGTTTATTTCTGTTTTATAAACTCTTGGGTACTCAAATTTTTACGAGTAGCCAAGGGATTCAGGTTAGCCTTGACGAATTGTGGAGGAGCAATGGAGCAGGAGGCTTCAGCGTTGTAGATAGATAGTAGTTTCCGCTGTGTTGATTTTGAATTGATCTCTGTATTGTATTGAGATGTAATAACTAGACAGATGTTTATAACTGTCTAGTAAGTGATGTATATGCTGTGTAACTCTGTAAATTGTTGTATACTATGTAATAGTTTATGTTATTAATATAATTTATTCGTTCCGCTGTGAGATCGTTGTTGTTGTTTCTTTCTTTCTTCTCTTCTTTTCTATTTTTTACCCCTTTCTTTCTTATTAACGATGCGACTTTCTGTGGAGAGAAAGTCGTGGTCGTTACAGACGGTGTTAGTATTTTTGATACCATCTTTAGGTGTGGGAGCTGTACATAGATTGAGAACATCATCGATCAGAGCGGTCAATGGAAAGACGAAGGTTACACCTAACGGGCTATACCTCCTTCTAGTGTAGATCACGTTTAGGTCTTGCACCGCTACAGTTGTTTGCTAGTTTGTTTGTTATGAGGCAAGACTAGATAACCCTTAAGAAAGGTCTTTCAAATGATTGGGATATTCCAAGGCGATGAGTCCTCAATAGTCCATGGAGTTGAGTCCATAATATGAAGCATTTAGGTAAATCCCCTAGACGAGAAAGAATTGGGAAAAACTATTATGATGCCGTTATTACAGTGTTTCTTGGTATGCACGACAATGAGGACATGAAATTATGTTAATGATGGATCCTGACGAGGTGTTGGGTTACAAATACTAGCGGGGATAGTATCTTGGTCCAAAGGGAGACTGTGGTGCGCACACACACACATACGTATGTAGTTATTGTCTACCTAGGGTAGATGATGTGACGACCCGGAATTTTTGTATATTTGAAATATGAATATTTAATTTATTTTAAATATCCGAAGGTTAAATTTTAACTCTAATTTCAAATATACAGTATTTCTTTGGATAATTAATTATTAAATTTAATTATCGGGATTGGGTAAAATATTGAATCTTGATTTTAAGCCTGTTAAAAATAGTTCAAAGGTTCAGAAAAATTTATATTGTTAATACTGAAGATGATAGAACTTTTAAAATGGAATTTTAAAGAGTTTTGTTCAGTTTTAAAAATATATCGTTGAAATTGAATTTAAAAATAGCCGTCCGAGGCACAGTCTCGGAATGCGACGAAACCAGTTCCATTGGATCCGTAATATTGTATTATTATTGGATTTCAATTTTCGTAGTGTTTGGAGTTGTCGTGTGGTCGTACGGAATGTAAACGCACTGAAATTAAATCGAAAATTCAATTTAATAACTGAATCCAAAAGGTTATCTTCTACTTACGATCGAATCGGGACTCGAGACCTTTTCCTTTGCGTTCGTAATAGGGGTTTAATATTAAAACATCTGGCGGCACGTCTCGATTGGAGATCGAGACTGTAAGTTACGTAAATCAGAACGATTTCAAAATAGAATTAAATAGATGATTAATTATATTGCAAGCTTCTGAAACACGCCTCAGAAATTTACCACTTGTCAGATTTCGTGAACACGCGTCCTCACCTTTTTGTTTTCAACCGAACACTTCACAGTAAAGGTAAAAAGGGAAATCAACTCCTCTTTTCGAAACGAAATCGAATTCGAAGAAGTCGAAAACTTTAATGGCTGCCTTTGTTCCCTAATTCAATTCACATCACCGATTGCTAAATCAAATTCGTTCAGTACGAAAATTTGAAGTCGCGACTTGTCTTTCAATTTCGAAATCAACTAGGAAAGGGAATCAGATCTGTCTTCATCAACTTCATATCGTTCATCGTTTTCTTCTTCCCTCAGTCGAAGCAAAGATCGGAACGAGCAAATCAAATTCGTGAATCGAGCGACGAGGCATCGCGCGAGACTGAAGGATAGGGGAAGAGGTTCTCGTGGTTCGATTGTTGGTTTGGGAAGGCAACATGGTCGAAGGCTTAGTGGGTTGCGGCAGGAATTGGGATCGCGAGTTGGATCTGGAAGGCTCGAGCGACAGTGCGAGTAAGGGGAAGCTCGTAGTTCAAGGCGATGGCAGCACTCACATTGGCGGGCGGGGTTCGTCATCGATGAAGGCGGGTTCATGTATGGTAGGGAGGCGCGAAGAGCTCGCCAGGAACTCGATTCAGCGATGTGATGGAAGGAGACCTGCTTGGGTTGGTTGAGGAGTGATAGGCAGTAAGGTATATATGTTAACACTTATTTTCAAATTTGAATCTAATTTAAACATCTGTATATAGGTTAGAAAGAAATATGAATATAAAGGAGATTTTGGAAAATAGATAGGAATTTTAAATGTTAAAATTAAATTATAATAAAGTGTTTTAAAAATAAATCACTAGTTGATAAAGGATTGTAAATGAATGTCATTCTAGTATGTTGTTTGATTTGTTTAATGTGTTCGTTGTATAATTTATAAGTGAATGAGTTTCAAAGATATATATATATATATAATGGAAGATTTTCTATTAAATTATACATATCTTCACCAATTTATTTATTGTTAATAATATATTAAAGAGAGTAATCAGAGTAATTAATTTATTTTAATTACTTAGGGCACCAAAGGATTTTTATAGGGAATTATTAGTTTAGAATTAGATAACTAGACGGAAATTAATTGTTGATTAATTCAAATAATAATAAATCGTGAATTGTTATACAAGGTTTAAAATCAAGGAAACAAGCCGTTTGGAATGGATTGCAAAAATTTAGAGGCAAAGGTGAGTTAATCTCACTCAGTTGAATTTTATTTTAAATTTAAATGGTTAAATTTAAATAATTGATTGGATGATTGCATTGATTGAATATGCTATATTATATATATAGTAGTATATAGCAATATATACATATTGGCATATGTATATATTTGAGTTGTTGATATTCCCGCATTTATATAGCGGATGAGACCCTATGCGCCGCATAATAGCGGATGATTTATACAAATCCCATATACCGCGATATTCCACTTTGAAGTGGAATTGGTATTGTGCTAACGTTTGTGGATGCAGGGAAACAGGTTGGAGGGATCCAACTGGATTCCTCAAAATTATTTAGATTATTTGATATTCTGTTCTATGAATATTGATATCATGTGATGATTTTATTGATGATTGAAATATTGGATGATATGGTTGGATTGAATATTTCAATAAAAGGAGTTATCAAAATATATTGAATTGGATTTTGAAAGAAATAAAAGAGTAAAATTTAAGTAAATAATTCAAGTGAATTGGAATAAGGGAATTTCGAAATAACAAGGGAAATATTAACTTTAAACTAAAGTGATATTAAATTTAAAGAATAAAGAATTTATTTTGAATGTAAGGATTAAATTTAATTAAAGGCTAAAGAAGGAATTTTGGAAGTTTAAAATTGGTATTTTCAGTTAAAAAGGGTTTTAACTCAAATAAAGGAATAAATCTAAAAGTTAATGTATTTTGAAATAAATGAAGTAGTAAAGGAAATTTATTTCAAAGTAAAGTAAAGTAAATTGGAAAATCAATTGGAAATTGATTTAGTTATTTAAAATTGGAATTTTAAAAGAGAAGTGAGATTTTGGAGATATAAACTGGGTTTATAAAGTGAAATAAAATATAGTGGATATTTGAATATAAATTCAAGGTGGGAATTTATAAAAAGATATGGTTTGGTTTAAAAATAAATGTTGATTTATTTTTAAAAGATGGAAATGAGAAGTGTATTTCTCTGGATAGCCAAGTACATTTTCAAAGCAATTTTAAATATAAGTTAAAAGTTTTAAGTATGTTTTAAAAAGCATGTTTTAGAAAA